>OZ030020.1:15085000-16285000 GCA_964023405.1 Apodemus agrarius
ACATTGACTCCTGGGAACCTACCCCATCCCAGATCTGAGACTTTCTAGATGTTCCCCTCAACCTTAGCAGCTATATATTTCCATTCATTTTCCTGGGCCTCTCCACTTCTCTCTTGTCTATCACCTCCCCACCAATACCTGATGCTGTCTCCCATCTTTCCCCTCATGCTCCCCTCTCATACTCAGGTTCCTTCTTCCCTCTATTGTCCACAATTATTTTCCCCCCTTCTAAGTGGGATTGAAGCCTCTTCACTTGGACTTTCTGATGCTTTAACTTCTTAGAGTCTGTGGGGGTGTATCATGGGTATTCTGTACTTTTTGACTAATATCACTTATCATACACATATCATGCATATCCTTTGGGTCTGGGTTACCTCACTTTGGATGACATTTTCTAGTTCCAGCCAATTGCCTGCAAAATTCATGGTGTTCTTGTTTTTAATAGTTGAATGGTATTCCATTGTGCAATGAACCAAGTCTTCTGTGTCCATTCTTTGGTTGAGGGACATATAGGTTGCTTCTAATTTCTGGCTATTACAAATAAAGCTGCTATGAACATAGTGAAGCATGGGTCCCTGTGATATTGTGTAGCCTGGTTTGGGTATACCAGAAGACCAATACATACAGTTGGGTCTTCAGGTAGAACTATTTTCAATTTTCTGAGGAATTGACATTGATTTCCAGAATTGTGGTACCAGTTTGCAATCCCACCAACTATGGAGGAGTGTTCCCCCTTTCTCCATATCCTTGCCAGCATGTGCTGTCACTTGAGTTTTTTATCTTAGCCATTTTGATTCATATAAAGTGGAATCTCGGGGTCATGCATTTCCCTGATAACTAAGGATTTTGAACATTTCTGTAAGTGCTTCTCTGCCATTTGAGGTTCCTCTGTTGAAAATTCTACTTAGCTCTGTACTCCACTTTTTAATTGGGTTATTTGTTTTTTGGATCTAACTTCTTGAGTTCTTCATATAGTTTGAATACTAGACCTCTAAGGACATGGTCAATAGGACAAAATGGCAACCAACAAATTGGGAAAAGATCTTTACTAATCCTACATCAGATAGAGGACTAATATCCAATGTATACCAAGAGCTCAAGAAGTTAGTCTCCATAGAGTCAAATAAACCTATTAAAAATGAGGTACAGAGCTAAACAGGGAATTCTTAACTGAGGAAACTCATATGGCTTAAAGCACCTAAAGAAATATTCAGTATCCTTAGTCATCAGGTAAAAACAAATCAAAACAATACTGATATTCTACCTCACACCAGTCAGAAGGGCTAAGATGAAAAAATAACTCAGGGAACAACAGATGCTGGAGAGGATGTGGGGATAAAAAGGAATACTTCTCCATTGTTGGTGGAATTGCAAGCTGGTAAAACCACTCTGAAAATCAGTTTGGTGATTCCTCAGAAAATTAGACCAGTACTACCTAAGGACTGAGCTATACCACTCCTGGGCATATACCCAGAAGATGCTCTGACTTGTAATAAGGATGCATGCACCAGTATGTTCATAGCTGCCTCATTTATTATAGCCAGAAGCTGGAAAGAACCTAGATGTCCTTCAACAGAGGAATGGATACAGAAATTGTGGTATATATACACAATGGAGTACTATTCAGCTATTAAAAACAATGAATTCATGAAATTCTTAGGCAAATGGATGGAACTAGAAAGTGTCATCCTGAGTGAGGGTAACCCAATCACAAAGGAACGCACATGGTATGCACTCACTGATAAGTGGATGTTAGCCCAAAAGCTCAAAATTAACAAGTTACAATTCCCTGAGCACAGGAAGCTCAAGAAGAAGGAGGACTTAAGTGAGGGTGGTTTGGTTCCTCTGAGAAAGGGAACAAAATACTCAAAGGAAAAATAAAGGAGACAAAGTGTGGAGCAGAGACTGAAGTAAAGGCCACCCAGAGACTGCCCTACTTGGGGATTCATCCTATAAACAGCCAGAAAACCCCACACTGCTATGGACGACAAGAAGTGTATACCAAAAGAAACATGTCATGGTTGTCTCTGGAGGAGCCCTGCCAGAGTCTTACAAATACAGAGGCAGACGCTAGCAGTCAAACATTGGTCTGGGCATGGGGTCCTCAATGGAGGAGCTGGAGGGTGTTCCGGAGGAGCTGAAGGGGTTCACAGCCCCATGGGAAAAACAACGATGTTGGTCACCCAGATGTCCCAGGACTCCCAGGGACTCAGCTATCAACCAAGAGACACACATGGTTCCAGCCAAAATTGTGGCAAAGGAAGGCCTTGTTGGGCATTAGTGGGAGGAGAGATCCTTGGTGAGGTAAAGGCTCAATAAATGCCTCAACAAAGGGAACAAGGGAACGGGGGGGGGGGGGGGGGGAGGTGGGAGGTTGTTAGGTGGAGGAGCATATATGTGGAGGCAGGGGGTGGGAGGAGGAGTTCGGGGTCTTTGGGGAGGAGGGAATTGAGAAAGTTTTTACCATTGGAAATGTAAATGAAGATGATATTCAATAAATAGCATTAAAAAAGATCTTTTCCCAGTGTAAGCCAATAACAAACTCAAAGAAAAAGTTCACATCATCATCTCTACATGATTAAAACCATTTGACAAAATCCAACATTCCTTCATGTTAAAAGTGTTGGAGAGATGAGGAATTCAAGACACATACCTAAACATAATAAAGGCAATATACAGAAAACCAATAACCAACATCAAATTGAATGAAGAGAAACTTGAAGCAATCCCACTAAATATAAGTCAAGGCTGCCCACTCTCTATCTATTCAATACAGTACTCCAAGTTCTACCTAGAGCAATACGACAACAAAACAAGATGAAAGGGATACAGATATGAAAAGAAGAAGTCATGGTATCATTATTTGAGGATTATATATATATATATATATATATATATATATATATCCCTCAAAATTCTACCAGAGAATTCCTACAGCTGATAAACAACTTCAGCAGAGTTTCTGGATGCAACATTAACTCAAAGAAATCAGTATGCCTCCTCTGCACAAGGGATAAACAGGCTGAGAAAGAAGTTATGGAAACAGTGCCCTTCACAATAGCTACAGATTATATAAAGTACCTTGGTGTAATTCTAGCCAAGCAAGTAAATGGCCAGTATGGCAAGAACTTCTAGTTTCTGGGGAAAGAAATTGTAAAAGATATCAAAAAATTGAAAGATCTCTCCTGCTCATTGATTGATAGGATTAACATAGTAAACATGGCCATCTTAGCATATACACTCTTAAAATGCAAATATTTTTGTGTAAGCCATCTACTACTAATGGGGCCTGTCCTTAAGAATGGTTTCTATACCCTGTGAGATGCCACAAGAGAAAACTAATTCCAGTGTGTCAGCAAAGAATGGCTGTTATATGAACAGTCATTCATGTGTGTGTGTGTGTGTGTGTGTGTGTGTGTGTGTGTGTGTTTATATGAATGGCCCGAATTGTTCAAGAAAAATAAACCCGAGACAGACGTGAATAATTATGCCTATATTTTAATTGTTTGTAGAGAACAGAAAAGGAGGAAATGTCGTACAAGTAGTTCACGAGGAAAGTCTCAATGGTTTTACATTGGAAATGCCTTGAGAAATAATGCTGAAGTGTCCTTGAATTGTGTTTGAATTCATGCTCTTTGTTCTGCTTCCTACAGGCTCGGCGTGAGTCAGCAGAGTGATAAGGCTTCCCAAAATGTGGCTGTCATCCTGAAATAGATTAAGGAAACAAAGTGATCTGAATACAGGAATTGAGAGCATGTGTGGCCATGTAACATGCAGACACATGTGAAAAAACAATGTTTGTTCTCCATGGCTACCTTGCTAAAGAGGTAAGATGAGAAGCTGGAACCTGACAGAGACAGAGCAACCTTCAATTCCTCCTCCTCCTCTCCCCCCTCCTCCTCCCCCTTCTCCTCCTCCTCCTCCTCTTTACTAATTGTTTTTTTTATTTATATTCCAACTATTGTCCCCTTCCTGGTCCCCCCTTCAAGAGTTCTTAATGCCCTTCCCCCATCATTGCCTCTGAGAGAGTGCTTCCCAACTCCCACCCCTCTCCGCACCCCGCACCCCCATCCCTTCAGTTCATAATGCCATCCATGGCTCAGTCTGCTTTAGGAACTGATCCCCATGGTGTCTTTAAGTGCCTCTGTAGCCAGAAGATAAGGTACTGTTAATGTTACAAATTCTTAATCTCTTGCTCTGGGCAGCTCACAGCCACAAGCACCAAAACTTACCCTATTTTATTTAGCCCTTAAAACCTTTTTGCTTTGGCTCCTGTCAATACATTTCTGCTTTAGTTTTTCTCTTTCCTTCAGTTTCTGACTTAGAATTCGATGCTTGATATGGTGAAACCTCCATTGGCCTGTCCTCAAGGTGATTTTATTTAAGTAAAATTTGGAAGTATTTCTAAGCTTGGACTCAGTGGCTTCCCAGTTTCCACAGCTCTCGGGATCATCGCATGTGGGAGATAATCCAAAACATCACAGCACATCTGCTTTCCTGAGGGTTTCTCTTTCTAGAACAGTTTGTTTAGCACATGAAATTCTGTTCTGAACTTCTCAAGTCAGGCCCTAATATATGTGACTTATAAGAGCATTGTGTTTTAGGGTTGGTATATTGTCTTGAACATAGATATGATTAATCATTAAACAATTCTTCTCATTTCCCACCCCCCATGCTCTGTCAGTTTTCAAGATTTGCAAATGAAAATTTGGCCACCAACAAACTTTTCAGAGGGATTTTTGGTGGAATTTTCTTATGGGTAATCCTGTTGTACAGTTAATTGCTATTTTAGTGTTAATTCTAATATGACAGCAATATTATATCCTTCATAGATTCCATGTAATTTTTACATATTTTAACACAAACAAATGCATGAATTCAAAGATAATGCAAAAGAAATGTTGGTTAGTTTGTTAAGATGACAATGTGTGGTTTTTCTTAACCAACTAATTCATGTCAAATGGGGTTGCGAACAAGACTTGCTTAAATCCCACTTTGGCTTTGTTACGTTGCTGTGATAGCGCAACACTTTAAGTATTCTGAAGATTGTGACACCTTGTAATTTATAATATAGTGACATCATGTTTTTGAGATTGTCATTCATCAAAGAATGGGTGACAATGAAAAATTATGAATGAGCATAAAGGTTGCCCTCATGGGAAGGTTACCTTTCTGTTGTTCAGTGAGTCACAAACGTATCAAGTTACACTTTCAATTTCATCTTTTATTTTTCTTTTTTCCAGAGCCGAGGACTGAACCCAGGACCTTGTGCTTGCTAGGCAAGTGCTCTACCACTAAGCTAAATCCCAACCCTACATTACACGTTCAAAACGTATCGAGTACTTTGTATTGTATGTGTGTGGATGTGTATATTCCCATGTGTATGCTTCTATGTGTGCATATGTGGTTGTATGTGCACATGTGCATGTGTGTGTTTATGTGCATGTCTATATGTGTATTTGCATGTCTTGTGTGTGTGTGTGTGTGTGTGTGTGTGTGTGTGTGTCTGTGTGTATGTTGGTGGAAGCTTTCTGCAATCTTAAGATGTTGTTGGCTTTTTTCTCAGCCTTCTCTACTGTACGATTGGGAAGCTGAGCTCAGACCATTCGATTTCCTTGTTGCTGACTCTCTCGCTCTTTGGCAGTGCTATTGCAGGGTTATCAGAGGGAGACTGTAAGGCTAGAGAACTGAACAGACTTTTCCTTCCATTCTCCTTCTTGTCTGCCTCCCATGGCCTTACTGTGTAGTTCCTTCTGCATGGCCTCGGCCTGGTAGCAGCCACACCCAGTACCCCTTTCCTCCATGTCCTCCCTCTGCTTCTTGCCATCCCCCATCCTGGTGCATCAGGCCATTATCTCCAGCTTCAAGTCCCATATCCCCCCTTTAAGTTTCCAGTTTTTAATATTCTTTTCCTTATGATTCTTACCCGTTGTGACAGTATTTTATAAATACTACCATTTGACATGTAACCCAGCATTTTACTTTGGGCATTTAGTCTTAGGTAATAGTTCATTATTTTAATTTTTTTCTATTTGAATATTTGGTATTTGGATGCTATTGAAAACCTCATATTAGCTCATATTGTCTTTCAGTTTCAGGCAGATAGTGGTCAAGAACTTAACCGGTAGGTCCTAAATCCATGTAAGTTCCAAAATTTGGGAATTCTTAGAAACACACAGAGAAATGATAGATAGTAAGTGATGAGTGAAAATATTAGCAAAAGAAAATGAGAAGATGGGCAGCAAGATATGATGCAATTGTCGAGTCCATTTGCGCATTTTCAGTCCTAAGTGGATAGAAATGAAAATGGTTATTTATAGGAAAGTTAAAGGGAAAATAAAGCAAAATTTTATGAGCTAGAAAAGGGGGAGTAATCTTGGCATATGGTCCGTAGGAACTGAGTACAGATTTTGACCAGCTGAAGGCAATGGGAAGCAGATGAGTAAAAAATAAAATATCATTTCAGAAATATTTTTATGAAAATTCAAGTAATGTGGTTGTGGAATATTTTTTTTTTAAAGAAACAAAGTTGCCAGCAGCATCACCCTTGCTAGGCCAGTTGCATAAACGTATAATGTAGGGTGAATTTCTTGGAAGCCTCAGATAAGTGATCCCTGAAGATCTATGAGGAATTCATTTTCTTCTTGGAACTCATTGTAGCACATTGCTTGGATGATGATGATTCATTTCCCACCTAGGGTAACTCACTTCTGTAGTATCTTCTATCTACTTCTCCAAAGTAAGAGATTATAACTATATTATTAGAAGGTAGAGTGAACAGCCGTGAAAACAAAAATATCTGGTTTTTTTCGCTCTGACAACCCAAAGTATTGTAAGAGAGACAGTGTTAAACAATATTATAAATATTACCAAGTTTCTAAAGACAGCTAGCTCATAGTGGTAATAGCATTAGAATCAACGATGTCCTAGGGCAGCAGGTGACAATCTGTAAATAGCTGTTTTTACCAACTCCAAAGGCTGCCCTTATTTCTTGAGACCAAAGATCTGAGAATAATATTATTTAGTGTTATAACTAATATTAGAAGCTACATATTTCAGACTGTTGAGCAGTCACTGGAGGAAGAAGGAAGTAATATGAAAGATAGCACTCTGCCCACGAGTTAGTGAAGGTTATCAGGGACATTGCTGAGTACAAGAACTCATCCTGCACATTAGTTAGTTGACATCATTGAAGACACTGCTGACTCGAGATCTTGTCCTGTCTGATAGTCATGATCTCTATAGATAGGGCTGCGTGTAAGACTTCATCCTTCCCCGTGGTTAGCCAAGATCACTGACAATAGTGCTGAGTACAAACAGAACTCCACAGAGCACCTCTTAAGTTTGCATTGTTCACAGCTACTCCTTAGAGGTGTGTCCTTTTTCCCACTGAAAAGTAGGCAGTGCTGGATGGAACAAGAAATCAGCATTTATAACCGCAAAGAAAACCCACTCCCTTCTCAGCGACTCAGGTAGGATGATGTGGTTTTTACTATATCAAAGACTGCTTGAACTCAGTTCCTCATATCTTCCCAGCTGATAGGGGACTTGGGTGAACACATCAGTTCTACCTTACTAAATGTGCTGCCCTTTTACTCAGCTCTCAGGATCCAACAATCTAGATCACACAATAAGATGTTGACTGCAGAGCCCAGAGTGGTAATCTCTAGCTACTTGTTACTATTAAAAGGTATGTTGTTTGATTTGTAAAATATATTTTATTGTACTGTATAAATTTCAAAGTTTTATTTGCATATGTGTCTTAAAGCTACATGTTATCACAGTGTTAATACAATAGGCATTTTTTCCATTATTCTCAGAAAGTCATATTAGACAACCAGGGGTCTTGAAGACATCAACCCAATAATTCTCTTAAAACTTTTCTTCCTCTTTTTCTGACACCTAAAAATAATGTGTAATAAATAGTGTTTTTAACATATTTTTAATTTAGTTGTCATGATACTATATGTGAGATGGATGGGAAATTAATCAGCATAGTCAAAACATTGTAGCTAGAAATTATTCCATGGGATGAGAGACAAAGTATTCTCAAGGAGAAGGCATGAAAATCTTTTGTATAGATTTACCTCATGAAATAGTGGTGCTACCATGTGTTGGGTAAAAAAGGTTTATATATATGGTTATCTGATATAAATTCAGATTGAGAAGGATCAGGAGAATGAACCAAAGAGACAATTGAACCTGTAATATTGAATGTCAATATTCACGATCACTGCTTTTAGAACACAACAACAATGGGTTCAATTACAGATGCACTATACTGAAAATCCTCTTGACTCCCACTTAAAAATACATATCAGTTATGTGGGTTTGGCGATTTTTCCTCTACCCATCATTACATGTCTAAACATTCTCAAATATACACGTTGGGCTTTGCTTACGTAGAGCATGCTCCTAAGAAAGAGAAAATTGCTTGAACAGTGACATTACAGATGGTTCACATTTTTTTCTCACTCATCTTTGTTTCTGTTGTCACCACCCTCTCACTTCCCTTCCCCCCACGACTTCGGCTCACTCTGTCTCTATGAAATATTGCATTCAAATTACAGCTTTCATTTTAAAACAAGAGACAATATGGATGGAAACACGGTGATTTTTAGTTGTTTGTTTCATCTTTATCGCAGACTGAAGGATGGTAAGTCTTTGTCACATTTTTTTTATGACTGCAGATAGAACCCATTTCACTTGTCCTCTGTTGCCATGGTTACAAGCTTTCCTCTTTCAACAGGTCAATAAAAGCTTTCCGTTTAGACAAGGTCCTGTGTAATTCATCTCAGCATTGCACGGAGAGACAAAAAAAATGGGCTCTTCTCTCTTACAGAAATCATCTTAAATCCTCGGAAGAACAATCAACTTTGATTTCCATTAAGTGTGATTCTTATTCACAGCCCCTTGCTGCCTATTTTATACATGTTAAAGGTAAAGGCACACAAAAGCAATTGGGCTACCGGAACAGCTCTATTCTTCATATATATTATAAGCTGGCTGTTTGCTAATATTACTCTTTATTGGTTTTCAATATATTCATTAAAGCTGGTATATCGTTAAGCTCCAGTTAACAAGTACAGTGTATCCTAATAGTGAAAATCAACAGAAGGATTAAGGTGATCACTGGCCAACAATTCTCACCTATAGGTATACTGTGGCTTCTATTTTGCGCACTATGACAAATAATAGAAACTATATTAAACCCATTGAAAGTGAGTCAGTTGGAATGCTGCCTCTTTGGAGATAAAGGTTTTGAATTCAATTTATAAGAGAGGAGGAAATTCTTGCTGTGAAAAACAGGAAGGAGCCTGTCCATCGCATGGGAGAATCAAAGTCTGAAGAGGTTAATTGCTATACAAACACACATACATATATTCACATAGATTTTGTTGCCAGAGGGCATTCTTTTATGCAGGATATAGACCAAATAGGTAACAAAAAGAGACAACAGAGACAGGAAAGTACTGTGGCAACATGTATAGACTGTGTCATGTAAAAGCACTCTGAGTGATGTTTTTTTTTTTAAGTTTAAAAGCTTTTTAATGATCCCTCTGTTATAGTACAAATTAACTAGGTTTTCTTTTTCATTTTTTATTGGATATATTCTATATTTACATTTCATTTCCTTTTTTCTGGTTCCCCGTCCCCCCCAAAGGTCCCACATGCCCTTTACCGTCCCCCTGCTCCCTCATCCACCCCTTCCCACTTCCCTATTCTGGTATTCCCCTACACTGATGCTTTGATCCTTTCCAGCATCAGTGTCCACTCCTTTCTTCTGAGTGATGGTTTTAAAATTTATATTATTAAATTTTAAGTCATGTGACCAATGAGATAGTTCATTCTCCATTGTTATAGTAAAATACTTAATGCTGAGATATATTTAAAGGAAAGGGCTATACTTTATGACAATAGTGAAGTTTATGACTATACTTCACATAGGTCCAGAAGTCCATGACGATGAATGATTTCTGAATTCAGCTTAACTTTTGAGTATTTCATGGTGGATATACATATGCCATATAGACAGAAAAAAAAGTTTAACATCAAAGTGGCTTGGAGAAGTCTTGTCATCTAGCACTGGCTATCTGATCGTGGCTATAAGTGTTAACTCTTCTAAACTTTGCATGTAAAAGTTTTGTTATAATAACGTGTAAAGAAAGCCCTTGATATCAGAAAAACTTTGTATTTGTCAGATCAATGTTCATGATTTATGACATTATTTTATACATGTAAACAAACAAATGATATCTAGTAAACTTGCATGTAGTGAATGATTAACTATACATAATGATGTCAGGTACAAGTTCTTTCTCCGATTCATTTTAATGTAAATAAAGGCATAATCAAAATAGATTAAGGTTTAAATGTATTATTTCTCATAAAATTCACTGATTAATCAATCAAACCCAACTGACATTATAAATTTCCCATTATATTGCCTAAATAGAAACTTGTTCTCTCCCTGTGTGTTCTCAATTCCAGTTATTGATCTTTGTGTCTTTCTTGTAACACATTGATTAATGTCTTGGCTTTTGTTATTTTAATATCTGATGGAGGTCTATTCACACATCCTTGTTTCTAAAATGTTTCTTGTTTAATGACATTTAAAAGTACTATATTGGCTTATAATTTAATTAGCTATATAATAAATTGAAAATATTATATATTACTTTATTAAATCATCTAAATTAAAGTAATAAATATTAACTTAATCAAACTAATTTTATATGTCATAGAAGAAATATAGTTTGATTTTCTTTGTAGGTGTTAATACTTATAGTGGTTATGTCGAACTATTTTATCTATATGGGTGTTTATATGCATGTGTTCCTATATGCATGAATGTATGTATGTATATTGTTGAGTCATACTAAGTACATAATGTTGCTCATATGAATTTGTGGTAAGACTATTTGGCTAATTAATATCCACTTACCAGTGACTGCATTCCATGTGTATTCTTTTGTGATTGGGTTTATGGGAGGGGGAAATGGGAAAGGGGAAAACATTTGGAATGTAAACAAAGAATATAGAAAATAAAAAATAAATAAATAAATCTTTTTTAAAAAAGGACTGACTATTTGGGATTGAATAACCTATCGAAGGCTCTTCCTTGTAGAATACTGATATTTCTTCTTTTACCATTTTTCATCTAGGGGAAATTGCCATTATTCATCTAAAGGTTATGAAACTGCATAGAGATACCCAGAGCAGCAGGTTTTCAGGAGATGTTGTACATGTTGTAGTGATCTTTCTGGTAATGTAGCTGATTTGAGTTATCTCTGGTTCTTGTAAGTAAGTCATACCTATACACCAGTTAGTAACTCTAATTAAAACCACTTATTGGTTCACCACATTGAGCATTAGTACAATCAATACTTTGGTCAATTTTAAGGTCCTGCTTATTACAAGTGTGTGTGTGTGTGTGTGTGTGTGTGTGTATTCTTCCAGAAAAATTTTGTCATAAAACATTTTTCTAATATGCTTGAGGTTGTAGACCTGGGCTTCTTGAACATTCCTTGGTCAAAGAAGTTTCATTTTGTGGTGGGCCACAGTCATGAATGACTTGTGTGTTTTTTCACATATAATGATGTGTGGCATTTTTACTTTCTTTGATTGGGTGAATGAGCTATTTTTAAATTTTAGTTTATTTATCTGTTCTTTGAGAATTTCATATATGCTCATGATATATTTCAATCATATCCACCCTTCCCACAGCCCTCATCCTGACTTCTCCTAGACAAGCTACTTACTCTGTGTTCCCCCAAACTCTAATTCACTATTTCTTTTCCTTCTCCTCCTCCTTCTTCTTTCTCTTCCACCTTCCTTTTCCTCCTCTTTCTTCTCCATCCTTATTGTCCTCCTCCCTTCCTCCCTCCTTCCTTTTTCCTCCTTATTCTTATATATATGTATATATATATATATGTGTGTATATATACATACACACATATATATGTACATATACATCTGTATAATCCATTGGCTCCAATTAGTGCTACCTATATGTCCAAAGCCATTCAGTCAAATTTAACAAGGGCTACACACCTGAAGAAAACTGACACTTCCCAACTGATAGGTCAGCTATCAACATCTATCAGCCAGCTATGGTTGGGACCTCCTGAGGTCCTCACCCATCCATGCTGGAACATCGACTAGTTTGATCTTATGAAGGCTGAAAGAAAGCAGGATATGTTTAATCTTAAATAGATTGGTAAGGAGAGAGATTCTGGTTCCTTCCACTTTAGATCTAACATGGCTTTGTCATGGTCTCTTGTCCAAAAGAGAGACACTTGTGGCTGATTTTTTTTTAATTTTCTGACAGTCTATACTCAGTCTAACTTCCTTTTCTACCATCTGTGGAATATAATATGAACCAAGTGCTTTTTTTCCCTAAGAAAACTTCAATGGCTCCCCATCCAGTCCAGTGTCTCCCTCAGTAAAGTACTTCTTGTTATTTAAAGTGACCCAACAAGGTGAATCCAACCTATTGGTTCCAATTCAAGAAGAATTAATGGAATCTAGTACTGCTTTACACCATCTTTATATATAATGAAACCATATTAATAATAACAATTACACACACATACATACACACATCACAATGGAAATGACACTCCTCATTGTATACTCTGTATTGTTTTAGGTATCTGCCTTTTTGTGTTCTGTGTTGGTATGCAATAAATCTTGTGTACAATGGACTACAAACTTCTCCTATTGTAATTTTTGCTTGACTTAGAAATGGACTCATGAATGAAGAGCTGGCAGGTAACAAGATCTTATACAGCCTGCTACAGTGACTATTAGTTCCATTGTGATGGCTCTGTCATGCCCAGAGGACAGGGTTTTTTATCATCCTCCCCCAACTATGTCTTTCACAATTTTTCTGCCTTCTTTTCAGCTACATTTCAAAACCTTGTGTGGGAGGGAATACAGCACATATTCCATTTATAAATGTACACTCCAGGCATGTACTGTTTGTCTTTTATTAGTAAATTTCTTTGTTAATGTGTTTTTTTAATTTACAAAGTTTATTACTAAAAGGAAATGCAAAAAAACCACATGTCACACAACAAAATTAATCAAACCCAGTATATACAACTCATTTAACTTTTATACTTAGACTAGGCATTCAGAACATAATGTATAATTTTCAGCAAAGACACAGAATCTTATAATTGTTCTCTCCTGCACATAGAATCACGTCAATGATATATCTATACATATAAACAAAATGTAGATGTGTGTATGAAAACATGAAGAAGAGAGGAAAATAAGGAGGAGCATAAGGGGCTGAACAGGGTTTTGATTATGTAGTGGACATCAGTTATGAATAAGGTATAAAGTTAATTGTTTTCTAGTTCAAATTCTGTCATGGATTAAAGTTTTCATAATGTACAGCTTACATTCTGGAATACTGAAGCTTCATGAGTTCACTTTGGTGTTGGAAACTTGCTATTTAAACTTAATTGTATTCTGTTATGGTGATTAACAAGCTGTTATAAAACTCATGGTGGAAAATCACATGTGATATCATTGATATGTAACATTAATTATAGAGCATTATGGTACATCATATGTACAAAAACTACCTGTTTACAGAAACACTATCTCGATTTTAGAATGCATGCCTAACATGTATACAATTATATTTTCAATTCCCAATAGGGAATTAATTAATTAAATAAATTAATTTATAACAGTTCTACACATTTAATAAATAACAATAAAATAAAAGTTATCATGATATTTTCACAAAGACCATATTTTGTCTGAAAGCTAAATTCCAGGATATAAATTTCAGTAATGAAGCTAAGGATTGCTTCAACATCCCACAAGCAAGAAATTCTTCCTCACATACATGGAATCTTGCAAGTGTTGACCAGCTTCTCATTTGTGTAAAACTTAAATGTCAAGGAGCCTAAATATAGGCAAGAAAATGTTAAAACATGCTTAAGTTTGCAACGTATAAATAAGAAAATGGGATGGTTAAGAGAACCTTGTTTCTACATTCCATACAGCTTAAAGTACACTAGGTGTATTTTTGAAAATTGTGAAGTCTTTGAATATGAGCTTTAAATGTAAATGACTTTACATCCTTATAAATTACTATTAAAAATTCATTTATTTGGAAAGAATGATTAAAATGTATGTATTTCACATAGCAGTTTGGGGGTAATTTTATAAGAATGACCTTTCCAAAAATTCAGCAATTTTACTATTAATGGTGATGTTATTTTAATTTGATTTACTTTCATTTTATCTATTTTACAAGCAGTAATATATAAGCTCTTAAAGTACATTCATTATTAGAAACAATTGGTCTTTAGCATCTATGTGTCTTCAGTTCCCTTAGCTTAATTTAAAATCCATGTTCTTCAGTTCTTCCAATGTCGGAAAACCAATGGCTAGCCTCTTGGGCTTTGGTCATTCTTTCTTCTGCCAAGGCCTCTTGTGTGTGTGTATGTGTGTGTGTGTGTGTGTGTGTGTGTGTGTGTGTGTGTGTTTTCAGGAATGAATTCATTGGTGGGAAGGCTTTACCTTAATTAGTGACCTTGAACTGTAGAATGCATTAGAGAACGGAAGAAAGGCTTATGTGTCTGAAATGCAACGCAGCTGTCATTTTCTTCAGGCTAAATTAATGAGTACGGCAGCTAAGACACCTGGGTTATAGTTCCTGCTCTGTATCCAGCAAGCAGAATGACATTGATCCAAGTCCACATGGGACCTCAGCGCCTTCATCTCGAACATTAAAGATTTGCACTAAATTATCTCTAAGATTCTTAAATTTTTAATGGTTTTAATTATCAGCTTCATTCATTTTTAAGCTTCCTCTCTTTTGTTGGCCTTATGGGTGTTGACACCTCCTTTTCTATCTAAATAGCATATGAGAGAACACATCTAAGCCAACTGCACAGTTTTGACTTCTTGAGAGCAAAGAGGAGCAAACAAATATAAGGAAGGCTAAAATCTGTGTTACAGCAGCCTCTGAGTTATCTGTGGGGTTCATTTAGCAAAGCGTGCTCTGGCTTTTAACTCCATAGCTTAAGTTTAAAGCTCATTTATTCTTCAACATAGATAATTGTCCAGTTTATAATTAATTCTTTAACATAAAATCTAAAGTATTAATTTTAAAATTGGGGACATTGCTTTTACTTTGGATATTTAAGAAAAATATATTTTTCTCATCTCTCTGGCATAATGTTTGCAGTTTATGTACTGTTATTAGGTTAGTAATAGCCATGTGTGGTGATATCTTATCTCTGTGCAGTACTGAATTGCTTAATTTAAGGATTAAGTTGATAGCTGCCTATTTTTCTTCAATATCTAGAATAGTATCAACCTAGTCTGCAGAAATGTATATTAAATTTCAGAAAAAAGAAACATAATAGAATATCTCAGTGACACAATCTAGTCATATTTTAAACACGCACATGTCAATAAAAAATTGACTATTCTATTTTGCTGAGTGACCTTTGAGAAGGTAAAAGCTTTTCAAAAATATGCTATACATTACTAATAATATTTAATAAAACTAATCATGTCTTTCCAGTGCATTATGTCAAGTTAGCTTGTGTATATTTACACATGGATAATCTTTCTACAAATCCAGACAAGATTGATATTACTGCCCTCTCCCAGTTTGACAAGGATGAGGCTAAACCTATTCTTTAAGATTACAGGTATAAAAAGTAGGACTCCCATAGTTGAACTGAGGCTACCAGAATCTAAACAAATGCATGACATTGCTTGATTTTAAAGTTAAATGACCCAAACATTAATTATAAGCAGCAGAATAATATTCTTTAAGAAGGCTACATTGTTTCTCACTGTTACCAACACTGTGTACTGATAGTTACAGTTGGTTCTGGAATACAGATATGGAAATACATACTCTTAACACTTCAGAAACTAATAGACTAGAATGGCCACCAAGGCACATATTATGATGTTAGATTTGCTAAAAATACACAGGCATATGAAATTCCATTCTTTTTTTTTTGTTTGTTTGTTTCTTGAGACAGAGTTTCTCTGTGTAGTCCTGGCTGTCCTGGAACTCACTTTGTAGACCAGGCTGGCCTTGAACTCAGAAAGCCGCCTGCCTCTGCCTCCCAAGTGCTGGGATTACAGGCGTGCACCACCACGCCCGGCTTCCATTTTTTTAAAGGTGTGTGTGTGTGTGTGTGTGTGTGTGTGTGTGTGTGTTTATGCTTCTTGTATTCAGGTACTTATACTGGTTAGAAGAAGATGTCAGATTCTCTGGAACTGGAGTTACAAATGGTTGTTGGGAACCAATCATGGGTCAATCTCTCCACTCCCTCTTCCATACCCATTTATGGAATTTAATGAAAATGGGGCAGAGACTTACACTTGGTAGGAAAAAGTGGTCGTTTCAGAAAGAGATGGCATTAAAACTGATGCTTGAAGCAAAGGTAGGACATGGCTGTGTGTGAGGAATTCTATCTAGAGAAAGCTGGGAAGAATGGAGAAAAGAAAGCACAGTCAATCTGGAGAAGGCACTAGGAAAGAAGCCACACTACTCCAAACCTTGCTGCTCATCTGATGACCGATTGCAGAGCAAGAGCTAGTAGGAGGACACTGGCTTGTGATTCTGTGAGGTATAACTGGTGGTATTTTAAAAGACTGGATGAACACAGTTATAGTGAGGACCTGTGGTGTAGTGCACTTAAATAGAAACATCTCAGATGCTGGAAGCTGGAAGCAACAGTGTGGGATGATTGGAAATAATAAATACAAAAAGTGCCAGAGACAGTAGAGAGGACCAATGTGGCACAGAGGATGAGCAGGAAGGGTGGTTAGAATGAAGGATGAGTCAGTTGTCACCATAACTGTATAGACACTATGGAGACCAGGCAGCTGTACCTAAGGACACTGAAGTAGAGCCTTCAAATTTAAGATGTTTGCCGTGAGATACTTATCCTACATTGTGACTTTCTAAAAGAAGCCTGGGCTGGAGAAAGGGATCTAGACAGAGTCACTTAATGACCCAGAAGAGCTGTCTGAAAGCAAGAAAAGATGCTTCATTGGAAAGGAAATAGATCACTGTAATTATTGTTAAAAAGCCCTGTTCTCAGGAAATACTTAAACCATTGAAACACTCAAAGCATAAAATTCATTTTACAGATAAAGGCAACATAGATCAGTACTGCTTTAGAAATTAAGATAAAAATTTAAACTATTGCCGGGCGTGGTGGCACATGCCTTTAATTCCAGCACTTGGGAGGCAGAGGCAGGCGGATTTCTGAGTTCGAGGCCAGCCTGGTCTACAAAGTAAGTTCCAGGACAGCCAGGGCTATACAGAGAAACCCCATCTTGAAAAAAAAAAACTAAAAAAAAAAAAAAAACAAACAAAAATTTAAACTATTAAATTACCTTAAAACTTTATTCTGTTTATTTTTAATGTAAATGTTTTCGCAAAAACTATGAAATAGTTGGGTATTTTGTATGTTTGTTTCCTTCAAATATATAATTGACATTATAAAACATTAAAAATTGGTGTAAAAATCAGTTACAGAAAATTTCATATACCACTGTGAGAGTTCTTGAAGGGTTCTAAAGAACCTTTCATATAACCAATGACATAAATAATAATTAAAAAATTAAAATGGGTTATATTTTTTCAGCAGAGCTAATGAAGGATGCCAGCTCATCTGCATTGTTTTGTTTGGAGTGTACTAAAATTTGTACAGATATGTAACATGGAAAAAGTAGAGGCTGGTACCTTCTGGGTAGTAACATTTTGCCCCTACCCCAAAGATGATTATGGTAAATTCTAAAGGTTCCCTGAATAAAGAAGGTAAAACTATAAGCTGTACAAAATGTGTTTTTATTACTAGTGCATTAAAATTATCTGTTTTCTTCTGTACATGTGTCTGGGTTTGGTAACTGTATATGTGATGGATCCCCAGGTGGGGCAGTCTCTGAATGGTCTTTCCTTCAGTCTCTGCTCCACATTTTGTCTCTGTATCTCCACCTATGGGTATTTTCTTCCCCCTTCTAAGAAGGGCTGAAGTATCCACACTTTTGTCTTCCTTCTTCTTGAGCTTCATGTGGTCCTTGAATTGTATTTTGGGTATTCAGAGCTTCTGGGCTCAAGTCCACTTATCAGTGAGTGCATACCATGTGTGTTCTTTTGTGATTGGGTTACCTCACTCAGAATACTTTCTAGCTCCATCAATTTTCCTAAGAATTTTAAGTATTCATTGTTTTAACAGCTGAGTAGTAAGTACTCCATTACTCCATTGTGTACATGTATCATACTTTCTGTATCGATTCCTCTTTTGAAGAACATCTGGGTTATTTCTAGCTTCTGACTATGATTCTTATCTCCTTGTTCAAAGCTCAAGCCCAAGTGGATCAAGGACATACACATAAAGCCAGATACACTGAAACTAATAGAAAAGAAAGTGGAGAAGAGCCTTGAGCACATGGGCACAGGGAAAATTTTTCTGAACAGAACACCAAAAGCTTATGTACTAAGATCAAGAATTGAAAAGTGGGACCTCATAAAATTGCAAAGCTTCTGTAAGGCAAAAGACACTGTCAGTAGGACAAAATGTCAACTAACAGATTGGGAAAAGATCTTTACCAATCCTACATCTGATAGAGGGCTAATACCCAATATATGCAAAGAACTCATGAAGTTAGACTCCAGGGAAACAAATAACCCCATTAAAAATGGGGTACAGAGCTAAACAAAGAATTCTTAACCTAGGAATAACAAATGGCTGAGAAGCACCTTAAGAAATATTCAACATCCCAAATCATCAGAGAAATGGAAATCAAAACAACCCTGACCTCACACCAGTCAGAATGGCTAAGATAAAAAAACTTAGGGGACAGCTGATGCTGTTGAGGATGTGGAGAAAGAGGAACACTACTCCATCGTTGGTAGGATTGCAAGATGGTATAACCACTCTGGAAAGCAGTTTGGTGGTTACTCAAAAATTGGACATAGCTCCCAAATATATCACTCCTGGGCATATACTCTGTCATGTTTTATGTACAGAGCTGGTGACAGGAAAAAGAAACCTCAGAGTTGTCTCACAGGGCAGACAGTGGCAGCAGTGAAGCAACCTGGTGGAAAGTCTGGAAAAGAAGTTGAAAATTTAAGTGCTGTTGGAGTAAAATTCTAAAAATATAAAGGTCTGGACCCAAGGAGCTGGTGTTTACACAGCTCATAGCTTCTGATACTTGGCTATAGCAGTTATTTCTTTCTTTTTTTTAAATTTTTTTTTATTTTCTATATTCTATGTTTACATTCCAAAGGCTTTCCCCTTTCCCAGTTCCCACCCACCATAGTTCCCATAGTTCCTCTCCCCCCCAACTGTTCCCCAATCATTCCCCCTCCCCCCTCGGTTTCTTTACTAAACTGGATGCAATCTTTACAGGCCCAGAGTAGTCAGGGAGTTTTGTTCATCGATTTAGGATTTGTTACTGGAAGCGTATTCTTTGTGTCCTTTGTGCTTTCCTAGCAGTTCTGGAAGCCGCTTCTGTGTTTGCAAACAAAATACTGAGAAGTGAGATGTGGACTATCTTATATCATGGTAAATTTAAAGGAATAAGCAATGCAAACAATTTGGAAAAAATTGAGTTCCAAATAAATTAATAAATTGGCACGTTTAATTACTAACCTCAAAGACAACCAGTGTGTTCTGTGTTTTCAATATACCACCTTGCTTCTTGCAAAGTAAGTAGCCAAGTAGAAAAATACAATTTGAGTCTTATTTACTAGGATTCAATGGATATCCTCAGACTTGTTTCACGTAGTAAGCATCCATGTGATTCCACGAAGGATGTCCTAACATTTATTATTTCGGAGATTCTCAGGACCAGAGGCTCATTTGGGAAGCAGTAAAAAGTTTCAATGAGTCAAAAGCAGTTGACTCATTTCTTAGTTTACTCACAAAAGAAAATTGCTCTCCTGTTTCAATTTCACAATAAAACAAAGGCATTGGCATTTAGTTACCTGGCAACAGCCAGGTGTGCCTGCCTCACTATGAAAGGAACTGCTTGCCCCCTCCTCTCTGTCTTGCCCTCAGTATTCTATGATGCATGCTAGATGCTCTCAAGACCATGCCTACCTTGAAGACTGTTGTCAAGATGGAATGTACTTAGTCATATTTTATTGTTATTATTTTGTAAAAAAAAAACCAAGGAAAAGGAAAGCTTTTATGGCAACAATATGAAAATGACTCAAACATATCAACTAAGAAAATTGGAAAATTACAAACTGCTAAGAATAGGAAGATTTTGGCCACACCACGATGAATAGATTTAAGTTGATGAGCAGTTTCAAATACTAAAGCAATGTAACACATTAAGTGGGTTCTATTCTACATCACTGATACTTAAAAAAGAAAAAAATGAGTGCAAAATATGTATGTACACACACACAGAATAGCAAAGAATACAGAAACTGCTCTTTATGGATGTGGAACATTAACAGTATATTATATGCAAACGTTAGTTAACTAACAAGGCAGCATGTCAGAGTTCATAGATTGACACAGTACAGGTTTGTTTCCAGGATCAAGTAAATAGCATGATCTAGGTTAGGATTAGGTTTAGGCTTAGGTTTAGGCATAGGCTTAGGGTCTCAGGTAAGGCTCCTGGCCAGCTGTAGCAGTGATGGATGCTGGGTAACTATTGCTGCTGAATAACCTTGCTGATATCAGTAGGGGCTGGAAGTTGAGGTTAGTTAGTGTTTCCCTTATGTCGTAATCACCTGTGGGCTAGGAGGGTATATCAAATCTATAGTGGATGAATTTTATCTCCTTGAAGTAAAAACACAATCTGCCTTGGGGCTGATGTTTTTCCATGGACTGCAATAATAGCAAGGGTCTATAAAAATATATCACTTTAATATAAAAATGACCACAGCATTATTTTGGCATAATCATATGGAAATTTTATTGTTTCTTAGTGTTCTCTCTAAAAGTACTCTCATCTTTCTAAATGTTCAGTAAATTGTTTCATAAAATAATAAAAGACTTAAGAATCATTTTAGTTTTATTGTTTTTCATTAGGGAAGGAGCAAAAATGACTTTCCTCATATACCTATTGTTATTGCATTACACGCTTGTTTTTGTTGTGACAAATATAACAATTCTAATTGAGTCTGTGAAGGGGTTAGAATTACGTTGAAATTAATTGTTTTATGATAAAGTTTTAAATTGTCAGTATATGTATCAGTAAATATCTGCAAATGAAACTTGATACTTCCAGATAATTATAAGTTGAAATATATCATCCTGTGAGTGTCTAATACACAATATACGGAGATTTCAAGATTGTACAAATCAATTTCAGAGGAAAACAGCATTTCCTTACACAGAAACCCAACACCATGACTAGACTTTGTAGTTCCTGTCTGATCTCACTTGATCCATCTGATCATTAGTCACCTGGAGACTCAGGAGTTCCCATTTTCATTTAAGAAATCACTTACTACATGTCTACTGTATCACCAAGGCTTGTTTGCTTCTCTTTCCTTTCACCTATTTGCACCCATATTCAAGCATGTGCCCACCATAGCTCACAGTCCAGATCTTTTCAGTATGCCAAATCCAGAGAGAGAAAATGCATCTCTCAAAATAATGTTAGCCACACTGCAGCTACTATCTGACTTGACATAGGATCACGCCTATATCTGTTAGTCTCAACTAGTGACTCAACTGATGAGGGTAAGGGCTGGAAAGAAAGAAGGGGGGCCAGGCAGGCTGTGGTGAATATTTTGAGTCGCAGTTGTATTTTCACATCAAGCACATATAACGTAACATGACCTGAGTCATGTGCAGAGTCAAAGGGACAGTATTCCATGTAGGAAAATTATCCAATGTCAAAGGAAAAAGATGGGTCTATGATCATAATGACCATAACACACACACACACACACACACACACACACACACGCACACATGCACATACACACAAACACACATATACACACATATATGTATATATATGTATATATATGTATGTGTATATATATATATATATGTATATAGTGAAGGTACAAATTTTTTACCCTTTTATTATATATAACAAATTTCTTCAGCATTAGATATGCATCAGTTCTAAGTATTTACATTATTTAAAAATATTAATAAAAATACAGATGATTAGATTGATTAGTCAAGCACAAATAAATCATCAAACCTCATCAAATATGATAAAGTCTAGTAATTTCTTAGATGTGATAAGGCTCTTTATTTGTCTGACAAAAGTGCATATTCAATGCTATTAGTCCTCCAAAAATACTATGGTAATGTCTATAGGCAACATAATTTTCCAACGGTGTGGAAATTAAATATATACTCTAGCAATTTACTAAAAGTTGGGCACATTCAAGAGGTAAAATCAGGATTTAGGTCTATGCTTTCTGATTTCCAAAGCAGTAGTTTTCACAGATTGTGATTTCCAGCTTCTTAAATAACATAGTGACCGTTTACATGAGTTCTTTCAGATATAAATCCTGCATACTCCATATGTATGTCGATTTAAATTGAATTTCTCATTAATTCATTTTCAGTGAAAACCTCAAAAAGGGAATTTTCTTGCTAAATGATTGATGTGGGAGGGCCCAGCTCAAGGTAAGTTGAGCTCACGGGGGATTGTTGGGCAGTTGGTGATGAATGATACGAAATAGCAGGTTGTGCAAACCCTGGGCAGTTAGCCAGAAAGCAGCGCTCATTCATGGCTTTTACCTCAGCTCAAGGTCCTACCCTGCATTTACTTGACGGACTATGACCTGGGATATATAAGCCTCACAAGCCTTTCCTTCCCAATTTGTGTTTGGTGATGCTCTCTCTCACTGCATAGAAAACTAACAAGGATAGAAATTCATACCAGAAGTTTGATGCCACTGTGACAGACCTGACCATGCGTTTTATTGGTGGAGTGGGGTGGGGTGGGGTGGTGTAGCATTTGAATTTTGATTTGAAAGGATATTGAATACTCAGAGGCCGGTGGGCTGTTCAGTGGGAGCTTGGAAGATACAGATGCTGCAAGCCCCATGGGGGGGGGAGCAACCGTGTTAACCAGCCAGACCCCATGGAGCTACTGGGGACTGGACCACCAACCAAAGAGTACACATGGAGGGCAGGAAGGCAGGAGTGGGTGGATGGGTGGGTGGGGGGAGCACCCTCATAAAGGCAGGGGGAGGGGGATGGGATAGAGGGTTTCTGGAGAAGAAACCAGGAAAGGGGATAACATTAGAAATGTAAATATAGAAAATATCCAATAAAATAAAAAAAAACACAAGCAAGGCTAGGTAGATTTATAGTAGATTGGGCTAATCAGGGCGGAGTTAATGATTAGGGATTCAGATACAGTTCAACAGTAGGGACCCTGATTACAAAGCTGAGGGAGTGCCTATATACAGAACTCTCTGGGAGCAATGGGATGGGAAGCACACGCATACCTATGTTGATTTGTGCTCCTGGGAAGTAGGAGGGGATCAAGGAGCCCATTAAGAAAGCCCTGTTGAGCCACTGCATAGCAAATACAGAGGGGGATGCTCTGTACCAACCATTCAACTGAGCACAGGGTCCCCAATGGAGGAGCTAAAGAAAGGACCCAAAGAGCTGAAGAGGTTTACAGGCCCATAGGAGGAACAACAATGTGAACTACCCAGTACCCCCAAGAGCTCCCAGGGACTAAATCACAACCAAAGAGTACATTTGGAGGGACCCATGGCTCCAGATGCATATGCAGCAGAAGATGGTCTTGTTGGACATCAAAGGGAGGAGAGGCCCTTGGACCTGAGAAGCCTTGATGCCTCAGTATATGGGAATACCAGGACAGAGAAGCAGGAGGTAGTGAATTGGTGAGCAGGGGGAGCGGGATGGGTTAAGGGATTTTCGAGTGGTGGGGAACCAGGAAAGGGGACAACATTTGAATTTTAAATAAATAATTTATCTAATAAAAAAAGGAAAGTCCTGTTGAAGAAGGGACAGTAATGGAACCACCCTCTTCACAATGACCTAACAATGAAGAACCTTGGTATCCAGGCAACCCACTGATTAGAGCAAGGCCTACAGGCTCACTTGTCAGAGACACTAGTGAGGGCAGGATGCTCTCTTGCTGTCTCCGAGCTACTCGAGGCTCAGGCCGAAAAGAAAGTGGTGTCTGGAGGCACAGGGTTCACTCTTGCCTTCAACGCCTGTGGCCATTTTCCCAAAAGAGAGAGAGAGAAAAAAGAACTTGACCAATGGTAGCCAAGACTGGGACTGCACAGTCCAGGTTGAGCTTCTGACCCACAGGATGTGAGGGAGCTCCACAGAGAGTCTCACATGCCTGCAGAGACGGTGGTTAAGCTGGTGAACAACCTGGTGCCTTCTCTGCAGGAAGGGGACCCCTTCTTTGTCCTTGCCTTTTTTTCCCAGTTCAGAAGATTTGCCACCCCCTACAGGTACTGGGCCTGCTGTTCATGAGGTAAGTATTTTTTGGCCCCTATTTGATGAGGACAAACAAGTAAAGAACAGCCTCTGTAGCGTCCTGGACACAGGGATGGACAAGAACCCTGGGGACTTTTGTGAGCCCACAGACTTGTCGCCTCTGGAATACCTGCAGGCCTTCTTGAGTGTGTGTACATGCCACCTTCAGACCTAATTGTCCGTGTCAATAGGCTACTGACCCAGTTGGAGGAAGAACAGGCCAACATTCATCATCCAAGGATGAGGAAGACTCAGATCTGGGGAGACACACATCCTCAGATCTAGAGATTGAATGCCTCTAAATCAGCAGGGAAAACAGTAACTCTGGAGCCAGATCTGGACAGCACAATAATCACCAGAAGTGTCGGTGATGCATGCATAGCTGCAGCCACATGTAGCCACAGCAGTCCTGCCAGCACACCTGGTAGCAGCTGTGGAACCTGCCTGTGTCTGTAGATAGTGTATCTTTCAGTGATCTCCTGCTTACTACAGTTGGCCTACCTGTTTACACTTGACCTTAGCCAAAATGCTGAGAAGCCATAGGCTTAGCTATTTATTGAATGGTCCTGTACCTCTGGTCATCAATTTGAGTCTGTCCTATATCTGAGCTGCTGTTCCTGCCCCTCAGGATTAGCCCCTGATTTCATTCCAGCATCAGCTCCAGCCCCAAAGCCAGCCTTCTCTTCCCCTGAGATATTTCCTTTTTACTCTTTCTGATCTTTTCAATGTTCTGTTTATTTTAAGTATTGGTTTTAATACATTGTTAGTGTTTTTTTTAAAAAGGATGCTGCAAGCATTGTAGATAATAGAGATCTGGTATATGAAGTTTCAGAGGGAAGTAAAGACTATCAATCTTTAGATTCTCCCTTGAATTAAAAATAAAGTTTGTTCTTCTGGAGCTGAAAAATCAGCTGAGATTAACAAGAGAGTGTCACTAATAAAGTAGAGCCTTTTCTTGGACAACACACACACACACACACACACACACACACACACACACACAGAGAGAGAGAGAGAGAGAGAGAGAGAGAGAGAGAGAGAGAGAGAGAGAGAGAGAGAGAGATTGTAAGATCTCTTGGAATTAGATATTTCCTGGAGAAGATTGATTCTGACTCTTAATAGATCTCTTAGATCTTCATCTATGATGTGGTCATATAAGATTTCCCCAATGTTGTTTGAGATATTAACAGGTTATCATTGTATGGTTACAGACTTAGTTATGTAACCATATTATTGAGATCCCATTGATGTATTGATATTTCATTGATATGGCTTCTGGGTCATAACTCATAGGGCATTGGAGACACAGTTTCACATCCGGAATACTGTTTCCTTTATGCAACGATCTTCATACCTCTCTTGAGTGTTGTTCCTTGTCCTTAGGTGTACAGTAGATAAGACACATTGAATGGTACATCTGGGTCAGCTGTTCTCCACACATAACCAGTCATAGTTCTTAAACTATACAAAAATCAAGTTGAAATATGGAAAAACATTGAACATAATACTATATCTTTAAAGCTCAGGAAGGAAAATATTCTTCAACAGTGAACTTGACAGAGATTTCTTTAGATAGAACACTAAAAGTTCAGCCACAAAAGTAAATATAAACAGATGGGATTCCACCCAAGCAAAGGAATTTTGCATGGATAAGTAAAAAAATCAGCAAAATAAAAACCTGCTATAAAAGATTACAGGAAGTTTTCCTTTGACAACCTTATGTCTGATTAAGTTTTCAAATTCTGAAAAGATAAATGAATTCACATGAGTTAACACAAGAGAAATTAAAAGGCAGACTTAAAGACCAGGTATGCAATGTCTGCACTTGTTTCCAATGAGGAAACTAAAGTTTCCTTAACCTGTATGTGAGAAGCTGTTCATGATGATTAATTAATGATTGTCTAAATTACGCACATTAAATCAACAATAATGATATTATAACTCACAGCTCTTAGGATTGCAACGATTTCAAAGGCAGAGGCATAAGCAAGTGTTGGAAAGAACGTGAAAAGCAGTGAATCTTTCATCTCTTTGAGAATGTAGATGGCTGCGATTACTGTAGGAGGCATTATGGTGGCTTCTAAAGAGATTTAAAATAAAAATACCATATGGCCAGTAATCCTTCTCAGTATGTACCTAAAAGGAGAAATCGGAACTTCATAAAGATATCTATTTTCCCACATTCATTGCACCATTATGCACAACAGGAAAGATGTAGAAATAACCATGTCTGAAAACAGACTGAATAAAATCAATTTGGTAAACTGAATGGTATGAATACTAGAGATCTGGTCAATTGCCACAACATGGGTGGGTGTAGATTAGTAGATTATACAATGTGGACTTTATATAAAGGAAGTTGAAAATAGTGTGTGAGCTCAGACAATTGAATTTTATTTATCAAAGACAGAATGGCATTAAAAGGTCAAAGTTTACACACACACACACACACACACACACACACACACACACATATAATTTGTAAAATGAGAAAATGTAATAATTTAAGGGGATGCAAGAATATAGTTAAAATTATATACTGGAAATTTCCTGGAGGAACAGATTTAAGTATTTTCACTACACAGAGAAAGAAGGATAATTGTGAAAGATGAGGAGCTTGTTGTTTTCATCTAAAGTGATTGCTTTATTATGTATACAAACCTCACATTGTTCAGTAAAAGGAAAATCATTAAACTATTTTTTGGGAATTTTAGAGTCCTAGTGTATAGCAATGGTGGCTTTGACCTTTTGTTCTCTTACTGCTTTTGTCTCGGGCTGAGTGCTGGTATCCCAGGCCAGGCAACCACATGAGCTTTCTCCATACATCCTAATCGCCCCTCTCCCATAATAATAAATTATATTAGTTGATATGACTTTATCACAAATCCATTTTTCTTGAAGCAGTATATGTAACTCCAAACTAAGTGTTTAATAAAAGTGAAAAGGTCTCTGCCTTTGAAACATTGAATGTAAAAGTTGAGTTGAACAGGACCATGTGGAAAGGACACTGGGATATCCCTCTGTTTCAACCCTACAAGGTAAAATTCCATCTTTTCCAGACAGACCTTTTTCTTAATCATAACAGAAAGTGAGAGAGGACTGAACATGGAACACAAGGGACAAACAAGGACAGACAGCCATCTCTATGACTATATGGGTGTCAGGCCCAGTATGGGGATGCAGACATGCAGAGGACAGGGCATCTCTTTATTGGGAGTCGGTAAATTCCCTCAAAACTAGTCACAAAGTTGCGACTGAGGTTTCTAGATCATAATCATCGTTAGAAATAAAGGTTATTTTTGGCCATGTAAATCAAACACGTCCTTCGCATTTACCATCCGAAGTTTCTCCTTTTGTATCATCTCTTAGAGATCATAAAGTTTGCTGACACACAGCCTGAGACTGCAATAGTGGTCATGAGAAGAGGGTGATGGTAAGAGGGAGGGAGAATGGGAGGAGGTTGGCTAATGGGGATCATGGCACAGCTGGAATGGAAGTGCTGGTGGGCTACTACATGGTAGGATAACTATAGCTACTAAATCACTGGACTAAACACACTTAAATGTTATTACTACAGATAAATGGTACAAAAAATTAACCACAGAAAGTGTGCTAGTTGTCTTGAGTGTATTGTTGCACAGTGAATATATATTCTAAGGTCTCGCGTTATGGCTTAGTACATTCAGCCTCTGATCCTAAAAACAAGAAAACCCAGCAGAAGACAGACACGAGTTCAGGACAAACCTGTACTCTGTTGGGCCAATGTTGTTTTAAAACACACAACAAATAACAAAACAACCCTCTTCCCCAAAAGAAGCCTACACTACCACATATCACACTACATAAATAAGTTTTGTTGGTAGACTGTAAAAAAAAAATAATGATTAATTGAAAACAAGAATGCTGTAGATATTTTTCAGGGTATTCAAGCAATACACATGCACATTTAGAGGCAGCATGGGAAGTGGACAGCTTGGCAGAGCAGAACAGCTTGTCTGGGGGTGGCCTTATATTTCAAGTCAAGGCTGCTCAAGTGGTGAAGATGACACATGTAGAAAACAGATTGGGAAGTGTAAGCTTAAGGAAGAAAAAAATTTCATAAAGAGAATAAAATCAACCATCCAGCTTATGATTTTTTTTGACTTGGAATGAACATTGAAGATGAATGATTCCAATAAGTTTATTTAAAAATGAACAAAAGAGATAAATTTATTTGACCTCATGAAGGTTACACTGAAGAGAAGTTTCTAAGCTTCAGGTATCCAGCACAGAGTCTTTCCTGTATTTTATTCAAACATGAAACCCCCAACTTTGTTGGAAAGTGATAGTTATTGGTGGAGGCTATAGTTAGGGGGGGGATAAGTTTTTCCATAAGCCATAAAAGGTAGAACTCTAAGATGTCTGAATTCATTCAGGAGAATATCCATGTCTATAAGGGCAAGGGCAGGAGGCATTGCTTCCTATTTTCCTGTTCAGCAATCTATGCTGTTTCCCTAGAATTTTGGAAACTTCAAAGCGGGCTATAGTGGGAAGTGTGGTTTCAACACAGAAAAGAATTTCAGTACCATCCAGTTTATAAAGCAGAGTAGAGATTTACTTAGTCTATTTTAATAAGGTTACAGCAGGAAGCCTACGGGGGAAAAAGATGCTTAGAAAGAAAGGAAAAACACTCAAGATGGGGATGTGGGTTTCTCTAAGGTAGAAAAGGCCACTGAAATGACACATTCTAAAGTCTGCATATGGGTTCCATGAGTATGTATTTCAGGTTATTATAGTTGCTGTTATATATAGGAATTCAGTGGGGTTTCAACTGAGAATCTTCAAAGGGTTGGCTAGAAACCCAAAGAAGATGACCAGATATTTCCTTAAAGGTATCCTGCAACAGAACACCAATAGCTTATGCTCTAAGATCAAGAATAGACAAATGGGACCTCATAAAATTACAAGGTTTCTGTAAGGCAACAGACACTGTCAAAAGGACAAATCAGCAACCAACAAATTGGGAAAAGATCTTCACCAACCCTACATCTGACAGAGGGCTAATATCTAATATATACAAAGAACTCAAGAAGTTAGACCCCAGAAAACCAAATAACCCTATCAAAAACTGGGGTACAGAGCTAAACAAAGACTTTTCACCTGAAGAACTTCAGATGGCTGAGAAGCACCTTAAGAAATGTTCAACATCATTAGTCGTTAGGGAAATGCAAATCAAAACAACCCTGAGATTTCACCTCACACCAGTCAGAATGGCTAAGATTAAAAACTCAGGAAACACCAGGTTTTGGCAAGGATGTGGAGAAAGAACACTCCTCTACTGCTGGTGGGATTGCAAGCTGGTACAACCACTCTGGAAATCAGTCTGGCAGTTCCTCAGAAAACTAGATACGATACTTCTGGAGGATTCTGCCATACCACTTCTGGGCATATACTCAGGAGATTCCCCAGAATGTGATAAGGATACATGCTCCATTATGTTCATAGCAGCCTTATTTATAATAGCCAGAAGCTGGAAAGAACCCAGATGTCCATCAACGGAGTAATAGATACAAAAACTGTGATATATATACACAATGGAGTACTATTCAGCCATTAGAAACAATGAATTCATGAAATTCTTAGAGAAATGGATGGAGCTGGAGAACATCATACTAAGGTAACCCAGTCTCAAAAGAATACCCATGGTATGCACTCACTGATAAGTGGATAGTAGCCTAGAATCTTGGAACACCAAAGACTCAATCCACATATGAAATGATGTCCAAGAAGAAGGAAGGAGTGAACCCTGATTCTGGAAAGGCTCAATGCATCAGTGTAGGGGAATACTGAATAGGGAAGTGAGAAGGGGTGGATGGGGGAACAGGGGGAGGGAAAAGGGCATGTGGGACCTTTGGGGGGTGGGGAACCAGGAAAAGGGAAATTAAATGTAAATAAGGAATATATCCAAAAAATAAAGAAAAGTGAAAAAAAAGATGAATGGTTAGCTCTCAGGGATAAAGAGATTTAGGGTATTTTTACTGTAAACAAAGTTGGCAGCTTTGTTTAAAGATTCTCAGGTGATGCCTTCAGAAAGAATTGAGTCCTACCCAAAGTCATCATGATGTCTGATTTTATGTCAAATTAACACAGTTTGTGTAATTTGAGAAGAGGCAAACATGAGAAAATGTCCTTACCACATTGCCAAGCTCATTGTGGATGATGGATGATACCACGCTTGGATGGTGGTGCCAGGTTCTATATAAAAGCAGGGCGAACAAACTATGGAAGCAAACCAGTAAGCAACACCCCTTCATGGGCCAATGCAAATATTAATTGTACAGGGGTTTCTGCTTCCAGCTGGCTACAAGTTTCAGACTCCAGGGAGAGAAACTCTTCTCCCTATCTGCATACACATTATTTTAAACTCTTCCTACTTCGCCCCAGGAAGTTTTTCAGTGACATCTTTTTTTAATTATAGGTACCCTATCTTTTGATGGAACAACGATAATACATGTAAGATAAACATCTTACTCTAAAATGTTTTTCACTTGATAAACGCCATAAAGTTTTCAGAATTGAACTTAAGACTTCTCTAATTGTATATTTTCTCCTTTTCAATATCAAACAGTCACACTAATTGTAGTTGCAGTGGTTTTCCTTCATCAGCTTCTTGTCACCCCACATGGTCCTTGGACACTGCTCATCACTGTAGTTATTTATCTCGTGGCTGGCCGATGCTTTCAGTCTTCAGGTCTCACGGGGCTTCCCAAAGCTCCAGCCATTACTCCATAAAGGACCAGAACTTTATTATGCCATTGCCAACCAGCTCATGTCTTACTTCCAGGAAGTGGAATCCTTTGAGACCATTCCTCAATGACAGCTTTGCAGGCAGTCTTCTTTTTAATGCCTGATTACAGGAAGACCATGGTGAAGGCAGCTGATGTCAGAAATATTTGTAAGATTCAGACTATAAGATGGAATTTTACTGCTAAAACCCTTACTTTTTAACAGAGTAGCATTGATGTAGGTATGCTCTAAATATTACAAGGATTAAAAATGCAGGAAATGCACACTGAAAGTTTCACCAACTGTGGATAATGGGGGAAATGGTTTACTAGGCACACATTCAAAGCTGGGTACAGTGTGCCTTCCTTGTGGAACATGGAGAAAGGGTTTGCTCTATGGAAGATAACATATAGCTATATATCGCTAACACCTTAAATGCAGGATCTCATCTCTAGACCTAATTCCAAGGACATTTGGATATGAAGGGCTATCTTTCCACGGCAGAGTAGCCCCAAGGACAAGATTCGCTGAATGACATCTGATCTAATTACACGATCCTTACATGCAGTTGATGACAGACACCATCAGGAAGATTTGGAGTTTGACAAGGACTTGGTATGCTGCTGCGGGGTTTGAAGATAAAGAGGGCTTTAGGGATAAGGTGACCTCAAGACACTGGTATTTGCTTCTTGCTGAGAAACAACTTGGTTACAAGAACTCCAGTCTTCCAATAGCAAGCAGCTGAACACTGCTGACAATATAAATTTTCTAAGGGAATTATTTTTCCCAAGCATTGAAGTTCTGAGTAAGCAAAGTTGACATAGAGATCTTGGAGAGAACATATCTGAGCCTGCCTGACATCTGACCCTCACAGCGCTGATTAATACTTGTTCTTTTGTGATAGCTTACTTTGTGATAGCTTCTTACAACAACACCTGTTATGGAAGATAACAAACTCAGAGAAGTTAGTCATCTGTATTCTGCAAGCAAGTGTGTCGGCTGTCTCTAGGTTTTTTTGACAATCCAGTGACAGAAATGCAGATATTTTTGTGTGTATCGTCACAGATCATTTTCTCTCTGGAATTATAATCATTTTAAAATTACACAATTTGAAAATTCAACTTCTCTGGAGTTCCCCTCCACATACCCAACTTCAGTTAGATTGGACAAATGGAGAGCATAAATGGAATTTGATTCTTGTCTGTGTTGAGATCTTAGATATGTTGTTTGGCTCTCCAGCACCAAGCATCTCCTTTTGCTTTGCAATGTGGTACATCCTTTTACTTCTGCTTCTACGCAGGGTTAAAAGAAATGTAATTTTTAAATCTATTATTTGGCAGTTTCCTACAGGTGTATAATGTAGTCAGATTGACCTCACCTACTGTCTCATATTCCTCCTTTTATCAATCTCGCTACAAAGCTCCTTGTATTTTCATAACATTGGACTTGGGATTTTTTTGTGTGTTGATTTTTCCTTTTCTTGTAGAGGACACATTGATTTTATCTAGTGACTTTCCTGTGAGTATGGTGTGGTACCACCCACTGGAGCACAGTGGACTCAAGGGTGACTACATCAGTGAAGACACTGACTTGCCACCTCCCAGCAGCCTTCAACAGACCACAGCTAGCTACCCATACAGGGGAAGCCATGAGATCTGTGATAACTATGTCATTGAGAGATACAAGTTCTGTGTCCCTGAGTAACTGGTATAAGCAATTCCTGCTTTTTTGGTTCTTTTTTTTCTATATTATTTGTTTATATTCCAAATGATTTTCCCTTTACTGGTTTACCCCTCCCCCAAAGTCCCATAAGTTATCTTTCCTCTTCCAGTTCCCCAATCAACCCCCTCCCACTCCTCTGTCCTGGCAATCCCCTACAATGCTGCATCAAGCCTTTCCAGGACCCAGGCCCTCTCCTTCCTTCCTTCTTGGGAATGATTTGATATGTGGGATGTGTCTTGGGTATTCTGAGCTTCTGGGCTAATATCCACTTATCAGTGACTGCATTCCATGTGTGTTCTTTTGTGAATGAGTTACCTCACTTAGTATGATATTTTCCAGTTCCAACCATTTGCCTAAAAATTTCATGAATTCGCTGTTTTTAATTGCTGAGTAGTATTCCATGTTTAAATATACCACATTTTCTGTATCAATTCCTACTTTTTTGAACAAATGTAACACTTTGTTTCTGTAACGAAATTTCTTATGCACCCAGAACTATAGTTAGATATTTTGCATCTGTAGAAGAGGTTAGTTTTGCCAGTATTATTTAAGGTAATCTATTAAAAATATCAGTCTAATAAATATTTTTTCAGCGACCTGAGTTCATTTGAACAATAATAATTCCTTTTTATTGGATATATTCTTTATTTACATTTCATTTCCCTGTTTCTGGTTCCCTGCCCCCCAAAGGTCCCACATGCCCTTTCCCTCCCTCTCTTCCCCCATCCACCCCTTCCTAATTCCCTGTTTTGGTATTCCCTTATACTGATGCTTTGAGCCTTTCTAGAACCAGGGTCCACTCCTTCCTTCTTCTCAGACATCATTTGGTATGTGGATTGTGTCTTTAGTGTTCCAAGATTCTAGGCTAATATCCACTTATCAGTGAGTGCACACCATGGGTATTATTTTGAGACTGGATTACCTCACTTAGTATGATGTTCTTCAGCTCCATCCATTTGTCTGAGAATTTCATGAATTTATTTTTTCTAATAGCTAAATTGTACTCCATATATATATATGGAGTACAATGTGATCCATATATATATATATATATATATATATGGAGTACATATATATATATATATATATGGAGTACATATATATGGAGTACAATGTGATCCATATATATATATATGGATCACATTTTTTGTATCCATTCCTCTGTTGAGGGACATCTGAGTTTTTTCCAGCTTCTGGCTATTATAAATAAGGCTGCTATGAACATAGTGGAGCATGTGTCCTTATCGCATGCTGGGGAATCTTCTGGGTATATGCCTAGGAGTGGTATGGCAGGGTCCTCTGGAAATATTGTGTCCAGTTTTCTGAGGAACTGCCAGACTGATTTCCAGAGTGGTTGTACCAGCTTGCAATCCCACCAACAGTGGAGGAGTGTTCCTCTTTCTCCATATTCTTGCCAACACCTGGTGTTTCCTGAGTTTTTAATCTTAGCCATGCTGACAGGTGTGAGGTGAAATCTCAGGGTTGTTCTGATTTGCATTTCCCTAATGTCTAATGATGTTGAACATTTTTTATGGTGCTTCTCAGCCATCCGAAGCCAACATCAAAGTAAATGGAGAAAAACTTGAAGCAATCCCACTAAAATCAGGGACTAGTCAAGGCTGCCCCCTCTTACCATATCTTTTCAATATAGTACTTGAGGTACTAGCTAGAGCAATTCGACAACATAAGGAAGTCAAAGGGATATAAATTGAAAAGGAAGAAGTCAAACTATCACTATTCGCAGATGATATGATAGTATGTTTAAGTGACCCAAAAAACTCCACCAGAGAACTACTACAGCTGATAAACAACTTCAGCAATGTGGCTGGTTCTAAAATCAACTCAAGCAAATAGTAGCCTTCCTATATGCAAAGGATAAGCAGGCTGAGAAAGAAATTAGGGAAATGACACCCTTCACAATAGCCACAAACAATATAAAGTATCTTGGTGTGACTCTAACAAACAATTGAAAGATTTGTATGACATGAACTTCAGGTCTCTGAAGAAGGAAATGGAAGAAGACCTCAGAAAATGGAAAAATCTTCCATGCCCATGGGTTGGCAAGATTGATATAGTTAAAATGGCAATCTTGCCAAAAGCAATATACAGATTCAACACAATCCCCATCAAAATCCCAACTCAGATCTTCATAGTTAGAAAGAGCAATTCCCAAATTCATCTGGAATAACAAAAAGCCCAGGATAGCTAAAACTACTATCAACAGTAAAAGAACTCCTGGGGGAATCAGTATCCCAGACCTCAAGCAATAAGCCCTAAATACTTAAGGCACAATTAGCAAGTCAAATGATTCCCAAGAAGAAGAAAGGAGAGGACCCTGGGCCTGAAAAGATTGGATCCAGTTTTGTAGACCCAGAACAGAGAAATCGTGGGGGGAGGGGGCACGATTGGAGAATAGTTGGGGGGAGAGGAATTATGGGACGTATGGTGGGGGGGAACTGGGAAATGAGAAAGCCTTTGGAATGTAAACATAGAATATAGAAAATAAAAAAAATAAAAACATGGGAAATGTAAAAAACAAAAAACAAAAAACAAAAAAAAAAAAACAAAACTGCATGGTATTGGTACAGTGACAGGGAGGCGGATCAATGGAATAGGATTGAAGTCCCAGAATTGAATCCACACATCTATGGCCAATTGATCTTCCATAAAGGAGCTGAAAACATTCAGTGGAAAAAAGTTAGCCTTTTCAACAAATTGTGCTGGCTCAACTGGAGGTCAGCATGCAAAAGAATGAGAATTGATCCAATCTTATCTCCTTGTACTAAGCCCAACTCCAAGTGGATCAAGGACCTTTACATAAAACCAGACACACTAAAACTAATAGAACAGAAACTGGGGAAGACCCTTGAGGACATTGGCTCAGGGGGAAAGTTCCTGAACAGTACACCAATAGCTTATGCTCTAAGATCAAGAATAGACAAATGGGACCTCATAAAATTACAAAGTTTCTGTAAGGCAAAAGATACTGTCAAAAGGACAAATCAGCAACCAACAAATTGGGAAAAGATCTTCACCAACCCTACATCTGACAGAGGGCTAATATCCAATGTATACAAAGAACTCAAGAAGTTAGACCCCAGAGAACCAAATAACCCTATCAAAAAATGGGGTGCAGAGCTAAACAGTAATCATTTCAAGATAAAAATATAAAACTCTCATTATCCACTCGATGGTTAAATGTAAGAATATCTTCATTCTTGTAATTTCTTATTATTCACAATATAGGTATTCTTGGGTTTATTTCTAGTAAGAAAAAGTACATTTTTTCATGATAGCATTTTTTTCACATTGGAAAATATGTCCTATGTTGAGTTTTCTCTTTCAAGGATAAAGAGGCAATAATTATAATGTAAAATCTATCTAACTAGCTCTAGAATTTAGATGCCATTTATAAAGGAAATGCCAAGCAGGGCCAGCGAGGTAGTTCAGTGGATAAAAGCACTTAGGGCCAAGCTTCTTGACTCGAATTCAGTCCATTTAAACTGCACGTGTAAAAGAGTGAACCAGTTTCCAGAAGCCATTTTCTGGCCATGGCAGGTGCCCCATGGCAAATCCTCTTCCCAATCAAACACACACCAAGTAAAGAAGCCAAGTAAAATCTCATGTCACGTCTACTTTATCATTTAGGCTCATAGAAAATAACAGATTTCTATAATATACTTCTCTGAATACACTTTCTAGAAAAGTGTAGCCTGAGAAAAATGTATTTTCTCTGTTGTTTAAAATTGGGTGCTGGAGATGAAGCATACTGGAGAGTTATTGCCTAGCAAAAAACCCCAGTAAACCACAAAACGAGGTTTAAGGAAAATAGGTCGCAGTACAGAAAAATATTATTTTCCAACATTCTGGAAATTCTGCTTAAGGCAGTGGTTCTCAACCTTCCTAATGCCACCTCCCTTTCATGGGATTCCTCATGTTGTAGTGGCTACCTACCCATAAAATCATTTTAGTTGCTCGTTAGTGACTGTCATTTTGCTGCTGTTAGAAATCTTAATATAAACATTGATGTTTTCTGATGCTGTTAGGTGACCTTCAGGACCAAAGAGAGTTGAGAACTGCTGGTGTAAATTGACTTTACCTGATGACGTCTACTGACCAATATTTTCCATGGTATTACTGAGGAGCCTTGCTCATTTTCACAGATACTTCAGCAGTAGAACTGAATGAGGGTCCCACACATCCCCAGGCCTTGTTACAGAGGCATCTTGCTTTCCCTCCCTTTACTTAAATGTGATAGCTATTACAAAGGCAATAGTATTTAGGTGAAATAATATCAAGCAATGGCATTTTTAAAAATATAATTAAGGTCCTTATTCCTTGCTTTAAGCTAACAAAGGGAGATCTGTCTTTGGCCTAAGATTTTGAGACATTCTTAGACTGCTGGTTTGATGAATAAGTCCTCATCAGTATCATAGCTCCGGGCAAGTGACTTCCTGACTTATCTATGAGATTTGACGAAGACAATGGGCCCCAGACACAGCCCCACAAACCCACAGCTACCACGTGAAACACCGAGGAAAGAGCTCAGCAAACTCTGCTTAGTTCTTAGAACAAGAAAATTGTAATAAGTTGTACATCAAAATTCAAGTAACTTTGAAAAAGTTAAACTTTTGGTTAATCATTCATCAGAAAATCATACTCTTGATCTATCTTCTCCTTTTAAGTAGCAGGATCCTATTTTCCTAATATGGAAATCATGATAAATGTTTCAGTTAGGGCTAATGCTAAGTTAGTCCTTCTTTCTGTAGTCCACCGTTCTGCATATGGTGAAAGGCTTGGGTAATTCAGTGAATGTCTCTTTGCCACCAGCATCCTTTCAGACTTGTCAGCTAGTTTTAGTAAGGAGGAACTTGTGCTTGCATCTAATTGTTCCATGTGTAATATGAGTGTCATAGTTTAGGCTCTCTGATATACACTATTGGCTGGCTCATTGAATTTCCGTATCCACGACACTCTTCCGTGGCTGAGCTCACAAGGTTAGGCAATTGCTTTCATTATATCATTGATTACTATATGAGTATATGTGACTTGCTTTCAGATAGTCAGGTGTCTGTGATTATTTGCTTGAGTCTTTCTAGGAAAGCTATTACTAAGCAATTTCTTCTCATGAATTTTTTGTCTTCCACTCCTTTTCCTCATAGTATTTAGAGGACCAATAGAGTTTTGTCCCCACATCTTTATCAGTTGGAATATTCCACAAGGAAAGTCATAAACAACCTTGGCACATGCAGGTAGGTAAGTTAATGCCAGTGGCTCCTCAGCTTTACTTACTCATTGTCATACTCTGTTCTTAGTGATTGAGTAGAAGAAGATGGCCTCTATTTTATTTTGGGTGTCTTTGGTTTTCATATTCCTTTTCGCATTCCCGTTCGCAACTGAAAGTCATTTTTCATGATTTACATTTTATGTGTAAAATATGTAGAGAGGCAGAGAAGAAAGGCTAGAGATTTGTGAATAAGCTCTCTAGAGTAGAGTCCCCCATTGTCATCTTTCAGAATACACAAAAGGCACCTGCTATACTATGATTCTATGTTTTAAATAAAATATTTACTCTAGTCTTTCATAACTGAAATGGAGTTCAGGAAGAAAATTGCTTTTTTTGTTTTAAAATCAATCTTAACATAACTCTGATAACCTGTTTTTAATTAAAGGTTGATTGCTACCATTTCAATAAAAAACTATTTTGAGTCTTCTTAATTGATATTGAGTTTATTGAATTTATAAATTCAAAACATTACCCTTTCTTTGAAATGTATTATTCATTTTACAAATATTATTCTAATTCTATAAACAGGCAGCTATTTTTAAAAGTCTTGATGAATATTAATCTCACTTAGAATGTTCCTTTTAGACACGTACTGTTAACATCTTAAAATTGCCTTCCAATTCACATTTTTTTGTTTACAAGAATTATCAACTAGCTAATTGAATCTAATCACATGAATTCTCAGTTGAACTTGAGCAGTGTAGGGTATCTTTCATCATGGTTCTGTAGATCAAGCCAGAAAGTGAGCAGTTGCCTGGCTCATCTCCTAGCCCATTAAACTAATTTTCCTTCATATGAGAGCTGAATGCCAGCTTTGCTCCATATTGTCCAGCGAGTAAAGTCTCATTTCAATGAAGACAGTTTCTGCTTCATATCAGGTCCTCCAGTTCTCTAAACCATATTCTGAATATATATTTCAGAGAGAGAGAAAGTGGGAAATAGAACGCATTGGTACAAGAGACAATTTTCTGAACAGAACACCAATGGCTCATGTTCTAAAGCCAACAATTGGTAAACGGGATCTCATGAAATTGCACAGCTTCTGTAAGGTAACGGACACTGTCAACAGAATAAATCAGAAGCCTACTGATGGGAAAGGATCTTCACAAACTCTGTTTGACAGGGGAATAATCTCCAAAATTTACAAAGAACTCATGAAGTTAAATGTCAACAACCCAAATTACCCAATTAAAAATGGGGTACAGAACTAAGCACAGAACTTCTCAACAGAGGAATCTTGAGTGGCTAAGAATCACTTAAAGAAATGTTCAAAGTCCTTAGTCCTCAGGGAAATGCAAGTTAAAACTGCCATGAGTTTCCATCCCACACCCATTAGGATGGCTAAAATAAAAAACTCAAATGATAGCAAATGCTGGCGAGGATGAGGAGCAAGGAGAACAGTTCTTCATTGGTGGTGGGAGGGTAACCACTTTGAACACCAATTTAGGGGTTTCTCAGAAAACTGTGAATAGTTCTACCTCAAGACCCAGGTATAATACTCTTGGGCATGTACCCAAAAGATTCTCCCACATCTTCCAAAGTTCTTGGCTCAACTATCTTCATAACAGCTTTATTCATAATAGCCAGGAACTGGACAAAACCTACATGTCCTTCAACTGAAGAATGGATAAGGAAACCATGGGACATCTATATATTGGAACACTATTTAGTATTATAAACAAAGATACTTTTCAGGCAAACAGATGGAACTTGAAAATGTCAACCTGAGTGAGGTAACCTAGTCCCAAAAGAACATGAATGGTATGTAGACGCGTATAAGTGGATATCAACCATAAAATACAAGTTCCATGTTCCACTCCACAGACCCAGAGAAGCTATACACGAAGGAATGCCCAAGTGAGGAAGCTTGAATCTCACTTAGAAGAGCAACGAAGACACCAGCCGAAACACAAAACTTTCAACCAAAAATTTATCCTGTCTCTAGGTGATGCAGATATGGAAGATGGAGCAGAGACTGGGGGAATGGATAAGCAATAACCAGCCCAACTTGAGACCCATTAAATGAGCAACTATACCCATCCCTAACACTATTAATGTCACTCTGTTATTCTTTCAGGCAAGAGCAAGTTGACTTCTGAGAGGCTCCATCCAGAAGCTGACTCACATAGATGCAGACACCCATAGCCAAACAGTGGATGGAGCTTGGGGACTTTTACAGAGGAATAGGAGGAAGGATTGCAGCCCTTCACGGGGATAGGAACTCCACAGGATTACAAATAGAGTCAACTCATCTGGACTCTTAGGGGCTCTCAGAGCCTGAACAATAGACCAAAGAACATATTAGGGCTGGACCTAGGCCTGCCTGCTCATATGTAGCAGATATAATACAGCTTGGTCTTCATGTGGGTCCCATGTGAGGGAGCTATGCCAAAAGCTGTTACCTGTATTGGGATATATTCTTCTAGCTGGGCTGCCTCAATAGGAGAGAAAGTGCCAGGGGCCAGGGTGGGGGGGATATCTGGCAAGGGCCCACCTGATCAGGGAAGAAGGGGAGAGGGGAGGGAGGAAGAATTGTGGGAAGGGGTGACTGGGAGGAGAAAGTGATCAGGATGTAAAGTGAACACGTAAAAGAAATAATTTTTTTAAAAGAGGTGAGATTGTGTAATTATAAAAAGAATGAGGAATATTTGTTAAGAACATATTTGAATTTGGTTACTGGCACTCAAATATTGAAGGTGAAAAAAAAGTACACTTTTTTTTTCATCAAAACTGATATACAAAGTGTTAGTCTTTGCTTTCTAGAACTGTATGGAATTCTGTAAAATAGATTCAATAAGTCAAGGAGATCTGGAATTTTCTAGTCTGCTGCTACACAGCCAGTGCAAATATAATGCTGCTTAAGGATCAAAGGTTGAGGACATGCATGGCTGCTGCCTTTGAATGCTTAACTGCTGAGGCTATCCAAAGGCTATTTAAGATTGCAATGTGCAGATGACCATGAAATCTTAGGAGCATGTATTTCTCCCGGTCAGATACATGTCAAATATTTACGGTTACACCTCTGAAAGTATATCTTTTGATTCTCTGCATGCAAGCTTCTAAAATAAATGCTACTTGTTTAGTCTTTGCAAAACCTGTAGGTCTTATTTCCTGTAGGAAAGACTCCATGTCTTGTAAGTACATTCTGTTATCTGAGCCACCAAAATAAGTAGGCAGCTTTGTCAATAAAAGGCATGACAAAAAGGCAGAGTGGGACATCGGTGACCACGTGAAGCTGGAACAGAGAAATAACCCCAAATGGAATTTCCTGTCAAATTTACCAATGGTTCATTGCTTCTGCTCCCGTATTGTTTATGTGAAACTGGAGCTAAATAAACCAATCCATGACCTGCTTTATCTGCCAAATGGATTGAGCATTTATTCTCTCTGCCTCAAAGGCTTGTCATTTCAGTTTAGGCTTGCAGATGGTACATCCATTTCCCTGAAACGGAGCCACTAAACTGGGCCCTGCCAGCATTTCTTGTTAGTTAACATTCACCCTGAAGTACACGGGGCTTGTTCCACCTTCTCAGCCAATGTTTCACGGAACCACTCTGCCTTTCACGTCACCTCTGTACATCCAGGCACTTAGTTACTCACCTTGTTTTCCTCAAGGACGCTGCTGGGAAAATTACAGTGTCAGGTACTCAACTTCTAGTTTTGGGAAATGGCCTTATCCAAGGACTCCTGAGTGCCTGTGAATGTATTTGTAAGTTTTGATAAGAGTTTGTTGGCATTTATCTTAAATCTCTTGTCTTCCTGTTCCACACGACAGTGAACATTGCTGTAGTTAAATGTTTTCAGTTGGGCTATGGTTAGCAAATGGGATTTTATGACTTAAAATATTACCAGTTAGGAAAATTCCCATTGAGGTCTTGAAAAAAATTAGGAAAGAACCTGGGTGTTGTTTATGGAGTGAGTAGAGATTATATGAAGCCCAGATAAAATTGCTTTTGTAAATAAATGGAATTTATATAATATCAGAAAACATAAATCTGTTTTGTTTATATTACTTTTATTTTCTAGACTTCTGGTTTCTGAAAATTTTAAATCAAATTTTGATTCCTATATTAAACTAAAAATAATATTTCATGTTTGTTTCAATATTCGAATGATTATTTTTACATCTTAGCAATAGAACATGTTTTTCAAGCTGAATTCCTGGGAATAGCTTGACTGTGAAGGTTAGGGTTAGGGTTGTGTACATTATAATCCATCCAGTATCACTTTCAACAAATATAATAAATATTTCATGAGGGAAAGCTGCTATACTTATTGACACTATTTTAAAAAATATATACATTTTAGAACTTTATTTAAGATATTTGCATGGAATAGTAAGATGACTCAGTTTCAAACCCAGATAGAACATGGGAGATGAGAGACAATGAACTTCACCATGATTTCCCTTGAGTTCCACGCATGCACCATGGTACACGTTCACATACAATAATAATACCAGTGACTTTTGAAAGAACTTCAAAAACTTCTATCGCTTAAAGCTAATTTTGTGATTGATTGATTTCAAAAGATTGTACATTTTGAACACAGGATCAAGTACCTTAAAGACATGAACCAGTTTGAGGCTTCTATATTACATGACAGTCTTTGTTATGAAATAAAACACATCTGCTAAATGGAACATTTTACCACCATACCTGTCCTACATATATGCATATACATAGTCCATATATCAAAGCCAAAAATAAATGACAAAACACTAAATATGCTTTAAAAACATACAGGTGAAGTCCAGTGGACATAAAGGAGTGCTGTGCTCATAGTCTCCTGATTTTCTCCTTGTTAGAAATTGCTTTAACCTCTGAACACATTTCTCATTATTAAAATAATAAACTTGGTGTTGTCGGATTTTCACTGCTGATTAAACCACATGGATTGAACTGCATGCATACTTTTATGGTCTGCTCTGTTATTGTTTCAAAAGCAGCTTGGTGCCTTTTAAGCTTCTTCCAGAATCTAGTCATACTTGTTTAGAAAATGTTAAGCCACCAAATATGGCCTTTGAGAGCTTAGTTGTATATCTGTCATGCTGTGAAATTGCTTATCTTGAGGGAACATGAGCTTACAGCAGGTCAGCTGTATCAAATTTTAAGAATGTGTGGGAAAATATGCATATTTTCTGTCTCTAATTCCATAGTTATCTGGACGTTAGGCCCTCTTTACTTCCCTTACTTTAATTCTTCAGTCTCTGCTGCATTTCAAGATGTGTGTGATGGACTCAATGAAAACAACCCACAAAAGTATCAGTAATCCAAGAAAATATGATACACATCGCATATGTGGAGATTCAAATCATGAAACTAATTGACAAATAATTGAATGAATGTTTATTCCAGCATTCTGTTATCTTATAGTGCAAAAGAAGTTATTCCGAACTTAAAGATGTATTTTGCAACTTTGGGGTCTCCAGCTGTCACAGTAATCCTTACTCTGTAATTTTCTGTAACTTACATACATCTAAAAGTTTAAATACCATAACAATAATATTGAGATATTAATAAAACATAATTATAAGTAGGGACTTAGTTGATATAACAATTTCTTGATATTTAACATATGCATAATCAGTTCACAGTGATACATTATGGTTCTTGCAGTAGTATAAACAGGAAATGAGTCTGCACTGATGAAAACACAAAGTTTATTCACATTAAGACAGATATTTCCCTGTGGGCAGGAAGAGAGAAGAGTCATCTCCATTTTAAAACATGAGAAAAAATAATGTGATCATTGTAGAAGACTCCATTTATAGAGGTTATTATTTAGATGGAGCCCCTCTTTCTTGACCTGTGCTGTAAAGATGTTTGACACAGGCTCCTTCATCTGATGACATAGAAGAATCATCTGCAATATTTCATTATGCTGAATTGTGAACTGAGTTACCCTCATACATGGATAGTGTGAAGTGTAGCTTAAGTGGGTGATTTTAGCTTTCAAGTGGTTGTGATTGCAGATACTTTGAAGCTATTGTTCTAAAATAAAGAAACTAAAATGAATCCAGTCAATATTGGCTGTTTACTCAGAATGAGTCAATATTACAGATTAGGGAAAATGCATGCGCCCTAAATATTGTCCTGATACTTGTCAACATAGTTCTCTTGTTATTGTGAAAAATCATGGGGGTATTTCTGAAATGAGCTTATTTTAGAAGGAAACAGTCTGCTACACTGTAGGGAAAATAGGTTCCAAAACCCACATTCTGAAATATGTGGGAGCCTTTGGGTGAAGTAGACATTAGGAACCACCAGTTGTTCATGGATTCTGAAGTAAACAATAAGAAAAATGCAAAAGGCAGAGCCAAGCAGAACAAGGTAAATACTAGGAAGGTCTATTGTCTAGTACAGACAAATTGAGAAGAAAAGAAATTTCCCATTCCAGCATCAGTATTACACAGACATTACATGATATCTTCATGAGTGGATTCTGGTTAGGCTCATGAATAGCAGTGTCCCATAATGCACAGTCAATAGTTGATATTTTCCCATTCTAATCAGTTCTATTTTCTATTACTAGAAGTTGAGATAGCAAGAGTTATTTTAGCTTAAGTTTCTGAAAACTAGAAAATCCAATGCTCTTTTAAAATCATTACCGTCTAACCTAACTATCCCAAATCCCATTTACATTTTTTTGAAGTTATTTTATTTCATCCTGAACTTCAGGCTTGCTAAGCAATGAGAATACATGAGACTCATTGGTGCTTTGGACTCAATATTTGCTTATTTTCATCTTAATGGTGATTTATGTGATGGATACCACCAAATCAGATATAGAAAAAAACAATCATTAATTACCAATGGATAGTTAATTTAATTTAGTTAATTAAATGATTTAGTTAATGAGTAAATGATTGTCACACAGTAGAGTATATTTTTTTCTCTAGATAACACAATCAATGTGGCTAAAATTTCAAGAAGACAAAAGTTTTGAAAGAACAAATTATCAAAAGACAACTAGAAGATGAAAATATATTTGGAAGGAGAAAGTATGGAGAAAAATAGCATGTTGGAGGAGAAGGGAGGAAAGAGGAAGGAAGGGGAGATGGGAGAGGGTGGTCCTAGAGCTCAGTGCTTTACCTCACAGAAAATTGGAATTTTGATCAAACTGTCAGATCTAATGCTGCCTCATGTCCTCTTTTGCTAGCTTGTGAAAAGCAATGTTGAGCAAGAAGAACAATGTTGGAGGGATTACCATACCATCTTTTAGGATATATCACAAAGCTATAATCATACAAACAGCACAGTACTGATACAAAAAGAAATTTAGATGAGTAGAATCCAATGGAAGACACAAACATGAATGCATGTGGCTATTGTCCTCAGATATTTGATATATATTCCAAAAACTACATGTTGAACAAATATAGTATCTCAACAAATGTTCTAGGATAACTGAATTGCTTGTTCACATGGAGAAAAGTGAAATTACACCCATATCGACCATGCACAGAAATCAATTCCAAATATGAAACCTGAATTGACGAAACTGCTAGAAGAAAATATAGAAATAGGAAAGGAATTTCTGAATAGATTCCATATCTATGAATACAAGCCAGGCTGACATATAGTAAAAAGTTTCTTTACAGCAAAAGAAAAAACAAAACAAAAACACAACCAACAACAATTAATTAATTAGGAAGCTCACAGTGGGTAGAGATTCTTTGCCAGCACTGTTCCTAATAGAGGATTATCTAGACTACGTAAACTGAAATTTAAAAAAAGAATTAAGAAAACAGTTGACCCACCTGCTAAGTGAGCTATGGATTTGAACAACGTTCAGGAATGTTTTAGCACTGAAATCATGAAAATTGTAGGTAAATGGATGGAACTGGAAAATACCACACTGCACAAAGTATAGATGAAGAAAATCCAGTGACATTTGTTCTCTTTTATTAGTGGACCCACACATCAAGTCTTCAAATGTCCATATATCACTGAAAGTAGGTACAGAACCCTGGTAGTTATTGAAAGCTTCCATGGATGACCGGAAGAACTCTGTAGAAGGACTCTCAGGATTATGATGTGGAAAACAGGAAAAACAGAAAGGAGAAGCAGTTAAGTAGAGAGGAAACAGGGAAGACCATAACAAGGACACAGGAAGGGGAGTTCTTATTTGGGAAGTTCTCCTTGATATTTCCTGGCTGTAGTGTCTCTGTCACATCACACAAGCTCACAGCAGATGCCCTCAGCCTGAGACCTTTATATTCTTTCTGCCCTCTGTTTATTGATGTTTTCTGAGCCCTAGAGGTAGGGATAGTGTTGTAGATATATCAATTCAGCTTAGGTATGCTCAGTTGTTCTCTGGTTTTGAATAGCTGAATGATCTCTGTTGCTGCTATTCCAAAAAAAAGTTTAGTTGATGGCATGATGAGGGAGAATTGCAATTGTCTGAGGGTAAAAGGATAAATGTTGATAATGTAGCTAGGAATCTTCTCTAAAACAAACCACATCCTGGGATACAAAACATTACTAAACCAATTCAGAAAAACAATGAAATAACTTCAAATATCCTATCTGACATCAATGCAATAAAATATAAAATCAAGTAAAAGAAATTTATAGTAAGTACACAAATTCATGAAAATTAAACAGACCATTGCTGAATGATGAATGTGTTAAGGAAATAAAAGTTAAAAATCAGAAACTATATGAAAATGAAAACAACAGAAGAAAAGGTCTGGGCACATGGAAAGGTCTGGGCTCATGAAAAGGTCTGGGCACATGAAAACCTCTCTTTCACAGGAAAATCTCTGGACACATGAAAACTTCTGGGTACCTGAAAACCTCTGAGATACATGAAAAGTCCTGGAGCACATGAAAACCTCTGGGCACATGAAAAGATCTGGGGCACATAAAAACTGTGCCATGAGAGAAACTGTGACACTGAGATCCTACTTTATAAAAGAAAAAAAAACAACATAAATAAACTGCTTAATGGGAAACAACAATTTTAAGAAACATATAAAAAGAAATCCCACTCAATAGCAAGAAAAGCAGAAATAAGAAGTGTAGAAACTGATAAAATAGAAACAAAAAAATTACCAAAATCAAAGAATTTAATAAGTTCTTCAAGAAAATAAGATATACAGATCCTTGGCCCAATTAAACAAAAACAAAAACAAATAAAAATAAAACAGAAAGAAAAAAGACATTCCCTAAATTAACATAATAAAAAGAGTTCCTACATTTAGACACTGAAGTTCTAAATATTATCGAGAAATACTTTAAAAACCTGTGTTTCTTTACATTGAAAAAAATCTAGATTTAACCAAATCATTAATGTGAAATCAAGTAGAGATCAACAATATAAAAATACTTTATTCATTTTATGTATACTTTATTCATTAAGATACTTTATTTTTAATTTTATATGTAAAACTGCGTGTAAGTAGCCTACATACCTGATTTCTGTGGGAGTCAGAAGGGAGCTTCTGGGCTTCCTGATTTTCTGGGTCTGGAGTTACAGATGGTTATGAGTTGCCACGTGGATGCTTTAAAGCAGGTCTCCTGCAAAGAGCACCAAGTCCTTTTAATCTCTGAGCCAGCATTAAAGAAAGTGGATATTAGCCTAGAATCGTGGGACACCAAAGACACAATTCACATACCAAATGATGTCTGACAAGAAGAAAGGAATGGACACTAATGCTGGAAAGGATCAAAGCATCAGTGTAGGGGAATACCAGAACAGGGAAGTGGAAAGGGGTGGATGAAGGAGCAGGGGGAGGGAAAAGACCATGTGGGACCTTAGGGTGGTGGGAAAACAAAAAAAAGGGAAATGAAATGTAAATATAGAATATATCCAATAAAAAAAGGAAAAAAAATGTAAAAAAAAAGAGTAATAATAACTAATGATTTATTCGAAACTTTCCAAACTGTCTTTTTCCTAGAGTGGATGTTGTTCTAAATTAGGGCTCACATAGCTTGAGAAATCTAGCTAGAGGAGGCCAGGCAGAGCTATCATAGTTAAAGATGGCATGAAGAAGTCTCCTCATTTAAAAGACTTGGTTAACTGAACACTCAATGCCTTGATGTCCTTCAGGGCTCTCATGGACTCAGGGAAGAAGGTGAGTCAGGCCGGGGGAAAAGGATGGTGAGAGGGAATAACTGGGAGGGGACAGTGAGCAGGATGTAAAATGAATAAGTATAAAATTAAAATAAAATAATGAAGAAAACATATAGCAAATGTTGGTGAGGCTATGGAGAAGAGAGAGCTTGTACATGCTGGGGGGAATTTAGACTACTCTACCCACTATGGAAATCACTGTTGGTGTCTCTTAAAAAAAACTGAAAATAAATCTATATGAGGCTGTACTCCCTAAATAATAAATAAATGAATAAATGAATGAATGAATGAATGAATGAATGATAGAGAGTGTGACCCATTCTGTTAACCTGTGTCCTTTCTTTGGGGGATTGAGTCCATTGATGTTGAGAGATATTAATGACCAGTGGAATCTCAAATGCCTAAGAAACATTTAAAGAAATGTTCAAAGCTCTTAGTCATCAGGGAAATGCAGATTAGATTAAAATGACTCTGGGATTCCATCTTTCAACCACCAGAAAGGCTAAGACCAAAATCTCAAAGGATAGCACAGGCTGGTGAGGATGTGGAGCAAGGGGGAACACTCCTCCACTGTTGGTGGGAGTGCAAACTTATATAAACACTAAGGGAATCAATTGGGAAGTTTCTCAGAAAACTGGGAATATTTCTACCCTAAGACCCAGCTACACCACTCCTGGACATATACCCAAAAGATGCCCCTCTATATACCACAGGGACACTTGCTCACCTATGTCCATAGAAACTTTATTCATAATAGGCAGAAACTGGAAACAATCTAGATGTCCCTCAACTGAAAAATGGATGAAGAAAATGTGGTACATCTACACAATGGAATAGTATTCATCTATGGAAAACAAAGGCATCATTATTTCTGCAGGCCAATGGATGAAATTTGAGAATGTCATCTTGAGTGAGGTAACTCAGACCCAAAAGAACATGCATGACATGTACTCACTAACAAATGGATATTAGCCATAATATACAGGAGACCCATTCTAAATTCCACAGACCCAAAGAAGCTAAGCAAAATGAAAGGCACAAGTGAAGATGCTTGAATCTTACTTAGAAGGGGAAATACAATAGCCATAAGAGTCAGATGGAGGGAGAGAACTGGGTAGGAGTGGGGATGGGGAGGAGAATGGGGGTTGTTTCAGGATCAGGCGTAGGGAAAAACAGAGGGATTTAAAAATGGACGGATGGAATCTGCGGGTGGCAAGGGTAGAGGAGATGGGGGCATCTCCAGTAAGTGCCAGAGACCTGGTATAGTAGAGGCTCCCGAGAATCAATGGGGGTGTCCTTAGCTGAGACTCATAGCAGTGGTACTCATAAAACTCATAGTACCTGAAGAGGTAGGTCACCCTCAGCAGCCAGGCAGGAACCCCAATGAAGTGATAGGGACACCAACCTACATACAAGACTTTCAACCCAAAATTTATCCTGCTGCCCCCTTCCTGATACCCCCCCACTTCTTCACAGTCCCTCCCTCCATTCCCCACCCCTTCTCTTCTGAGAGAGTGGAGGCCTCCCCTCTGTGGAGTTGAGGAAATGGATTCCATAGACAGGCACGTTTTAAGGATATACCCTGCTATCTTTGTTCTGGACCCTCAGAAAGACTGATCTGCACTTCAGCTACATATTTGCGGTTTTTTGAGGAACCTGTGCCTAATGGGATGTCTTCCCTTTCTTACTCCTTCTTGTATCCCACCTCTCTCACCTGGAGACTGAAGCCAACCATTGAGGAGACGGCACACTCCATTCTGTTCTCCAAAATAGAATAAAATAATTCTATATAACTTTATCAAACAATTATTAATCAATTAATACAATTATTAATGAAATAAGTAATAATTAAGAAAACATTATCTTAGAATTAAAAGAACTGAAAATGCCACAATTGTCTGTCTCACCCTAACTACTCATGAACCAGCCCCAGGCTCTACATACCCCATAGTTCTATGCATCTCTCTGGGCAGCTCCCTTGCCCCTGAATGTCACCAGCTACTCTTCAGAAACTGATATTTTCATTCTTCATACAAGCTGCATGGATTACACTCATTGCCTAAATCCTTTCCTCACAGCTGGTTTCTTCTAGAAGGTTGCCTCCCAGGAACAACCATATTGACGGCTCACAGTAACCCCTATCAGTGGTTTCCGAGTGTTTGCCCTGGGTTGCTTTTGGTTGAAGCTGGCGTCCTTCACCGCAATGTTGGCAGGACTGTGTGAACACATGTGTTTCCCAGCTCATGTGTCCACGGTCTCAAAAACGTCATTCTGATCATTTTGTTCTATCTATATTTCTTCTTATTGGCACACAGCATGCATTCACATGACAACTGGTTGACATGCTAAATGAAAAATGGCATATGCATATTATTTTGGTCTATGGACGGAGTTTAAAAGAAACTAAAGGAGCCAGATGAAACTGGCTCAGTAACAGAGCTGGTGGATGCTTTAGGGTGATGTTTGGCCTCTAAGCTTTCAACACTATATGTTGTTAAATATTTTGTGCATGACTTACTTAAGAAGTAAAGCAGAGAAATGTTTTAAAATATGAAAGTGAACTGATTTAAAAAGCACATAAAATGCATTCACTTTCAGAAGTATTTCACTTCAATTTTACTAACTTTAGAGTTCATTTATTGTACTTCAAAGATGAAACAAGTACAAGCAGCCTATTCTTTTTTTTGTTGTTTAATTTATAGAGAATCACAGTGGTCTGGGCATCCTGATTTTGGAAGTTCCTTCTTCTTGTTACTTCCTTACTTGCTGCTTAGATTTTGGCACCTAGATCTCGATGTCAAACCAACATGACCAACATGCTTGACATGAGTGTCTGTTACTTTTGAACAGTGTAAAACTGTAACCTGTTTCCAAAACTGGGATCGAGTGCAAGGGAGGCTTCCTTCCCTTGGAGTTTAAAGGAATCATGGTATAGATTCACTTACCATTGTGTAGTTCTTAAGCTGTGGAAATTTACAGTTAAATATTGCTTTACTAAAATGTTTAATGTCACTTATGCATTGTTGTATGCAATTGAAAGGCTACAACGTTATATCTGTCAGTTCAGATACAGGAGTCAGATAAAGGGAAGGAAACTCCTGGTGTTCAGTTTCTGCTGCAGTGAGGTTGTATCCAGCCCTATGCCTGGTAGTCGATGTCTCCTTATTTTGGTGTTCTTATGTGCTGCCTTTCGTGGAGCAGTTCCTATTCATGCCCCACATCTCTTCCACAAGGTTACTACATTCTCACCTTTAGGTCTGGTCAATGTGATCATTCAGCTTAGAATCATTTTTTTTAATTGCACAGATTTCAAAATCTAATTTCAAATATCCCTCCACCTTGACTTGGCAGCAGACTCAGGAAGCCCCGCCATATTAAACTCTAAGTTGGCTTCTGATTTAGTCCACAAGTGTCTGTCCCAGTCATATATTTGGCTACTAAAAGTATAGACTTCATTCTATTCTAAGCCTACATTATTTCTTTTGGCGAGATATCTCTCAAATACCTTAGGTTTCCGTGGAAAATTGGAGGACTCTTTGTCTTTGGATGGTACCACTGAACAACAGTAATTCATTCCTGTTAATATCCAATGAAATGAAAAGCAGTCATGAAGAAAGGACTGGAGCATCCAGTACGCACAGGCTCATGTCTGTGACAGACTTTCCTTTTTTCCTAGACTTGGTAGGTTTTCTTGCCTGAAAAAGTTTGAAGCATGTTGGGGAATGTGTTGGAATTATGTTACTTTTGAAAATATAGAAAAATGAAAGTTAAATATTTCTAAAATAAAACATTGTATATCTATGCAAGATGTCCTCTGCCAGAATAAAGTTTGTATGATCTACTCAAATAAAGGAGTCTATCTTCCGAATGGAAACATGATAAAAAAAAAAAAAGCTTTATAAATGTTGAACTTAGTGTCGCCTCAGTGTGCTCTCACACACAGATCTGGAATGTGCACTACAAAGCCCTATGGCATGTATTGTCATCTCTTAGCTTTCTAACAGGAAATTTTTCAGGGTTGGGGGTTTCTTCCTCCTATCAGTATGAGCCCTTAAAATGGAAGATGAGTTATTTAGACCACTGGAAAACAATTGCCTCAGGATATATAAGCTTCCCTTAGAGTAGAGGTTCTTGAACCTTGAAAGTGGTCAAATGATCTCTTCATAGAGGCTGCCTAAAATCACCAAAATTATCAGATTTTTACATTACAATTTGTAACAGTGCAAAATTACAAATATGAAGTAGCAAGCAAAATAATTCCATGGTTGGGGGTCACAACAGCATGAAAAACTGTATTAAAGGGTCACAGAATTAGGAAGGTTGGGAACCACTCACTGCCTGAGTAACTTAGCACCTCTCTCCTTTGGGAATAACAGAGAAACAGTGTGGTTGGAACAAGCAATCAGAAGATATGCAGATTTATGGCTTGACGGCATGGCTTTTATAGTACTATAAAAGATTTTGAGCTCACACATGTTCTAGTAAGTGTTTTGTATAATACTCTACCTCTGTTGACTATAATCTCAGGAACATTACTGAGGATTTATGTACCTCTATTTCCTCATTTATAAAGTCATTTATTTCCTAGCAAATATGGATATATTGTAGTGTTCAAGTGATTTTACTCATTCAATGTGCTCAAAGTCTAGAATATTATGAAAATAACACATGTGGTAAAAGTCCTGGCTGACAGTTTGAAGTCTCACTGTGGTAATGGTGACAAACACTAAAGAAGAGAGGAGAGGGGGACAAGCAGTTCCCATATACTCTGTGTTTCTTATTCTCACAACTGTGTTAGTGTTTCCTGAAGGTTTTCTGGAGAGTAGGATTGGGAGATTATTACATTTTGGTGTTCTGAAGTTTGCCCAAAAGATAATGAGAAATCGGTATTTGGCTTTGCAAAATTTCTATAATGTATGGGTTCTCATCAGTTACATAGAATTCTGAACCAGACAGTGAACAGACCCAGGGTAACATGGAAGATATTTCTCATTTTCCTTTTTAAATAATTTTATTTATTTGCTTTCCAAATGTTTCCCCCACCTGGAGTCCTCTCCCAGAGTTCTTTACCCCATTCTGTTTACCCTTTGTCTTTGAGACAATGTTTCCCCACCCTACCCCTCAGCATCCCTCTAACCTGGGTCAAGTCTCCACAGGATTAGGCCAGACAAGAATATCTGCTTCTACATACGTGCTGGGGGCCGAGTACCAGTCACTGTATGCTCTTTGGTTGATGGCTTAGGCTCTGGGAGCTCTTAGGTACACCAGGTAGCTGCCATAGTTGGTCTTCCTATGGGGTTGCCATCCCCTTCAGCTCCTTCAATCCTCCCCCCCAACTCTTCCACAGGGATCTTCTACCCCAGTCCAGTGTTGGACTCATTGTCTCAGTCATCTGCTGGCAGAGCCTCTCAGAGGACAGCCATGCTAGGCTCCTATCTATAAGCACAACTTAATGTCAGTAATAGTGTGAGGGCTTAGTCCCTGACCATGGGATGGATCCTAATTTGGGCTAGTCATTTGATGGGCTTTCCTTCAGGCTCTGCTCCATTTTTGTTTCTGCATTTCTTTAAGATGGGAATAATTCTGAGTCAAAAAATTTGAAGGTGGATTAGATTTCTAAATTATCACATGGGGTCTATCCTTATGCTAAAAGCATGGTTAAATTGTGTTTACATTTCTTTTAAAAAATAGGCAGAAATCACGTATGTTTTATTTTATATTGTATCTCAAGTGATTGACCTTTGAAGCCAAAACACTGAACAAATTAGAAAAAAGAGGAAATTACCTTCCTTTGACTATCAGAAGCAGTAGGCATGCTGGATTCCATTCTCACTACACTATTTTTATTCACCATAGTACTGGAAAATTTTTTTTTGGATTTTGGTTTTTTAGGACAGGGTTTCTCTGTGTAGCCCTGGTTTTCCTGGAACTCACTCTGTAGACCAGGCTAGCCTCGAAGTCAGAAATCTGCCTGCCTCTGCTTCCCAAGTGCTGGGATTAAAGGCGTGCGCCACCATTGCTTGACCATAGTACTAGAATGATTCGTTAAAAAAAAGATTCGTGGGGGGAGAATGATTGGGGAATAGCTGGGGGGGAGAGGAATTATGGGACATATGGTGGGGGGGGGAACTGGGAAAGGGGAAAGCCTCTGGAATGTAAACATAGAATATAGAAAATAAAAATTAAATAAAAAGAAAAAAGAAAGGATGGCCATAGACAAAAAGTAAACAGAAACCCTGGAACCAAAAAAAAAAAAAAAAAAAAGATTAGGAATAGAACAGTATCTCTGCTCACAAATTATCTTGCAGACAGAACACCCCACATTCACTAGCAAATAAGAACAAGTGAGTTCAGTAATGTTGAGGTATTCAAAAGGAACACTCAAGCTCAGATGTGTTTCCATATATTTCAACCTAGCAAGTATATAACCCACCTCCCCAAATTAAGTCCTATTGGCAGCAGCACAGAAACATCCTTAGAAGTGTCTGACCCAAGTCTATCAAAATCTTGAAATCTAGAAACTTTCAATATTGTATGAAGAAGTTAAAGACGCAAACAGCCTGGCAAACGATCCTTAACAGACGACACTACCATTAAAATGGTTAAAATGCCCATTTTGCCATCATAGATTTATGTTTTTGTAATGTCTGTTTCAAAACTGCAATATTAAAATGAAACAAAAATAGAAACTAACAGAGCCTGAGGAACCACTTTCCCTCACTTTCCCTTGACAATTTCATAGGTTTGTGTTTACACTCAGATTTTTGTTTTCTTCACAGTGTTGTATAAATTATTTCTCACTATCTTACTTGCTGACATATTTTTGAGCAAAAAAAAAAAAAGTATTTCTGTTTTAAACACTAAGAAGTTACCGAGACCCAAGGTCGTCCTGGTATCTGGTGCTGGCTGCTCAGCATTGTTCTTAATACTTCTCCCTGATAGCCACTTGGGGTTTGTTGGTAGCTTGCCTCTGACGGTCTTTGAAAGTAGGTTTAAGATAGCGGGTCTCAGAAAACATTGAAGGTTTACATGGAAAATATTTCTGGTAAAATTCAAGAAATAAATAGACAAACACGTTAAAATTGACTATTTCATGGAAAATTTTACATATAAAATGGTTGATGTAAAAACTCTAAATTAATTGAAGGTGGAATTAGAAACATTTGTGATAAAATCAAAGATTTACATTGAAAACATTTCTGATAAAATAGAGGAAGCATATAGAAAGACATTAAAATTGAAGACTATCATGAAAAATAATGCTGATAAAATGGTAGACATAAAAAACATTAATTAATTAAAAGAGGAATTCTAAACATTTTCTGATAAAATTGAAGATTTACATGAGAAATGTTTTGTTAGTTTATGTCTTTTTTTATTGGGGAGTTGAGTCCATTGTTGTTAAGAGATATTAGGGAATAGTGATTGTTGCTTCCTGTTATTTTTGATGTTATTTTTATGTTTGTGTGGGTATCTTCTTTTGGGTTTGTTGGAAGATTACTTTCTTGCTTTTTCTAGGGTGTAGTTTCTCTCCTTGTGTTGGCATTTTCCATCAATTATCCTTTGTAGGGCTGGATTTGTGGACAGATATTGTGTAAATTTGGTTTTATCATGGAATATCTTGGTTTCTCCATCTATGATGATTGAGAGTTTTGCTGGGTATAGTAGCCTGGGCTGGCATTTGTGTTCTCTTAGGGTCTGGATGAGGTCTGCCCAGGATCTTCTAGCTTTCATTGTCTCTGGTGAGAAGTCTGGTGTGATTCTTTATAAGTTACTTGCCCTTTTACCCTTACTGCTTTTAATATTCTTTCTTTGTTTAGTGAATTTGGTGTTTTGATTATTATGTGCTGGGAGGACTTTCTGTTTTGGTCCAGTCTGTTTGGAGTTCTGAAGGCTTCTTATATGTTCATGGCCATCTCTTTCTCTTTCAATCAACTTAGAATTATCTTTATGCTGATCATTTTATCTATATAATTTCCATGATAATCTTTAATTTTAACATGTTTGTCTATATATTTTTACAATTTTATCAGAAATACTTTCCATGTAAATCTTTAATTTTATCATAAAGTGTTTTTACTTCCCTTTACTTCCCTTTTCAATAAATAAAAAAATTAAAATAAAAAAAGATAGTGGTTCTAGACCTTCCTAATACTGCACACCTTTAATCTAGTTCCTCATGTTGCTGTGACCCCCAAGCACACAATTATTTTCACTGTCACTTCATAACTCTAATTTTGCTACTGTAATGATTTATAATGTAAATATCTGATATGCAGTATATCTAATACACAACCACTGTGAATGGTTGATAACCCACAATAAGGATCAGGACCCATAGGCTAGGACTACTTCTCTAAGGACTTTGAGTCTATGAAAGAAGCGAAATCTTCCAAAATCTTAAAAGGAGACTTGGTGCTACAAAAGGAACAGAGGAACAAAGGATTGCAGAGGAAAATCCCAGTAAGCCTGTGGGTTCAGAGAGGGAGGAGATGCACACAGCTAGGGTTGTCATTCAACTCTGCAAGGACACTAGAGACCAAAGCTTGCCTGCAGACTTTTTTTCAATAGAAAAGTTTATGATGCACCCTAGCCATGTTAGAGAAGGTCAAAACAAGCAAGTGCTAGAGACAAGTTGTTCTCCTCTAGGCTGGTATTACCATAGTGAATCTCTTTTTCTTAACTACGGTCCTTCACCATTCCTGCACCATGTTCTCTTCCCTGAAGAAACATGGAGAAATATCGAAATCATCTCTGATCTCAAGATAACAAAATACTTATACCTTCTAGCACATAGCAGAACAGAGAGTAATGATTTACTTCATTTTCCGTTGAAGGTGTAGCCCTGGGACATGGGCTGTCTCTGTGAACAAGCCTTTCACTCCCTCCATAGACACCTACTTAGCAAACACTAGGCTGTCATAGCTCCCTGGAGACAGGGGACATACCCATTTGGTGTTGTCCTTTCCCACGTTATTTAAACTATTACCCCACATAGTTTGCTATAGCAGAACAGTCTGCATGAAGACTGGGGAAGACTGCTCTGGACATCTGGCTTCTACTCCCCGTTCCTCCCTCACACTGAACTTGTTTGTGTCTAGCTTAAACAACCAATCTAACAACTGAGGCTTCCCTCTAGGGTTCTGTGAGTCTTTACCTAGGCTTTCCTACCTGGAACTATCCTGCAAATGGTATAAATGTGCTTTGCCTGAAACAAGGCAGATCTAGGGAATGGATGAGGGTATAAGCAGAAGGTAGAGTCTCTGGCAATGTATAAAAGAGATGGGAAATGGATGGCTTGCCAAACCTGTAAGCTGGAATATTCTTTTCAAGATTTGGGGGTTCCTCAGTGTTGAGGGATTTATGATCGATCATTTGAGGCTGATATAAATCTGGAGCTTTACATAGAGAGGGATTTTGAAGTTTCCCATGTATAAACTAAAATTATTCCTGTGAGCTCCTATCCACCAAAAATATTATAAATTGTTTGTCCTGGAGACCTACACGAACTCCTTGAGAAGAAAAACCTAGAATAAAAGGTGCTATATCATAGGTCATGGAACCAAGAACCCTGTGTTGCCAGCATTTATGGATCCTGAAGGCTTTGTGTGTGTATGTGTGTGTGTGTTATTTTTAGTTTGTTTTTGCTATTGTAATACATGAACTCTCCTCCAAATTAAAGTATGCTTTCAAAGGGTAGAAGTACATATGTATACATCCTTACAAGAAAATATACAGATTAAGGTGTATGTAAATTCACACAAAAAACCATAATTTATTAGAAATTTAATACCCTTCACATTTTCTACATATCTTAGTTGTCCACATCAATGCTTCTTTTTGTCTTTTACCTTCCAATAGCTGTATGGTTGTGAGTATGTTACATGCAATGGGTAGCTCGGGCAACGCATACACACTGCATCAATATGTACCACTGATAGAAAGTCTTCAGAGATTTCAAATTAAAATAGTGTTGTGAAATAATAGTCTTATAAATTTAACTCTTAATGTATAAAGTAATGTTATCGATAGGTATTTATGGTAGGAAAAAATCTTATGCAAACACAGACAAAGTAAAAGTTCTGGATCAATATAAAATTGTCCATATTTTGTCCAAATATTTCATTTGAATGTCAGGTTTTTTTAACATGAAATTTTTGCATTGTTTTCCTCAATCTTCCTAGTTATTCATGTTAGTATGATCTTTTAGAACCATTTCTGTCTCTTCTCTGTTGTATTTATTTCTTGATTTGTGACTGGGAAAAACCAATGAATCAGTTATTAGAAAATATATTTATTTTCTAATATATTTAACATTATTGTTAAATATGCAATATATTTAATGTTAGTGCATCAGGGACAATAAATACTTAAGCCTTCTAAGTCAGAAAAGACAAAGTTTGAGGAAGAAGAGGTACACGATTTGCACTTGTTTTTCTGGTGTGTTGGGGTATCCAGGATTTGCTGTTGTTGGAGAATTGAGTTCAGATGCTGCCATATTTCCTTGATTTCTGTTAGTAACATTCCTACATTTGCCTTTTGCCATCTAGTTATCTCTGGTGTTATTTGGTCCTCCTGTTGTCACTGGCTGGTGCTTGAACCTCCTGTGGGCCTGTAAGGCTATTTCTGCACCACTGGATGACTGGGTTTACCCTGACACAGGGTTGTCAGTGGGCTGCCCTACTCTCAGGTGCTGTTGGAGCCCTGGTGTACCTTGCCCCAAGCAATGTTATACTTGGGTTGTCTCTGTGTACCTGGTGCCGCCTGTCTGGTCTGTCCAGGAGCAAAGATGGTGGAGACTGCAGAGACCCCTTCCAAGTGCAGATCACTCTGTAGGGCAAACGCCCAACAGCAGGGCTGGCACACAGATGACCTGCAGAGCTGCCTAGGCCTTCGGCATAGGCAGAAGCCTGGAGGGCTGTGTCCTGAGCAATGTTAAACTCGGGATCTCTCTGTGTACCTGGTGTTGCCTGTCTGGTCCATCCCGGAGCCTCTCTTGTTTTTCTAAGGGGTCACCATTGCCCCCATCAGGTGAGAGGACCAGCAGTGTCCTTTCCCAGTTTTGACTATGGTGGTTTGCAAGTCAACTAACCAACACAATATATGGCTAATTAAACACAATATCATCAGTACTAAAGACCACTAGTCTCTTAATTTGGCTTCTTCAATAAATAGGCCCTAAGGCAAGGGCACATTGATAATGATTCGGAGTTTGTTTGTTTAATTGGTTATTTGCTTAGTTTTGGTGAAATGAAGTAAAATGAACTTCTCACAATCAATATAGAGCAGAAGGGAGGTAGCTGAGAAAAGCAGACACAAGGAATCCGTTATATGGCCAATGATTGTTCTGCCTGCCTCTAGCACAAAGACATAGTGAAGAGCTCACCTCAGGGTAAGCTCAGCAAAAACAGAAAGCTGAGTCATCTACACACCTATAGTTAATGCTTTGACTTCCTAGAGGGCATGCATTTCCTCACTGTTCTGAGGGCTGTTCCTTATCCCCTCATTTGGAAAATGATTTCATTTTAGAAGACAAATAAGTCATCATAAAATGTGATTATAAGTATCAAGGCATTTTGTGTAGGCTTTGCTCATTTACTTATCGATTTCTCTCTATTCTCCCATGGGCTAAATACATGGAATGCTTGTTATTTCCAGAATGTATTTTGTTACTTTCAGCTGTCAAAGTAAAAACTTCAGATGATTGTTATTTGGCCAAGAGCAAACGGTTTTTCCCTGGGAGGCTCAGGGATCATGTTTGACAGCTGAGATCCATCTCGCAATGCAAGTTCCTAACACTTTAATTTTAATAGAAAGGATTATATCTTGAAAATGGAATTACAGAATTAAACATTGCATGCAAAAGTCTAAGCCATGGGGTTTTAGATGGTTTGATGAGTACCCTACAAGCTATATGAACCTTTTCCTCACTGACAACCAATCAGGGAGATTTCAGTGTATATGTTGAGCCCTAGCACCAAATAAACAGAGCAACTACAAAGTGCAAACTAAACATGTTATTTTTTTTATTGGATATATTCTTTATTTACATTTCATTTCCCTTTTCCAGGTTCCCTGCCCCTCAAAGGTCCCACATGCCCTTTTTCCTCCCCCTATTCCTCCATCTACCCCTTCCCACTTCCCTGTTCTGGTATTTCCCAACACTGATGCATTGAGCCTAAACACGTTTTAAATGAGGTTTTTTAAATATTAACACATTGTGCCCTGCCCCACTTGTTTTAGAAATGCTCACTTCTTTCTCTAAAAGAAACACTACAAAATGAATGTTTCTTCTGATTTCTAAATCCATTGTGTACAGTTAAACTGCCTTCCCTCTTAAGTTTATCCTCATTAATTCCTTGTTTGTTCAAATAGATGCTGACTTGGGAAAAATGCAAGAATTTGAGAAGGAAGATGCAATATGGTGGCCAAATTCTAGTGGGTACAGAATTTCCCTCTGTCTTGCTTTGTCTTGCTTGGAAAGAGGACTCAGTAGAATGCCAGAATATGTAAAAATCAGAAGCATAGAAACAAGAAACCCAAAGGTCTCGCTGAGCCAAAGGACCCAGGTATTCTGGGACTGAATACAGAAAGAGTAACTCCATACACTTCCATGCTATAGTCATATCCTGGCTTGAGTGTTTCTGTGTGGGGGTCATCATTTGTCAGCAGATTTTCATAGATTTCTCCTGATCAGAGAGCAGATGATGAAATTAGAGAAGTTTAATCTCCTTCATAGCAATAGTGTCTTATTCTGAACCTTGACAACTTGGCTTTAAATGGCATAACTACAGTCACCATTTTGACTAAAATTGTGAAAGCAGGCACAAAAATAACTCATATACCAGCTGAAGGAAGGAACAAGCACATAGTTATGGCCAGTGAGACTACAAATGGGCAAAAGAGCACGTGGCTGCATGAGATGGTCAATGAGAAACAGAAAAGGAATAGGATGAAGAATGAGTGTGCAGTAGATGGGAGCTAATGTTTCTCCTCGGATCTTTCATGTGCCACAGATGCTAAACACATCGCCAGTAGGGACAGAGCTGCTTGGCCCAGGTATCTATAAGGAGAGCTATCTCTAACACTATGATATCAGTTTGCTGAGGAGTCATTAATTTGCAAGAAGGGCTACAGATTCCATCTATACATCCCGGATGCTGGTTACAATGCCATGATAAAATTGACTTCAGATAAACCTATGAAGTAATAGGTACAAGTACATGGGATCATTTCAAGAAAATGAAGACTGGAAGAAGTTAGCAAAGAGGAAAGCATGCTCTTTAGAAACAGATGTTAAATTGGTGAAGAAATAAAGGCAAACTGGACTTGATGGTACACCCATAAATCCCATTACAAAGGAAGTAAAATGGATCTCCAGTTGAGGCCAGACTGGGTTATATAGTGAATTTCTGGCCCCAAATTTAAGACCAAACCAAAGCCAACAACAGCATATAGTAAAACAAAGGGATTCTGACAGGGCTGTAGATTTTGGTGAATTTACTTAGAGATACCAGAGGATGTAAAACTATTGGAAGATAAATGCTATTGTAATAGGCTTACTTGTAGGGATCAATTCCTACGGGAATGATTTTCCCAGTGATACAATTGTAGCATAATTATTTTGGAGATGATCAGCCACTTTTAAAGTGAATCTCTCTCCTGGATGAAATTGTACAACAATCCTGGAATAAAACCTACAGATGGGGATGCCACAGACAGTAGGCAAAATTTATAATTGGTATTAGGCTAAATACATGTTACCAAACCAGATTCTTGCAATTGATATTCATGTTTTTATAGTAGTACTGTGATCTGCCTTGGCCAGAGAAACTTCTTTTGGTGGTAGGCAAAAATGAGTACAGAGAATTCAAGGGATAATAACTGTTTAGTTTTTAACCCTAAATGGGATTAAGACCCAAGAAACAGGACAGATAAGGGGGTGAATAGATTGTATAACCAAAGGATGGAAAGGAATTCTATGAAATGCTGTCTTCCTGGGTATTACATGGTTGATGCAATTGTGACCACAGAGGAGTGGTGACTCCCTGCAGGACACTGGCAAATAAATAAATAAATAAAACATGGAAATAGGAGGGGGCAGTTTGAGAAGATGAAGGTATCTTGTTGGAAGTGAAATGTATAAAAGAGAATAATAGGGAGGGGATATGTTTCCAATACTCCCTGTAAATACATGAAATTGTGAAAATTGCATTTTAAAAATTAAAACTTGAAAATAATTGCAGGGTCTAGTGATACTTGCTATGCTCTGATCCTAGTAGAGGAGGAGAAGCCTTTTCAAATGAAATTTCATGATGACTATAGGTAAGAAAGACAGTCCCTCTTTCTCTGCCCCTGAGTTTTCAAGTGCTTTCAGCAGCACATTTGAAAATTTTGAAAGCTGACATATTTTGAAGTTTCAGACTATCAATGTCTTCCAGACCTTTCAGTTTAATCATCTAAGTACATTCGATACAGCTTCACATTTACTGAATAGTGCTGTTTTATTATCATGATTATTTGTAGATGCCTTTCTGTTTTCTATTGAGAGAGAAAGTATGGAGATTTGGGTTGGTGTGGAGGTGGGAATAAGGTGGGAAAGGCACATCTTTCCTCAAAAAAAAAAACAATTATAAAAATAAACTCTATAAGACTTCAAAAATAAATAAAATTTTTACTCATGGAAAAGATAAATAAATATTGGGGTAGAGGGATGGTTCATTGGTTAAGAGGGCTTAGTGCTTTTCCAGAACCCAAATTCAGTCTTTAATACTTACATGGATCTGTTCACAAACACCTGTAACTCCATATCCATAGCATTTGATGCCCTCTTCTGGACTCAACAGACACTTGTTCCCACATGCACACACCTGCAAAGAGACACACATGCATTATATCTAATTATATCTGCATCTGTAAATTTTAATTTTTAAGTGTGTATGTATGTGTGTGTGCATATGTGTGTGTGTGTGTGTGTGCGTGTACACGCATAGCTAGAGACATCCTCATTACCATCCACCCAGAACTGAAGTTGCAAATGGTTGTGAGACACTGATGTGGGTGCTGGGAATCAAACTCTGGTCCTCTGTAAGAACAATCTGAGCCCTTAACCACTAACACATCTAATGAGGCCTCGATTTTTAAAATCTTTAATGAGTTTCTGATAGAGGATACCAAAACCCTAGCGAGGTGTGTTGTCAGGTGTTTGTAAGTTTTTACCAACTCCCATAAGCTGACAAGCATCGCTACTTTCAGCATCACAGGATACAGAATAGTTCCAGAAATCCAAATGTCTGGTCTCTGAGCCATGTCTATAGAGCCTTTAGACTCACAATAACTAGATATTTTAGAGAAACCATCACACACACACACACACAAGTTTGGATTCTCCAGCTTATGACTTGGAAGGCTCTCCTCCTTCACATGGCTTTCTTGCATTATTCAGTGTTCCCATGGAGTCTGACAGCACGGTTTGTGTTGGAGGTGTGTGTTCCATACTTTTTTAAAAAGCAATAATTACATTGTATTTATTATTTGGGGAAAGGAACACTTGTGATATTCAGAGGACAGCTGTTGGAGTTAGTCCTCTTCTTCTGTGATGTGGGTTCTGGGGATTGGCTTATTAGCAAGCATCCTTATATGCTAAGCCATCACAAAGGCCTCTCCCCCCCATACGCTTTAACAACATATTTTCTCACATCGTTTTAGATCTAACTTACTAGTGGTCATATGTGATTATGCTTGTCTATATGTCTGCAGATACATCTTCACCACCAAACAATGGTTGCTAAGGGCTCTGTACAGGATTCTAATGATGCCACAAGATTTCTAGGATAATTCTGTACCTTACACATATGCACACGGTTATCATCTCCTCTAGGGCCAAATCTATCTTGTTCTAATCTTCTGTCTCCTTCTCATTCAATGGCCTCAACTGTCTCTGCTGACATGCACTGAACTGCATGAACTCACAAATGATACCAACTCCAGTGCACTCACTGCACTGACTCACAATTGACCTAACTCCCAACTCACTGGTGAACCATCTAAACATTCTGTGCTGTTTGCTCTTAAACAGCTTTTCCTCTGAGTGTTCAGTGTATTCTATCTCTGATTTATGTTACTGAGAATTTCTCTGCTTACTTTTCCCCTCAATTAGATGTTATCATTTGGGATTAAATGTGTGTTAATACAGCCATAAAGGGTCCAGCCTTAGGGTTTGAGTATTTGTAGTAAGGAAATGTCCTGCATTGTAAAGATCATAAAGACTTAGAAGGTCTTTGCATGGGATCAGAGTTGCATGTTGCTGGGTTAAAATTCTTCTACAACTGTGCTTCATTCTATTATATTTATCTATTCATCTATTCCCTACTTGATCCCAGACACTCTCTCGTTATTTCTGTACCATTATGATAATAACTGACAGACAAAATTGACTTTGTTTCTTTTAGCCTCTTCGGCAGATATTTAAATTATGTTATGTAAATTGATCAGAAAAAATATAAAGGGAATAACTCCCACCCATGCTGGATGGTATCGGTCGGCAGAATGGTGTGAACAATTAAAACTATTCATGTAAATAAGCAAATGAGTTTATTAGATGCTATTTACAGAATGAATTCACAGAATATTTTGTAAGCCAGCAAGGCAGGCCTATACATCTTCTATTTCACAAGGCTATATAAATCCACAGCAGTACATATGCAATCATGAACTTAGAGCACCACCTAATGTTAAAATAGCTGAAGCAACTAGGGGCTCAAGTAGCACAAGATAGAGCAAACCAGACTCTGAAGAGTACATGTATTTATGTGCACACCCACATTTCCCTTCTGAGGGTTCTCCTGGTCTCAGCAAACACTGATTCAGAAAAAGGTGACTATCATCTTTCCGTGTGATTTTCCACTTTTTGTACCAAGAACAGATGCATTGAATCTTAATGTAAGATGGATGAACTTGAAATTTTTATCTGTACATTAGCACTTTCCTGGTGTTTGTTCTGATTCTAATTTAGTCTTTAGGTATGAGAAGTACTTACTAGTCCCGGTGAGTATATCAAGAGACTCATGAGGAAGAAAAAACAATGTTTCTACCCAGAAAAGAGAGGTACCTGGTAAATTCTTTAAGTTAACTCATGACAAAATGAGGCACAAACTATCCATGTGATTACTGCCATTAAAAGCCAATGACATCAGTGCTGCCATTGAAATGAGTGAAAGGGTTTCCCCTGAGATGAATTTGCTACTTCATTTTGGATGCTGTAATGGGTTAAGAGACTGTTATCAGCGACCTTCCCCAAATGGAAAGTCACAATTGAGTGAACAGTCAATTTACTGGAAAATAAATTCCTCAATTAATATTTAGAGTTCTCCCATTCCGTTCTGCCTCCTTGCCTCTCCCTTCTTTTGCTTGACTTCATTTGTCTGTTTATTCTGATTTGGGCCAAAATATAAACATAAAATGATGGTTAAATGTTATGAGTTGTGGAACCTTAATAATTTTATTAAAACATTCAAATATTTAAATAAAATATGAGTATATACACAGATAAAATAAAGATTGAAAACAGTACCTAAATAATTTAACATAGCAAAGATTGTCTTAATTAGCTGCTAAAATCTATCAAATATAGAATAAATGTGACAGCAACTTGTAGAACATCGGGAGTGGATTGCAGAATCTGATCATCAGTGTTGAATTCTAATGCTTGAATTATGTGAGAAATGGGCATGCATACTTACTTTACTGGTTTAAATGTGTTCATAGTTGACTTGATAATCCATATATTACCTGTTGTCTTGTGCTCTCAATCATTCCAAACTTGAGTAGTTTATACATCCCTTTTCACTTATCATTGTGTGTACATTCATCGCAGTGAAGCAACTTTCATTTAATAGATGTTACAGCTATGTTTACTTTGTTTTCTGTTATGCAGCTTTTCACTTTTCTCTATATACATAGAATAAACTCTGGTTTCTGTTTATGAATTTCCAAGTTAAAAATTTAAATTAGTTAGAACTGTCTTTTCTTTAGTATAAGATTTTCAATATATTATTTTACCCCACACTCCACACTTTTAATAGGTTCTTTTAAAACTTTCATTGAATTCAAATATTTTGAAATTTCCAATGCTATTTCTTTAAAAAGACTCATTTTATTTTTAATTATATGTACTTATATATGTGTGGGTGGATGTGTATATGTGTGTGTGTGTGTAAATGTGTGCAAATGAGAGCATTTTTATTTTTATTTCACTTCAGAATATTTTATTTAGCATTAAAATAGTTGAGAATTCTCCAAATATTTCATGTGGATTCCTTCATTACTTTTAGAGAATGTGTTATCTGCAAAAATAAAATCTTAAATTAAGATGTTTTTTATGCCTGTCATCTGTCTTCATAGATGTGCCTTCAACCCTTGGATGTCATTTTGTAGTTCCAGAGTGATTTTTAAATGCTAAGAATTTTATGTGGGCATTTCTTGTAGTCACTGCTTATGTTGTGCCTCCTGTAAGTCTGACTACCTGATCTCAATGATTGTAAATAGGTTGGCATCTTGCATGTCCAAAGTCCAGTCACAATTTATCTTGGAATATTTTTGGCAACCTCAGCCATTCTTTCCCCAGTTCAGTGTCTAACCTAGCATATTTGTGACTGACGGCTGAAACATTTTAGAATATAGTAAGTTAGTAGTTCATTCAATGGTGTCCATTCTCCACCAAACTAATAATGTCATCAGACAGCCTGCCACTCTTATAGCAGAGATTTCCACAATTATTTTTTATTGAATATAATCTTCATTTACATTTCAAATGCTAAAACCTCTCCTGGTTCCCCCTCCCTCAAAACCCCCAACCCTCCTCCCACACCCTGCCTCCAAGTATATGCCCCTCCATCTGACCCACTTCCTCCTTCCCTGCCCCTTGATTTCCCTTTGTTGGAGCATCTATTGGCCTTCACAGGACCAAGGACCTCTCCTCCCACTGATGCCCAACAAGGCATTCCTCTGCCACAATTTGGCTGGAACCATGTGTACCCCTTAGTATAGTCCTTGGGAGTCCTGGGCATCTGGGTGGCCAACATAATTGTTCGTCCCCCTGGCCTGTAAACACCTTAAGCTCCTTCAGTCTGCCTTTAAACTTCTCATTTGGGGACCCCATGGTCAGTCCAGTGTTTGACTGCTAGTGTCTGCCTCTGTATGTGTAAGGCTCTGGCAGGGCTCCTCCAGGGACAACCATAACAAGCTCCTTTTGGTATGCACTTCTTGTCATCCATAATAGTATCAGGGTTTGGTGACTGTTTATCGGATGAATCCCCAGGTAGGGCAGTCTCTGGGTGGCCTTTCAGGGTTTGGTAACTGTTTATAGGCTAAGTCCCCAGGTAGGGCAGTCTCTGGGTGGCCTTTACTTCAGTCTCTGCTCCACAATTTGTCTCAATTATTGCTCCTGTGAGCAGTTTGCTCCATTTCTCAGAGGAACTAAAGCACCCCCTTCAGTCCTCCTTCTTGAGCTTACTGTGGTCTGTGAATTGTAACTTCTTTATTTTGAGCTTTTGGGCTAACATTCACTTATCAATGAGTGTATACCATGTGTGTTTTTTTGTGATTGGATTACTTCACTCAGGATGACACTTTCTAGTTCCATCCATTTGCCTAAGAATTTCATGAATTCATTGTTTTTAATAGCTGAATAGTTCCATTGTGTATATATACCACAAATTCTGTATTCATTTCTCTGTTGAAGGAATCTGGGTTCTTTCCAGTTTCTGTCTATTATAAATAAGTCTGCTATGAACATAGTGGAGCTTGTGTCCTTATTACATGTCGGAACATCTTCTGGATATATGTCCAGGAGTGGTATAGCTGGGTCCTCAGGTAGTACTATGTCCAGTTTTCTGAGGATCCACCATACTGATTTCCAGAGTAGTTTTACCAGCTTGCAATCCCACCAGCAATGGAGAAGTGTTCCTCTTTTTCCACATCCACTCCAGTATCTGCTGCCACCTGAGTTTTTGATCTTAGCCATTCTGACTGGTGTGAGGTGAAATCTCAGGGTTGTTTGGATTGGCATTTCCCTCAAGACTAAGGATGCTGAACATTTCTTTAGGTGCTTTTGAGCCATTCCAGTTTCTTCAGTTGAAAATTCCCTGTTTAGCTCTGTACCCCATTTTTAATAGGGTTACTTGATACACTGGAGTCTAACTTCTTGAGTTATTTGTATACATTGGATATTGGCTCTCTATCAGATGTAGGATTTCTAAAGATCTTTTCCCAATCTGTTGGTTACTGTTTTGTCCTATCGACATTGTCCTTTGCTTTACAGAAGCTTTGCACTTTTAAGAGGTCCTATTTGTCAATTTTTGATCTTAGAACATAAGCCATTTATGTTCTAGTCAGGAAAATTTCCCCTGTATCCATGTGTTCCAGTTTCTTCCCCACTTTCTCCTCTATAAGCTTCAGTGTATCTGGTTTTCTTTATATCTTAAACCACTTGGAATTGATCTTTGTTCTAGGAGAGAATAATTGATTTGCATTTTTCTGCATGGTGACCTCCAGTTGATTTCTGCATGGTGACCTCCAGCACCATTTGTAAAAATGCCATCTTTTTTTCCACTGTATGTTCTTAGTTCCTTTGTCAAATATCAAGAACATTCAGACAACAAAAGGAGGTCAAAGGTATACTGGAATGGAAGAAGTCAAAATATCACTATTTGCAGATAATATGATCGTATACTTAAGCAACCCCCAAACTTCCATCAGAGAACTCCTAAAGCTGATAAACAATTTCAGCAAAATGGCTGGATATAATATTAACTCAAAAAAATCAGTAGCTTTCCTCTACTCAAAAGATAATTTGAGAAATTAGGGAAATGACACCCTTCACAATAATCACAAATAATATTGCATACCTTGGTGTGACTCTACCTAAGCAAGTGAAAATCTGTATGACAAGAACTTCAAGCCTCTGAAGAAAGAAATTGAAGATCTCAGAAGATGGAAAGATCTCCCATACTCATGGATTGGCAGGATTAATGTAGTAAAAATGGCCATCTTGTCAAAAGCAATCTACAGATTCAATGCAATCACCATCAAAATTCCAAATCAATTCTTCATAGATTTAGAAAGAGCAATTCTCAAATGCATCTGGAATACAAAAAACCCAGGATAGCAAAAACTGTTCTCTGCAACAAAAGATCTCCTGGGGGAATCACCATCCCTGACCTCAAGCTCTACTACAGAACAATAGTGATTAAAAACAAACAAACAAAAAAAACTGTTTGGTATTGGTACAGAGACAGGCAGGAAGATCAATGCAATGGAGTTGAAGACAGAAAAGAGCCTGCACACCTACAGTCACTTGATATTTGTGATTTCCACAATTGATGTAAACCTGATACCTGATATTTAGAATTTCTTTTCGTTCTAGTTTGACAAATCTTCATGAAATTATTAAAGGTTGGAACATGAAATTTGGGTCAACATGAATCTGTGTTTGTAGACCATGGTCATGCATGTTAGCCAGCATAAATGGTCTGTGAGGGGACAGTTGTGTTTTTGTGATCATAACCTACTCTATTCATCTGCACCATATACAATAAATCACTGAGAAGGTTTGAAATGTCTACTTAAAGCTTAAAGACTGTGCATTTGGTTCTTTCATTCTTTAACTCTACAGCTTTTAAGTTATCTAAATGTCATATGTCTACCACTTTTATTTTCTTGATTCATAATTAACCAACTTTGAGGGATTTCTCTTGTGATGCTGCTGTGTTTTGAGTCTGACTCTTAAGCATTAGTACAGCTATGCATATTCATTGTCATTATTATACTCATGTGTCATTTTCTTTATTCAAAATCTCCATTGGTGTTTACATTAAAATGAAGGTCCTTTGCTCCTTATATTTATACTGATACTGATTATCTGTTATTAGAAAGGAGTCTTTTGATTAGAATGTTGAGTCATTTTATACTTGGTGATAATGCCTCTTGGTTTAATTTGAAAAGATGAGATTCTTTTTTACTGCTTGGTTTCCCTTCCTCAGACATTGTTTCCTTTAGCTTTTTTTTTTTAATGTTAAAACCATGCTATTTATTTTAAATGCCTCTGATGTAAGGTACAGGCTTGCCATATAGCACCCAACTTGATCTTTTTTTTTTAATTTTTATTTTCTATATTCTATGTTTACATTCCAAAGGCTTTTTTTTATTTTTATTTTCTATATTCTATGTTTACATTCCAAAGGCTTTCCCCTTTCCCAGTTCCCACCCACCATAGTTCCCATAGTTCCTCTCCCCCCCCAAACTGTTTCCCAATCATTCCCCCTGTCCCCTCGGTTTCTTTACTAAACTGGATGCAATCTTTACAGGCCCAGGGTCCTCTCCTTTCTTCTTCTTGGGAATCATTTGACTTGCTATTTGTGTCTTGAGCATTTAGGGCTTCTGGGCTCATTAATATCCACTTATCAGTGATTGCATTTCATGTGCATTCTTTTGTGATTGGGTTAATTCACTCAGGATGATATTTTCCAGGTCTAACCATTTACCTACAAATTGCATGAATTCATTATTTTTAATTGCTGAGTAGTATTCCATTGTATAAATATACCACATTTTCTGTATCCATTCCTCCTTTGAGGGATATTTGGGCTCCTTCCAATTTCTGGCTATTATAAACAAGGCTGATATATACATAGTGGAGCATGTGTCCTTATTGCATGCAGGGGAATCCTCTGGGTATATGCCCAGGAGTGGTATGCCAGGGTCCTCTGGAAGGGACATGCCCAATTTTCTGAGGAACCGCCAAACTGATTTCCAGAGCGGTTTTACCATTTTGCAATCCCACCAAGAGTGGAGGAGTGTTCCTCTTTCTCCACATCCTCGCCAGCACTTGTTGTCTCTTGAGTTTTTAATCTTAGCCATTCTGACTGGTGTGAGGTGGAATCTCAGGGTTGTTTTGATTTGCATTTCCCTGATGACTAATGATATTGAACATCTTTTAAGGTGTTTCTCTGCCATCCGAATTTCTTCTGGTGAAAATTCTTTGTTTAGCTCTGTGCCCCATTTTTTGATAGGGTTATTTGGTTCTTTGGGGTCTAACTTCTTGAGTTCTTTGTATATATTGGAAATTAGCCCTCTGTCAGATGTGGAGTTGGTGAAGATCTTTTCCCACTTTGTTGGTTGCCGTTTTGTCCTTCTGACAGTGTCCTTTGCTTTGCAGAAACTTTGTAATTTTATGAGGTCCCATTTGTCAATTCTTGATCTTAGAGCATAAGCTATTGGTGTTCTGTTCAGGAACTTTTCCCCTGTGCCCAAGTCCTCCAGGGTCTTCCCAAGTTTCTTTTCTAATAGTTTCAGTGTGTCTGGTTTTATGTGGAGGTCCTTGATCCACTTGGAGTTGATCTTAGTACAAGGAGATAAGAGTGGGTCAATTCGCATTCTTCTGCATGTTGACCTCCAGTTGAACCAGCACCATTTGTTGAAAAGGCTATCTTTTTTCCACCGGATGGTTGTGGCTCCTTTATCAAAGATCAAGTGACCATAAGTCTGTGGGTTAATTTCTGGGTCTTCAATCCTGTTCCATTGATCTGCTTGCCTGTTGCTATACCAATACCATGCAGTTTTTAACACAATTGCTCTGTAGTACTGCTTGAGGTCAGGGATATTGATTCCCCCAGAAGTCCTTTTATTGTTGAGAATAGTTTTAGCTATCCTGGGTTTTTTGTTGCTCCAGATGAATTTGAGAATTGCTCTTTCTAGATCTATGAAGAATTGAGTTGGGATTTTGATGGGGATCACATTGAATCTGTATATTGCTTTTGGCAAGATGGCCATTTTTACTATATTGATCCTGGCAATCCAGGAGCAAGAAATATTTTTCCATCTTCTGAGGTCTTCTTCGATTTCTTTCTTCAAGGACTTGAAGTTCCTGTTGTACAGATCTTTCGCTTGTTTGGTTAGAGTTATGCCAAGATACTTTATGTTGTTTGTGGCTATTGTGAAGGGTATTATTTCCCTAAATTCTTTCTCAGCCTGCTTGTCCTTTAAGTACAAGAAGGCCACTGACTTGCTTGAGTTAATGTTATAACCTGCCACTTTGCTGAAGTTGTTTATCAGCTGTAGAAGTTCTCTGGTGGAGTTTTTTGGGTCGCTTAGGTAAACTATCATATCGTCTGCAAATAATGATAGTTTCACTTCTTCCTTTCCAATTTGTATCCCTTTGATTTCCTTATGTTGTCTAATTGCTCTTGCTAGAACTTCAAGTACTATATTGAAAAGATATGGAGAGAGAGGGCAGCCTTGTCTAGTCCCTGATTTTAGTGGGAATGCTTCAAGTTTCTCTCCATTTATTTTGATGTTGGCTACTGGTTTGCTGTAGATTGCTTTTGCTATGTTTAGGTATGGGCCTTGAATTCCTGCTCTTTCCAAGACTTTTAGCATGAAAGGATGCTGAATTTTGTCGAATGCTTTTTCAGCATCTAATGAGATGACCATGTGGTTTTTTTCTTTCAGTTTGTTTATGTAGTGGATTACATTGATGGATTTCCATATATTGAACCATCCCTGCATCCCTGGGATGAAGCCTACTTGATCATGGTGGATGATCGTGTTGATGTGCTCTTGGATTCAGTTAGCAAGAATTTTATTTAGTATTTTTGCATCTATATTCATAAGAGAAATTGGCCTGTAGTTCTCTTTCTTTGTTGGATCTTTTTGTGGTTTAGGTATTAGCGTAATTGTGGCTTCAAAGAATGAGTTGGGCATTGTCCCTTCTGTCTCTATTTTGTGGAATAGTTTGAAAAGTATTGGTGTTAAGTCTTCTTTGAAGGTCTGGTAGAATTCTGCACTAAAACCATCTGGTCCCATACTTTTTTTGGTTGGGAGGCTTTCTATAACCCCTTCTATTTCTTTAGGGGTTATGGGACTATTTAGCTGATCTACTTGATGCTGATTTAATTTTGGTATTTGATATCTGTCTAGGAAATTGTCCATTTCCTCCAGATTCTCCAGTTGTTTTGAGAATAGACCTTTGTAGTAGGATCTGATGATCTTTTGAATTTCCTCAGTTTCTGTTGTTATGTCTCCCTTTTCATTTCTAATTTTGTTAATTTGTATACTGTCTCTGTGTCCTCTGGTTAGTCTGGCTAAGGGTTTATCTATCTTGTTGATTTTCTCAAAGAACCAGCTCCTGGTCTTGTTGATTCTTTGTATGGTTCTCTTTGTTTCTATTTGATTGATTTCAGCCCTGAGTTTGATGATTTCTTGTCTTCTACTCCTCCTGGCTGAATTAACTTGTTTTTCTTCCAGGGCTTTAAGGTGTGCCATTAAGCTGCTAGTGTATGCTCTCTCCAGTTTCATTTTGGATGCACTTAGAGCTATGAGTTTTCCTCTTAGCACTGCTTTCATTGTGTCCCATAGATTTGGGTAGGTTGTACCTTCATTTTCATTGAATTCTAAAAAGTCATTGATTTCTTTTTTTATTTCTTCCTTGACCAAGGTGTCATTGAGTAGAGTATTGTTCAGTTTCCATGTGTATGTGGGCTTTCTGTTGTTTTTGATGCTTTTGAAGACCACTCTTACTCTATGGTGATCTCATAGGAGGCATGGGATTAGCTCGATCTTCTTGTATTTGTTGACATCTGTCTTGTGACCAATTATATGGTCTATTTTGGAGAATGTACCATGTGGAGCTGAGAAAAAGGTATATTCTTTAGCTTTAGGATGAAATGTTCTATATATATCTGTTAAATCCAATTGGTCCAGAGTTTCAATTAGTTTCACTGTGTCCCTGTTTAGTTTCTGCTTTCCTGACCGGTCCATTGAGGAGAGTGGAGTGTTGAAGTCACCCACAATTATTGTGTTAGGTGTAATGTGTGCTTTAAGCTTTAGTAAGGTTTCTTTTACAAATGAGGGTGCCCTTGCATTTGGAGCATAGATGTTCAGTATTGAGAGCTCTTCTTGGTGGATTTTCCCTTTGGCCAGCAAGAAGTGACCTTCTGAGTCTCTTGATGATTTTAGGTTGGAAGTCAATTTTATGTGATATTAGAATGGCTACTCCAGCTTGTTTCCTGAGACCATTTGCTTGTAAAATTGTCTTCCAGCCTTTTACTCTAAGGCAGTGTTTGTCTTTAACACTGAGATGTGTTTCCTGTATGCAGCAAAATGTAGGGTCCTGTTTCCGTATCCAGTCTGTTAATCTATGTCTTTTTATTGGGGAATTGAGTCCATTGATATTAAGAGATATTAAGGAATAGTAATTATTACCTCCAGACATTTTTGAAATTATATTTATTTATTTTATTTATTTTTTATATTCGAGAGGTTATCTTCTTTTGGGTTTGATGAGAGGAGGTTTCTATCTTGCTTCTTCCCGGGTGTAGTTTCCGTCCTTGTCTTGGTGTTTTCCCACTATTATCCTTTGTAAGGCTGGATTTGTGGAAATATATCATGCAAATTTGGTTTTGTCATGGAATACCTTGATGTCTCCATCTATGGCGATTGAGAGCTTTGCTGGGTAAAGTAGTTTTGGCTGAAGTTTGTGTTCTCTTAGAGTTTACATGATATCTGCCCAGGATCTTCTAGCTTTCATGGTCTCAGGTGAGAAGTCTGTTGTTATTCTGATAGGTCTTCCTTTATAAGTTACTTGGCCTTTTTCTCTTGCTGCCTTTAATATTCTTTCTTTGTTTAGTACATTTGGAGTTTTGATTATTATGTGACGGGATGTATTTCTGTTCTGATCCAGTCTGTTTGGGGTTCTATATGCTTCTTGTATATTCATGGGCATCTCTCTCTTTAGGTTGGGGAAGTTTTCTTCCATAATTTTGTAGAAGATATTTGCTGGCCCTTTCACTTGTACATCTTCATTCTCGTCTATACCTATAATCCTTAGGTTTGGTCTTCTCATTGTGTCCTGGATTTCCTGGATGTTTTGGGTTACAGCCTTTTTGCATTTAGTATTTTCTTTGACTGTTGAATCAATGGTTCCTATGGTATCTTCGGCTTCTGAGATTCTGTCTTCTATCTCTTGTATTCTATTGTTGATATTTGCATCTATGGCCCCTGATTTCTTCCCAAGGTTTTCTATCTCCAATGTTGTCTCCCTCTGCGATTTCTTAGTTGTTTCTACTTCTGTTTTTAGTACCTGGATGGATATGCTCAGATCTTTTGCTTGCTTGATTGTGTTTTCATGTATTTCTTTAATAGATTTTTGTGTTTCCTCTTTCAAAGCTTCTACTTGTTGGCCCACGTTCTTCTGTATTTCTTTAAGTGATTTTTGTCTTTCTTCCTTATTGTCTTCTTCTTTTTGATCCATCTTCTCCTGCATTTCTTGAAGTGATTTTTGTATTTGCCTTGTAAAGGCTTCTAACTTTTGATCCATTTTCTCCTCTATTTCTTTACGAGATTTTTCTATGTGTTCAGCTACCAGCATCCTGACCAGAGATTTTATATCCAAGTCTTGTTTTTCTGGTGTTTTGGGGTATCCAGGGCTTCCTGTTGTTGGTGAACTGGGTTCAGATGCTGTCATGTTGCCTTGATTTCTGTTAGTGACATTCCTTTGTTTACCTTTTGCCATTTGGTTATTTCTGGTGTTAGTTGACCTTGTTGTCACTGGCTGGTGTTTGAATCTCCTGTGAGGCTGGACGTACCTGTTGTTTCTCTACTGGTGGTTATGCGTGATTGCTGCTCAACGGGATCATGAGCTGGCTGCCACCCGCTGACTTTGTGCATGGCCTGAGGTCTCCGGGAAGTGTGGGGGAGTGCAGCAGAACCTCGGCAGGCACTGCTGGGCCTGCCTAGTAGTGAGAGCCTAGCAGATCCCCCCATGTGGTAGCCCCTGATGGAGTCTGTCTACCTGTGCCTTTCCAGCTGTGTTCTGGTTGCAATATGGAGGCCTGCCGCTATCGCTGGTCTGGGGTCCTGGGGAGCTGGGTGGCTCCGGCTGCCTCAGTTCAGGGCCTAAGCTTGCAGGGTCTTACGACAGAGCCTAGGCGCCTGGGCCCGCCTGGGGGTGAGAGCTTAGCAGATCTCCCTGCTCTAGCCCCAGACGGAGTCTCTACATTATTTTATCCCCAATACTGTTTGGTGTCATTTCCCTTTATTTTAATTTTCTGTAGGAGTTCTTAACACTGCAAAATGTGTTTCATTCATCATAACCTATCTTCACATAATGATAAAGGTCTTCACAATTAATGTTACAGCTATATAACTTTATACTTTCATTCATTATGTCCTATTTTTTTCTGTTTCCAGATGATGTGATCCTTTATTGTTTTAATTGGATGTTTTCTTTATTCACATTTCAAATCTAATCCCCTTTCTTGATCGCCCCCTGAAACCTCCCTGAAACCCCCATCAGATCCCCTCTGACCCCCCACCTATGAGACTGCTTCCCCACCTACCCACCCACTCCTATCTCCCCTGCCCTAGCATTCCCCTACACTGGGGCATCATCCTGAGCAAGGTAACATAGACTCAAAAGGACATGGGCGGCATGTATTCACTGGTAAGTGGAAATTATCCAGAAAAGCACAGAATACCCATGATACAACACACAGACCATAAGAAATTTAACAAACAGGAAGGCCCAAGTGAGGATGCTTCAGTCCTGCTTAGAAGGGGGAACAAAAGAATCATGAGAGGCAGAGTTAACAAGGGATTTGAATGGGAGAGGGGAGGGGGACAGAAAATGGGAGCAGGGGTAAGAATGTGGGGGGAGACAGGAGAGATACCCAGAAGGCCAGGAGAATGAATGGAAATGTGCAGCTGTGGGGAGTGGGGTGGGGGAACCCCTAGAAAGTCCCTAAAACCTGGGAAGTGAGAGAATTGAAATTAGCCAAATTGCACAACAGTGGGGAGAAGGAACCTGAAGAGACCACCTCCAATGGACAGATAGGGCCTTCAGTGAAGGGATGGGCCACCCACCTACATTCCAATTTTTTTATCATTATAGTTGCTGCTTTTGAAGCTTCCTTTCTGCCAACATTCCCTCTGCTGTTATTTTTCTTCTGCATGAGTACTTCCTTTTAGATTTTCCACAGGGTAGCTCTCTTAGAAATAAAGTATTCTATAATTTCACCAGATCTGCTTGCATTGACTGAGTGTACTTTTTCCTGCAGAGCATTTTCTGCATTTGAATGTGAGCTGCCATTTTTGTTTTTGTTGTTTGTGTTTGTTTATTTGTTTGCTTGTTTCAGAGGCTCTTAAGATTGTTCTTGGCTGACACTTTCTGTCTTAAGCATATGTTAACTGTCACCTTACTCTCAATTGACTTAAGGTTCCAGAGATTGATTTTTGTCATTTTAGAGACTGCAGTTTATCTCCCAGCTTTCCCCAAGGATCCTGCTTTAATTTTGAAATTCAGGTACATAATTTTGACTGATTTCTTGGATATTTCATCAGAGTTTCATATTTTTTTCTATTTTAGAAAACAGTCCTCATTTACGAATACTTGGATCATTTTGATAGTTGAATTTTCATTTAGGAATTGCAATTTTTCACATATTGAATATATACATTGAATATTTGTGGATGTGTATGTGTGTGTGTTTGTAATAAAAGTTTTTATTTTTCTTCATGTTTTGTTTCTGAGCTCTCCCAGGTTAGGTCAGTTATATGTATTCACTATCTTCCAATTGTCTAAGGGACCTGTATATTGTACATTGTCTTCTTTCCTATCAGAAATAAATCCTTTGAACTTTATAGGAAGAAACAAACCAATATGTGATTTCTTGTGTTATTTTCAATTTTATCTCCTTTGTCTCATCAGGAGTTGTGTATCTGCTATAAATCATGTTCTTTCAGTTTTCTTGTTTGGAAAGCACGTCTGGCTATTGTGTCAGTTCACTGAGTTATTATTATTGAATAGACTGAGTTTCCCAGACCAGCTATTCCTTAGAGAGGTTCTGGAGACAGAATGAGAGTGAAAGTGTCTCGAGCTAACTAGATGGTGTGAGTAAAGTATCTTCATTGCTTAGTTTATGCAGAGAGAACCTGCAGCTTGAGAGTATGACTTGCACATACTACTCTTTGTGCAAGATCACCTTGCATTTCTGAAATACAAATCCTCTTAGGGCAAGTCTTCCAAACTTTCTTTGTGGACATGATATAGTTCTTTCCCTTTGATTCCTCATCTTTATGCAGCATGCTATCCCTCAGAAACCTACAGGGCAGAGACCTGCTGCTCCTCCTGCTCCTCTCTTCCAGGATGTTTTCATGTATCTGTGGTATAGCCTCTGCTGGTTTTCCTAGCTCTGAACTTAATTTGGAACCTACCTTTGAGAATGAACTCTAGCTCATGCTTACTCTTCTTTTCTTGAATAGTTCTAGGGCATAAAAGGGAAATGTTCACTCTAAACCAAGGTAGAACTATTCCATTCAAAATGTTTATCACTCTGTAATTTGTTTATCACGTTACCAATCAAATATATTGGTAAAATTTATAATTGAAAAAATCAGAAGGCTGTTCCTGCCTGTTTTCTGTTTATTTTATATTTTGACCTTTGGTCAAATGCTTTATACCAGAAAAAAATCACAATTAAGCCACTGAAATAAATGGCATTAAAATCCAAGCAGTGAAAACTATTGAGTGATTGATAGACCCAGGAAAGCACAGTTCAGATTTTTATCTCAATCCCAGGCATTGTTATCTGCTTCCCCAGGAGAGGATCTCTTCCTCATTTTTAATCAAATGATTCATTTCTGCATGTTTTTATGGCAAAAGGAGAGAAAGCAAATCAGACTTGTGGTATCTATTCTTACACTTTATATCTTTCCTTCTATGAGCATTCATGCTTTCCTTCACGTTGTTAAAACCCAGCTACCCCTCAAGTATCTCAGGTTCTACAATAAAGAATGAAAGCATCTTTCTCTGACAACAAATTAGTCCTAGAGCTAGCCCAAATTCATGCTCTTCATGCAGATTGTGGTTGATGACCTGTTTGTTGTGTGTCCAGGATGTTTTCCATAACTAGCTTTGCTCCATATTTATTACATATTGCCAAAAGAGGAAAGGGAGAAACTTCAATATGTCTTTAAAGGACAGTCTATGGTGGTTAAGAGTTTGTGGAAACCATTCTGTAAGAAGATAAGCTAAGATAAAAGCATCTGAGACTCTGTGCCAAAGCCTGTGTGTGGCTAGAATTGGTTAGCAAATGGAAACTATGGTTGTAAACAGCAGAATATGAAGGTATAACAATAGCCCTTGCTTAATTTCCTTCTTTTTATATAGGTGCATTCACAGATCTGCTCTGAATGCATTTCCTATTGTGGGTATATTTCAGGCTTAAATTTTTCTTTGCCCCATGAAACCTGAATGAAATATCAAGATCAGGGTCATGGATTCTTGCATGGTATTTTGATGAAAGCCTATCCCACAATGAATAACACAGACTTCAGTTTCTTGACAAGTATAAAATTTATGTTGAACTCCTTGAGTATGGGCCAATCTGTAGTTAACTGTCATTCTGCCAGAAATAACACAAATGTGTCAGTCTCTAGTAAGACTTATCTAGTTTAACATCTCTTCCTTTTGTTACATCTACCCTACCATGTCCTTATTGTGTAAATTGGTAGTGACAATGGTTCCTGGTGGATATGGATAATTGAAGTAAAATGAAGCCATGGCTTGCTTTCCTGAGCTTATCTACCTTGAATTCACTCTCCCAAAGCATATCTCTGCTTCATTGGTGGTAGAGTTTTAAGTTAATTTTGCTTTCTATTCAAAAGCTACCTGGTAAACAAGAAATGTTTGAACTCTTATTTGAGTCAGAATACTGTTCCTGGGTGCTAGAGAAATGTCTCAGCAATGAAGAATGCTTATTGATCTTTCCTAGGACCAAGTTTTATTGAATTTATACTGAGTTCAGAAATGAAGTTGGAAAGATTAGTTCCTATTGAATAAGTTGTTTCTTCCTCACCATGAACAAAAACATGTCTATTCATATTTTAATTGACTAAAAACCTGTTTTGATAAAATAATTTCATAGACATTTCAGTTATATGTTTTAAAATTTAAAATGTTTTATAACTCTGTCAATGGAATGGCAGTATTTATTATGAGTCTATTTTGTTGTTTCATTGTGTCTTGTGAGCAACGAGAGTTACGGAACCTTGGGTGTGTGGTAGGTACGCTTCTTGAGAGAGAGGAATTAGCAAACGAATTGTCCTGAGTTTAGTTGAAGAATAGAGTATGAAGATTTAGATATCAGAAAATACCATAGATACATACAATTTTAAAGCCTATTTGAGGATTTTGATTCTTCTCTGGTATAGAAATTTACTGTACAATGTGGTAGGGATTACTCCATGAGTCAGTTCATGTATCAGCACTCTATCATCAGTTCTTTCATGGATATTCTTAGATCAGTGCCTTCATGAATACACTTAAGGATAGAAAAAGTGGAAGGACTTTAGAGCAGAGAGAAGAGTCAGTAATCTACAGCTATGATCTCAGAGTGTGTTGATAAATCTTCAATAAAGGTGGGAGGTAAAAATGGAAGAGATGGCAATTAGGAGACTATGAATACATTTAGAAAGTTCCTAGTGAAATATTGGGCTTCTTGTATCCATTTATGGGAAAGCTCAATGTTCCAAATCCCTTTGGAATCCTTCAGCTCTCTATCTGAACCTGACACATGGTATGTAGTTTTTGTTCTGATGTATATATATACTTTGAGAACTACAACTTAACAGTTTTGGTGTAACTGTCATGATTACCTTGTGAGTTTGGAGTAAATATTAAGGAAAAGTGGATAATTTGTTCTCACTACTCTTCCAATATCCTGGTCATTTTTCTTCAAATATATTTGTATTTGTGATAATCAGGCACTTCTTATTGTCTCATACCCAAAGGAACTTCCTACTCAAAGAAGTTTCTTTTTACTCCTCCTTTTGCCATGACATATTACAGCATTAAAAAATTCTTCTGGTATCTCAAATAGCCCAGAAGCACTTAAATTTTTTTCAAAGTCCTTAGTCATCAGAGAAATGCAAATCAAAATGACCCTGAGATTTCACCTCACACTAATCAGAATGGGTAAAATCAAAAACTCAAGTAACAGCATATGATGGCAAGGGTGGGGAGAAAGAGGAACCTTCTCTATTGCTGGTGGGAATGCAGACTGGTACAACTACTCTGGAAATGAATCTGGTGGCTACAAAGAAAATTACAAATAGTTTCTACCTGAAGACCTAGTAAGGCATATACTCAAAAGATGGGGGTGGGACGTGAGATGACCTGGGAGGTGAGAGACTCTAAGGACTCAATGGGAGGAGATCTTAGCCAAAATGCCCAACACTGGGGAGAGAGAACTGGAAGAGTCCACCCCAGTAGATAGACCGTGACTTAAGTGGAGGGACAGAGTTACCCACCCACCGTCAAAATTTCTGGCCCAGAATTATTCCTGTCTAAACAACCTGTCTAAAAGAACTGCAGGGATAAAAATGGAGAAGAGACTGAAGGAAAAGCAATCTAATATGATTGGCCCAACTTGGGATCCATCTCTCTGTGGTAGAGGGGGTGGGCACCAAGGCCTGACACTATTGCTAATGCTATGATATGCTTGAAGATGGGAGCCTGCCATGGCTGTCCTCTGAGAAGCCCTACCAGTAGTTGACTGAGGCAGATGCAGTTACTTACACCAGATTGAGATAATTACATTGGACTGAAATTGGGGACTTCTATGGTTGAATAAGGGGAAGGACTGAAGAAGCTGAAGGGGAGAGCTACCCCATAGGAAGACCAACAGTGTCAACTTACCCAGACCCCAAGGAGCACCCAGAGACTGAGCCACCAGCCAGGAGCATACATGGTCCTGGTGGTCTGAGGACTCTGGCAGAGGTTTGCCTGGTCTGGCCTCAGTGGGAGAGGATATGCTTAATCCTTGAGAAACTTAAGGCTCCAGGAAGCTGGAGAGGCCTGGTGGGGGAAAGCACTCTCTTGGAGGCAAGGAGGAAGAGGAATGAGATGAGGAACTGTTGGAGGGGAGACTGAGAAGGGAGATGGCAACAGCTGGAATGTAAATAAATAAAAGAAAAGAAAAGAGAAATGAAAAGAAAAAAGAAAAAAGAAAAGAAAAGAAAAAAGAAAAGAAAAGAAAGGAAAAAAGAAAAGAAAAAAAAGAAATGAAAAATTCTTCTGGTTATATCATTTTAGGTTTTTTTATTGCTAATTATTCATTTATTTAGTTTCTTTTCTTCTTTCTGTCTCTGTGTCTCCACATATGACAAGGTGCCTTGATGTGACATAAAAAATAACTTCTAGCATGCTAATTAAAATCAAAGTTTCTTTCAATTTCTTAAGAAATCAAGAATATTTTCAGGCTAAGGGAATCAATATTTCTTTGAAATCCAACTTCTGCCTCTACTCCAAATACATGTTCAAAAGACAGTATTTCTAACATTTAAATTTGAGTATCATAGAGCATACCTTCATCATCCTATTTCTTTTTATTCTCTGGCACAGAGGAGATGAAATATGAATATTTCATGTTCGGTTGGCAATATATGCACATTGAATAGCTTATCTTCCAGATCACTTCACATCTAAAATTCTGGACATTGTACCTGTTACAGTCCATTTCATCCTTTTTAGGCCTCACTGACATTTACATTTTCTATATTCTACCAAAAAAATGAGAAAGATGAAAAATGGAAACTGGAAATGAAAAAGGAAGAGACAAATGAAAATATTTCAGTTAGATAGAGCAGCATTAATTCAGTGTTCCCAGGTCTGGCTACACTGGCAGAGACCTGAGTGATTCGTGTGTTTTAAATATACATGGCAACATATTTGGGGTATTTAAAATACAGTTAAATTGAAAAAATGCATTTCATTTTTATTCTCCCATAGCAAAACTAGCACTCAGTGTGGGAAGGACAGTGTTATCCCCATAATGGAAGTGTAGTCTTTGAGTCCCCTAAGTAATAGATCATATTCACATTTTCAAAATGTTTAAGTGCATTTGTGGGGTTGAAACAGCTGGAAAGCCATTTGGATAAAACAACTATTCACACACAATTGTAGCATATTAGGTGAATGGAAATGCAGATGATGGGAATTCTGGCAGAGATAATAACTTTGAATACAGCCTGGCATCTGTCGGGCTTCTGTAAGGAGCATATTATCTATTAAGGGGTAGGGGCAAATTACTGGACTTTGATTGCAAAATGGGGCATGGTGGCAATCATTTAGGAAATCTTGGTGAATTGAGTGAAAAAAAATGTGTAAGGATTGGACTTACTGAGGTCCAACTAGGTCACAATCTTGCAAAAGCACTCAGTGGGTGATATAGTATAGGTGGCCAGGGTGTCAATCCTGAGGGTGGCAATTACTTCCATTGACTGACTGCACACAATTGTTTTGTTAATGGATGCTCATTTTGCTCCTGTGAGCTCTACATTAGACTATGGTTTTCAAATGGTAAGAAACAAATAGATAAAATGTAGAATACTGAAAATGAGAGTGTATTTACTACAAGAATCCAGTTATCACAAGATTGTGTGTGAGGTGAAAACCATCAGAGATATACCAAACCAGACGTGTTTACTTTTTGTTTGCATGGTTGATAAAATATTTAAATTTTAACAAACAATAAATTAGAAGACCATGTGTTGTTCACACACCCTTTCTAAAGTTAAATAGTCATAAGTTGCTCAACAATGAAAAAAATGTCCAATATTCCAGTATCCAAAATCAAGAAAGAATGAAGTTTAGCACTTAAGCTATGATTTTGGAAGAACTAAAGATAAAATAAATGTGAAATATTGAAAGTACTAGCTCACCACTATTTTGTAATACATAATTCATAGTTTTAGATACATTTTAAGTAATTAAGAAGATATTAGTATGAAATAAGTAGAAATGTATTATCATTTGACTTTAGAAAATAGGAATGGCTTCAAATGATGTTTAATTCTAAGCCTATAGTATAGAGCCAATATGGTGCGACTAACATTTTCCTCTGAAATTGTATTGTGTCTTGTATCACAAGTATCTTCTTTAGTGGCTCTATAGCTACAATCCAAGTACAGGTTTATCATCATTAGCATCTATCAACCCAATGTGGTTTTTTCTATTTTGTTTATTTTTTTTTACAATCAAAGTAGAATGAGTTGAGAATAAATTTAAAGGTAGTCTTTTCCTTCCTTTCTTTCTTCCTTCCTTCCTTCCTTCCTTCCTTCCTTCCTTCCTTTCTCCCTCCCTTCCTTCCTTCCTTCACTATAAAAGGATCCAATTAAAGAGAAAGACTAAAAAGCAAACATATCCATAGCTACTGAAATATTCTGAGTACCATTGGGGAAACTATCAGAAACACACTCAAAGGTAGAAACATTTTTATTTGATGAACCTAAAATTAGGATGAAATGTGGAATATGTGTATGGACAGAGACAAACATCTAAGCAGGAGAGTATGTGCTGGAGGGGAGAACACACAGTTGCAGAACATGGCACTATGCAGACCGCTTAGCCCTGGCTGTCCCAAAGGCCAGTCTCCAAGGCCCCAATATCACCAATTCATGCAATAGTCATTAGAAGTATAACAAACAAGTAAGTAACTACAAATAGAACACACAAAAGTGAAAAGTAAAAGGTCAAAAGGATATCTATAGACATATATTTACTTATATTATTATTAATTTGTCAAAGAATTAAAAAAAATCCCATAACCATAAAATGTTCTGATGAAGCAATTATGTTTCCAGATGTAATGTGGTCATGTGGTATTGTCTGAGATGTAAAGCCTTCTAGACAGATGTGCAGCATCTGGAGAATTTGAGATGGTTTTCTTCTTTTACTCAAGAGAAAGTTTTCTGCTGCCAGTGTTCTGTCCTAGAGTAGAACTAAGGCGGGTGCTGTCAGGGCAACCTTTCACCTCCTTCTTCCTTGCTCCCCATCCTCTGGGGGTTCTTTGATGCTTCTCTTCCTGGGAAGAAAAACTTCTCTGATTACTTTTCTGGATCTCCTTCAGTAGATGTCCTCCCTGTCTTTTAGTGCCACCCTGAACATTCTGTACTACTCACTGCTGGATCTCTTTTTCTTGCTATGATCCAAAACTTACCATAATCTGTTTTATCTTAAATATCAGATGATTTTTTAAAAGGCAAAAGTTTTAAATTTAAATATTAAATTTATTGAGAAAACTGTTTAAGTACAGTACAGAAACTAAAAAAAATAAAAAAATCTTATCACTGATGCCATATATTGAGTACATTTTACTCAATCTTTGACAACTATCAGATTAAAATTTATTTGAAATAATGTGTAATTTACCATTGAATTTTCAATGAACTTAAGGCACTTTGGTGGGTAAGATCATTATGAACAACAAAGTCTGAGGAATTTGTACTTGATGGTGATTACCAATGTTCTGTAGTTATGCATAATTATGAGAAATTCAAATAAATATTTAGAGTTTTGAAGAAAACTGTTTTTTTCTGTCTATAGATATGGTAACAAACTTTAAAATGGACAGTGAGTTCTTTAATGAGTTTTAATCAGAGAAATGTCAGACTTCCTTTAAGGAGACACAGCAGCTTTGTTCATATTTATTGTGTTGTTTTCTGGTTTTGTAATAGTTCCTTTCTTTCTACCCAAAATCTTAGGTCTAAACCCCTTTAATCAGATCAACAATACTTTTTTGAGACATTTGTGTATTTCCCACGATAGGACTCATTCTATATATACCCTGCTGACAATGTAGCATCCCTGGTCCTAACACTTCAAGCCTACAACCCATGAGGTATACAATCAGATGTTATTTAGATCTTTGAGACAAGAATGCCTGTAGTCTAGTCTGACCTTACGTCAGCATGTGACTGAGAGTAACGGTGAATGCTTGACTCTCTTGCTCCATCCTCTAAATTCTCAGGCTCTATACTGACTTCACAATCAATGTCCAATGGATCTATTACTTTTTAAAATATTTATTTAATTTCATCCATTTGTAGGTGTATATTTATATAGAGGTGCTATGGATTCCAGAATAAAGTTTTTGATCCTGAAGCTAGAGTTACAGCAGTAAGTGATGATACGTGGTTACTGGGAATCAAACTACAGTCTTAGACAAGAACACCAAGTGCTCTTAACAGCTCATCTTTGCAGCCCTGCTTATTAGTTTTCAAGCAGGATAAACAATCACAAAGGAATTACCTATACCTTTAGTCTTCTACTTTTTCAAAATAATCCTAATACATGTATATACCTTCCTCTTATCATCTTCTATGGTAAACACTTTTAGGGAGATCCATCACATATACTCATTGGTATCTTTCAGGATCATATTAAAGTGACTCGTGGTATCTCTGAAGTGTGAAGGAGGATGACTTCTGATTGCTTCCATGAGATTTCCCGGCTGACAGAATGGTCCTAGTACTCTTTGAAGCAAAGAAAGAAGAAAATGACAACAGGTAGCATTGCTTTTAACTTTGGTATTAGTGATCATTAATTATATAAAGGCTTCATCATGATAGTTTCATATATGTATGTACTGCTCACTCCCCTCTCACTGCTCTGTTTTGTGTCCCTCCCCCTCCTGCTGATTTCATTCCTCATTTCAACTCTGTATCTGTTCTTCTTTTCTTTCTCTTTTCCTGTGACCTAGTAATCTTCATTGAAGTTGTTGAGAAGAGCAAGGACATCTAACCCATGGCTATACTACTAAGAAAAGGGAATCTCTCCTTTAACAACCATTGACTGGAACCAGGACACAGCTGGAAAGGTGCAGGTACACAGACTTCATCTGGGGCTACCGTGCAGGGAGATCTGCTAAGCTCTCGCCCCCAGGCAGGCCCAGTGGTGCCCGCCTAGGCTCTGCCGCCCTTCCCAGCGACCTTAGGCCGTGCTCCGAGGCAGCCGGAGGCACCCAGCTCCCCAGGACCCCGGACCAGCGATAGCAGCAGGCCTCCATATTGCAACCAGGACACAGCTGGAAAGGTGCAGGTACACAGACTCCATCTGGGGCTACCACGCAGGGAGATCTGCTAGGCTCTCGCCCCCAGGCAGGCCCAGAGGTGCCTGCCTAGGCTCTGCTGCACTTCCCTGCGACCTTAGGCTGTGCACCCAGGCAGCCTGAGGCAACCAGTTCCCAGGACCTTGGACCAGCAATAGTGGCAGGCCTCCATATTGCAACCAGGACACAGCTGGAAAGGCACAGGTAGACAGATTCCATCAGGGGCTACTGCGTGGGGGGATCTGCTAGGCTCTCTCTACTAGGCAGGCTCTGCTGCACTCCCCCGAACTTCCCGAGACCTCAGGCCTTGCACCAAGGCAGCAGGTGGCAGCCAGCTCATGATCCCTTTGAGCAGCAATCACGCATAACCACCAGTAGAGAAGCAACAGGTGAGCCCAGCCTCACAGGAGATTCAAACACCAGCCAGTGACAACAAGGTCAACTAACACCAGAAATAACCAAATGGCAAAAGGTAAACGAAGGAACGTCACTAACAGAAATCAAGGCAACATGACAGCATCTGAACCCAGTTCGCCAACAACAGGAAGCCCTGGATACCCCAAAACACCAGAAAAACAAGACTTGGATATAAAATCACTGGTCAGGATGCTGGTAGCTGAACACATAGAAAAATCTCGTAAAGAAATAGAGGAGAAAATGGATCAAAAGTTAGAAGCCTTTACAAGGCAAATACAAAAATCACTTCAAGAAATGCAGGAGAAGATGGATCAAAAAGAAGAAGACAATAAGGAAGAAAGACAAAAATCACTTAAAGAAATACAGAAGAACGTGGGCCAACAAGTAGAAGCTATGAAAGAGGAAACACAAAAATCTATTAAAGAAATACACGAAAACACAATCAAGCAAGCGAAAGATCTGAGCATATCCATCCAGGTACTAAAAACAGAAGTAGAAACAACTGAGAAATCGCAGAGGGAGACAACATTGGAGATAGAAAACCTTGGGAAGAAATCAGAGGCCATAGATGCAAATATCAACAATAGAATACAAGAGATAGAAGACAGAATCTCAGAAGCCGAAGATACCATAGGAACCATTGATTCAACAGTCAAAGAAAATACTAAATGCAAAAAGGCTGTAACCCAAAACATCCAGGAAATCCAGGACACAATGAGAAGACCAAACCTAAGGATTATAGGTATAGACGAGAGTGAAGATTTACAAGTTAAAGGGCCAGCAAATATCTTCTACAAAATTATGGAAGAAAACTTCCCCAACCTAAAGAGAGAGATGCCCATGAATATACAAGAAGCATATAGAACCTCAAACAGACTGGATCAGAACAGAAATACATCCCGTCACATAATAATCAAAACTCCAAATGTACTAAACAAAGAAAGAATAGTAAAGGCAGCAAGAGAAAAAGACCAAGTAACTTATAAAGGAAGACCTATCAGAATAACACCAGACTTCCAACCTGAGACCATGAAAGCTAGAAGATCCTGGGCAGATATAATGCAAACTCTAAGAGAACACAAACTTCAGCCAAAACTACTTTACCCAGCAAAGCTCTCAATCGCCATAGATGGAGACATCAAGGTATTCCCTGTCAAAACCAAATTTGCACGATGTCTTTCCACAAATCCAGCCCTACAAAGGATAATAGGGGGAAAACACCAAGACAAGGATGGAAACTACACCCGGGAAGAAGCAAGATAGAAACCTACTCTCATCAAACCCAAAAGAAGATAACCTCTCGAATATAAAAAATAAATAAAATAAATAAATATAATTTCAAAAATGTCTGGAGGTAATAATTACTATTCCTTAATATCTCTTAACATCAATGGACTCAATTCCCCAATAAAAAGACATAGATTAACAGGCTGGATAAGGAAACAGGTCCCTACATTTTGCTGCATACAGGAAACACATCTCAGTGTTAAAGACAAACACTGCCTTAGAGTAAAAGGCTGGAAGACAATTTTACAAGCAAATGGTCTCAGGAAACAAGCTGGAGTAGCCATTCTAATATCAGATAAAATTGACTTTCAACCTAAAATCATCCAAAGAGACTCAGAAGGTCACTTCTTGCTGGCCAAAGGGAAAATCCACCAAGAAGAGCTCTCAATACTGAACATCTATGCTCCAAATGCAAGGGCACCCTCATTCGTAAAAGAAACCTTACTAAAGCTTAAAGCACACATTACACCTAACACAATAATTGTGGGTGACTTCAACACTCCACTCTCCTCAATGGACCGATTAGGAAAGCAGAAACTAAACAGGGACACAGTGAAACTAATTGAAACTATGGACCAATTGGATTTAACAGATATATATAGAACATTTCATCCTAAAGCTAAAGAATATACCTTTTTCTCAGCACCTCAAGGTACCTTCTACAAAATAGACCATATAATTGGTCACAAGACAGATGTCAACAAATACAAGAAGATCGAGCTAATCCCATGCCTCCTATCAGATCACCATGGAGTAAGAGTGGTCTTCAGTAGCAACAAAAACAACAGAAAGCCCACATACACATGGAAACTGAACAATACTCTACTCAATGACACCTTGGTCAAGGAAGAAATAAAAAAAGAAATCAAAAACTTTTTAGAATTCAATGAAAATGAAGGTACAACCTACCCAAATCTATGGGACACAATGAAAGCAGTGCTAAGAGGAAAACTCATAGCTCTAAGTGCATCCAAAAAGAAACTGGAGAGAGCATACACTAGCAGCTTAATGGCACACCTTAAAGCCCTGGAAGAAAAACAAGTTAATTCACCCAGGAGGAGTAGAAGACAAGAAATCATCAAACTCAGGGCTGAAATCAATCAAATAGAAACAAAGGAAACCATACAAAGAATCAACAAGACCAGGAGCTGGTTCTTTGAGAAAATCAACAAGATAGATAAACCCTTAGCCAGACTAACCAAAGGACACAGAGACAGTATACAAATTAACAAAATTAGAAATGAGAAGGGAGACATAACAACAGAAACTGAGGAAATTCAAAAGATCATCAGATCCTACTACAAAGGTCAATACTCAAAACAACTGGAGAATCTAGAGGAAATGGACAATTTCCTAGACAGATACCAAATACCAAAATTAAATCAGCATCAAATAGATCAGCTAAATAGTCCCATAACCCCTAAAGAAATACAAGGGGTTATAGAAAGCCTCCCAACCAAGAAAAGTATGGGACCAGATGGTTTTAGTGCAGAATTCTACCAGACCTTCAAAGAAGACTTAACACCAATACTTTTCAAACTATTCCACAAAACAGAGACAGAAGGAATACTGCCCAACTCATCCTTTGAAGCCACAATTACGCTAATACCTAAACCACAAAAAGATCCAACAAAGAAAGAGAACTACAGGCCAATTTCTCTTATGAATATCGATGCAAAAATACTAAATAAAATTCTTGCCAACCGAATCCAAGAGCATATATATCAAAACGATCATTCACCATGATCAAATAGACTTCATCCCAGAGATTCAGGGATGGTTCAACATACGGAAATCCATCAATGTAATCCACTACATAAACAAACTAAAATAAAAAAACCACATGGTCATCTCATTAGATGCTGAAAAAGCATTCGACAAAATACAGCATCCTTTCATGCTAAAAGTCTTGGAAAGAGCAGGAATTCAAGGCCCATACCTAAACATAGCAAAAGCAATGTACAGCAAACCAGTAGCCAACATCAAAAAATAAATGGAGAGAAAACTTGAATCAATCCCACTAAAATCAGGGACTAGACAAGGCTGCCCTCTCTCTCCATATCTTTTCAATATAGTACTTGAAGTTCTAGCAAGAGCAATTAGACAACATAAGGAAGTCAAAGGGATACAAATTGGAAAGGAAGAAGTCAAACTATCATTATTTGCAGATGATATGATAGTTTACTTAAGCGACCCAACAAACTCCACCAGAGAACTTCTACAGCTGATAAACAACTTCAGCAAAGTGGCTGGTTATAAAATTAACTCAAGCAAATCAGTAGCCTTCTTGTACTCAAAGGACAAGCAGGCTGAGAAAGAAGTTAGGGAAATAACACCCTTCACAATAGCCACAAACAACATAAAGTATCTTGGCGTAACTCTAACCAAACAAGCTAAAGATCTGTATGACAGGAACTTCAAGTCCTTGAAGAAAGAAATCGAAGAAGACCTCAGAAGATGGAAAAATATTTCTTGCTCCTAGATTGGCAGGATCAATATAGTAAAAATGGCCATCTTACCAAAAGCAATATACAGATTCAATGCGATCCCCATCAAAATCCCAACTCAATTCTTCATAGATCTAGAAAGAGCAATTCTCAAATTCATCTGGAGCAACAAAAAACCCAGGATAGCTAAAACTATTCTCAACAATAGAAGGACTTCTGGGGGAATCAATATCCCTGACCTTAAACAGTACTACAGAGCAATTGTGTTAAAAACTGCATGGTATTGGTACAGCAACAGGCAAGTGGATAAATGGAATAGGATTGAAGACCCAGAAATTAACCGACAGACTTATGGTCACTTGATCTTTGATAAAGGAGCCACAACCATCCAGTGGAAAATAGATAGTCTTTTCAGCAAATGGTGCTGGTTCAACTGGAGGTCAACATGCAGAAGAATGCGAATTGACCCACTCTTATCTCCTTGCACTAAGATCAACTCCAAGTGGATCAAGGACCTCCACATAAAACCAGACACACTGAAACTATTAGAAAAGAAACTTGGGAAGACCCTGGAGGACTTGGGCACAGGGGGAAAGTTCCTGAACAGAACACCAATAGCTTATGAACTAAGATCAAGAATTGACAAATGGGACCTCATAAAATTACAAAGTTTCTGCAAGGCAAAGGCACTGTCAGAAGAACAAAACGACAACCAACAAAGTGGGAAAAGATCTTCACCAACCCCACATCTGACAGAGGCCTAATATCCAATATATACAAAGAACTCAAGAAGTTAGACCCCAAAGAACCAAATAACCCTATCAAAAAATGGGGTACAGAGCTAAACAAAGAATTTTCACCAGAAGAAATTCGGATGGCTGAGAAACACCTTAAGAGATGTTCAACATAATTAGTCATCAGAGAAATGCAAATCAAAACAACCCTGAGATTCCACCTCACACCAGTCAGAATGGCTAAGATTAAAAACTCAAGAGACAACAAGTGCTGGTGAGGATGTGGAGAAAGAGGAACACTCCTCCACTGTTGGTGGGATTGCAAAATGGTAAAACCGCTCTGGAAATCAGTGTAGTGGTTCCTCAGAAAATTGGGCATGTCCCTTCCAGAGGACCCTGGCATACCACTCCTCGGCATATACCCAGAGGATTCCCCTGCATACAATAAAGACACATGCTCCATTATGTTTATAGCAGCCTTGTTTATAATAGCCAGAAACTGGAAGGAGCCCAAATATCCCTCAAAGGAGGAATGGATACAGAAAATGTGGTATATTTATACAATGGAATACTACTCAGCAATTAAAAATAATGAATTCATGCAATTTGTAGGTAAATGGTTAGACCTGGAAAATATCATCCTGAGTGAGCTAACCAAATCACAAAGAATACACATGAAATGCAATCACTGATAAGTGGATATTAATGAGCCCAGAATCCCTAGATACTCAAGGCACAATTAGCAAGTCAAATGATTCCCAAGAAGAAAGGAGAGGACCCTGGGCCTGGAAAGATTGTATCCAGTTTTGTAGAGAAACCGTGGGGGGAGGGGGATTGATTGGGGAATAGTTGGGGGGGAGAAGAACTATGGGACATAGGGAGGGGGGAACTGGGAAAGGGAAAAGCCTTTGGAATATAAACATAGAATATAGAAAATAAAAATTAAAAAAAAAAACCAACCATTGACTGCCATGAATCCTCAGGGAGGTCTGGAAGCTAGTGATCGTATGCCTTCATACCTTGTGTTGACAGGCCATTCTTGTGCGAGTAATAATGGCGGATTGTAAATCAGGAATGGGATAGCCACATGATACCTAGAATGCAGTGTTCCATACCACTCCACGCCTTCTTCTAATTCTTGATACTCATTCCACCCACCTCTTCCAACACGTACCTCATTAATATTTAGTCACAGCTTATTTTATAAAACTTTTTTTTTTGATTTTTTTATTGTATATATTCTATATTTACAATTCATTTCCCTTTTTCTGGTTCTCCACCCCCAAAGGCCCCACATGTCCTTTTCCCTCCCCCTGCTCCTGCATCCACCCCCTCCCACTTTACTGTTCTTGTACTCTCCCACAATGATGTTTTGGTCCATTCTAGCACCAGTGTCCACTCCTTTCTTCTTGTGAGACATCACTTGATATGTGATTTGTGTCTTTGGTGTTCCAAGCTTCTAGGCTAATATCCACTTATCAGTGACTGTATACCATGGGTATTCTTTTGAGACTGGGTCACCTCACTTAGTATGACATTCTCCAGCTCCATCCATTTCTCTAAGAATTTCATGAATTCATTGTTTCTAATGGCTGTATAGTACTCCATTGTGTATATATACCACATTTTTTGTATCCATTCCTCTGTTGAGGGACATCTGGTTTATAAAACTTTAAATTGAAAATATTTTATAGACAATATTGCTCAAGAGTAATGCATAAATCCCAAAGTAGCCAGATAGTGACTTGACAATGTAGAGAGTCTCTCATGTACTGTGTGAAAGTATCACCTGTCAATTAAAAGCTGATGGTGTATTGGCAAAATGCAGAAAATAGGAGGTGAGGGTTCTAGTAGAGGGATAGGAAATCTGGAAGTTAGTTAGTGAGAGGCAGGAAGATTTGCCACCCAGATTTTGAGAATAGGGACATATAAGAAACTGAGGAGAGTTAACCAGCCATGTGACATACATAGAACAGAATAAATGGGTTATATATGTTATGGGTTAGTCAGGGAATAAGCTCAAGCTTATGTTGTAGGTATATAGTCATAAATAATTAGGTCCCAAGGTTGTTATTCAGGACTGGAGTATGGGTAAGAAAAGACCGTGGTTATAGGATAAAGTCTGAGATGCACAGGGAAGACAACTATTTCTACAGCAAACTTCACTGAGCCATGTGTTTTAAAAAAATGCTTACCCTAGAAGCTGCCTTTGCTTCCATCATGCTATTGGTCTTTTGACATTTTCTTCTCAAATTCACAGAAGGTAAACATATGATAATAAAAGTTGGCATGTTATAACTGCTAAGGTATTTGGTTCATTTAGAAAAAAATAAAAATAATGAGTGTCTTTCTAAAGAAGAAATTTTGTTTCTACCAAATATTTCTTCAGTGAAAAGATAAACTATAGGAATAACATCTTACTACATAAATCACCAGGGTCAAATATTAGACCTATCACCATCTTCATATTAGATTCTTTTGATAACTATGCAGAAAAGATTCTTAGGTATCACCTTTAAGTGATTCAATATTAAATCTGTAATTAATAATATTTACTTCCCACTGGGTAGTTATTTCATTATCTTTCAATAAACTCCAAAATTATTAAGGACACAACTCAAATGATCCTCCTTTTCTGGTTTTATCTGTATATTCCTTCATGGTTCTCTAAATGTAAGGAGAAAGATGTGACTTTTCAGTGGTTTCTGTGTCCTTGCATTTAGCTTTACTCTTGCTGGAACATAACTGTGATGATATACATATAAGAAGGGACCATGCAGGGACAAACATTCCTATTCACATATTGTCCATTTACTTATTCAACAAATAATTACTTATCTAAATGTTCTGTAGCAAAAGGTAGGGAGAATATTAAGCCATGCTTACAGTGTCCCTAGACTTATATGACTTCCATAACTCAGTGGAGTAAGAGGTTTTTAAGAATGTTATCCATACACAGCAGCTTAACTGGAAAGCACTGGTATGAATAGAGTTGCCAGGAACACAGCTTTAGAAAAGTCCATTTAAGCAATTGAATTTTAAGCAAAAACAGAAGATATCAGGAGCAATCCAGGGAGGGGTGTAAAATATATAGATTTTATGGTTCAGCAAAGAGTGGAACTGTGGATACGTTGTTGAAAAAATATTATATGTCAGCAAAGTGATTAAACAACATTGAAACTGCTCTGAAGAGCTTCAGAGAATGACCCATTTTTAGTTCTCTGTGTCATATTCATGAAGATGTCTAGGCTAGTGTATTGCTTGCCTTTCTGTTGCTATGTTAAAACACTTATCACCAGACAACATATACTTTCTGACTGGTATAAGGCAGTTTTCATTTGCAAAGTCACAGAAACAATGACAAAGTCTCCCATAGATATGAGCAAGGATAATTCACATCATGGCTGATGACAGTTAAAACTGGTATAGCCACTGTGGAAATCAATATGAGGTTCTCAAAAATCTGAAAATAGATATGCTCCATGACCCTGCTTTACAATTTGGTCATATAGTAAAAGGGTCCTGTCTATATCCTACTAGAGAGATTTTTTTTATCACTCATGGTTGTTGCTTTTATATTCCCAATAGACAGGAAAGGAAGATAGCATAGGTGTCTATAAACAAATCACTTATAAATAAATTCTGGTATAATTTACAATTACACAATAGGGTATTGTTCAACTATTGAGAAAAATGTAATTTGTAGATATCTAGAACTGGAGCAAGCACCCTGAGTGAATTAACCTCAGACACAAAAAGACAAGATTCAAACATTTTCTCTTTTATGTTGGAGTTGGCTTTGCACCTTTTCATATGTGTATTTCATTTTGAATAGCCATGCAGGTTAGACAATTACCTGGAGTCCATGAGACTCCAAGGAAGTGGTAGTCCAGTGTGCTGCTATAAGAGCTTGAAATATAAGGATAATACAGGAAGAGAGGGGAGAGGAAAGCAGGCCAGAGAAGGAAAACATAGAGGAATACATAGTACTGAGGACTTTTCAAAACTCTCTTAATGAAATCTACAGCAACAGAAGCTGTCTAAAATATGTCTATACACACATATAAAGAGCCCAAGTGGAGCTTTCCTATAATAGGACAACAATGTTTCTTCTAGACACCAGAAATTTCTTCATAATTTCATAAACATACACATTGAGATGTTGAAACTAGCTTCTGAAAGTTTCCAATTGAGTGCCTTGAAAGAATATTGAGCTTAAGGACATCAGTAATAATTGATTCAATTCTGGAAGTGTTTGTGTCTAGACAGTCTTCTATGTGAGAAATAAATCTATGCTTGATCTAATCATTGTTATCCCAAGCATCTTAATGAACAGAGAAATGATCAATTCTACCTGTGTCTTCCTCTCCCCTTCCCTCTCCTTCCCTCAGCTTCTTTCCCCTCTACCCTTCTCCTCTCGTTCCCTCTCCTCCGTTCTCCTCCCTTCTCTTCTCTTCTCCTTTCCCACCTCCTCTTCTTCCTTTATCTTCTCTCAGCTCTCCTCTCCTCTCTATATGTATCTTACACATAGCTATGGACATAGAACTCTGAATGCAGAATGCACAAAATAGATAATTTGGAAGGACAGAAAACTAAAGTCAAAGGTATACTAAAAAATATGCTGATATTCAGGTGATATGGTATCAATAGAGCTACATGAATAAGGAAATCTTCCATAGATGCAAATGCCTCAGCTTATGTGATCAGCTTTCTAATTTCTTTTTTAAGAAATCAAGAATCTGAAACTGTTTTGGGTCAAGCAGGGGGTTTTTATAAATCAGTTTATTTAATTATTGGCAATTTGTAGACCTTGAACAGTTAATGTCCATGATATCACTGTAACACAACCAACATTAATATGTTTGCTTATATCATATGGATATTTAAAATCATAAATTTTATTTGAGGTGTATTCATATATAGACATATCAAGATCATATCAAGGCAGCTTAATTGTATTGATATAAAAATCCATCAAATGACTAGTAACAAACAGAAGGATACAGGCATTTTTGTTTACAAAAGCTGAGACAATTTCAGGTCATTGTCTGTTTCACCTTTTCATTATGTTAGCATCTGCCCTTCGCCAGCATCTGGAGCACCACAATTACAGCCAAATGCTACCAACATCTGTAACAGGAATATTTATGCCATCTTCTAGAATTTTTAGTAGATTCATTCTCATGAGTCAGATGCCTTCTTTCGAATTCATATACAAAATAAACACTGCTTATATTCAGAATCACAAGATGTTCTACAAGTTCCTTGAAAGCATAGGAAAAAGCATGTTGCTGCTTAATTTTGAATGTACAGCTCAGTCTTTATGGTAGCAGAATCAGATATTATGGGATAATGGAAAGACATGATATTGTTTTCTGACTAATACATAAATCATCTCAGGTGTTACTATTTTAAGTGTAGAAGTGACTTAGTCATATGTTTTATTGTATTTTATCTGTGTGAAAATGTCTACTCAGGTAGTGTAGCATTTTCCACCTGTGTCGATTTTTGATGCTTAGAGGCTGACACATTGTCTTTGCTGAGATAAAATGTCCTAGTAATTTTCTTCTCACCATCAGTATGCTCATAACCATCAGTTACTTTATATTCCTTGAATGTCATTCTTTGCTGTATGTGTAAACAAACTAGAGTGGTTTCATAAAATGCCATTATGTTTGGCAGCAAACAGTAATGACTTATTGATTTATCAAAGGTTAATCTTAGCTTCATTTTCCTATGAGAAATTGACAGACCCAAGAACTACAGATTGTTTGATTAAATTCCTAGTCTCATAGGAAAAGCAAAATTACAAAAAAAAAGTGTATGGTTCTGAGATTTCTAGAGTTTGAAGGCAGGCTTAATAAAATGGAAGGGTTGTGCGAAATATTCATTGTGATAAAAATATTCAGATAGCACAACACTGGTGGTTGAAAACAATACTGTACATTTGCCAAACCAATACAGGATGAATAGTAAATTTTATTATAGATAAATGTTAGAAAATCAACCAGTATTTAAGATGCAATAAACTAAAAACTATTAACTTATAAAATATATGCATTGACCTAGGGAAGAAATTATCTTAATTTAAGGATCCACAATTTTAATAGGATTAAAACTAACTTTGAAAGGTGAAATTGTACACAAACTGTATTCTCATGTAGATAAATTTGGTCTGTCTGTTAATAAGAGTAGAAAGAATTGAAACTAATTGTTATCTATATAATGATTGAATAGCAAAATAATTAAACATACTGCATATGATGAGAGCCAGTTTTCTTGCTTTTAGATAAAACAGATAAAGAGAACAGCAAAATAAAATGAATGAAAACTGTGATTTAGAAACAGAGTTAGAGTTCTCTGTAAGTTTGTTATTTTAAACAGCTTCTGCACAGCAAAGGAAACATTCAGCAAACTGAAGAGATGGCCTAAAGAAAGGGAGAGAATGTTTTAAAACTGCATCTAACCATGGATTAAAGTAAAGAATCTATAAAGAATTACAAAAAACTAAACACCCAAACTGCCCAATCGATCAATAAGTGAAATAATGAATGTAGATAGTTCTCAAGAGAAGAAATGCAGTTAATAAATATTTTAGAGTGTATTTAATGTCTTTAGCCATCAGGGAAATAAATCAAAATTGCTTTGAGATTGCATCACATTTCAGTTGAAATATCTACCATAAAGACAACAAACTGGTAGAGATGTGAGGAAATAGGTGAGTATTTACTAGCTCCCCTGAAAAACTAATCATCTACCTATCACACAATCCAGCTGCAGTGCTCTGTAGAATATACTGGATGATTCAAAATCAGCACACTGCAGAGATACTTATACATCCATGTTTACTGCTGCACAATTTGCAACAACCAGTATATGAAACTAACCTATTTCTATACTAGTAGATAAATAGACAAAGGTAATATGGTATTTACATACAATGAGATTTTAATTAGCCACAAAGTGGGTGAATCAAGACATTTGGAGGAACTGAAGAACATCCTGCTAAGCAAAATATGCAGATTCAGAAAGACTACTGTAACATGTTGACATTATTTATGATGTCTCAGACAGAGTTTCTACTGTTATGATAACACCCTGTGGCTATTTAAGGTAACTTAGGGGAGAAAGGCGTTATTTCACATTATAGCTTCTAAGTCATCACTAAGGGAAGCCAAAAACAGGAAGCTGGAGCAGAAACCTAGAGGGAGGCCATGGGTGACTGATGCTTGCTGGCCTGCTTCCTTAGGTCTCGCTCAGCTTTCTTCCTTACATTACCTAAGTCCATCATCCCAGAGACAGCCTCATGTGTGATGGGTTGGGCCCCACAAATATAAATTCTCTAGACTTGCCTTCAAGCAAACCCTAAAAAGTCAATTTCTCAATTTAAAGACTTTCAAAATGACTCTAGCTTATGTTAAGTTGAAATAAAACGAGCCAGCACAAAAACGCCTACATTCACATAATACCTACACAGACATACACACAGAGAGACAGAGACAGGCACACACACACACACACACACACACACACACACACACACAGAGAGAGAGAGAGAGAGAGAGAGAGAGAGAGAGAGAGAGAGAGAGAGAGAGAGACAGGCACCACTTTTTTTATTTAATTTTTATTTTCTATATTCTATGTTTACATTCCAAAGGCTTTCCCCTTTCCCAGTCCCCCCACCACCATATGTCCCATAATTCCGCTCCCCCCCAGCTATTCCCCAATCATCCCCCCCCACGATTTCTCTGTTCTGGGTCTACAAAACTGGATCCAATCTTTACAGGCCCAGGGTCCTCTACTTTCTTCTTCTTGGGAGTCATTTGACTTGCTAATTGTGGCACCACTTTAAAAAATAGAAGGATCAGTAAGAAGGGCAAAGCGAACTGAATGGCAAGGAGGAAGAAGAATGAGAAAACAGGAAAATATGACAACAACAATGGCAAAAGAATGATGAGCTAGTTGAGGGGAGGAAATGGACTAGCCAGAGGGAAAAAGTGAGGCTAGTAGGTACAGTTGCTATATATAAATTATTTATCTGTATAAAACTGTTACAGTGAAACCCAAGTCCTTGCATGTTAGTGATAAGTGATAACAAAAATAAATAAATAAAAATATGTAGATGAAAGGGCAGATACACCCATGTGTGCACTATTTAGTGTATGTATACATACACTTTCTTACTCAGTCTTTAGTTCTATATTCACTAATTTTGCAGTAATGATGTTAAGCGTGGAACAATTATTTTTGGTTTTGCTGTTTAACTTTTATTTATCCTTTTACAACATGATATACATGTATGCATCATCTATCTATCATCTATTTTTCTATCATCTATCTAATTTATCAAAATTTTCATTGATTGAAGTCCCACTGTTATGTTTTATACCCTTCCTCCACTAACAATTTTTCTTTGCCTCAAGCACCCTACTATTTTCATATCATCTTACCTTTTTTGTCCCAATGTATTTATTTAGAGCAGCCCTGCCTGAATGAGTATACTGTGGGTAAAATATCTGTGGTGATTTGAATAGGCTTGGCTCTAGGAGTGGCCAAGTTATGAGGGGGTATGGCCTTCTTGGAGGAAGTGTCTCACTGTAGGGGTGGGATTTGAGACTTCCTAGCTGCCTGAAAACAGTCTGCTCCTGGCATATACAGTCACCAATCCCAGACACAAATTTGGATGCCAACAAGTACTTGCTGACAGGAGCCTGATACAGCTGTCTCCTGAGACGCTTTGCCAGTACCTGACAAATACAGAGGTGGGTGCTCCCAGCCAACCATTGGACTGAGCACAAGGTCCCCAGTAAGAAGCTAGAAAAAGGACCCAAGGAGCTCAAGGAGCTGTCAGTCCCATAGGAGGAACAACATTATGAACCAACCAGTACCCCAGAGCTCCCAGGGACTAAACTACCAACCAAAGAGTACACATGGAGGGACCTAGGGCTCCAGCTGCATATGTAGCAGATGATGGCCTTTTTGGAAATCAAAGGGAGAAGACGCTCTTGGCCCTGAGAAGGCTAGATGCCCCAGTATACGAGAATGCCAGGACAGGGAAACAGAAGTGGGTGGGTTGGTGAGCAGGGGGAAGGGGGAATGGGATAAGGGATTTTCGGAGGGGAAACCAGGAAGGGGATGCCATTTGAAATGTAAATAAAGAAACTATCTAATAAAAAGGAAGAAAAAACAAAAACAACAACAAAAAAACAAAAACAAAAACAAAATCCATCTCTGTACAAAATTCTGGATACTCATTATTCAAAAAAATGTAATATTCCATAACCAGTCCATAGCCTGCCATTGTTCTTTATTCTTGAAATTGGTGTTTTAAGAAACTTGCTGCTTTTATCTTTTCAAAATCAGGTTCAGGTGTATTTATTTCTATTTTATGTGTGCCAGTGCATAGCTACCATGTGTGTATGTGTATGCATCACAAATGTGCAGTGCTCATGGAGGTCCTGGGAACCAAACCTTTGTGCACTGTGCAAGAGTAACAAGAACTCTTAACTACTGACCCTTCTCTGAAGCTCCATGTCTTTATTCTTTCCAAAATAGTTTGCTTAGGTATTAGTAGATCCTTTCAAATGCATATGCTTATGTTAATTTTCACTTGATATTTGTTTTTTAAAAAGATACGTACTTCTTTCATTCTATAAAGAGAGTAAGCTTATTACTCCAGAGGAAATTTTTTTCATTATGTAAGCATTAACATGTAGTACCATATCATTTGTGTGTGGCATCTTAATCTTGTTCCTAATTTTTAGGAATCTTGTTCCTAATTTTTACTTATTTTGACTAATTTATACTTATTCTACTTGTCTATTGTCTTCAGTTTCTTTTGTCATAATAAAATGCCACAACCAAATTGATTGAGGAGAAAAGGGTGTATTTCACTCTTCTTTCATATCACAGTTCACCAGTGAAAGTAGTTAGGGTAAAGAACTTGAACTGGAAAGGAGTCTGGGTCAAGGGGTAATTCAGGGCCCGTGGATGGGTATGTTTACTGTATTGCTTCCCAAGATCTCCTGTCATGGTATGTATATACTCAGACTAGGGAGTGTCACTATTAGAAGGTGTGGCCCTGTTGGAGTAGGTGTGGCCTTGTTGGAGTATCTGTGTCACTGTGGGTGTGGCTTTAAGACCCTCATCCTAGCTGCCTAGAAACCAGTATTCTGCTAGGAGCATTCAGATTGAACATGTAGAACTCTCAGCTCCTCCTGCACCATGCCTGCCTTAATGCTGCCATGTTCCTGCCTTGATGACAATGGACTGAACCTCTGAACCTGTAAATTGGCCCCAATTAAATACTATTATTTATAAGATTGCCTTTGTCTTAGTGCATGTTCACAGCAGTAAAACTCTAAGACACCTGCTCAACCTGCATTTTATAATACCTGGAGCCATCTGTTGCAGGGAGGCATCACATACTATGGATTCGGTCATCCCACATCAACACTAATAAAATTGCCTCCTGCCTAGAGCCTGATATTATGGAAGCATTTTCTCAATTTGGGCTTCCTCCTCTCAGATGACTATGGCTTGTCTCAAGATGATATAACACTAGTTTGCACAGTCCATTGGTTCTTTAAAAGTTTTTTTCAGATATATTGGTCTGCTGCTCTTGATCTTACCCTGGTCATTGTAGTCATATTCAGAAGGAGATCAAATTCTCTCTGTGAGAAGACACTGACTTTTAGATTTTCAGCTGAGATGAAGAGGAATATAGCAAGAAGGAAAAAAAAGCCGCTGCAGTGGATTTTGTCATCCTGAATGATCTGGATATAATCTAGCTTACCATGTTTCAGGAATGGCACCTTATATTTCTGACAAATAGAGCATTTTGGCATTTTTCATCAGTTTTGAAAAGAAACCCTGCTGCTCCTGTCTGGATCTCAGGCAGAAGGTGTTAGTCATCTTAGTGTTGATTCAGAGCCGCTCTGTGACTGCTTCCAACTCTTGTCTGTATTAAAACTTGTGTTGGAGGAAAAGGGGGGGGGAGAATGCAGAAACTGTCTGTGCTGTTCCCTCATGCTGAGGACCTGTATCTGGCTGTCAATTTTGAAACACAGCTTCTATGTGCTGTCAGGAAATACTTCCCAGAACATTTTACCTTAGTGATGCTGGTCTCTACTTAATCACTGCAAAATTCTTAGCTCCAGCTAACCAACATCAATCTTCCCAGTAATGCAAAGGTTTCACTTTAGTAGTTCTGGTATCTTGTTAATCTCAGCTGATTCTTCAGCCTCAGATAACCACAGAATCTTCACAATCAAAACAGCAACAGCCCTGATAAGAGTCTTCAATCTTCCCTCGAAAATCTTATAAGCCTGTCCTCCATTGTTTGCAATGTTCTCAACATTATCTTCCAAGCTCCTACAGAACATCCCAATGGTTCTTCTGGCCCAAACTTCCAATGTTCTTCCACAGTTCTCTCCAAAACATGGTCAGTCTGTCACAGGAATACCACACTGCTAGTACCAGTTTGTCTTAGTCAGGGTTTGCATTCCTGCATAAAACATCATGACCAAGAAGCAAGTTGGGGAGGAAAGGATATATTCAGCCTACACTTCCACATTGTGGTTCATTACTAAAGAAAGTCAGGACAGGAACTCACACAGTTCTTGGAGTAACTTGGAGGTAGGAGCTGATGCAGAGGCCACGAAGTGTGCTGCTTATTGTCTTGCGTACCCTGGCTTGCTGAACTTTCTTATAGAACCCAGGACCACCAGCCTAGGAATGGCATCAACCACAATGGGCCCTTCCACCCTTAATCACTAATTTTGAAAATGCCTTATAGCTGGATCTCATGGAGGCATTTCCTCAAGGGAGGTTCCTTTCTCTGTGGAAACTCCAGCTTGTGTCATGTTGATACACAAAACCAGCCAGTACATCCTGATACCTAAAGTACTTAAGAAGCCAACAAAGAAAGAGAAACAAAGAAAGCCAATTTCCTTTATGAGCAAAGGTACAGAAGTACTCAATAAAATATTTGCAAACCCAAACCAAGAACACATCAAAATGATCGGCTATGCAGGGATAGTTCAATGTACATGATTCGTTAAATGTAACTGAACATTAAAAACATTTTGAAAGTCAAAAACGCTGTGGCCACCTCATTAGATGCAGAAAAGTTCTTAAACAAAATTAAACATCCTTTAATGATAATGTCCTGGAGAGATTAGGGATACAAGGGAAATACTTTACCACAGTGATAGCAGTTTGCAATAGAGCCATAGAAAACATTAACTTGAATAGAGATGAAACTCAAAGCAATTCTACTAAAATTAGGAACAAGACAAGTCTTCCACTGTCTGCATACCTATTAAATGCAGTATTTGAAGTATTAGCTATAACAGTAAGTCAACTGAAAGAGATCAAATCAATATAAATCAGAAAGGAATGATGTATATGATATGTGTAACACTCAAAATTGTGCTACTGCAAAAATCCTACACTGCTTAATATGTTCAGCAATTATCTGGATAAAGAATTAACTCATAAAATCAGTAGACTTTCTATATATACATAAAAATGGAATGAGAAAGAAATTGAGGATACTATACCATTCACAACATATAAAATTATAAAATATGTGGGGGTATTTCTAACCAAGCAAGTGAAAGACTTGTATTACAAAAACTTTGTCATTGAAAAAGAAAATTAAATAAGATATCAGAAGATGGAAGGCTCTCTAGATTAGTATAATTCCTGTGGTAAAAATTGCCTGAAGCTACCTACAGATTTAATTCAATCCCCATTAAATTTCAGCACAGTTATTCACAGATCTTGAAAGACATAATTCAACTGCATATGGTAACACACACACATCACATATATAAAACAAACAAGCAAAGAAACAAAAAAAGGATAGCTAAAACAATCCTGAGTTATAAAAGAACTGTGGACGGTATCACCATCCCTTGTTTCAAATTGAACTACAAAGCTATAGTAATAAAAGCCATGAGGTACTGACCCTAAAACAGGCATGTTTATCTATTAAATAGAATTGAAGTCCAAGACATGAATCCACACACCTATGAACACATTACTTTGATAAGGAATGTAAATACATCCTAGAAATGATACAGCATCTTCAGCAAATGGTGCTGGTAAAATTGTCAGCTGCATGTAGAAGAATACAAATAGGTCCATACTTATGACCCTGAACAAAACACAACTCCAAATTCATGAAAAAACTTCAAAATAAAAGGATACACTGAACATGGTAGAAGAGAATGTAGGAATAGCCTTGTACTCATTGGCACTAAAAAGACGTTCTGAAAAAAAAAAACACCTTTAACACAGACACTAAAACTTTTATGTAATAAAATACACAATCATTTGGACAAAACAGCAGTCTATAGGATGAGATAAGATCTTTACCAATGACACACCCCATAGAGGACTAATATCCAAAATATGTAAAGAATTTTTAAAACTGGATATCAATTAGTTTTAGTGTGTCTGGTTTTATGTGGAGGTCCTTGATCCACTTGGAGTTGAGCTTAGTACAAGGAGATAAGAGTGGATCAATTTTCATTCTTCTGCATGTTGACCTCCAGTTGAGCCAGCACCATTTGTCGAAGATCAATTGGCCATAGATGGGTGGGTTCAATTCTGGGTCTTCAATCCTATTCCTTTGATCCACCTCCATGTCACTGTACCAATACCATGCAGGTTTTTTTTTTTTTAACACTACTGCTCTGTAGTATTGCTTGAGGTCCAGGATACTGATTCCCCCAGAAGTTCTTTTACTGTTGATGATAATTTTAGCTATCCTGGGCTTTTTGTTATTCCAGATGAATTTGAGAATTGCTCTTTCTAACTTTATGAAGAACTTAGTTGGGATTATGATGGGGATTGCACTGAATCTGTATATTGCTTTTGACAAGATTGCCATTTTAACTATATTAATCCTGCCAACCCATGAGCATGGAAGATTTTTTCCATTTTCTGAGGTCTTCTTTCATTTCCTTCTTCAGAGACATGAAGTTCTTTTTATACAAGTCTTTCACTTGTTTGGATAGAGTCACAACAAGATACTTTATATTGTTTGTGGCTATTGTGAAGGGTGTCATTTCCCTAATTTCTTTCTCAGCCTGCTTATCCTTTGAGTATAGGGAGGCTCCTGATTTGCTTGTGTCCAGACATATTGAAACTAATAGAAAGGAAACTGGGGAAGACCCTTGAGGACATTCGCTCAGGGGGAAAATTCCTGTACAGAACACCAATAGCTTATGCTCTGAGGTCAAGAATAGACAAATGGGACCTCATAAAATTACAAAGTTTCTGTAAGGCAAAAGACACTGTCAAAAGGACAAATCGGCAACCAACAAATTGGGAAAAGATCTTCACCAACCCTACATCTGACAGAGGGCTAATATCCAATGTATACAAAGAACTCAAGAAGGTAGACCCCAGAAAACCAAGTAACCCTATCAAGAAATGGGGTACTGTGCTAAACAAAGACTTTTCACCTGAAGAAATTCGGGAGGCCGAGAAGCACCTTAAAAATGTTCAACATCATTAGTCATTAGAGAAATGCAAATCAAAACAACCCTGAGATTTCACCTCACACCAGTCAGAATGGCTAAGATTAAAATCTCAGGAAACAGCAGGTGTTGACAAGGATGTGGAGAAAGAGGAACCCTCCTCCTCTGCTGGTGGGACTGTAAGCTGGTACAATCACTATGGAAATCAGTCTGGCGATTCCTCAGAAAACTGGACATAATACTTCCAGAGGACCCAGCCATGCCACTCCTGGGCATATACCCAGAAGATTCCCCACCATGCAATAAGGATTCATGCTCCACTATGTTCATAGTAGCCTTATTTATAATAGCCAGAAGCTGGAAAGAACCCAGATGTCCATCAATGGAGGAATGGATACAAAAAATGTGGTATATATACACAATGGAGTACTATTCAGCCATTAGAAACAATGAATTCATGAAATTCTTAGAGAAATGGATGGAGCTGGAGAACATCATACTAAGTGGGGTAAACCAGTCTCAAAAGAATACCCATGGTATGCACTCACTGATAAGTGGATATTAGACTAGAATCTTGGAACACTAAAGACACAATCCACATACTAAATGATGTCTGACAAGAAGGAAGGAGTGGACCCTAGTTCTGGAAAGGCTCAATGCATCAGTGTAGGGGAATACGAGAACAGGGAAGTGGTAAGGGATGGATGGGGGCACAGGGGGAGGGAAAAGGGCATGTATGACCTTTGTGGGGTGGGGAATCAGGAAAAGGGGAAACGAAATGTAAATTAAGAATATATCCAATAAAAAAGTTAAAAAAAACTTGGATATCAAAAAAACAAGTAATCCAATTAAAACTGGTGAACAATTCTAAATAGGGATTTCTCAAAAGAGGAAATTCATATAGCTGAGAAGCACTTAAATAAATGTTTAACATCCTTAACAATCAGGGAAATGCAAATCAAAACTGCTCAGAGGGCCTAAGATCAATAAAACAAATGACAGGCAGACTGGACAAGAAGTCTATTGTTGTTGGGAGCATAAACTTGCAGAGTCACTATAGAAATCTGTGTGGTAGGTCCTCAGGTACATGGAAATTTATCTTCTCAATATCCATGTATAACCTACACATTGCTATAGACTCAAATGATGTTTCCTCTTACCACACAGATGTGAGCTCTACTATGTTCATTGCTGCACTATTCATAGAAATCAGAAATTCTGTCAGTAGGAAAAAGATGAGACATTTATACAATGGAATATCACTCAGCCATTTAAAAAATGAAAATACAAAATTACCAGGTAAATGATGAAGCTAGAGAAGATCATTCTGAGTTTCATATCTCAGATCCAGAAAGACAGATATGGTATATCTACACTTATATATAGATATTAACTGATTAGTCATTGGAATCTATTTTACAAATCATAGGTTAGGTATAGATTAAGGGACTGGAAGGACAGATGGATCTTTTTAGGAAAGAGAAATAGAATAAGTTGCTTCTAGTTATGGGTTAATGGGGGGTCTCTAAAGAAACGATCAAGTAGGGAGATAGAGGGGATAAGGGGATGTGAGGGAGGAAATAAAAAGAAAGACGTATAAAATTAACGGCCATTTGGGGGGTTGTTTGGAAATCTAATAAAGTAGAAAACTCTTCATATATATGTATATGCATATATATGTATACACACACACACACACACACACACACACACACACACACATATATATATATGAAGGTCATCTAAACATGGGAAACAAAGTCCCAATTTATCATCCCTTGTGACAAAATGGAACGTCCAGTGTCTAAGTTGGGTTATATCTAATTGAGTGAGACAAATATGTCCCAGTAGAACTTCCAAACAACCTAGGCTCTTCCCAAGTCTATAATTCACTTTCCACAAACTGAGAGCCAGATCACAATGCTGAAGACATCACTTATATAGCTCAGTGAACTTGCGAAGTTGAGATGTACCTACATAAATCCTTCACCCTTGCATTTTAGCGATTTTAATTCAAGAAGGTACTCTACACACTACAAAAGGAAGAAAAAAGAAAAATCTAAATACCACCCCTGTCACATAGCCCTTGATCTACAGTGGTGTACTGACTGCAAAATATTCTAGAAAAATGATGACATATGACTGTGACAGTAACTAACCAATTTATGCTTTGACTTAAGGCCCACTCCTTGAGATGGAACCCATATATGACAATGCTTGGGTGACAAGAACTCGAGAGAAGACAACCCAAGGACCTAAGGTATAACTAAATACTAGTGTTTTAAATAAAAATAAATATGTAAAAGCAGCTTTTTAATTGTTTTTAACTGAAAATTTTATTTATTTACATTTCCAATGTTATATTTTCCTGAGGTAATTGTTGTGTTAGAGGCTTACAGCTAAATAAGCTCATTATTTCTAGCTCTTTCTGAATTCTGGCTGGCTGGTTTAACTCAGGTATTCTGGTTCAAACTCCTCTTCAAGATCACTGATTCATTCTGGCTTCTCTCAACTTCTCACTGAATTGCTCTGCTTGGCACAACCAGCTCTGAACTCCACAAAGTGCACTGCACTGAGTCCAAGGAACTGAACTGCACTCAACTCACCTGAATTGCCTTTCATTTACTCAATGTAACTGACTCTCCCTAGGCTGCTCCTTTAAGTTGCTCCTCTATTCCATCTCTGACTCATTCTGTCAAATCTTTCTCTGACACCTCACTTTGTCTACCGCTCAGATTGATGTCCAAACATGGCTGCTGTTTCCTTCAACAAACTGGTTTTACCTTATAGGTGTGTATTAAGGGCATCTCTGCATTCCAGCTGGATCATATCAGCCTAGGTCTTTGGATATAAACCCTTGCCAGAGAAGCCATATTTCTGGATTAAAATTCCTCGAAATGAATGGACTAATTTTTCATTAACAAATTTATCAATTATTAAATTAACTAATAATTCACTAATTAATAAAATAATAAATAAAATCTCATTCTGCATAAAGTTTGGCAATGAATCTCTATATTTGTTCCTGTCAGCTGTAAGAGGAAACTTTTTCAATGATGGCTGAGCAAATAATTAATTATTGTTAATCAATTAATCATTGTTAATTAATTTATTAATGAATTATTTTGTTAACTTATACAATAAATTATAATTTAAATTATAATATAAATGCATTACAAAATATATAATAAACATATTATATAAATTAATGAAACCGTATTTTTTAATTTCTATTTTCTATATTCTATGTTTACATTCCAAAGTCTTTCCCCTTTCCCAGTTCCCCCCCACCATACGTTCCATAATTCCTCTCCCCCTCAACTATTCCCCAATCATTCCCCCTCTCACCACGGTTTCTCTGTTCTGGGTCTACAAAACTGGATCCAATCTTTACAGGCCCAGGGTCCTCTCCTTTCTTCTTCTTGGGAATCATTTGACTTGCTAATTGTGCCTTGAGTATTTAGGGCTTCTGGGCTCATTAATATCCACTTATCAGTGATTGCATTTCATGTGTATTCTTCTGTGATTGGGTTAGCTCACTTAGGATGATATTTTCCAGATCTAACCATTTACCTACAAATTGCATGAATTCATTATTTTTAATTGCTGAGTAGTATTCCATTGTATAAATATACCACATTTTCTGTATCCATTCCTTCTTTGAGGGATATTTGGGCTCCTTCCAATTTCTGGCTATTATAAACAAGGCTGCTATAAACATAGAGGAGCATGTGTCTTTATTGTATGCAGGGGAATCCTCTGGGTATATGCCCAGGAGTGGTATGACAGGGTCCTCTGGAAGTGACATGCCCAATTTTCTGAGGAACTGCCAAACTGATTTCCAGAGCGGTTTTACCATTTTGCAATCCCACCAACAGTGGAGGAGTGTTCCTCTTTCTCCATATCCTCGCCAGCACTTGTTGTCTCTTGAATTTTTAATCTTAGCCATTCTGACTGGTGTGAGGTGGAATCTCAGGGTTGTTTTGATTTGCATTTCCCTGATGACTAAAGATGTTGAACATCTCTTATGGTGTTTCTCAGCCATCCGAATTTCTTCTGGTGAAAATTCTTTGTTTAGCTCTGTAGCCCATATTTTGATAGGGTTATTTGGTTCTTTGGGGTCTAGCTTCTTGAGTTCTTTGTATATATTGGATATTAGCCCTCTGTCTGATGTGAGGTTAGTGAAGATCTTTTCCCACTTTGTTGGTTGCCATTTTGTCCTTCTGACAGTGTCCTTTGCCTTGCAGAAACTGTAATTTTATGAGGTCCCATTTGTCAATTCTTGATCTTAGTGCATAAGCTATTGGTGTTCTGTTCAGGAACTTTCCCCCTGTGCCCATGTCCTCCAGGGTCTTCCCAAGTTTCTTTTCTAATAGTTTCAGAGTGTCTGGTTTTATGTGGAGGTCTTTGATCCACTTGGAGTTGATCTTAGTACAAGGAGATAAGAGTGGGTCGATTTGCATTCTTCTGCATGTTGACCTCCAGTTGAACCAGCACCATTTGTTGAAAAGTCTATCTTTTTTTCCACTGGATGGAACCTCTCAAATATAAAAAAATAATTTAAAAAATGTTGGGAGGTAATAATTACTATTCCTTAATATCTCTTAACCTCAATGGACTCAATTCCCCAATAAAAAGACATAGATTAACAGACTGGATACAGAAACTGGACCCTACATTTTGCTGCATACAGGAAACACATCTCAGTGTTAAAGCAAACACTGCCTCAGAGTAAAAGGCTGGAAGACAATTTTATAAGCAAATGGTCTCAGGAAACAAGCTGGAGTAGCCATTCTAATATCAGATAAAATTGACTTCCAACCTAAAGTCATCAAAAGAGACTCAGAAGTTCACTTCTTGCTGGCCAAAGGGAAAATCCACCAAGAAGAGCTCTCAATACTGAACATCTATGTTCCAAATGCAAGGGTACCCTCATTTGTAAAAGAAACCTTACTAAAGCTTAAAGCACACATTACACCTAACACAATAATTGTGGGTGACTTCAACACTCTACTCTCCTCAATGGACTGATCAGGAAAGCAGAAACTAAACAGGGACACAGTGAAACTAATTGAAACTTGTCCAATTGGATTTAACAGATATATATAGAACATTTCATCCTAAAGCTAAAGAATATACCTTTTTCTCAGCACTGCATGGAACCTTCTCCAAAATTGATCATAAATTTTTTTAATTGGATATATTCTATATTTACAATTTATTTCCCTTTTACTGGTTCCCCACCCCCAAAGGTCCCAAATGCCCTTTTCCCTCCCTCTGCTCCCTCATCCACCCCTTCCCACTTCCCTGTTCTTGTATTCCCCTAAAATGATGCTTTGGTCCATTCTAACACCAGAGTCCACTCCTTTTTTCTTGTCAGACATCATTTGGTATGTGATTTATGTCTTTGGTGTTTCAAGATTCTAGGCTAATATCCACTTATCAGTGACTGCATACCATGGGTATTCTTTTGAGACTGGGTTACCTCACTTAGTATGATGTTCTCCAGCTCCATCTATTTCTCTAAGAATTTCATGAATTCATTGTTTCTAATGGCGGAATAGTACTCCATTGTGTATATATACCACATTTTTTGTATCCATTCCTCTGTTGAGGGACATCTGGGTTCTTTCCAGCTTCTGGCTATTATATATAAGGCTGCTATGAACATAGTGGAGCATGTATCCTTATTGCATGCTGGGGAATCTTCTGGGTATATGCCCAGGAGTGGTATGGCTGGATCCTCTGGAAGTATCATGTCCAGTTTTCTGAGGAACCGCCAGACTGATTTCCAGAGTGGTTATACCAGGTTGCATTCCCACCAGCAGTGGAGGAGTGTTCCTCTTTCTCCACATCCTCGCCAACACCTGCTGTTTCTTGAGATTTTAATCTTAGCCATTCTGACTGGTGTGAGGTGAAATCTCAGGGTTGTTTTTATTTGCATTTCCCTAATGACTAATGATATTGAACATTTTTAAGGTGTTTCTCAGCCATCTGAATTAATTTAGGTAAAAAGTCTTTGTTTATCTCTGTACCCCATTTTTGGATAGGGTTATTTGGTTTTCTGGGGTCAAACTTCTAGAGTTCTTCGTATACATTGGATATTAGCCCTCTTTCTGATGTGGGGTTGGTGAAGATCTTTTCCCAATTTGTTGGTTGCCATTTTGTCCTTCTGACAGTGTCTTTTGCCTTACAGAAACTTTGTAATTTTATGAGGTCCCATTTGTCTATTCTTGCTCTTAGAGCATAAGCAATTGGTGTTCTGTTCAGTAATTTTCCCCCTGTGCCAATGTACTCAAGGGTTTTCCCCAGTTTCTTTTCTATTAGGTTTAGTGTGTCGGGTTTTATGTGGAGGTCCTTGATCCACTTGGAGTTGAGCTTAGTGGAAGGAGATAAGAGTGGATCAATTCTCATTCTTCTGCATGTTGACCTCCAGTTGCGCCAGCACCATTTGTTGAAAAGGCTATCTTTTTTTTCCCACTGGATGTTTTCAGCTCCTTTGTCATAGATCAATTGGCCATAGATGTGTGGGTTCAATTCTGGGTCTTTGACCCTATTTCATTGATCCGCCTCCCTGTCACTGAACCAATACCATGTGGTTTTTAACACTGCTGCTCTGTAGTATTGCTTGAGGTCTGGGATATTGATTCTCCCAGAAGTTCTTTTGCTGTTGATGATAGTTTTAGCTATCCTGAGTGTTTTGTTATTCCAGATGAATTTGAGAATTGCTCTTTCTAACTCTATGAAGAACTGAGTTGGGATTTTGATGGGGATTGCTTTGAATCTGTATATTGCTTTGGGCAAGATTGCCATTTTAACTATATTAAGCCTGCCAACCCATGAGCATGGAAGATTTTCCCATTTTCTGATGTCTTCTTCAATTTCCCTCTTCAGAGACCTGAAGTTTTTGTCATACAAATCTTTCACATGTTTGGTTAGAGTCACTCCAAGATACTCTATATTGTTTGTGGCTATTATGAAGGGTGTCATTTCCCTAATTTCTTTCTCGGCCTGCTTATCCTTTGCATATAGGAAGGCTACTGATTTGCTTGAGTTGATTTTATAACCAGACACTTTGCTGAAGTTATTTATCAGTTGCAGGCGTTCTCTGGTGGAGTTTTTTGGGTCACTTAAGTAAACTATCATATCATCTGCGAATAGTGATAGTTTGATTTCTTCCTTTCCGATTTGTATCCCTTTGAATTCCCTATGTTTTCAAATTGCTCTAGCTAGTACCTCAAGTACTATATTGAAGAGATATGGTGAGAGGGGCAGCCTTGTCTAGTCCCTGATTTTAGTGGGATTGCTTCAAGTTTTTCTCCCTTTACCTTGATGTTGGCTACTGGTCTGCTGTAGATTGCTTTTACTATGTTTAGATATGGGCCTTGAATTCCTGCTCTTTCGAGGACTTTCAGCATGAAAGGATGCTGAATTTTGTCAAATGCTTTTTCAGCATCCAATGAGATGACCATGTGGGTATTTTTGGGTTTGTTTATGTAGTGGATTACATTGATGGATTTCTGTGTATTGAACCATCCCTGCATCCCTTGGATGAAACCAACTTGATCATGGTGAATGTTCGTTTTGATGTGTTCTTGGATTGGCAAGTATTTTCTTTAGTATTTTTGCATTGATATTCATTAGGGAAATTGGCCTGTAGTTCTCTTTCTTAGTTGAATCTTTGTGTTGTTTTGGTATTAGTGTAACTGTGGCTTCATAGAATGAGTTGGGTAGTGTTCCTTCTGTTTCTATTTTGTGGAATAGTTTGAAGAGTATTGGTATTACGACTTCTTTGAAGGTCTGATAGAATTCTGCACTAAAACCATCTGGTCCTGTGCTTTTTTTTGGTTGGAAGACTTTGTATGACCCCTTCTATTTCTTTGGGGGTTATGGGTCTCTTTAGATGATCTATTTGATCCTGATTTAATTTTGGTATTTGGTAACTGTCTAGGAAATTGTCCATTTCCTCCAGATTCTCCAGTTGTGTTGAGTATAGTAGTAGGATCCTTTTGTAGTAGGATCTGATGATTTTTTGAATTTCCTCAGTTTCTGTTGTTGTATCTCCCTTTTCATTTCTAATTTTGTTAATTTGAATACTGTCTCTGTGCCCTTTGGTAAGTCTGGCTAGGGGTTTATCTATCTTGTTGATTTTCTCAACACCCAGCTCCTGGTTTTGTTGATTCTTTGTATGGTTCTCTTTGTTTCAACTTGATTGATTTCAGCCCTGAGTTTGATGATTTCCTGTCTTCTACTCCTCCTGAGTGAAATTGCTTCTTATTGTTCCAGAGCTTTCAAGTGTGCCATTAAGTTGCTAGTATATGCTCTCTCCTGTTTCTTTTTGGAGACACTCAGGGCTATGAGTTTTCCTCTTAGCACTGCTTTCATTGTGTCCCATAGATTTGGGTATGTTGTGCCTTCATTTTCATTAAATTCTAAAAAATCTTTAATTTCTTTCTTTATTTCTACCTGCACTAAGGTATCATTGAGTAGAATATTGTTCAGCCTCCACGTGTATGAGGATTTTCTGTTTTTTTTTTTGTTGCTATTGAAGAATACTCTTACTCCATGGTGATCTGATAGGAGGCATGGGATTAGTTCGATCTTTTTATATTTGTTGAGGTCTGTCTTGTCACAAATTATATGGTTGATTTTGGAGAAGGTATCATGAGGTGCTGAGAAAAAGGTATAGTCTTTTGCTTTAGGATGTAATGTTCTATAAATATCTGTTAAATCCAGTTGGTCCAAAGTTTCAATGAGTTTCCCTGTGTCCCTCTTTAGTTTCTGTTTTCCTGATCAGTCCACTGAGCATAGTGGAGTATTGAGGTCCCCTACAATTATTGTGTTAGGTGAAATGTGTGCTTTGAGCTTTAGTAAAGTTTCTTTTACGAATGAGGGTGCCCTTATATTTGGAGCGTAGATGTTTAGAATTGTGAGTTCTTCTTGGTGGATTCTTCCTTTGACTAGCAAGAAGTGACCTTCTTTGTCTCTTTTGATGACTTTGGGTTGAAAGTCAATTTTATCTGATATTAAAATGGCTATTCCAACTTGCTTTCTGAGACCATTAGCTTGCAAAATTGTCTTCCAGCCTTTTACTCTAAGGTAGTGTTTGTCTTTGACTCAGGTGTGTTTCCTGTAAGCAGCAAAATGTAGGGTCTTGTTTCTGTATTCAGTCTGTTAGACTATGTCTTTTTATTGGGTAATTGAGTCCATTGATGTTAAGAGATATTAAGGAATAGTGATTCTTACTTCCTGACATGTTTGACATTATTTTTGTTTTTGAGTAGTTATCTTCCTTTGAGTTTGATGGAAGAAGGTTACTGTCTTGCTTTTTCTTGGGTGCAGTTTCCTTCCTTGTATTGGAGTTTTCCTCCTATTATCCTTTGTAGAGCTGGGTTAGTGGAAAGATATTGTGTAAATTTGGTTCTGTCATGGAATATTTTGATTTCTCCATCTACGTTGATTGAGAGTTTTGCTGGGTATAGTAGTCTTGGCTGACATTTGTGTTCTCTTAGTGTCTGCATGAGGTCTGTCCAGGATCTTCTAGCTTTCATGGTTTCTGGAGAGAAGTCTGGTGTGATTCTGATAGGTCTTCCTTTATATGTTACTTGGCCTTTTTCTCTTACTGCCTTTAATATTCTTTCTTTGTTTAGTACATTTGGGGTTTTGATTATTATGTGGCCAGAGCCTGAAGGTGTTGTATATGCTATGCTAAGCTAGGTCTCTGTCCACACCTGACTCCAGCCGCTAGCAGTCCGCATGGTGTCCTGAGGCAAGATGGCACCTCGCTGCAAGCCCAGAGTGTCAGCAGTGGTCTGCAACCACAGCTGAACTGTAGGTGCGCATATCTCCTGCTGAGAGCTCCTCTGGCTCTGGAGGCTAGATGGAGGCCCAGCTGAAAGCACAGCAGAGGTCAGTAACCGCTGCTGAGCTGTAGGTGCACAGATCTGCAGATCTCCTCTGACTCTGGGTGCCAGCCAGAGCCTGGCAGTGTTGTCTATGCTAAGCTAAGCGAGGTCTCAGTCCATGCACCTGACTCCAGCTGCTAGCATTCCGTGCTGTGTCCCGAGGCAAGATGGCACCTTGCTGCCAGCCCAGAGAGACGGTTCCTAATAAACCGTATTTTATATAATTATTAATAAATTAATCATAGTAAAAATTGATATGATAATTTATTAATGAATTAATAAATGAATAATTAATATAGGCATGGAATGACTCTTAATGACTTAGAGGAAACTTCTCCAATGAGGACTGAGCAAAATGTCATTAATAATCACTCCATGGCTATATTTATTAATTTATCATTTATTAATTAATATTAATTATAAATTAATTTAGTGAATTAATTTAATAATGAATCTATAATAAATTATAATTTATTGGTGGCAGCCAGCTCATGTGCCCTTGGAGCAGTGGTAGCAGCGGGCCTCCATATTGCAACCAGGACACAGCTGGAGAGGCCCAGGTAGACAGACTCCATCTGGGGCTACCATCGCAGGGGGATCCGCTAGGCTCTCGCCACCAGGCAGGCCCAGCTCCACCAAGGCTCTGCGGGATTTCCCCATGCCCTCTGGCCTTGCACTGAGGCAGCTGGTGGCAGCCAGCTCGTGATCCCTTAGAACAGCAGTCACACATAATCACCAGTAGAGAAACAACAGGTGAGCCCAGCCTCGCGGGAGATTCAAATACCAGCCAGTGACAACAAGGCCAACTAACACCAGAAATAACCAGATGGCAAAAGGAAAATGAAGGAACGTTACTAACAGAAATCAAGGCAACATGACAGCATCTGAACCCATTTCGCCAACAACAGGAAGCCCTGGATACCCCAAAACACCAGAAAAACAAGACTTGGATATAAAATCACTGGTCAGCATGCTGGTAGCTGAACACATAGAAAAATCTCGTAAAGAAATAGACAAGAAAATGGATCAAAAGTTAGAAGCCTTTACAAGGCAAATACAATAATCACTTCAAGAAATGCAGGAGAAGATGGATCAAAAAGAAGAAGACAATAAGGAAGAAAGACAAAAATCACTTAAAGAAATACAGAAGAACGTGGGTCAACAAGTAGAAGCTATGAAAGAGGAAACACAAAAATCCATTAAAGAAATACATGAAAACACAATCAAGCAAGCAAAAGATCAGAGCATATCCATCCGGGTACTAAAAACAGAAGTAGAAACAACTAAGAAATCACAGAGGGAGACAACATTTGAGATAGAAAACCTTGGGAAGAAATCAGGGGCCATAGATGCAAATATCAACAATAGAATACAAGAGATAGAAGACAGAATCTCAGAAGCTGAAGAAACCATAGGAACCATTGATTCAATAGTCAAAGAAAATACTAAATGCAAAAAGGTTGTAACCCAAAACATACAGGAAATCCAGGACACAATGAGAAGACCAAACCTAAGGATTATAGGTATAGACGAGAGTGAAGATTTACAAGTTAAAGGGCCAGCAAATATCTTCTACAAAATGATGGAAGAAAACTCCCCCAACTTAAAGAGAGAGATGCCCATGAATATACAAGAAGCCTATAGAAACCCAAACAGAATGGACCAGAACAGAAATACATCCCGTCACATAATAATCAAAACTCCAAATGTACTAAACAAAAAAAGAATATTAAAGGCAGCAAGAGAAAAAGGCCAAGTAACTTATAAAGGAAGACCTATCAGAATAACACCAGACTTCTCACCTGAGACCATGAAAGCTAGACGATCCTGGGCAGATATAATGCAAACTCTAAGAGAGCACAAACTTCAGCCAAAACTACTTTACCCAGCAAAGCTCTCAATCACCATAGATGGAGACATCAAGGTATTCCATGACAAAACCAAATTTGCACGATATCTTTCCACAAATCCAGCCCTACAAAGGATAATAGGGGGAAAACACCAAGACAAGGACAGAAACTACACCCGGGAAGAAGCAAGATAGAAACCTCCTCTCATCAAACCCAAAAGAAGATAACCTCTCGAATATAAAAAATAAATAAATAAATAAATAAATAATAATTTCAAAAATGTCTGGAGGTAATAATTACTATTCCTTAATATCTCTTAATATCAATGGACTCAATTCCCCAATAAAAAGACATAGATTAACAGACTGGATACGGAAACAGGACACTACATTTTGCTGCATACAGGAAACACATCTCAGTGTTAAAGACAAACACTGCCTTAGAGTAAAAGGCTGGAAGACAATTTTACAAGCAAATGGTCTCAGGAAACAAGCTGGAGTAGCCACTCTAATATCAGATAAAATTTACTTCCAACCTAAAGTCATCAAAAGAGACTCAGAAGTTCACTTCTTGCTGGCCAAAGGGAAAATCCACCAAGAAGAGCTCTCAATACTGAACATCTATGCTCCAAATGCAAGGACACCCTCATTTGTAAAAGAAACCTTACTAAAGCTTAAAGCACACATTACACCTAACACAATAATTATGGGTGACTTCAACACTCTACTCTCCTCAATGGACCGATCAGGAAAGCAGAAACTTAACAGGGACACAGTGAAACTAATTGAAACTTTGGACCAATTGGATTTAACATATATATATATATATATATATATATATATATATATATATAAACACGTGTATATATAAACATGTGTATATATTGTGTATATATAAACATGTGTATATATATATATATATATATATATATATATATATATATATAACATTTCATCCTAAAGCTAAAGAATATACCTTTTTCTCAGCACCGCATGGTACCTTCTCCAAAATTGATCATATAATTGGTCACAAGACAGATGTCAACAAATACAAGAAGATCGAGCTAATCCCATGCCTCCTATCAGATCACCATGGAGTAAGAGTGGTCTTCAATAGCAACAAAAACAACAGAAACCCCCCTTACACATGGAAACTGAACAATACTCTACTCAATGACACCTCTTGGTCAAGGAAGAAATAAAAAAAGAAATCAAAGACTTTTTAGAATTTAATGAAAATGAAGGTACAACCTACCCAAATCTATGGGACACAATGAAAGCACTGCTAAGAGGAAAACTCATAGTTCTAAGTGCATCCAAAAAGAAACTGAGGAGAGCATACACTAGCAGCTTAATGGCACACCTTAAAGCCCTGGAAGAAAAAGAAGTTAATTCACCCAGGAGGAGTAGAAGACAAGAAATCATCAAACTCAGGGCTGAAATCAATCAAGTAAAAAAAAAAAACCATACAAAGAACCAACAATCCCAGGAGCTGATTCTTTTAGAAAATCAACAAGATTGATAAACCCTTAGCCAGACTAACCAAAGGACACAGAGACAGTATACAAATTTACAAAATTAGAAATGAAAAGGGAGACATAACAACAGAAACTGAGGAAATTCAAAAGATCATCAGATCCTACTACAAAGGTCTATACTCAAAACAACTGGAGAATCTAGAGGAAATGGACAATTTCCTAGACAGATACCAAATACCAAGATTAAATCAGCATCAAATAGATCAGCTAAATATTCCCATAACCCCTAAAGAAATAGAAGGGGTTATAGAAAGCCTCCCAACCAAGAAAAGTAAGGGGCAAGATGGTTTTAGTGCAGAATTCTACCAGACCTTCAAAGAAGACTTAACACCAATACTTTTCAAACTTTTCCACAAAATAGAGACAGAAGGGATACTGCCCAATTCATTCTTTGAAGCCACAATTATGCTAATACCTAAAACACAAAAAGATCCAACAAAGAAAGAGAACTACAGGCCAATTTCTCTTATGAATATCGATGCAAAAATACTAAATAAAATTCTTCCCAACTGAATCCAAGAGCACATCAAAATGATCATTCACCATGATCAAGTAGGCTTTATCCCAGGCATGCAGGGATGGTTCAATATACGGAAATCCATCAATGTAATCCACTACATAAACAAACTAAAAGAAAAAAACCACATGGTCAACTCATTAGATGCTGAAAAAGCATTCGACACAATTCAGCATCCTTTCATGCTAAAAGTCTTAGAAAGAGCAGGAATTCAAGGCCCATACCTAAACATAGTAAAAGCAATCTACAGCAAACCAGTAGCCAACATCAAAATAAATGGAGAGAAACTTGAAGCAATCCCACTAAAATCAGGGACTAGACAAGGCTGCCCTCTCTCTCCATATCTTTTCAATATAGTACTTGAAGTTCTCGTGAGAGCAATTAGACAACATAAGGAAGTCACAGGGATACAAATTGGAAAGGAAGAAGTCAAACTATCATTATTTGCAGACGATATGATAGTTTACTTAAGTGACCCAAAAAACTCCACCAGAGAACTTCTACAGCTGATAAACGACTTCAGCAAAGTGGCTGGTTATAAAATTAACTCAAGCAAATCAGTAGCCTTCTTGTACTCAAAGGACAAGCAGGCTGAGAAAGAAGTTAGGGAAATAACACCCTTCACAATAGCCACAAACAACATAAAGTACCTTGGCGTAACTCTAACCAAACAAGCGAAAGATCTGTATGACAGGAACTTCAAGTCCTTGAAGAAAGAAATCGAAGAAGACCTCAGAAGATGGAAAAATATTTCTTGCTCCTGGATTGGCAGGATCAATATAATAAAAATGGCCATCTTGCCAAAAGCAATATACAGATTCAATGTGATCCCCATCAAAATCCCAACTCAATTCTTCATAGATCTAGAAAGAGCAATTCTCGAATTCATCTGGAGCAACAAAAAACCCAGGATAGCTAAAACTATTCTCAACAATAAAAGGACTTCTGGGGGAATCAATATCCCTGACCTTAAACAGTACTACAGAGCAATTGTGTTAAAAACTGCATGGTATTGGTACAGCAACAGGCAAGTGGATAAATGGAATAGGATTGAAGACCTAGAAATTAACCCACAGACTTATGGTCACTTGATCTTTGATAAAGGAGCCACAACCATCCAGTGGAAAAAAGATAGCCTTTTCAACAAATGGTGCTGGTTCAACTGGAGGTCAACATGCAGAAGAATGCGAATTGACCCACTCTTATCTCCTTGCACTAAGATCAACTCCAAGTGGATCAAAGACCTCCACATAAAACCAGACACACTGAAACTATTAGAAAAGAAACTTGGGAAGACCCTGGAGGACATAGGCACAGGGGTAAATTTCCTGAACAGAACACCAATAGCTTATGCACTAAGATCAAGAATTGACAAATGGGACCTCATAAAATTACAAAGTTTCTGCAAGGCAAAGGACACTGTCAAAAGGACAAAATGGCAACCAAAAAAGTGGGAAAAGATCTTCACCAACCCCACATCCGACAGAGGGCTAATATCCAATATATACAAAGAACTCAAGAAGTTAGACCCTAAAGAACCAAATAACCCTATCAAAAAATGGGGTACAGAGCTAAACAAAGAATTTTCACCAGAAGAAATTCGGATGGCCGAGAAAAACCTTAAGAGATGTTTAACATCATTAGTCATCAGGGAAATGCAAATCAAAACAACCCTGAGATTCCACCTCACACCAGTCAGAATGGCTAAGATTAAAAACTCAAGAGACAACAAGTGCTGGCGAGGATGTGGAGAAAGAGGAACACTCCTCCACTGTTGGTGGGATTGCAAAATGGTAAAACCGCTCTGGAAATCAGTGTGGCGGTTCCTCAGAAAATTGGGCATGTCACTTCCAGAGGACCCTGGCATACCACTCTTGGGTATATACCCAGAGGATTCCACTGCATACAATAAAGACACATGCTTCACTATGTTTATAGCAGCCTTGTTTATAGTAGCCAGAAATTGGAAGGAGCCCAAATATCCCTCAAAGGAAGAATGGATTCAGAAAATGTGGTATATTTATACAATGGAATACTACTCAGCAATTAAAAATAATGAATTCATGCAATTTGTAGGTAAATGGTTAGACATGGAAAATATCATCCTGAGTGAATTAACCCAATCACAAAAGAATGCACATGAAATGCAATCACTGATAAGTGGATATTAATGAGCCCAGAAGCACTAAATACTCAAGACACAAATAGCAAGTCAAATGATTCCCAAGAAGAAGAAAGGAGAGGACCCTGGGCCTGTAAAGATTGCATCCAGTTTAGTAAAGAAACCGAGGGGGGAGGGGGAATGATTGGGGAATAGTTGGGGGGGAGAGGAACTATGGGAACTATGGTGGGTGGGAACTGGGAAAGGGGAAAGCCTTTGGAATGTAAACATAGAATATAGAAAATAAAAATTAAAAAAAAAGAAAAAAAAGAGACAGTTGTGGGGACGGAATAGAAAAAAAAAAGAAAAAGTTTGGATTTAGTTTTGTAGAGAAACCGTGGGGGGAGGGGGAATGATTGGGAATAGTTGGGGGAGAGAGGAATTATGGGACATAGGGAGGGGGGGAACTGGGAAAGGGGAAAGCCTTTGGAATGTAAACATAGAATATAGAAAATAAAAATTAAAAAAAAAAGGTAGACTACAGGCACAGCCATAAATTACCAACAGGAAGTGAAGTTGACTGCATCTTTGGAAGTTCCTAGTCCAATAATATCAAGTAGGGGTTTTCCTTTAAAAAAATCTTATTTTTAATTTATTTTCATTTTCATTTTATTCTAGTTATATATTTTTCTCTGCTTTTACCCTACAGGTCCTTTGTTTATATATTATTGTTTCCAGATTAATATCTCCATGGACTCTTGAGAGTGCAAACAACTGACTTTTTGTGTTTATGTTTTTGCCATTTCTGAGCTATTTTCATTCTTTTTGTTAGTTTTGTACTATTCTGAAATGTTAGTTTTGTTTTGATTATATTATATCATTATATTATGTTACATTATCTATTGATTATAATATTAAAATTATTCATGAGACGTCTATTTCCTTTTTAATGAGACAGTAGGGTGCGTCTAGATATGATGGAATGTGGAGGGAGAGGAAGCTCTAATCTGCATATATTGTGTAAGAAAATAATTTATTTTCAAAAAAGAAAAAAATAGTAACATAAAAATAACTAAACTTTGGCAATTTTATATAATTCTGCTCAATAATTCATTTACCATCCTCTTCTTTATAATATGTTATTTTTATATATTTTACCTGTCTTACCAAACCTATAATATAGTAAACAAAAGTGCTGTGATGGCGTATTAATCACCATATTACTTTTTATTTTGGTATTGTTTCTCACCAGAATCATATTTAAAATTACAGCTCAAGAAAGGAGCATTAGTCCCTTCAAAGTCCCTTTCAGAAAACATGAAGCTAGACAGGTAGAAGAGGTGGTACTTCCATATTTAATCTAAGTCCTTCCTGAAAGAAAACAATTGATAGTGGTTAGTTTACAACTTACATCTGAATGGTACAGAAATATACTCATACCCCACTATGTGCCAAATCTTCAGAAAGGCATCTACACCTATGGATTATTTAACATACTGAGATTGCAAGTCTCAAGAGATTCTATCTCCATGCGATATCATAAGGTTGCCAACCCATACAGTGTGGCAGGAAAATTACCACTATAACAATGTGAAAAAAATAAAATAAAATAAAATAAAATAAAATAAAATAAAATAAAATAAAATAAAATAAAATAAAATAAAATAAAATAAAATAGCAGTTTTACCAAAAGATGGTTTAAACAATGATGGCTTTTCTGTCACTTCTATGGGAGTTTGCTACTTCTGAGCAGGGATTAATTTGGCTCTTGGAACACGAAGATTGAAGCTCAATTTGTAGCCTTTTACTCAGTCCTCTTTAGATTCACACCATAGTATTTGTTTCCACATTTTGACTGGAAGAATTTCCCATATGGGACACTCCATTTCCATGAAAGGGCATGTATAAATTTAACATTGACTAGACCAACTCTTTCTTTTTGGATATTTATTTCTTTGGGTCTACATAAAGATGAAGGCGACCAGAGCTAAGAAAGATCTCTGGTGGAAGCTCTCATTCCTCACTTACTTCAGTAAATAAAGAAGCCCTGGCTTCCAGATGATATGAAATTACAGAAAATAAACAAATCACACTAGCTACCCAAGTCCATAACTTGTAGCTTAGAAGAAGAGATTCTTCGTGGTAACATTTCCCTGAGGTAGTATCTGTTTTTCCTTTCCAATCCACATGGTACCACTTAGGCAGTAGGAAAGAAATCCTCACAACAGCAACACTTGTGATGATAGCATTTTAATTGGATATTTTTCATTTTCTCATAAAAGTGACTATGTTTCATGTGGAAAGTTATTTGCTATTCGAAGTTCCTGATGAGCCCTGCTGGCCAGCAGTGGATCCCTCCTCCATATTTTCTCCTTTTTTCCCCCCACCTTTACTTCACCATTCCTTCCTTCCTTTTAATTAGATGGGCAGGTTTTCATTTGTTCCTGTATTTCTTCCTTTGTGTCAATACCCTTTTGCCACGTTTCACTATTTATGCTACTTATCAAGCACAGTCCTAGTTCTCTTCAATAGTTGAGAATGTTCCCTTGCACACTTCTATTTTTATGGATAATACCTTTATAATTTAGAGTTGTACCTATTAACTTTTTCCACGCATGAACAATTTTCATACACATTGCAGGTTTTGCAATTGTTTGCCAGAATTCCAGCTAATTCTGTTTTGCCAAATTCCTGCCAGAAGTTTTTTATTAAATACCCGATACACTCCTTTATACACCTTATTTTAAATGTCTCGGTGAGCAGTGCTGATATAGAGTGGTTGTCTGTAATCTGCCATTGGTTGACCTTTTGTCTCACTGATCAAGACAAGAATATTCTATTGGCTCTCTGACTTTGTTTTGAGTTCTGTTTCTCTCCTTGTTTCATTGAATATGCTGCTTTGGGGCGTGTTTCTTGAAATAGTGTATCCTCTAGGCCAATGCCTGCATGTTGCTATCAGAATGAGTTGAAACAGAAATATAAAAATGCCTTTGAAATCTGTTGATGCCCTGGGAAGTCTTGCAGTAAGCTAGGAATACTGCAGTTGCTTCAGATGCACAGGGATGTGCTTTGATACAACTAATTTAACTGTAACTCCCAGTTTCCTTTCCTTTCTTTAGAGTTCAATTCATCTTTTACTGGCATCAGCTGTACTAGACAAAGGGGTGCGGTCCAAGGAAAGTCAACATGGAAGAAGACAACAGACTTAGCCAAACCATCTTATAATATTGTGCCTGAACATATTTTACAAAAAGATCATTGCTTTATCTCGCCATGCCTACTGACATCTCTTACAAAGGGCCTTTACAAACATGGGCTTGACACAAAGCTTAGTATCTTCATGACAAACTTCACAGGATTTAAAATGAATACTAAGAGTTTGTTTTTGCTTTTCTTTGGCACCTTGCCTTCCAATTTTCATCATACTCTGTTTGACATGCAGAAAGAGTCATTTCAGTTGAAGTAAATCACATGTTATGAATTCAGCAAAATGGAATGGAATGGGAGCTGTTTTGTAGGTAGCAACTTATAGGCTTCAAACAACCACTTTTTTTTAATACTTATATTACTACAACAAATTTTTATACAGAGATTTGTCATAATTCCATAGAAGTATGATATACTTGACAAATGCCACATTAATGTAGTGTCATGGATAGATTTATGTGTCTTGGAAAAAACCTGAGTGTATGGAGAAAATTTCATAAGTGCACAGCTGTGTGTTTAATTAATGCTCTGGGGTGACTTTTGTGGGTACTGTGGAAGTAAACAAAGAAAATTCACCCGAAGGATTGGTGGTTGTTATTGTAGATGCTCAGCCAGGTTCCAATTGTGGATCAAGTGCAATTACACTATTCATGTACAACAATCTTAAAGATTAAACTACACATAGTTTCCATGTTCTGAATTCCTGATCAACATTGTTTTTACAAAAAGCTTATCATGTGTCAATTCCTGCATGCAGCTTGAATGCTTCAAAAAATATAGAAAGTGTGTGAGTGTGAGTGTGTGTGTGTGTGCACTCAAATAAAAACTTAAACTATTCTAGTATTATACTTCTGTATCAATCTTTTCCCTGTAACTCACGATTATCCTTAAATAACCCTTAAGCCTGTTAGTCTATGCTAACAGGACAAATGCTTCATATTCAATTCTATAACCAAAGAATATTTGTTATTTGTGACACAACAGGAATTCAATTATACTTCCAAATATTGAATCTCAATGTTGCTCATTTTTATTTTGTACTTTAGGAAATTAGATTTTGATTCATAACCATTGGGATAATGTTACAAACAAAGACATAACCTCTTCAACAAGTATTTATATCATTAAGAGAAAATCAATTTTAACTAAAGCTACAGTTACAAAGAAGCAGAGGCTTTTGTGCACTGTACTACCTACCATCTATAGATAATCATATAGATATCATAATAATGATAATCTACTAGAAAGAAAAAGTGCAAGGCAAAATTTATCATAATGAATTGCAATAATTCTGATATCACTGAGTTAAGTGTGATAAACAATGATTTCATCACCACATAATGCTTATGTACATTAATCAAAATTTATGTTTCCTTGTTAGTATGCACATTTTATGTACCAGTATAAATAAATTAATTAAAAAAGGAAAATTCAGTAAAGAATAATTAAACAAAAATCTTAAACTAATGACTTTCAACAAAGCCTTTATTGAGCCTGTTTCTCAAACATATACAAGCACACACAAATATACATAGACACATGCAGACACACACAAATGCATACAAGCAAACAGAAGTCTAGATTAATAAAACAATGCTCAATGCTACTAGATATGGTTTAATATGAATTAACATGTACTAGAAGCTAATGTTAATATGACAAAAGAAAAAAGCAGAGTTAAGTATTAAGACAAAGAAATGTTGAACTATGATTTCGTCATCACATAATATTTGCCACTGATTGTAATTCAGTTGGTTTAATACCTGTAAAATCCACAAGGGCTTAGCCCTGAGAAAGGCAATTATCAAAATAAACCAGAATTAGAGGCAGTGACAAAAGTCAGTGAGATAGATGTGTAAAAAATAAATAAGTGTATTAATTTTATTATCTTCTTATCAAATAAAATATGGTAGAGACCATGATTTTATATATATCACCGAGGTACAGTGAGTGAAGTTAAGCTTGAACAAAGCTTACAGATCACCTAACATATACACAATGCATAATGCAATATAGAGAAAACACTTTAGTTTTAGATAAGGGAATTTTCATCAATGTAAAATTTTAAAATTTCCAGGGCCTTTCTCCTTAATAACCAACACAAGGTAACAAAAGTCTTCTCATCAAGTTAACTGTGAAATCAATTTGAAAAGTCTCATGATAGAAGCAAAAGATTATTGCTAATATTGTTTGAACTTTTAAAAGTGACATTCAGGTTAATGAAGAACATCAAGTTAGCCACAGGTCAAGAGAGAAATGGTTTGTGAAATATTGTTATGACAGAACAAAGCAAAAGTAGAAGTTAGACTTAAACCTGCCTCCAAAGACAGAATAAACAAAATGTGATCTTGAAGAAAGAATGTATGAACAGCAGACTATGAGGCTTTTCTTACAGATTCACACAGGGCTAGAAACCACAGACCATCAACAAAATGTTGGCAGTTTAATGCCTGATGATTTGAATGTGACAAAATAAAACAATTAGCAAGCATTAATCTTATTTGAGCAAAGCCTGTGTCACAACACTTTATCCAGTTATTACAGAAATGAGTGTTGTTTCTGTACTGTAAAAATGGAAATTTTATTTTAAAATAAGAGATTCACGATTAGTTAAGAGATAGAGTGCGCAAACAAATATCTCAGTTGTTTCTCAAGTTTGTCATTATTAGTCATAGGGTCTCATTGAGAAAAGAAGCAAGACAATGTAATTTGAATGTTTTATCTGCTGCTCTCTTGGATAATTCCCTCTATTCATGGGGAACGATTTGTTTTCCTTATTTTACTTATGTTACATCTGCTTGTAAAACATTTGTTTCTCACCCAAAATTTCCTCAGAGTTTTTCTAAATTTAGTTTAGATTTTTTTTCTTATTGAACTCGTTTTTCTTTTTGAAACATTGTAAAAAGAAATATGAAAGAAATGGTTTGTGAGTTTGGGAACAAAAAAATACAACCTATCACTCACTCTACAAGGTATATATGTAAAAGCTCAATGTTATTTGGAAGACAAAAATAACCTTAGAATGTTTAAAATATGTTTTAAGAAAATTGTACACACTGCAATGGCTGGTATTGATTTCCAGTTTGACCAGAATTAGGATATGTGAAGGACACGCCTCTGAGTCTATGAGAATGTTTCCAGAAAGGCTTAGTTAGGAAAGAACTGCTCTAAATACAGGAGGCTTATTCCTTGAGGTTGGGTCTCAGATGGAAGAAAATAAGCAAATAAAACAGAATGTGAGCTAAGTATTCATCTCAGTCTGCTTACTGACTGATGACAAGGTCACCCGCCACCAGTCCCACTATCACGATCTCACAACTGTAACGGAGTATGCCTCACAGCTATAATCCCAAAAACCTTCCTTTTTTAAAGTTGACTTTGTTTAATGCTTTGTAGTAGCATTTTTAAAGTGCCATGAGTTATGAGCATTCTACTCCACCACTACCCCCACTTCTTCTTTACAATTATTTTTCCCAAGAAATGTTTAATTTTTGTAAGTTCTCTGATGACATAGCCCCTATGTTCAGGTTGTCAACTGATTATCAACTTTGGCCATTGTCTGTCTGTCTGCCTGCCTGCTTGGCTGTCTATCTATCTATCTATCTATCTATCTATCTATCTATCTATCTATCTATCTATCATCTATCTATCTATCTATCTATCTATCTATCTATCTATCTATCTATCATCTATCTATATATCAATCATCTATCTATTATCTACCACCCCTTCACAAGTAAAAATCCCTAATTACTCTGCTTCACCTCTCTTTTAACTTTTTCAGACTCAGCATTATTGCTAAGGAGGCTAAATTTTCTTCCACAGGAGAACACACTACCTTTACTGTCTTTCTTATTATTTAGGTTTAAGGTCAAGACAATGTATATCTTAAATGCTCATCTACAAATATAAATGCATATTTTTAGCATCGACTGTAGATTTTTAAACCATATTCTTATCTATGTTTATCTCCAAGTGGCACCAGATGAAGGTTCTCACTCAAGCAGAGACCAATACTCTACATGAAATTTGACTGGTTTGATTGGTTTGATTGGTTTGATTGATTTACCTGGATCATAAAATTTGTTGCCTTTCTTACCATGAAGGAAGGTAGGATCTGTGATCTAAGAGGTGTGTAGGATGAAATGTTAATTGTAATATTCAGAGATTTTTCTTATTTATTGCCATATGTAGAAGTTTTTTTTTTTTTACAGTGAGGGAATGGTGCAAATAATATTGCTCTTTATAATACTAAACCAACAATTTCTTATTAATGTAATTTTGAAAGAACAATATTTTTTTAAAAAAATAGCTCAAACATGCCCTCTAAAACTCAGGGATATTGTCTTAGAACAGAAAAGATATTTTACTGAAAGAACTTCTATTTCTCCCAGGAAAATATGTAATACTATCATTTATGAAAATTTTTTAATCTTCTGACTGACCACAGATGCTTTTTAAATCATAGCTCTGTCATTCCAGAAACATGTAGCACTGAATGGGCTTGAGTGGAAGTTTCTAGAAATAGAAATAAACTGAAAGGGATTGTCAGAAATGAAGCAAATTTTATATTGGTCTGTGAATTATAGACATTGATATTTCCTTGAATTTTCTAACACTTCCTAGACCAGATCTTCGGCTTTGAGTCTCATTAGGAATATGTGATACAGTGTTAGATAGAAACCTAGTATCCTCATCTGAGGAATGCTAACAGAACACAACTCATTGAGTTGTTCTTGGGCAATTTCATTTGTGTTCTCTTTTGTTTAATACCTTGATGCTCACTTTACTAATCCTCCAGAATCACAAGATAGTCTGTTCCAAGAAGCAATTCCACCATAGGGAGAAATAATAGCACACAGTGAGTTATGTCCTTCTGCAAAGAATTATTTGTTTTAATTTTCAAACACTGCATTAGGAGAGATACCAAAGTATCAACTATAATAAAAATACCATTACCATTGACATGAGATGACATTGCTGTGTACTGGATTGAAAAAGATATGAAGCTTTGAAGTACTTTTCTATCTATAAAACAAAAAGAGAGCTAACTGGAGATTTGGAACCAGTGGGATAATCACTTATTTAAATGGTATTCAGATGGTAATGTTGTTGGGGAAAAAACATTAATGTGAGACACAACTGCTATTACCATTTGAGTAAAGTGATAATTTTGTTTTATTTGTAAAAAGATGTGCACATACTATTTGGAGTGGTTTCTGATTGCATTAGTATATTGCCCTAATTTTCTGGCATCTTCTGTAACTACCAGAGATTACTATTTATTTGCCTTTAAATATGAATCAACCATCCTTGCGTTGAATGATATCTCTGGGAATATAAATGCTGACAGAACTTTTCACAGATTTATTTCAAATTATGGCATTTTGTGTTATCTAAAAATACAAAACCATGAACACAAATAAAGCACTACTATAACTGTGGCAATAGATTTATTAAAAAATGAATTTGTATAATATTTGTGAGAGTCAATGTGGTTATATCTGAGGTAAAATGCTATGGTAAGTTTGCAACCACCCTCCATAATGTTGAATGATAGTTTAGAGAAAGAAAATGGGACTGGGGACAGGGGTTCTGAGCTTTCCTGCTCTGTCAGAGGCCAGGGTGTGGTACCTACACCCATGGACAGTCAACAGGTTCCTCTAACTCCAGCTCCAGGAGAAACAATGTCCTCTTCTGACCTACATGGATACTACAGTTACATCCATAAACATTCTCAGCCACATGCACACATAATTTAAAAAAATCTTTAAAAACAGAGAGTATTATTTTTTCTGGATTATGACTCAGCAATCAACTCATCCTATGGGCATTAAGATTTAAAGTTCCATTTTTATTTTATTTTTTTCCCTGAGGCAGGCTCTCTCATTTCTCCCTGAACATAGAGCTCATGTTGTTTTGACTAGGTTAGCTCATAGCATGCAAGTCCCAGGTGTCTTCCCTATCCAACAGTGCTGTGGTTACAGGTGGTGTGTGATTATACTTGGTGTTTTATGTAGGTGCTAGGGATTTGAACTCACATCTTCATGTGTACACACATGTGTTCTTACTTGCTGAGTCATAACAATACCCCATTTTCACCTTTCTTTTTTTTTAATTTTTATTGTCTATATTCTATGTTTACATTCCAAAGGTTTCCCCTTTCCCAGTTCCCCCCCACCATACGTCCCATAATTCCTCTCCCCCCAACTATTTCCCAATCATTCCCCCCTCTCCCCAAGGTTTCTCTACAAAACTGGATTCAATCCTTACAGGCCCAGGGTCCTCTCCTTTCTTCTTCTTGGGAATTATTTGACTTGCTAATTGTGCCTTGAGTATTTAGGGCTTCTGAGATCATTAATATCCACTTATCCGTGATTGCATTTCATGTGTATTCTTTTGAGATTGGGTTAACTCACTCAGGATGATATTGTCCAGGTCTAACCATTTACCTACAAATTGCATGAATTCATTATTTTTAATTGCTGAGTAGTATTCCATTGTATAAATATACCACATTTTCTGTATCCATTCCTCCTTTGAGGGATATCTGGGCTCCTTCCAATTTCTGGCTATTATAAACAAGGCTGCTATAAACATAGTGGAGCATGTGTCTTTATTGTATGCAGGGGAATCCTCTGGATATATGCCCAGGAGTGGTGTGCCATGGTCCTCTGGAAGTGACATGCCCAATTTTCTGAGGAAACGCCAAACTGATTTCCAGAGCGGTTTTACCATTTTGCAATCCCACAAACAGTGGAGGAGTGTTCCTCTTTCTCCACATCCTTGCCAGCACTTGTTGTTTCTTGAGTTTTTAATCTTAGCCATTCTGACTGGTGTGAGGTGGAATCTCAGGGTTGTTTTGATTTGCATTTCCCTGATGACTAATGATGTTGAACATCTCTTAAGGTGTTTCTCGGCTATCCAAATTTCTTCTGGTGAAAATTCTTTGTTTAGCTCTGTACCCTATTTTTTGATAGGTTTATTTGGTTCTTTGGGGTCTAACTTCTTGAGTTCTTTGTATATATTGGATATTAGCCCTCTGTCGGATGTGGGGTTGGTGAAGATCTTTTCCCACTTTGTTGATTGTCATTTTGTCCTTCTGACAGTGTCCTTTGCCTTGCAGAAACTTTGTAATTTTATGAGGTCCCATTTGTCAATTCTTGATCTTAGTGCATAAGCTATTGGTGTTCTGTTCAGGAACTTTCCCCCTGTGCTCATGTCCTCCAGGGTCTTCCCCAGTTTCTTTTCTAATACTTTCAGTGTGTCTGGTTTTATGTGGAGGTCCTTGATCCACTTGGAGTTGATCTTAGTACAAGGAGATAAGAGTGGGTCAATTCGCATTCTTCTGCATGTTGACCTCCAGTTGAACCAGCACCATTTGTTGAAAAGGCTATCTTTATTCCACTGGATGGTTGTGGCTCCTTTATCAAAGATCAAGTGACCATAAGTCTGTGGGTTCATTTCTGGGTCTTCAATCCTATTCCATTGATCTACTTGCCTGTTGCTGTACCAAACCATTCAGTTTTAACACAATTGCTCTGTAGTACTGCTTAAGGTCAGGGATATTGATTCCCCCAGAAGTCATTTTATTGTTGAGAATAGTTTTAGCTATCCTGGGTTTTTTCTTGCTCCAGATGAATTTGAGAATTGCTCTTTCTAGATCTATGAAGAATTGAGTTGGGATTTTGATGGGGATCACATTGAATCTGTATATTGTTTTTGGCAAGATGGCCATTTTTACTATATTGATCCTGCCAATCCAGGAGCAAGAAATATTTTTCCATCTTCTGAGGTCTTCTTCGATTTCTTTCTTCAAGGACTTGAAGTTCCTGTCGTACAGATATTTCGCTTGTTTGGTTAGAGTTACGCCAAGGTATTTTATTTTGTTTGTGGCTATTGTGAAGTGTGTTATTTCCCTAACTTCTTTCTCAGCCTGCTGGTCCTTTGAGTACAAGAAGGCTACTGATTTGCTTGAGTTAATTTTATAACCAGCCACTTTGCTGAAGTCGTTTATCAGCTGTAGAAGTTCTCTGGTGGAGTTTTTTGGGTCACTTAAGTAAACTATCATATCGTCTGCAAATAATGATAGTTTGACTTCTTCCTTTCCAATTTGTATCCCTGTGACTTCCTTATGTTGTCTAATTGCTCTCACGAGAACTTCAAGTACTATATTGAAAAGATATGGAGAGAGAGGGCAGCCTTGTCTAGTCCCTGATTTTAGTGGGATTGCTTCAAGTTTCTCTCCATTTATTTTGATGTTGGCTACTGGTTTGCTGTAGATTGCTTTTACTATGTTTAGGTATGGGCCTTGAATTCCTGCTCTTTCCAAGACTTTTAGCATGAAAGGATGTTGAATTTTGTCGAATGCTTTTTCAGCATTTAATGAGATGACCATGTGGTTTTTTTCTTTTAGTTTGTTTATGTAGTGGATTACATTGATGGATTTCCGTATATTGAACCATCCCTGCATCCCTGGGATGAAGCCTACTTGATCATGGTGAATGATCATTTTGATGTGCTCTTGGATTTGGTTGGCAAGAATTTTATTTAGTATTTTTGCATTGATATTCATAAGAGAAATTGGCCTGTAGTTCTCTTTCTTTGTTGGATCTTTTTGTGGTTTAGGTATTAGCATAATTGTGGCTTCAAAGAATGAGTTGGGCAGTGTCCCTTCTGTCTCTATTTTGTGGAATCATTTGAAAAGTATTGATGGACCAGCTCTCTGAGCGGACTAGCAGTGAGGGGCCACCGGGCCTCCTCGGGGCACAGCTCGGAACTCTAGCAGCTGGAGTCAGGGGCCTGGACTCAGAGCGAGCATAGTCCAGCACAGACAACGCAGCCAGAAGGGAGCAGCAGAGCCGGGTACCAGCAGCTCAGCCAAGGCCAGGCGGTGATTTCAGCTGGGGCAGCCATCTTGCCCCAGACCCCGGTGCGCAAACAGCGGGCACACTGGACGCAGTGAGCGGCTGGAATCAGGTGCGTGGCCAGAGTTATAGCTTAGCTTAGCTCTGCAGGAGATCCGAGCACAGAAAGCTCAGGTGCGGGTGCAGACTACCAGCCGGGACCAGCTCTCTGAGCAGACTAGTAGCAAGGGGCCACCTTGCTGCCTCGGGCACAGCTCGGAACTCTAGCAGCTGGAGTCAGGGGCCTGGACTCAGAGCGAGCATAGTCCAGCACAGACAAGCTGCCAGAAGGGATCTGTCTCCTGGGGACAGGCATGCTGTGCTTTCAGCAGGGCGCCATCTACAATAAGACCAACTAACGCCAGAGATAAAGAGATGGCAAAAGGCAAACGTAGGAACGTTATTAAAAGAAATCAAGGCAATATGGCACCATCTGAACCCAATTTGCCAACCACAGCATGTCCAGGATACCCCAGCACACCAGAAAAACAAGAGTTAGATATAAAAGCACAGGTCATGATGCTCCTAGAGGAACACAAAAAAGACATAAACAAATCTCTTAAAGAAATGCAGGGGAACATCAATAGGGTAGAAGCTCTTACAATCCAAACACAAAAAACACTTAAAGAACTCCAGGAGAATATGGGCTATCAGACAGAAACCAATAAAGAGGAAATGAGAAAATCAGTTAAAAAATTGCAGGAGAACTTGAAACAACAGGCAGAAGTCATGAAAGAGGGAGCACAAAAATATATTAAAGAATTACATGAAAACACAAACAAACAAATGATGGAACTGAGCAAAACCATCCAAGATCTGAACACAGAGGTAGAAACAACTAAGAAATCACAAAAGGAGGCAACCTTGGAGATAGAAAACCTTGGGAAGAAATCAGGGGTCGTAGATGCAAACAAACAACAGAATACAAGAGATAGAAATAAGAATCTCTGATGCTGAAGATAATATAGTAACCATTGACTCCACAGTCAAAGAAAATGCAAAATCCAAAAGGCTTGTAACCCAAAACATCCAGGAAATCCAGGACACAATGAGAAGACCAAACCTAAGGATTATAGGGATAGATGAGAGAGAAGATCTACAACTTAAAGGGCCAGCAAATATCTTTAACAAAATTATGGAAGAAAACTTTCCTAACTTAAAGAGAGAGATGCCCATGAATATACAAGAAGCCTAGAGAACTCCAAACAGACTGGACCAGAACAGAAACACCTCCCGTCACATAATAATCAAAACCCCAAATGTACTAAACAAAGAAAGAATATTAAAGGCAGTAAGAGAAAAGGGCCAAGTAACATATAAAGGAAGACCTATCAGAATCACACCAGACTTCTCTCCAGAAACCATGAAAGCTAGAAGATCCTGGTCAGATCTCATGCAGACCCTAAGAGAAAACAAATGTCAGCCAAGACTACTATACCCAGCAAAACTCTCAATCAACATAGATGGAGAAATCAAAATATTCCATGACAGGACCAAATTTACACAATATCTTTCCACTAACCCAGCTCTACAAAGGATAATAGGAGGAAAACTCCAACACAAGGAAGGGAATGGCACCCAAGAAAAAGCAAGACAGTAAACTTCTTCCATCAAACTCAAAGGAAGATAACTACTCAAAAACAAAAATAACATCAAAAATGTCAGGAAGTAATAATCTCTATTCCTTAATATCTCAATGGACTCAACTCCCCAATAAAAAGACATAGACTAACAGACTGGATAAGGAAAGAGGACCCTACATTTTGCTGCTTACAGGAAACACACCTCAGAGTCAAAGACAAACACTACCTTAGAGTAAAAGGCTGGAAGACAATTTTGCAAGCAAATGGTCACAGGAAGCAAGCTGGAGTAGCCATTTTAATATCAGACAAAATTGACTTTCAACCCAAAGTCATCAAAAGAGACACAGAAGGTCACTTCCTGCTAGTCAAAGGAACAATCCACCAAGAGGAACTCACAATTCTAAACATCTATGCTCCAAATGTAAGGGCACCCTCATTTGTAAAAGAAACCTTACTAAAGCTCAAAGCACACATTGCACCTAACACAATGATTGTGGGGGACCTCAATACTCCACTATCTACAGTGGACCGACCAGGAAAACAGAAACTAAACAGAGACACGGAGAAACTCATCGAAACTTTGGAGCAATTGGATTTAACAGATATATATAGAACATTTCACCCTAAAGCAAAAGACTATACCTTTTTCTCAGCCCCTCATGGTACCTTCTCCAAAATCGACCATATAATTGGACACAAGACAGATCTCAACAAATATAAAAAGATCGAACTAATCCCATGCCTCTTATCAGATCACCATGGAGTAAGAGTGTTCTTCAATAGCAACAAAAACAACAGAAAATACCCATACGCTTGGAGGCTGAACAATATTCTACTCAATGATACCTTAGTCCAGGAAGAAATAAAGAAAGAAATCAAAGACTTCTTAGAACTTAATGAAAATGAAGGCACAACATACCCAAATCTATGGGACACAATGAAAGCAGTGCTTAGAGGAAAACTCATAGACCTGAGTGTCTCCAAAAAGAAACAGGAGAGAGCATATACTAGCAACTTAATGGCGCACTTGAAAGCTCTGGAACAAAAAGAAGCAATTTCACCCAGGAGGAGTAGAAGACAGGAAATCATCAAACTCAGGGCTGAAATCAATCAAGTTGAAACAAAGAGAACCATACAAAGAATCAACAAAACCAGGAGCTGGTTCTTTGAGAAGATCAACAAGATAGATAAACCCCTAGCCAGACTTACTAAAGGGCACAGACACAGTATTCAAATTAACAAAATTAGAAATGAAAAGGGAGATATAACAACAGAAACTGAGGAAATTCAAAAAATCATCAGATCCTACTACAAAAACCTATACTCAACACAACTGGAGAATCTGGAGGAAATAGACAATTTCCTCGACAGTTACCAAATAGCAAAATTAAACCAGAATCAAATAGATCGTCTAAACAGACCCATAACCCCCAAAGAAATAGAAGGGGTCATAGACAGTCTTCCAACCAAAAAGAGCACAGGACCAGACGGTTTTAGTGCAGAATTCTATCAGACCTTCAAAGAAGTCCTGATACCGATACTCTTCAAATTATTCCACAAAATAGAAACAGAAGGAACACTACCCAACTCATTCTATGAAGCCACAATTACCCTGATACCAAAACCACACAAAGATCCAACTAAGAAAGAGAACTACAGGCCAATTTCTCTTATGAATATCGATGCAAAAATACTAAACAAAATACTTGCCAACCGAATCCAAGAACACATCAAAACGATCATTCACCATGATCAAGTTGGCTTCATCCCAGGGATGCAGGGATGGTTCAATATACGGAAATCCATCAACGTAATCCACTACATAAACAAACTCAAAGAAAAAAACCACATGGTCATCTCATTGGATGCTGAAAAAGCATTTGACAAAATTTAGCATCCTTTCATGCTAAAGGTCCTAGAAAGAACAGGAATTCAAGGCCCATATCTAAACATAGTAAAAGCAATATACAGCAGACCAGTAGCCAACATCAAGGTAAATGGAGAAAAACTCGAAGCAATCCCTCTAAAATCAGGGACTAGACAAGGCTGTCCCCTCTCGCCATATCTCTTCAATATAGTACTTGACGTACTAGCTAGAGCAATTCAACAACAGAGGGAAGTCAAAGGGATACAAATCGGAAAGGAAGAAGTCAAACTATCACTATTTGCAGATGATATGATAGTTTACTTAAGTGACCCAAAAACCTCCACCAGAGAACTCCTGCAACTGATAAACAACTTCAGCAAAGTGGCTGGCTATAAAATCAACTCAAGTAAATCAGTAGCCTTCCTATACGCGAAGGATAAGCAGGCCGAGAAAGAAATTAGGAAAATCACACCCTTCACAATAGCCACAAATGATATAAAGTATCTTGGAGTGACGCTAACCAAACATGTGAAAGATTTATATGACAAAAACTTCAGGTCTCTGAAGAGGGAAATTGAAGAAGACATCAGAAAATGGGAAAATCTTCCATGCTCGTGGGTTGGCAGGACTAATATAGTCAAAAGGGCAATCTTGCCCAAAGCAATATACAGATTCAATGCAATCCCCATCAAAATCCCAAATCAGTTCTTCATAGAGCTAGAAAGAGCAATTCTCAAATTCATCTGGAATAACAAAAAACCCAGGATAGCTAAAACTATCATCAACAGCAAAAGAACTTCTGGGGGAATCAATATCCCGGACAGAGCAGTGGTATTAAAAACTGCATGGTATTGGTTCAGTGACAGGGAAGCGGATCAATGGAATAGGATCGAAGACCCAGAATTGAACCCACACATCTATGGCCAATTGATCTTCGACAAAGGAGCTGAAAACATCCAGTGGAAAAAAGATAGCCTTTTCAACAGATGGTGCTGGCTCAACTGGAAGTCAACATGCAGAAGAATGAGAATTGATCCACTCTTATCTCCTTGCACTAAACTCAACTCCAAGTGGATCAAGGATCTCCACATAAAACCAGACACACTAAAACTAATAGAAAAGAAACTGGGGAAGATCCTTGAAGACATCGGCTCAGGGGAAAAATTCCTGAACAGAACACCAATTGCTTATACTCTAAGTACAAGAATAGACAAATGGGACCTCATAAAACTACAAAGTTTCTGTAAGGCAAAAGACACTGTCAAAAGGATAAATCAGCAACCAACAAATTGGGAAAAAATCTTCACCAACCCCACATCCGACAGAGGGCTAATCTCCAATGTATACAAAGAACTCAAGAGGTTAGACCCCAGAAAACCAAATAACCCTATCCAAAAATGGGGTACAGAGCTAAACAGAGACTTTTCACCTGAAGAAATTTGGATGGCTGAGAAACACCTTAAAAAATGTTCAACTTCACTAGTCATTAGGGAAATGAAAATTAAAACAACCCTGAGATTTCACCTCACACCAGTCAGAATGGCTAAGATTAAAAACTCAGAAGACATCAGGTGTTGGCGAGGATGTGGAGAAAGAGGAACACTCCTCCACTGCTGGTGGGAATGCAAGCTGGTACAACCACTCTGGAAATCAGTATGGCAGTTCCTCAGAAAACTGGGCGTGATACTTCCGGAGGACCCAGCCATACCACTCCTAGGAATATACCCAGAAGATTCCCCAGCATGCAATAAGGATACATGCTCATATGTTCATAGCAGCCTTATATATAATAGCCAGAAGCTGGAAAGAACCCAGATGTCCCTCAACAGAGGAATGGATACAAAAAATGTGGTATATATACACAATGGAGTACTATTCAGCCATTAGAAACAATGAATTCATGAAATTCTTAGAGAAATGGATGGAGCTGGAGAATGTCATACTAACTGAGGTGACCCAGTCTCAAAAGAATACCCATGGTATACAGTCACTGATAAGTGGATATTAGCCTAGAAGCTTGGAACACCAAAGACACAAATCACATATCAAGTGATGTCTCACAAGAAGAAAGGAGTGGACACTGGTGCTAGAATGGACCAAAACATCATTGTGGGAGAGTACAAGAACAGTAAAGGGGAGGGGGTGGATGCGGGAGCAGGGGGAGGGAAAAGGACATGTGGGACCTTTGGGGGTGGGGAACCAGAAAAAGGGAAATGAATTGTAAATATAGAATATATACAATTAAAAAAAAAAGAAAAGTATTGATGTTAAGTCTTCTTTGCAGGTCTGGTAGAATTCTGCACTAAAACCATCTGGTCCCGTACTTTTTTTGGTTGGGAGGCTTTCTGTAACCCCTTCTATTTCTTTAGTGGTTATGGGACTATTAAGCTGATCTACTTGATGATGATTTAATTTTGGTATTTGATATCTGTCTAGGAAATTGTCCATTTCTTCCAGATTCTCCAGTTGTTTTGAGTATAGTATAGTAGGATCTGATGATCTTTTGAATTTCCTCAGTTTCTATTGTTATGTCTCCCTTTTCATTTCTAATTTTGTTAATTTGTATACTGTCTCTGTGTCCTTTGTTTAGTCTGGCTAAGGGTTTATCTATCTTGTTGATTTTCTCAAAGATCCAGCTCCTGGTCATGTTGATTCTTTGTATGGTTCTCTTTGTTTCTACTTGATTGATTTCAGCCCTGAGTTTGATGATTTCCTCTCTTCTACTCCTCCTGGGTGAATTACCTTCTTTTTCTTCCAGGGCTTTAAGGTGTACCATTAAGTTGCTAGTGTATGCTCTCTCCAGTTTCTTTTTGGATGCACTTTGAGCTATGAGTTTTCCTCTTAGCACTGCTTTCATGTGTCCCATAGATTTGGGTAAGTTGTACCTTCATTTTCATTGAATTCTAAAAAGTCTTTGATTTCTTTTTTTATTTCTTCCTTGACCAAGGTGTCATTGAGTATTGTTCAGTTTCCATGTGTATGTGGGCTTTCTGTTGTTTTTGTTGCTATTGAAGACCACTCTTACTCCATGGTGATCTGATAGGAGGCATGGGATTAGCTAGATCTTCTTGTATTTGTTGACATCTGTCTTGTGACCAATTATATGATCAATTTTGGAGAAGGTACCATGCGGTGCTGAGAAAAAGGTATATTCTTTAGCTTTAGGATGAAATGTTCTCTATATATCTATTAAATCCAATTGGTCCAAAGTTTCAATTAGTTTCACTGTGTCCCTGTTTAGTTTCTGCTTTCCTGATCGGTCCATTGAGGAGAGTGGAGTGTTGAAGTCACCCACAATTATTGTGTTAGGTGTAATGTGTGCTTTTAGCTTTAGTAAGGTTTCTTTTACGAATGAGGGTGCCCTTGCATTTGGAGCATAGATGTTCAGTATTGAGAGCTCTTCTTGGTGGATTTTCCCTTTGGCCAGCAAGAAGTGACCTTCTGAGTCTCTTTTGATGACTTTAGTTTGGAAGTCAATTTTATCTGATATTAGAATGGCTACTCCAGTTTGTTTCCTGAGACCATTTTTTTGCTTGTATAATTGTATAATTTGCTTGTAAAATTGTCTTCCAGCCTTTTACTCTAAGGCAGTGTTTGTCTTTAACACTGAGATGTGTTTCCTGTATGCAGCAAAATGTAGGGTCCTGTTTCTGTATCCAGTCTGTTAATCTATGTCTTTTTACTGGGGAATTGAGTCCATCGATGTTAAGAGATATTAAGGAATAGTAATTATTGCCTCCAGACATTTTTGAAATTATATTTATTTATTTATTTATTTATTTATTTATTTTTTATATTCGAGAGGTTATCTTCTTTTGGGTTTGATGAGAGGAGGTTTTTTAAATGGGAAGAAGAGGCATATTTCATAAGTTCTTAAGCTTTACTTGAGAATGCCTACCAATAATCATAAAACTCTGAGAGTTAGTATCTTAACCTCTACCATAATCTTAATTTTCCTTTTATAAAAACGTAGAATAGTGGACAAAAATGTGGCATTATTTTCTTTTGACAACTTTGTTCGAAAGAAATTGCTGTGATGTCTGTGTCTCTGTGTGTATGTATGTGTTCATGTATTATTTATTTTTTTAGTCTCTAAACCTTTATTATATCCACATATGTTTTTATTCAAGCATTCTCATGATTAAATACAGAGTGATACTAAATTTTAATAGCTTTGACCAACTTAAACCCACTGTGATGTAAGGCCATCGCGTGGACATTGTTCCAAGCACTCAGCTGTAAAATTTGAGTGAGATTCCTGACAATGTTCTGCTTTTACCTTATTCTACTTATGTACCTCATGAAGTTAACTATAATGAATTCTTCAACTGTATAGGACTGCTTGTAAAGTCCACCTAGAATATTCACTAATGGTCATCTGAACCATGGAATAATATAATAACAACTGACACAATACAGTGCCCAGTACTTGGAATGGAACCTGTTCTTCATGTTATGATAATTTTGCCTTGGCCATTTTTTTTTCTGATGTGGAGGAGTACAGCCTATGAAACAGACAGCGCTTGCAGTTTGGCTTATATGCAGGGGCACAAAGGACCATTAGCCTAACTGTAGAATACCTCGAATGAAAAGAACTGATTGTTTTTCTGATATTTCTAATCTTAACTCCCCATCTTGACTGTGTTCCCTCTCCTTACTTTATGTTTCTGTGGAGAATTGTCTTTATTATTTTAAAGCTTGATAAGTAAAACATTAGCATTTTCTAATTGTCACTGTGTTTTCTGGATCCCTACAGTGTATGGCAATATTTCTGTCTTTCATGATAGACATGATACCAGGGTCTGTGAGCAATATATGTATATAAAGGAGAGAGTAGAATATCTATACATATATGGTCCACTCTCTCGCCTATCAGTGAATCATCATAACATCACTAGAACATCATTATCTGTTCTTTTAAATTGGATATTATATTTACTTACATTTAAAATGTTATTCCTTTCCCAGTTTCCCCTCTGCAAACTCCCTATCCCATCTGCCATTGCCCTGCTTTTGCGAGGATGCTCCCCCACCCACTACCCACTCCTGCCTCACCGCCCTAGCATTCCTCTACAGTGGGTCATCAAGCCTTCACAGGACCAAGGGCCTTCCTTCCCATGGATGCAAGATTATCTATATACTATACTGCCAAGCCTCATTAGATTCCATGCGCCCTGGCACAGACACACATTGCATGCATACAGATGCACAAATGCGTCAGTGGAGGTCCATGACTCATAGAACAGCTCTATGCACATTTATACAAAACACTGAGAAATTTTGTGTCTCACCAATTTATGAGGACCTTTTTAAATTTTTGAGCTCCCAGGCAAACCAGTTATTAAGGAAATAATTATTTCATTGGAAAACTTGAGGAATGAGCTTTGTGAATGTATGCAGTTACCGGTGATACATTCCATTTTGTTAGCTAAGAAATGTAGCTAACCATTGGTACAAATTTTAAAATCCTGTTTGCATGAGTCATATGATTTAGAAAAATAATATTTTGACATAGGGGTGGACAGTAAAAATTAAGATGGGTGAGTTGATTTATACATCACTGCCATAGTCAATGATGTCTATGAAATAAGTGAAAACATTAATAACCTTAGTATCTTTGATGAATTTTTCATCTTGGAATACAAAGATAAAAGTGGAGAAACACTAGATGTTGTTGCAGTTTCAAACTTTTCAAATCTGACTTAAAACTGCGTAGAGTAATTGGATCCTTTAAGAAGCCAGAGACTGGACCAGCAATCCCATTATGTCTGGTTACCAGAAGATTACTTTGGGGGATGATGTCAGATTTTGCACATACAGTACACTGATGGTAAAAGGTTCTGCAAATGCTTTGTTTGATAGTGAACGGGGGGGGGGGAAGGAAAGAAAAAAAGAGAATAGAAAAGAAAAGAAAAAGCAAGTTAAATTTAAAAAAATAAATCACTACACATGAGGAGCTGACACAGACCATGCCTGCCCCCTGCTGTGCACATAGACACAGGACACTGGGAAAGGAGCAGTCATCATTGTCTTCAGTTGTATAGCCATAGCTGAGCCCACTGGGCCCCAGTGTATAGTCCTAAACCCAAGGCGGAAGTGTCTGACTGTGGAAAGAATTCTAAATAGAAAGATTTAAAATGTACATCAAAAGCATTTTGGCTACTACAAAGCAATTCCAGTTATGTAAAGTAGCTTAGAAGCCATTCTCACCTCAGGTGTCACAGTCGTTTTATAGGTGGCTGGGACCATGGAACACGGACTGACAGATGTGAACGACAAACATGCATTTTCTCCTTGTTCTGGAAGGGGCAAGTTCAATACGGTAGCCGCGGGGCTGGCTTTTCCATTTATTTTTGTAGATTTTGGTCTGTAGGGATGGTACCAAGGTTTGTAAGTCTCTGTTAATACACAGTTTGTGACATAGGAAGAATCTACATGATTTTTTTATAAGATAGAAATGAGTGTATAAGATTATTCATATTCTGTCAGTGGATTTGTTATCCGCATTGAAATTGTCTTCTGCTTTGAATTTCACTCCTGATCTTAAATGTCATAAGAATCCTTTGAAAATGAGGATAGCTTCATGAGCCAATAAAATAGAGGCTCAGAAATGGGATTAAAAACAATGATCGAAAACAAAGGCCATTTTCCTTCTTCTTGGTAAAGGTATACTTGAGTAAGTGTAGCCAGCATGCATTTGAAATTAAGTTTCACACTGGCCATTTCTGAAGGCGTGTGAGGACAAGATAAAACAGAGAGAGACCAGTTTTGTGCACGTGGGAAACCGCTGTCCTTCCTGCTCTATCTGTGAACTAGATTTGGGGTCAAGGTCTTACAGAATCACGTTAACTGAACTGTGGGCAAACCCTGGAGGAAAAAAAGTAAACTGGAATGTGTTTGGATCACCACTGACATTTAATGCGAAGAAAAGAAGTCATTTGTTTTATCTGTGTCAGAGATGATTTTAATTAATTTATTTTTCAAGGTATTTCTGTTAATTAAATTTGTCCTGTTACAATTTCTTCCATATATATATAATGCATTATAATGTAGTCTGATTAGTCTCCACCTCACCCTCTCCTAGTTCATCCTCCTCCCTGCAAGTCTCTTCTCCATATTTTTTATTTTCTCTTTCTTCCTTTCTTCCTTCATTCCCTCTTTCCTTCCTTCCTTTCTTTTATTTTCCTTCATTTCTTCTCTCTTCTTCCTCTTCCCTCCTTCCTTCTTCTTTTGACACTCTCAGATTAACCAGGCCCATCTGTCTGACCTTGGGTCTACAACTATTTACTGGATCCCAAAGGGCTCAGCTGTGGATATACAGCTGAAGACACTGATGACTCTTCTTCCGTTATCTCTCTGTAGCTGGTATTTCGCTAGCAGACATAGGGACTCATGGGTCCTTTTCCCATCCATGGCTGCTACTGGCAGTGTCAGTCATGCACAGACTCAGTGCAGGTAACAACAGCTACCAGGAGTTCATGAGTTTAGAGGCTGTCATACCCAGAAGATGACATTTCCAAACCCTTTCCTTATATTTTGGCTGCCCCCTTTCCATGATGTTCCCTGAGCTTTAAGGGGAAAACTATTTTTTGGTTTGGGTGGTAGAAATGATCAGACTCAGGCCACTAACAGTTCAATGAGCTTAGAGGCATTCTTTCTTCTAGACTGGCTGGGAATTACAGGCGTTTTGTTTGCTTTCCCAGGTTCCATATCACTCCAAAATATGTGAAAGTGTCTATTAGATCAGAACACTCTGTCTTTTCAGAGATATGTGTGTGCTGTTCTGGAAAAAAAATGCATTCTATTCAGAATTCAACTCTGCACCCAGAATTATAAAAGATAGCACTCTGTTACTTTGTGAACTACATTAACTTATTTTTCTCAAAGCTATTATTTGTCCTTTGAGAATCTTTGTACAATGTCTTTTGATCATATTTTCTCTTCTTTCCACAACTCCTCCAAGATCCACCTTCTCCTCCTTTAGTCCACTTACCCAAAGTTCTGTTCTTTTTCTTAAAAACTAAAACAAACAAAAAATAATCAAGTATTATTTTTGTTGCCTATATACTCTGGGATGTGTGGCCTTTCTCTGGAGCAGAGTTGGCTATAAAAAGCCACCTGTCATTCTTCCAGCAGCCATCAAATTGCCAACATGGCCTGAATTAGGCCTGGACCTCATGCCTAAGGCTGTTCTTCATGATGAAGTTTTCTCTGTCTTACATATATGCATTCTCGTTCACAAGTCTCTCAAATCTCATCATGGAAGTTTCTTTCTTCAGTGGATGTTGATTAACCCAGAGACCCACAAGTGGACACAGTTGAGAGAGAGACTTAGTGTCCAGTCTCCAGTGGGATATCTATATCACACTCAGCATGCAAGGCTCAGAAATTATGGCACATGAGAAAGACTGTAAGAGCCCGAGGTGGTAGATAGCTACTGGAGAATATTTTTTGGACAAGTCAGGTCAATTGAACATATGAAGTCATTATTTTAAATTTTAATAATCCCTGAAACTATAGATATTTTAGGATGAAATGCTATCAACAACCATCAATGTAATTTGACTTAGTTCTGAAGCAGGTCTTTGTCTGTGTTACATCTTGCAAGGAGATACTGATCCTGACTGCATATAACACTTGCAATGTCTGTACCCTGTGAGCAACCATTCAGGACAGCTGGAGGATATTACACCAAAAAGCCACTATAGCCATCAAAACTCTAGATATGAAAAAAAATCTGTCTCTCCAAAGTCAATGTAATCCAGACATAATTTTAACTAACAACATAAAACCAGTACATGCCACTGACGAGACAGACATGTAGGGGGATGCTGGTCTTTAGGTATTTCTTTCACAGTCTGTTTTATGTGTTTTGCTTTTGCAAACCCAGTTGGTGCTCTACATCGTTTCCCCTAGAAATGGTTATTTTCATTAATAGTGGATTTAAAGTTTTAGAAAAACCCCTTTAGCTTTCAAATGTGGTATAAGTTTCCAACTACATTCATACTAAACATCTAGATGTCACAGACAAAGAACATTTTCAGTTCACATTGCATGACTCTTTGCTTCCATAAGTAATATAGTCTGGTTAGGGTGGGGGTGAAAATGAAGCTTTGAATTAAGCCAGCCGAGTGGCTTTCCACATTTGTCTTTTTCTCATAATGATACTTTTTTTTCCCAGTGCAGATTTCTAGTGCAGTCCTCGTCACTTTGACTTTAAGTTTATTTGAGTCACTAACTTGCAAAGAAAAGCTTAAATGTCTCTCCATATGTATCTTTTATCCATATTTGTAAATAAAGGTGAACACAAAATCCAAATAAATAAAAATACTTATGGAACAGTGAACTTGGCCTCTTAAGTTTACAATTTAAATTTACACTCTTGGTCCCCATGACAATGGTGATGCACTTGCAAATTCTCTTGCTGTTTACTAGAAAAAAAATGCTCCAAGAAAGGAAGCTTCTGTTCCTTTCATAAGACACTCTCATTTAACAGTCCTGTAATGATGACTACCAAAGCCAATTCACACCCATCTCTTGCATAATTACAGCCTTATTGAAGGCATGCAACAGGCAGGAGAGGTGGTGATCTTGATGGTCACACTGGGTATCAGAGTTGCAGCAGGGAGCATGGAGACACCTCAGTGTTCAGCAGCAGGGATGGTGACTGAGCTGAGCTGTGAAGGTTGTCATAGAGAGAGAGACGATGAGAGGCGAGAAAGTGACTTTTGAGCTAAGACTTTCATCACACAGATAAAGCAATGTGTAAGAAGGAGAGGTACATTCTAGAGATTTCTCATAAGGCAGCTACAAATAGTTGGATTTTGGTGACAGCAGGCAAGCAGCAACTGAGAGAAGAAGAAAGACCTTGATTGAGTGCCAAGGAGTCAGTCTTGCTCCCCACTGTGTATGTGACTAAGCTCTGACCTGTAATTTGATAATGGTTTGCATACTTGCATATTCATTTATTTTAAGTTTTCTTAGACTTCTTACAATGTATTTTCATCCTATTCGGGTCCTTGACCTTCTCTAACTTCTCCCAGATTATTCCAACTTCCCTGCCTATCCAACTTTATGTTTTTTTTCTCTCCTATAAAGAAAATCAAGACAAACAAAACACCCAAAAAAAGAAAAAAAAAAGAGAAAAAGGAAGGAAGGAAGGAAGGAAGGAAGGAAGGAAGGAAGGGAAAGAAGTCACATACAGAGGAATTAGAGTCCATTTGTGTGGCGTGAGGCCTGCCCTAGAGTGAGGTGGATGTGTCCATTGATGCAGCACTGGAGCAAACATGACCCTTTCCTCTCCCAGATGATACCCATTGCAAAGAGTGTTTTTGTTAGCAGTGGAGCCTATGCGGGTCCTGTGCATGCTGTCTCTGTCAGTTCACATCCGTATCAGTCCTGTTGCATTTGCAAGATGCTGTTTCCTTGGAGTCACCCCCTACTGCTGCCTCTTAAAATCTTTATGCCTCTGCTTCTGCTTCAGTCCGTGAGCTTTGAAAGGAGACGCCCTATTTAGGGACGAGCGCTCAGAGCCTCTCACTCTCTGAACATGGTCCAGTTTGCGCTCTGTGTTCCTTGTTGATTACCATGAACTGCAGGAAGAAGCTTTTCTTTTCTTTTTTCTTTTCTTTTTTAATTTTTATTTTCTATATTCTATGTTTACATTCCAAAGGCTTTCCCCTTTCCCAGTTCCCGCCCACCATAAGTCCCATAATTCCTCTTCACCCCCACCATTCCCCAATCATCCCCCCCCCCACGATTTCTCTGTTCTGGGTCTACAAAACTGGATCCAATCTTTTCAGGCCCAGGGTCCTCTCCTTTCTTCTTCTTCGGAATCATTTGACTTGCTAATTGTGCCTTAAGTATTTAGGGCTACCCAGAGGATTCCCCTGCATACAATAAAGACACATGCTCCACTATGTTTATAGCAGCCTTGTTTTTAATAGCCAGAAACTGGAAGGAACCCAAATATCCCTCAAAGGAGGAATGGATACAGAAAATGTGGTATATTTATACGATGGAATACTACTCAGCAATTAAAAATAATGAATTCATGCAATTTGTAGCTAAATGGTTAGATCTGGAAAATATCATCCTAAGTGAGTTAACCCAATCACAAAAGAATACACATGAAATGCAATCACTGATAAGTGGATATTAATGAGGAAGAAGCTTTTCTGATGATAGGTGGCAATCCTACTAATCTATCGGTATCGATATATGTCATTGGGACACATGTTGTTTTTGTGTTCATCTGGTGAATAATAGTAATAGGTTTCCCTTAGGGCTTAGGAAACAGTATCTTTCACTCTATCTTTCTATCTAGTCTCTGCTTCTTGACAGAGTTAGCAGAGCCAGATATGGATTCCATCTTATGGAGTGGGCCTTAAAGCCAATAAAAAAAAAATCATTAGTTACATCCATAACATGTGTGCCATTACTGCACTAGTCTATCTTACAGGCAGCTCAATATTGATGGTCACCCTTAAAAGAAAAACAAACAAACAAACATGCAAGAGCTCCTTTGTATTCTCATGCATCCATTGTGGCATACCACAGCTTTCAGGACAACATCATCTCTATTTTTGTTGCTTCTTTGTTTTTGTTTTTGTTTGCTTGGTTTTGTTTTGTTTTCTTCAGGGTAAGGAGTTTGGAAAGGGGGCAGAAATGGCAGGAAGGGGAAATGAGTGGGATTGTGGTGCTTGATGTCAAAGTCACAAAGAATCACTTTAAAAGGCTTAAAAGTAAATAATGAAGTAAAAATTATAAACAAACAGCAAATAAACAGGGCTGGCTTAAATGCACCCATGCCTCCTGGGCCTGCTCACTGGTGAGGGACTCTCAGGGGACGTTCTCTCCCACTCTCACAGCCTCAGGGCCAGCTCATCCACTGACCTCAGGTGAGAGACATCTCTGCCTCACCTACTTACTCACTCAGGGGCTGGTTTACCGACCGGAGGACACCACAGCCACTAGGGCCAGCTCTGCTGTGCTGTGTCCAGGTGAGGCGCGAGACCAACTTTCTTGAGTGCTACAGCTAGGGAGGGATTGCATCTTTTTTAAATAAAATATTTTATGTCTATGAGTATTTTACCTGAATGTATGTATGTACACCATGTAAGTGCCATGTGCAGGTAGAGGCTAAGTTCCCTGGCACTGGAGTTACAGGAGGCTGGAGCTAAGGGACACACACCTTGGTCTGCTGTAGATCTGAAACTTTACCCTGTAGACAGAATGAAGCTCAGCTTGGGAAGAGGCAGGGAGAAGATACAGTGGGTTGGTGCTTTCCTCTTATCTGCTGGACCATTTCACTGATATCAGTAGATACCAAGGAGAAAAGAACCTGTAATGGGCCTTCTATAACTTTCGAAGATCCTGCCATGCTCATCCCCATTCCATACTGGGCCTGGCCTTCCCCTCTGCTTACTCTAGCTGGAAGCTTCCAGAGGTTGGCATGTCCTCTTCTGAGCAGTGGTTCATGCAGCTGCTGCAACTTGGTCTAAAAGTTCCCAGTTAATATTTTGTTTCCTCTTTCCCCATCTCTCTTTCCATTTGACCTGGAATATCTTGTTCTGTGGTTTAGGACCATAACTACTTCCCCTGAAATAAAACCCTCTCCCTCAACGATGACATTAATTCCTTGGCACTATAAATAGTGGGATCTAGGGCTTATGTCCTGTCCCAGAAGATCTCACACCTCCTCCTTGGCCCCCAATCCCTATGACTGAAAAGTTCAGAAACACACCCTCGTGTGCCACTGACAGCTTTTGACGCTGTAATGTAGACTCTGTCAGACTTCACTGATGTCTCCCTATGGATTATGTTTGTGTGAGTGGCTGAAAATGTATGGTGTGTCTGTGGTGCAAAACTTGCTTTCACTTTGTTGTGTCTCCTTTATTTAAGGAAGAGGCACTTAGAAATAAATTCCTGTTCAGGGGATTTGTTCCCTAAATTATGGTTTCACTTCAAACTGTGAAATGTTAACTAGTGTCAAGCGCTCCTTAAGCCCTTACTAAGGAAGCCATTTTTAAATTTTTCACCAGTGATAAACTTTAGCAATACTTAGGAAACTGATGAATTTTCTTGTGTGCTATGTTTTAGGTGATGCTGCCATCTCGTGGCCAAATGTTGAATGTTTTAGAAGCAAGGTATTGGCCAATATTCAGATCTCTTTCATATTTTATACAAAGTCATGGATGGTATTTGTTCTCAAAGTACAGCCCTGCTAACTACCTACTAGTAAGAAGTCATTAAATAACTTTGTGTTGTCTCTAATTTTTATGTGATTTACCAGAGAACTTCAATATTTTATAGTGTATTGATTAATGGACATTAACATTTATATCAGGAGATAAAGATTGATTTTGAAATATTGTCTCCATGCAAATGCAATTTTACTTGATTATAATAGGTTTTTCCTTAATGAAATGTTCTAGTGTATTAAAAATTCACACTTTTAGAGTGGATATACACATTAAAGTGGAATGAAGCCTGGAGCTAACCATACATAGCATTTATTAGTGTTGTGTACTTAGGTTAAAGAGTAACTAAAGTACTTATTTTATTTTAATAATGTTTATACTCAAAGTGGAATTCAGTTATATGCTTTTTCTTAGATTGGGCCTTTAAATATACAGACTTTTTTTTTTTTTTTACTTTTCCTTTACGTTGTGCTTAAAATTGTAAACATGAAGGCGACACACATAGAATGTACTTCCCCAGATTTTCATTCATGGATAAAGATTCTGAATGTAGAATTCGCTATTGTAGGTGTATAATTCTAGTGCAGTGGAAGATGGTTTGAATTCCACGAACTGTCTGTCATCACTGGTGTGCTGTGTTGGTGAGTCACATGCATCCACATTCAGTCATTTGTTCGAGTTCCACATCTTCTTCCTAATTCAGGGAGGCTTTGTAGCAGTACTGGCAACTTCTTTCTGGTACATCCTCACAGAATTTGTTTGGAGCAATAGGGATATTTGTCATATGGTTATTTTTTAATTTCTGCATTTAGATGAACAAATATGAGTTTAAGCCTCCATCTATCTATCTATCTATCTATCTATCTATCTATCTATCCATCCATCCATCTATCTATCTATCTATCTATCTATCTATCTATCTATCTACCTATAGATAGATATAGAGAGTTTGCATAATGGACATGGATGATTATATTTTAGTTGAAATTTATATAATCACTTGTAAATTTTGGAAAACCAAAAGAAAAAAAGAAAAAAAGAAATAAAAACCCTAGGATTATGTGACCTAATACAAGTTTGATTATAGATGTGCACACATTTTATTATTGATGGGGAAATTTTGCTTTTGTGAAATAAAAACTATTCCTAAAATACAAAATGTTCAAAGGCAAGTAGGCAAAATAAGATATACTAGCTGTGGTTTTAGAAGTAAGCCACCACACTCAGGAGTATACAGCACTGGGAATCACTTAGATATTCTTCCATTAATATTTCTTCACATATGAAAGAACCTTGTTATGACATCTACACTTTGCAGGTTCAGTCTGAGGTGGATAATGTGGAAATGCCGATCCATCCTTGTCGTGATGGTTGTGTACAAACAGGCCTCTGTTCAACTCCTGCATGCCTCTCTGTCCTCTTGCTCAGGGTGTGTTGTGAGGTTATTTTTGCAAGCTGACTTATAAGGAAGACCAACCAATCTCACAATAGCTATGGGTTATGAGTAAGTGGTGTGCCCTATTTTGTGTCTTCATCACTTCATCGTAGCCTTTGAGAGGCTGACACTTGCTTTCTCCATTGCACCAATGGAGCAGCCACTAGATTCAGACATTGCATCTGCTGTCTGGGGCTATCTGCTTGGTCATCACACTGAATCAGGAAATCCTGAGCCCATGTACTATTTCCTAATCTAGACAGGACTTTGAATCAGACAAAGTAAATCTCTCCTAGGACAACAAAAAGATTTGGGGTAGATTTTCTTATCTTGGCATAATATATCATAACCCAAGAGAAGAAGTTAAACATTTTATCTGCCTTAGCTTGTAGTTGCCACTTGAAAACCAGTGTGTGTGTGTGTGTGTGTGTGTGTGTGTTTAATGTGGGATGACAGTGTCTCACATTTTGATTCTTTTCTTCACCCAGAATTAAACACAAACCATTATATTGCATCCACAGAGAATGCAATTAACATCATTAAACATCAGCACCAGTTAGAATGATTAATAACAACCAGAAAATAGATCTTTAAAAAGACATCAAGAGATGTAGATGAAGGATGTTTTTTGAATGACAAGAGTAGAAGAGAAAGGTCATTGTCTTAGTTAGGGCTTTACTGCTGTGAACAGACACCATGACCAATGCAAGTTTTATAAAAGAAAACATTTAATTGGGGCTAGCTTACAGGCTCAGAGGTTCAGTCCATTGCCATCAAGGCAGAAACATGGCAGCATCCAGGCAGGCATGGTACAGGAGGAGCTGAGAGTTCTACATTTTCACCTGAAGGCTGCTCGTAGCAGACTGACTTCGAGGCAGCCAGGGTGAGGTTCTTAAGCCCACACCCACAGTGACACACCTACTCCAACAAGGCCACACCTCCTAATGAGGTCACTTCCTGGGCCAATCATATACAAACCATCACAGTCATGGTGGCTGATTCTTCCAGGCATCCATGACAACATTCATTCAAATGAGGAGTACCAAGTTTCTACAGATTCCATGAGTGCGGCTATTTCTTTAAAAACTCGGGTTAGTATGTAAAACTCAGGTTAGTATATCTTATTTTACCAGTCAGTCAGTTACACTTTATTTTACTCACCACTCCATGAACAGACAGGAATGTAATGATTAGTGAATGGGACCCTAAATGCTCAAGAACCCAGATGCTGCAAAGAAGGCAGCTGTTTAGCTTCCTTTCTCCTCCATGATCTTCTATGAGCAAAAACCCCACACATCTCCAACATGGCCAACATGAAAAGCAGAGCTGGAGCTTTCCACTTTTCTTGTTCTATTGGGAGAGAGTACACAGTGAATATTCTGGTTAACTTCTTGTGGGTACAACATAAAATCTGCTCAGTGAGAGATTGCCTAGATCCAGTTGGTCTGTGGGTTTGTCTGCTGCAGATTACCATGATTACTTTAATTGAAGAATGACTACCTACTTACTGAGGAATTGGTACTTGCTGAGTAAGTTTGTAGAGAGCAGTTGACAGCAAGCATGCATTCATGCCTTTGGTATTCTTGGCAAATATACTCTTTCTCACTTAAGCTGCCAGGTTTTTTGACGGGGGTGGGGTGGGGAGGATTTCATCACAGAAATGGGAAAAGAAGATAAGATAGGAGTCATGAAAGAATTGTTTTTAAAAAGTCTTGTGAGAGTCTGCTTGTAAAGTGATTGGCCATGTATCTAAAGAGATTGGCCAAATATCCATATCTAAAGCAGCTACGTTAAGTTAGGAGCCAAAAGGCACATGGGCTGAGGTGAGCAGTTATAGGAGTATTGGCTCATAGAACATAGGTTCCATGCTGATGACTGCAGTCCAAAGGCACAGAGGGACAGGAGAAGCTAGCAACATGGACTTCAGGTTGCCAGATTTCAACAAGGAGTTGTTCACAAGGTAATAGGGAAGCATCAGGGTAACTCGATTGTGTAGCTAAACTTGCAGAGGAATTTTAATCCAGCAACATGACTGCTCTGGGTAGAATATAGACACTACACACACCTTTGGTACACAGCTTTCATTCCAAGTAATGAATCTAATTGAGGGACAGACAGAGTGACAAATTAGAAAAAGATCTAATAGAATAAGATACACCTAACTTTCAAAAGAACATCTCAAAAAAGAGAGGCTATTTAAGAGAGCATAGGGAGAGACAGTGGACTTCAGCGGAAGCTAGTTCAGTCAGTTCAGAGCAGGTCAGTTGGGTTCAGGCAATGCAGTTTGGGGCAATGCAGTTCAGTGACTTGGGAGTGCAGTTATGTGAAGTTGAATTCCTTTGTACGTTCATGCAGTTAAGTGCAGGTCATCAGAGGCAGTTGATGCCAGAGAATAAGAAGAGCTACAAGATTAGAACCAATTATCAGAGTTAGTATGAGGTCAAGCAGTGCAATTCAATGAGAAGAAGCTTGGAGAAGCCTGATAGAATCAGTCAGACTGCAGAAGAGTTTGAGCCAGAACAGCTAAGTTGAACCAGCCAGCCAGAGTTCAGAAAGCTAGAAAGGGTGAGCTTACTAAGCAGCCAACCTCCTAGAGGACAATTATATCAAGTGGATTAAAGGTACTACCAGCAGCTTTACTGATTGACAGACAAGTTTGAAGACGGATGAGGTATAAAATACTACTCCTGGTCCCAAATCAAGTCACATTTTCCTACCCAGTTATGGGGATGTGAGTTTTGAAGTCATGTTGCCATCTAGAGCACTTTAATCCCTGCAGATAGGAGCATTGACATCACTGAGTTATGGGCAGCCAGTCTAGGCAGATGAGGGTTCCAAAAATCCTATAAAATGAACTCGTTTCTTTAAAGTGATGAATTTGAAATTACTCTTTTGAATTTTGAGTTGCATCAATGAGTGGAGCTTCAGCAGCCATATTGCAAAAGAATCAGTGACTTCAAAAATAGAAGTCAAATCTCTGAACATGACTACAAGCCCAAGTTTCTGAGTCTCATTACTGGAATTAACTTACTATGCTCTCCCTGTACTGCTTAAACCTGGGATTCGTAATCATTAAAGAGTGGATACAATGTTTATTAACACTTATTTATTTTTAACAAAGGCTATGTTGAGATTCCCAGTTCAAGAGCTGAAAGAAGAAGAACCAAAGAATCAGTGGCATGGGCTACAGAGATGGTCTACGAGTTCAAATCATATGCTTCTCTAGCAGAGGATCAAGAAGGTAACCAGTGTCAATATAAGTCAAAGGCAGGAGACCAAGTGTCCAGCTGAAGTAGTCATCAGAAGGAACTCTATTTTATTTAGCTTCTTAGTTCTAGTTAGCCCTTCACTTAGTGGGATAAAGATTACCCGTACTAGGTATGACAATTCCTCCATACCATCTCCTGATTTAGAGCATCCAGAAAGCCTCTCACAAACACAACTTTAATATTTGGTCAAATATCTAGGCTTCCTACTGTCCAGCCAAATGGGCCAACTAATCTGACCACCACACTAACAATCTCAAGATATTAAAGTCTAAGAAAGTACTTAGGTATATAAGAACACAAGATCAATCCATTTTGCAATGAGGACTGATGGCTAACTTGGATTAGCAGTGCATTTTGTTGGGGCTCAGATGTTCAGCTGATGCAGCTGTTTTCACTCACTCACCACAACTGCATGGGCCTTGCTCATTGCAACTCATGCCTCACCACTGGCTGTGTCTCTCAGGGACCATTCCTCACAGGCAGAGCATTTCCTCAGCCTCATTCTCAGACTTTCAAATTGTCTGAGGTTAGCACACTGAAAGACAGAACAGAAATGAACTTGGAAGACTTTATCGGTTCCTCACCAGTTTATCAAAACCAACTGCAAAAGAAAATTTTTAACCTGGCTGGTTAACAGTGAAACTCAAGAACTCCACATGCAAAGATAAATTGCTTGTAATTATTTTAGGAAGAATACCAGAGAAATGAGGTTAAGTGACTACATATTACCAGGCAAGATATGGAGTAGAATACATAACTGTGATGGTTTGTATATTCTCAGCCCAGGGATTGGCATTATTTGAAGGTATAGTCCTGTTGCAGTAGGTGTGGCCTTATTGGAGTAGGTGTGTCAATGTGGGACTAGGCTTTAAGACCCTTAGCTGACTGGAAGCTAGTATTCTGCTAGTAGCCTTCAGATGAAGATGTAGAACTCTCAGCTCTTGCACCATGACTGCCTGGATGTTGCCATGCTCTTGCCTTGATGATAATGGACTAAACCTCTAAACCTGTAAACCAGTCCCAATTAAATGTTGTACTTTATAAGACTAGCCTTGGTCATGGTGTCTGTTCACAGCAGTAAAACCCTAACTATGACAATAACTAACAATATCTTCAGCAATGACCATGACCAGAGTGATGATTTCTTTGTGTTTATACTTTTTACTTTGTGCTTGGTTGTTATAAGACTGGGTCACAAACATCATGTCTTACAGTTGCTACATAAACATTCTACATTATTCCTCCCAATCATTGAGCTACACATCCCTGACATTTTCTTATGTTTAGTTTGAGAAAGGATGTCGGTTGCCTAGGCTAGCCTTGAACATACTCTGTAGCCAAGGCTTGTGATCATGCTAAAGGCTGGACCTATAAGGCTGGGTTACCACATACACTTTCCCTATTTCTTCCCCTCTCCTTTCTTTCTTATCCAGTTCTACCTTTTCTGACTTTGAGTATGAACATTAGCGATGTTGCATTATAAGAAAGATCTGTAGTAGAAATAAGGAGAACCAAGGTTTAGTTAACCTATACAATATTTTTTAGCAGTTTAATATTTTTCTTCTATTTTTATTCATTGCAAAGTGAGATATTGTTCTTAGAATAAGGCCCTTTTGATATGGCAGTAAATTTGAAGTAGACCCTTTTCTTTCACAAACATGAAGCCAATAAACTAACAAAAGAAGTTTTAACTCCAGAAATCATAAATGGAACCAAAGAATTTGTGTTTCTATCACATAACTCACTGCAACACTGTGTATGCTCTCTCTCTCTCTCTCTCTCTCTCTCTCTCTCTCTCTCTGTCTCTGTCTCTCTGTGTGGGGGTGTGTGCATGTGTGTTTTGTGATTTTTAAGCATTCTAGGAAAGAAATACACAAAGAAGAATGATCCAGGGCCTACAAATCCTATTTCTTGATTAGATTTCTAAAACTCATCATTATGAGTGAATGGTTATTCTTTGAAGCAAAATTTTGTGTGAATTTGTTAAAGAAGCATGTGGAATTGAATGCTTTGTAAATAATAGCACTCGTTCTAGAAAAGAACAGAATTCTGATAGGGAATACTATTCCATCAGAAGACCTTCTGAGGAAAACTGTAGCAGTTCATCAATTTTTGTGATAATTGGTTTATATTTTACAAAGTTATAGGGAAAATGAAGGGGGCTGATAGCATATGTTTGTAGAAGTAAGAAAAAGAATTGGCTAGCAAGATGGTTCAGCACATAAAGTATGCCCTACACAAGCCTAATGATATGAGTGTGAGCCTCAGATTCCATGTAATACTGAAAAGTAAAAGCTGGATCCACAAAAGTGGCCCTATGCTTTTCACCTGTGCTCAATGGCACATGAACATTCACACACCTAATATCACACACATACACAAACATACACACAAATACATACAAACACACACACACACACACATACTTCAATCACATGTAAAATAAAACAAGGATGGGTTTAAGAAATAGCAGCAGTCATTAAAAGTCTCCCAACCAAAAAAATAGTTGCCTAGGTTTAGTGCAGAATTCTATCAGATTGCCAAAGAAGACATAATACCAATACTTTTCAAACTGTTCCACAAAATAGAAACAGATGGAACACTAAGCCACAATTACATGCTTATAGCTAAAGCACAAAAAGACCCAACAAAGAAAGAGTACTTCAGACCAATTTCCCTTATTAATATCAATGCAAAAATACCCAATAAAATTCTTGCAAACCAAATCCAAGAACACAACAAAACAATCATCCATCATGATCAAGTAGGTTTCATCCCAGGCATGCAGGAATGGTTCAATATATGGAAATCCATCTATATATTCCACAATATAAATAAACTCAAAGGAAAAAACACATGATCATCTCATTAGATGCTGAGAAAGCATTTGACAAAATTCAACACCCCCTCATGGTAAAAGTCTTGGAAAGATCAGGAATTCAAGGCCCATACCTAAGCATAGTAAAAACAATATTCAACAAACCAGTATCCAACATCAATCTAAATGGAGAGAAATTTGAAGCAAGTCCACTAAAATCAGAGACTAGTCAATGCTGCCCACTCTCTCCCTACTTATTCAATATAATACTCAAAGTCCTAGCTAGAACAATTAGACAACAAAAGGAGGTCAAAGGGATACAAATTGGAAAGGAAGAAGTCAAAATATCACTATTTGCAGGTGATATTATATTATACTTAAGAGACCCCAAAAATTCTACCAGAGAACTCCTAAAACTGATAAACAACTCCAGCAAAGTGGCTGGATATAAAATTAACTCAAACAAATCAATAGCCTTCATCTACTCAAAGTATAAATAGGCTGAAAAAGAAATTAGGGAAATGACACCCTTCACAATAGTCATAAATAATATAAAATACCTTGTTGTGACCCCAGCCAAGCAAGTGAAAAGTCTGTGTGACCATAACTTCAAGTCTCTGAAGAAAGAAATCAAAGAAGATCTCAGAAGATGGAAAGATCTCCCATGCTCATGGATTGGCAGGATTAATATAGTAAAAATGACCATCTTGCTGAAAGCAATCTACAGATTCAATGCAATACCCATCAAAATTCCAACTTAATTCTTCATAGAGGTAGAAAGACAAATTCTCAATTCATTTGGAATAACAAAATACCCAGAAGAGTGAAAATTATTCTTCTTAACACTAAAAGAACTTCTGGGGAATCACCATACTGACCTCAAACTGTAATACAGAGCAATAGTGATAATAACTGGTACAGAAACTGGGAGGTAGATCAATGGAATAGAAATGAAGACCTAGAAATTAACCCACACACCTATGGTCATTGCATCTTTGACAACGAAGCTAAAAACATCCAGTGGAAAAAAGACAGCATTTTCAACCAGCTGTCACATATAGAAGAATACACATTAATCTATTGTTATCTCCTTGTACAAAGCTAAAGTCCAAGTGGATCAAGGACCTCCACATGAAACCAGATACACTGAAACTAATAGATGAGAAAGTGGTGAAGAGCCTTGGACACATGGGCACAGAGGAAAATTTCCTGAAGAGAACACCAGTGGCTTATGCTCTAAGATCAAAAATAGACAAATGGGACCTCATAAAATTGCAAAGCTTCTATAAGACAAAAGTCATTGTCAACAGGACAGAACAGCAACCAACAGATTGAGAAAAGATCTTTACCAATTCTACAACTGATAGAGGGCTAATATCTAATATATATAAAGAACTCAGAAAGTTAGATATAAGAGAAAAAATAACACTATTAAAATATGGGATACAGAGCTAAACAAATAATTCCCAATGGAGGAATTTTGAATGGGTAAGAAGCACCTAAAGAAATGTCCAACATCCTTACCCATCAGGCAAATTTAAATCAAAACAACCCTGAGATTTCATCTTACACCTGTCAAATGGCTAAGGTCAAAATCTCAGGTGACAACAGGTACTGTTGAGGATGTGGAGAACAAGGAACATTCCTCCACTGCTGGTGGGATTTAAAGCTGGTACAACCACTCTGGAAATCAGTTTGGCAGTACATCAGAAAACTGGACATAGTATTACCAGAGGACCCAGTTATACCACTCCTGGCATATACCTAAAAGGTGCTCCAACATATAACAAGGACACATGCTCCACTATGCTCATAGCAGCTTTATATATAATTGCCAGAAGCTAGAAAGAACCCAGATGTCCTTCAACAGAGGAATGGATACAGAAAATGTGGTGGATTGACACAATGAAGTTCTACACTGCTATTAAAAACATTGACTTCATGATATTTATAGGCAAATGGATGGAACTAGAAAGTGTCATCCTTAGTGACTCAGTCATAAAAGAACACATGGTATGCATTCACTGATAAGTGGATATTTGCCCAAAAGCTCAGAATACCCATGTTACAATTTACAGACCATGTGAAGTCCTTCTTAGAAGGGGGAAAATATACTCATGGGAAGAAATATGGAACAAAGTGTGGAGCAAAGACTGAAGGAAAGGCCATCTACAGACTGCCCTGCCTGGGCATCCATCCCATATACAGACACCAAACCCAGACACTACTGTGGATACCAAGAAGTGATTGCTAAAGAGCCTGGTATAACTGTCTCCTGAGAGGCTCTGCCAGAGCCTGACAAACACAGTGGTGGATGGTTGTAGCCAACCATTGGACTGAGTATGGGGTCCCCAATGGAGGAGTTAGGGAAAGGACTGAAGGAGCTGAAGTGGTTCGCAACCCTATAGGAAGGACAATAATATCAGTGAACCCAGACCCCAAGAGTTCCTTGGGACTAAACCACCAACTAAGTAGTACACATGGAGGGACCCAGGGCTCCAGTTGCATATATAGCAGAGGATGTCCTTGACTGGTCGTCAGTTGTAGGAGAGGCCCTTGGTCCTGGGAAGACTCAATGCCCCAGTGTAAGGGAATGCCAGAGTGGTGAGGCAGGAGTGGAGGGGTGGGTGGGTGAGCACTCTCATAGAAGCAGGGGGAGGGAGGATGTGATAGGGAGATTCTGGAGTAGAAACTACGAAAGGGGATAATGTTTGAAATGTAAATAAATAAAATATCCAATAAAAAAGAAATTGATTTTCTGTAGAAAGGTATTATAGTAAAACCGATTTCCTTGTATGTTAGTCAAAAATGATAACAAAAATAAGTAAATAAAATTATGTAGGTTGAAGGATAGATATATTTGTGTGTACACTAGTTAGTATATGGTTTGCATATGCTTGTTCCAGGGAGTGGCACTATTAGAAGTTGTGGTCCTCCTTTCATTGATGCCCTCAAATATTTAGTAAATATGCAAGGTATAATTACAGTCCTACTTGAGAATCACTGAAGTTAGATAGTTTCACAGACTGAGAAGGATCGTTGGCCACAAACCTGGTAGGAACTCCCTAGGATGACCAACACTGTCAACTAATCTGGACCCTTAGTGGCTCTTATAGATCGAACCAGCAACCAAAGAGGATACACAGGTGAGACCTAGGCCTCCCTGCACATCTGTAGCAGATGTGCAGCTCAGTCTTCATGTGGGTTCCCCAACAACTAGAGCAGGGTCTGTTGCTAAAGCTGTTTCCTCTCTGTGGAATCTGATCTCCCAACTGGGCTACCTTGCCTGACCTCAGGGGAGAGAGGATGCACCTAACTCTGAAGAGACTTGGTGTGCCAAGGAGACCTAAGGGCATCTCCACCCTCTCAATACAGAAGGGGGGGCGAGGAGAAATGGGGCAGGGACTGTGTGAAGAGATGTAAGGTGAATAAGTAAGTAAATAAGTAAATACATACATACATACATACATACATAAATATTGGAAAATAACAAATAAAATTCAGGTACAAGTAAACTCAGAAAAATCTATTTTAAACATTTAGTTTAAAAGCTAAACGTTTTAAATAAAATAATTTTGTGGGAAAGGGGAAAGCCTTTGGAATGTAAACATAGAATATAGAAAATAAAAAAAAGTAGCAACAACTTTCTATATTTATAGTAATAAAACAGAAGCACAGAAAAGTAATGGCCCCCAACATGCACCTGACCTACCACTGTGAAGTGTCAAGAACAGATTTTCTTGCGGTAAGCTTGCAAAGTACATGTCTATTATTTATGAATTTCTGCAATTTTCTTCACCAGATGCACTCTGGGAGATAAGTTGGAAGGAATACAGAGACTTCTTTTCATTTCTTTCCCTATGTTCTCTGATTACCCTGCCTTGTACTTCCGCCCTGTAATGACTCCCAAACCAAATGTTCCATATGTTCAAGAGTCACTCCCGTGAAAATAAGTGAAAATCAAATGAAAACTAACATCCAAATTATCAGAGTCTTTTGTACTAAGATCTTGAAAATGTATTTTGTACCCACAGATAAGTGTAGTGTTCACCCTTCATCAAGGGAACTTCTTTTATTGCCACAGAAACCATTATAGAAAAATTATAACTAATCAGATTTCAGAGCTGTGGAGTCTGCTTCTGGAGAATAACATCTGCAAAACACTTCCATACTTAAGGCTCTGGAAACATTGCAAAGGATGCAATGGGTAAGATTGTAAGAGACTTAGGATCAAGGAGCTTGCTGTGAGATTGTGTCTCTTAGTGACATCAGACATTGAATGCTACACTGATAAGTGGAGGCTTTCCCTGGGAACCTAATGGATGGAGACAGAAAGTCTTATCTAAATCCCTGAACCTTATCCATCCTGACTAAAGTATGGAGAATGGAGGAAGCACCTTATCTAAGACCATGAATATGCTTGGCAGAGCCAGTACTGGCCTGAAGCTATAGCTGTGGAGAGCTATGACTTGAGATCTTGAGAACTCCACTCTTCCCACTGTAAAGAGCTACATTTATCAGTCCCAAGATTGCTATGTCCTTGGTTTTTAATGCTCTTTTAATACCCTGTGTTCCCCTTTAGCAACAATATTTGATTAGGTTCTTCCTGAGTTAGTCCCATTGTATGAGAGTTTCTGCTGACACTCTTTCATTTCTTCCCTGGATATTGTGCATGAAATGGTCTACATTTTAGTAAATTTCCTTGGTGTAAGACATAGCTTCTGTAAGACCACCTGATCCAAAACTTGCTTATCTTCTTTGTCTTTTGTCTTATTTTCCTTCTGATCTCTTGGTCTTCTGTTTCAGTCCTCTTACTGAGGAGCAATTTGCTGGTCCAGCACAATCATAAAGTCTCACCTATGTGCCTGCAACAAATATGACCTAAACAATGACAATATCAATTAGCATGCTAAACTGGATGAGAAAAACCATACACAGCCTCTACTCTGCATCAAGAATCATAGACATGTAAAAAAAAACAAAGCTTGGTATCTGTCTAGGAAATTGTCCATTTCATCCAGAATTTCCAGTTGTGCCGAGTATAGGTTTTTGTAGTAAGATCTAATGAATTTTTTTTAATTTCTTCAGATTATATTGTTGTATCTCTCTTTTCATTTCTGATTTTGTTAATTTGGATACTCTCTCTGTGCCCTCTGGTTAGTCTGGCTAAGGGTTTATCTATCTTGTTGATTTTCTCAAAGAATTAGCTCCTGATTTTGTTGATTCTTTGTATAGTTCTTTTTGTTCCTACTTGGTTGATTTCAGCCCTGATTTTGATTATTTCCTACTGTCTACTCCTCTTGGGTGTATTTGCTTCTTTTTGTTCTAGAGCTTTCTGGGTGCTGTTAAAGTGCTAGTGTATGCTCTCTCTAGCTTCTTTTTGGAGGCACTCAGAGCTATGAGTTTTAGCACTGCTTTCATTGTGCCCCATAAATTTGATTATGCTGTGCCTAAAAATAGTCTTTGATTTCTTTCCTTATTTCTCCCTTGACCAAGTTATTGAGTAGAGCATTGTTCAGCTTCCATTTTTATGTGGGCTTTCTGTTGTTTTTGTTGCTATTGAAGACCAGCCTTAATTCGTAGTGATATGGCAGGAGGCATGGGATTATTTGAAACTTCTTATATCTGTTGAGGTCTGTTTTGTGACTGATTACATGGTCAGTTTTGGAGAAGGTACTATGAAGTGCTGAGAAGAAGGTATATTCTTTTGTTTTAGGATGAAATGTTTTCTAGATATCTAAATAGATAGTTAAATCTATTTGTTCTATAGCTTCTGTTAGTTCCACTGTGTCTCTGTTTAGTTGGTGTTTCCCCGATCGGTCTATTGGTGAGAATGGGGTGTTAAAGTCCCACACAATTATAGTGTGAGGTGCCATGTGTGCTTTGAGCTTTAGTAAAGTTTCTTTTGTGAACGTGGGTACCCTTGCATTTGGAGCATAGATGTTCAGAATTGAGAGTTCTTGGTAGATTTTTTCCTTTGATGAGTATGAAGATTCTTTCATCAATCTTTTTTGATGACTTTTGGTTGAAAGTTTATTTCATTGGATATTAGAATGGCTACTCCAGCTTGTTTCCTGGGACCATTTGCTTGGAAAATTGTTTTCCAGCCCTTTACACTGAGGTAGTGCTTGTCTTTGACACTGAGGTGCATTTCCTGTATACAACAAAATTCTGGGTTCTGTTCATGTATCCAGTTTGTTAGTCTATGTCTTTTTATTCGGGAATTGAATCCATTGATGTTAAGAGATTTTAAGGAATAGTGATTGTTGTTTCCTGTTATTTTTGAACAAATGTTATTTTTATGTTTGTGTGGTTATCTTCTTTTGTGTTTGTTGACAGAAGATTACTTTTTTGCTTTTTTTAGGGTGTAGATTCCCTCCTTGTGTTGGTGTTTCCCATCTATTATCCTTTGTAGTGCTGGATTTGTGGAAAGATATTGTGCAAATTTGGTTTTGTCATGGAATTTCTTGTTTTCTCCATCTATGGTAATTGAGAGTTTTGTTGGGTATAGTAGTCTGGTCTGACATTTGTGTTCTTTTAGGGTCTGTATAAGATCTGCCCAGGATCTTCTAGCTTTCATCGTCTCTGGTGAGAAGTCTGGTATAATTCTGATAGGCCTGCCTTTATGTGTTACTTGACCTTTATCCTTTACTGCTTTTAATATTATGTCTTTGTTTTGTGCATTTGGTGTTTCAATTATTATGTGACAGGAGGAATTTCTTTTCTGGTCCAATCTATTTGAAGTTCTATAGCCTTCTTGTATGTTCATGGGCATATCTTTCTTTAGGTCAGGAAAGTTTTCTTCTATAATTTTGTTGAAGATGTTTACTGGCCCTTTAAGCTGGAAATCTTCACTTTCTTCTATACCTATAACCCTTAGGCTTGGTCTTCTCACTGTGTCCTGGATTTCCTGGATGTTTTGGGTTAGAAGCTTTTTGCATTTTCTTTGACTGTTGAGTCAATGTTTTCTGTGGTATCTTTTGCATCTGAGATCCTCTCTTCTATCTCTTGTATTCTGTTGTTCACGCTTGCATCTATGACTCCTGGTTTCTTTCCTAGGCTTTCTTTCTCTAGAGATGTCTCACTTTTTGATTTCTTCATTGTTTCTGCTTCTATTCTTGAACCCTGGATAGTTCAGTTTCTTCACTTGTTTGTTTGTGTTTTCCTGTAATTCTTTAAGGGATTTATGTGTTTCCTCTTTAAGGGCTTCTACCTGTTTACCCATTTTCTCTTGTATTTTTTTTAAAGGAGTTTTTTATGTCCTTCTTGAAGTCCTCTATTAGCATCATGAGATGTGATTTTAAATCCAAATCTTGATTTTCCAATGTGTTGGGGGTATCCAGGAGTTGCTGTTGTGGGAGAACTAGGTTCAGATGATGCTATGTCACCTTGGTTTCTGTTGGTAATGTTCTTGCATTTGCCTTTTGCCATATTTCTAGTGTTAGCTGGTCATGCTGTCTCTGACTATGGCTTGTCTGTCCTTCAAGCATGTGCATCACTACTCCTTGGAGACCAGTTCTCTCTGGGAGGAATTTAGGTATGAATTTAGGTAGGAATTTAGGTCAGCTCAGGGGTACAGACAGAAACCAGAAGGAAACTGTGCCCAGGTGATCCTTGATTCTTGTGTCCTGATGGCCCTGAGCATGTCCCTCTTGGGTCAGGAATTTGAAGAGAAGTGGTGGTTTTACCTGTGTACACAGGTGTGTAGGCACTCCTGGGAGACCAGCTCTCTTGTGGCGGTATTTATTTATGTAGCTCTGTGCCCTAGGATCAGCTCTGGGCACAGGCAGAAATCGGAAGACTCCTGTTCTGGGCTGCCCCTGGGTTGTTGTTTCCTGAAATTTTCGGGTGGGTTTCTCTGAGCAGTAGGGGTGGTACTACCTCTGCTCCCAGGCCTGTCCTCACTCCTGGGAGGCTAGCTTTCTCTCTGTGCCACCTGGGTATGGAGCCCTGTGGCAGAGGATGGTCTCTAATAGCAGCCCATATTTGGATTTTAGTTTATTACAAATGTAGTCAAGTTGACAACTATCACTATCTATCCATCGCAAAGAGTATCATGAGTTAGTTCTTCTTTCTTATCAATTTTGTATTCTTTCTTAAAGTGTCAGATTTGTGCTCAGGGCTTCAGTTATACAGAGTATTTCATCATATCTTTTCTGGCTATTGAGATGTATCTTTCCACTTTAAAGAAATAAACACACTGTAAAGGATTAAATGTAATCAATGACATTTATATTTGCATATTACAACATGTAACCTAATTTCACAGCATATGAATACACTAATTTATGCAGAGTACATGAATATGCATGTACGTTTATCATTTTGTGATAATAACAGAAAATCTACACTCAATAGTTTTCAAAAATATAGACTGTTTTGACCTATACTCCCTAGTTGAGCAAAAGATATTTAAAATTTATTCCTCCTATGTAAAAGAGTTTGCATTTTTAGTACATAAATACCCATCCTTTTACACTGGATACTACCACTTTTCTATATGTTTGGTTTTATGAAATATAAAAAGGTTTGAAGTCATAGGAGCAGATTAAAGTTGTAGCAAATCTTGGGAAGGTGGAGGCCAGATATTGAAGTAGATCTTAAGGCTACAAACTTGTAGTTATGTTAGACAAATAAATGTAGAGATCTAACGTACAGCATGAAGAATGTCATGAATCAAGTATATTAAGTATTTGCTTGAGATAATTTTAGATGCCTTTACACAATAATGTATACAAATGTGTGCACACACATACAGATACACACCCACACACGGAGACACACGCACTCCAAATGTACCTAGGAAAAGAGTGGAATGTAATAAGAAGGTTCATTTTCTTGAGTGTGAAAATACTTTCATTAAACAAATACAATGATTTTTTTTGGTTGTATTTGTTTACAACATAGATTTTGCTGTGCCTGCCAAATACATAATAAATAAAATGCTAGTTTCTACTGATATGTGAAAATATAATTATGTACTTATCAATATTTTCTATTAGAGTATTTAAAGCTAATCTGAAGACCATTCTTAATTGAAATTTCTCACTGCTGTGCTTGTCTAGCTTCTTCAGAAGCACATGGTTGGTGCAGCTGTCAACATCATCTTATTTATTTTCTGTGACTACAACAGGGAGTCGTTCCCTGCTCTTTGCATCATAACCTTTTATTGTTGTATTAAAAGGATAAGAAATCAAAATTGGCTCTTTGTACAACTTTATCACCTCATTATTCATCCTGGCCAAATGGAGCTCTCTCCCCATAATTCCTACAATTTTTTGCCCTTTTCCTGTTTCTTAGAAACTTTATTTTGCTTACTTCTTGTTTGTGTCTCTCTTCATTTGTGATATTAGCTTGCTTCAGCCATGAAATATTAAGAAAAACTCTACAGTTCTTGTAAGAATCCACCTTTCACTTTTATTGCTGCTTTTGTTTGGGTCACAACTGCAGATTTTCTTTCTCAGCTTTCCTGTCCTTTGTTCTATGTCAACATTCAGGGGCATGAGGCAGGACTTTCAAGGAATTTGACTTTTATTTGACACTTAGTGGTTTCATCCAATGGTCAAGATTTATGCATAAATTAGGAAGGAGACAAAATGAGGGAATGACTTCTTATAAATAGTTTCATGTAACATACAGTGTCCCCTTAATAACTGTCTGCAACCTTTATTTTTGCTCGTGAGATTGAGTGGACTGAGAATTACTAGTTTAGAGAAGCACATTTCCAGGAGTGCTGAAAAAGTCTTTGCAGGAATACAGATCTGTGGAGCTTTGGTCTAGTCAGTGGTTTTATCCATGGATGCATCTAAACTTTAAGCAGGTGTCTGTGCAGTGGAAGAACCTGAATGTTTCTTCCTTCTGGTCCTGGTGGAGAAGTCACTAGGGACATGACTTTGGGTGCCAAGTCTTACAATGAGTGTCCATCTCTCTTGTCTCTGTTATCTGTTTCCTGGCTGCCATGAAGTATTTTCCCCCCATCACCAGTTTCTGGCATAACTTTCTGCTTCTCTACAGGCCAGGACACAGCACAAGCCTAGGATAACTTGTGACCTCTTAAACCATAAGGTAAAATAATATGTTGTCACTTTCTTATGCTGTATTTTCCAGTATTCAGTCAACATGATTGATCAACTTAAAAGATTTACAAGGGTATGCATAATACACAAAGATGAAGAATGGAGTTCCCACTACAGGACATCTTTGACAAACTTGTTCTAAATTTTTTTTTCATATCTTATTTTCAGACTATGTTTCCAAAGTGTATGTGTATAAGGAAAAAAAAAAACAACCAATCCAATTAGGGAAAATTCTTAATGAGGTTGTCAATGTAGTAGATGTTTAGAAATTTTTTTATTATTTCTATATTCCAAAGGCTTTCCCCTTTCCTAGTTTCCCCCTCACCATATGTCCCATAAGCCCATTCCCCAATCACACCCCCCACCACCACCATTTCTCTGTTCTGATACTCTCCTACCAAATTGGATCCAGTCTTTTCTGGATCAGGGTCCTCTCCTTCCTTCTTCTTGGGAATCTTTTGATTTGCTAATTGTGTCTTGAGTATTCAGAGCTTCTGGGCTCATTAATATCCACTTACCAGTGATTGCATTTCATGTGTATTCTTTTGTGGTTGGGTTCACTCACTTAGGATGATATGTTTTCCAGATGTTTAGAAATTTGAATCTGACAATAGCTTTACTTAAATTTGACCTTAAGTAAAGCCATAGTTCTACATTTTCTGAGAATGCACTAAATAAGTACTTAAGGAAATGACAAAAATGTTTGTAGTGTTTCATTTTGTATCCCTCCTTCTGTCTAGATCAATGTTTACCAAGATGCATCTTGTACATCCTAAATTAGGCAGGTGCTCTGTAACATCTCTGGATATGAATCCGAGAAAACAGTTGGATATTACAGCTTCCATCTATATCTTTGCCTTCCCTTTCAGGGCCTGTTCATACTGACATTTTGGGCCATGTTCACAGCTCAACTGACTCCAAAAATAACGCATGCTGCCTGAGTGCAGGGTTCCTCCCAGCTCTCTTTTGCTGAGAAGCCTGTATTTCCATGGAAACCAGATGGGCAAAAAAGAAAGGATGAGTGCATGAAAATTCTGAGCTTTTGGAAACAAAGGCTGAACCCAGAGTAAGTGCCTTTTTGGAATTCAGCCTAGGAGAAACCAGTACCAGTCCTGGCCTCAGACTACTGAGGGCAGTCTTGCTCCCTGCTGGCCTGAGTTCAGAAGAAACATATCTTCCACACAACACTTGTATTTTGAAGTACAGAAAAAGCATCATTGGGAATCCAAGAACCTAGATCATTTCTCTTCTGCCAGTCTCTGGTGATCTGAAATTCACATAGGCACTCTGCAAAATGCAAAATCTCAAGAAATGCTTTAAAATATTTATTCTTCCGAATGAATATTGGATGTTTTTTAAAATTTTAGAGTAGGAAGATACTCCCTCGGAGTCCATAGAATATACTGAGTTAAGAGTTTCTTATGATGATTTCTAATCAAACAATGTATATTTATCAAATGGAAATCTTTCCTTGTGAAAAAAAGGTGTTTATTCTATTCAAGATCCCCCAAATCTAAAGTTCTAGTGAATAAAATTTACATATTTCACTGCTTAAAACTTCCAATAGAAGTTTGTCAATTTAATTATTTAAATGCACTGGCATATAATATATATTTGATAGTATAGTATATGCCAGTGCATTTAAATAATTATATAATATATATATTATATATACTAGAATTCATTTTTGCCTTTTAAAAAATCTAGTCCTTATGATAGGGAAAATACACTGATAATTCTGCTGCCTCGATGTTAGTTCTGTATCCATGTCTGCCTGGACTTCCACCCCTTGCTACACACTTGCTCTCTTCATTTGCAGGAATATCGCTAGCCTAGATTGTGTACTCTATGTCTCAAAATAATGAACATAGGTGTGGGCTTGTGTTTTGGGAAATATTACAAAGAACCTGTAGGCTTCTTGTGCTACTGCCAGCCACTCTCTGTCTCGTGGGGCTAGCCAGCCATGCACTAGGAGGCATCGACCAACCAACCTGTCTTTGTCTCATGAAGACTCTGACTCTGAACTCCATAATCACTCCACCCAGCTTGCTAGGTTCCCATTAGCAGGTTTCTACCATACCAGTCCCATGCTTCAAAGCCCCCACGGACTTTGTGGTATATATCAGACAACCCATGCTGTCCCGCCGTACCTTTCTCTCTGGAGCCCAGTTGAATTACTTTGAGAAGAATAACTCCACACAAAGTTAACTCAGAAACAATTGTAACTCAGTCTCTGGGCTCAACAACTAAGACTAATCTTGTAAGCCTTATTAAATTAGATTCCTCTAGTGCTAAGTCTTGATGGATCCGCCATGATACAAGGGATTCTCTAGCTACTACATCTTGCCCTGATGCTATCCCTGTTCCAAAAGCCCTGAACTCTCTTCTCCTTCTTCTCTTCCTCTGTCCAACCTGGAAGTCCCGCCTACTCACCCAGTGATTGGCTCCTTTATTCATTAGGGAAGTGGTTCTCAAGAAGTCAGGAGTGAGTATATGACTCACTCCTCATCTGCAGCTCCTCCCAGGAGAGCAGAATTAGCATCCAAATACAAACAACACCAGGCCCATCAATGACAGGCCTTATTGTGATAATTTGCTATTGTGACAAAAACAAGGATTGAAACTTTATCAATTGGGTAAAATTATACACAGCATTGAGCTATTCATTTTGTGGAGGTTGAGTGAGCTTTGACTGTATGGGCAGTATTTTGTAGCCAAAAGATTCAGAGACCTTTGCTATTAAGTAGCTTTCTACCATCCTACATGGACTAACCCAAAATGAGTGGAACAGAAGGCAAAAATAAGGTAGCTTTATTGTGGTCCGAGGAAGCTTAATAAAGCTTAATGTTATATATCTACATCAGAAATTGGAGAGCTTTGTCTATAAAGCACCCATCCTTATTTGAGGAGCAGCTGGTCACTACTAGAAGAAAATCACTTTCCTATTATGGTGTTGATGCTTGTCAGCTGAGGATTAAGAATCAATTATAGTTAAGGAATAAGCATTCCATTGATAGAAAACCTTCTGGAAACTGTTTCCTCAGAATCTATGGTCCAGAGACACCTTCTGCCAGCAGCTGAATGTAATACTGTATAAGTTTCCCAGTTTGCACCAATTTTAAAGGCATGCAGGTGACCATAAATTGAAGCTGATCGGCCCTGTAAAAAGTCAGGGAAGGCTATTTACTTTACATCTTGGAGGAGAAACCCCTATTGACAAGGTCCTTGAGAGAAGTTGAGACCTGTCAACATGTGGCAGTACAGAATTCAAAGAAAGGCGACCTATTAAGGTGAGTCAGAGCTGCAGCAGAGACTCTAGAATTTTGGGGATGTCCAAACCATGGGGCAACCATTATAGACAGCAGCAGGTGAGAATCAGAGCCAGCATGAGCCTTTGATCCAAGCTGCATGTGCTGAGGATAACTTCATAAGGCTTTTTTAGAGCCCAGATGATTGTTGAATGAATCCCAGATATCTGACATTGTGCTTTTTACACTATTGTCTTCTGCTTTGATTTGATTGAGACTGTACCCTAATATTTCACTTTTTATGGTAATAACCTGTAGTTTTATTTTTTATTTTATAGGAGTCTACAATTGAGAGACTTTGGACTTTTAAAAATCCTTTAGTTTGGCTAAAGATTTAGGTGACTTACGCCACCGATAATGACCCCCACATCCTTGTTTATGTGGGCAGAATTGAATTTATTGTGTTTAGGAAAAGGAAGACATAAAGTCAGGAAGTGGATTTGTGGGATATTAGAATTGGAGTGTGAAGTAAGAAATTCTCAGAGGCTAATTAGATAGAATATTAAGCAGAAAAAGCAAGTGGCATTATTTATATTTTCAGTTACATCACTCATATCTATTATATTACTGAGTTGTCTAGAACAAATATGCTCCCTGATCCACTTTGTCAGAGTTCTCACTTCATCAGTTCAAACTAAGAGTTTGTAAATCCAAAAATACTTCATGTTGGATCCTAGAAACAACAACTGGGGTAATGTGAGTTGAGATATTGCTAAATCAGTTTCCCAAGAAGCAGAGTTTATTTTTAAGGAGAGAGCAGAGAAAAACGTGACCTATAGTTGATTATAAAAAGAAAGGATGTGAAAAGGAAGATTACATAAGAAGAAAATCTCACAGTCTCCTGATGTATACCACGGTCCTTTGGACACAGGGTAATTGTCCTGTCATTTAGATTTTTTTTCCAGATGTCTGCAGCCAAATGTGGATGAACCAACAACCACCTGATAGGAGGATACCTGGCTTGCACACTAGCCTTGTTTTCTGCTGGTCTCTCCATTTTTTTCAGATGGTCTTTCAATGCCGTTTTCCTTGTAATTTTCCTTTAATTATCATAATATTGACCTCAGCTATTTATCATAAATTGTGCCCCAGTATTTATGCTTCATTTATTTTACTACATTTATGGAAAACAATCCTCTCAGATTGTACAATTACATTCATGAAAATATTAGTCATTGTTCTCTAGAGAAACAAAACCAATATCTTTATGTTGTTTCAGGAAAGTATGGAGGTCCCAGTGTCCCACAGTGTGCCAGGTAGTAAGCCTACAGTCAGTTTAGGAAAAGCTGAGGAGTCAAAGCCTGACATGGAGTCACCAAGAAGAGTGAGCTAATGGGTAAATTCCAGTCTGAATATGAAAGTCTGAGGATCAAGAGTTGGTATTCATTCAGAAAATAAACTTGTTTCCCTTCCCTTTCATTGATTTTGTTTTGTTTCATTCAGGATCTGGACAATCTGGGTGATATCTAGTTGCATAAGAAAGGGACATTGAGGTACTAAATCTGTGGATTCAAGTACTGAACTCCATGCAAACTCCACTCAGATGAACCACACATTCTGAGACATATCTACTCTAATACATAAAATAACTGTCACCAGTGAGTGTTCCCTGACTTCTAGCACACCTAGCAGAAAGCTAACAGCATGCAGAAAATTTCCCTGTTTTTAGAGTTCCACTACCACCTCATTCTTCTCAGTGACAGGGGAATTAAGTTTCCTCCATTTTAGCATGTGTTGAGAGGGGCACATATGTCTTAATTAATCCATGTATTCAGTCTTTTTTGTTTTTTGTTTTTTGTTTGTTTTTATATGTATATTATACAAATTCAAAGTAGAAAGCTTGGTAGCAAGAGCCACAGATTTGAAAGGCATTTATACATTTCATAGCTTAATGCTATATTAAAATATTTTAAATTAATAAAAAGGATAGTAAATCAAACTTAATGTCTTTTTTCTTGTGAAGTTCTTCCTTCTCTTATATATATATATATATATATATATATATATATATATATATATTATTTTCTATATTCTTTGTTTACATTCCAAAGGCTTTCCCCTTACCAGTCCCCCCCTCACTATATGTCCCATAAGTCCTCTTCCCCCCCATTCCCCAATCACCCCCCCTCCCCACCATTTCTCTGTTCTGGTAATCTCCTACAAAACCGGATTTAGTCTTTCCCAGACCAGGGTCTTCTCCATCCCTTTTCTTGAGAATCTTTTGCTTAGCTAATTGTGTCTTGAGTATTCAGAGCCTCCGGGCTCATTAATATCCACTAATCAGTGATTGCAATTCAGGTGAATTCCTTTGTGATTGGGTTGACTCACTTAGGATGATATTTTCCAGATCCAACCATTTGCCTACAAATTGCATGAATTCATTATTTTTAATTGCTGAGTAGTATTCCATTGTCCCTCAACGGAGGAATGGATACAGAAAATGTGGTATTCAGTCTTTTTTTTTTTTTTTTTGCTCATGTTTTTAGAAATTCAGTGACTTACAGTTGAATATTTTAAGATACACCCTTTGGGTAAAGGAAGTCAGAGAAAATTCTTATAAAATACACTTAGAATTACTAAATAAGGGTGGGTTTTTTTTGGTGGAAAAAGTGAGGGCAATTAAATATTCATAGTATTTAATTTAAAAGTTTAAAAAGCCTTCAGAACCACCATATTTTGTTAGTATTTTTAAAAACATGATCGTTGAATAAGACTACAAAGGTAAGGAGAAGTAAGCATGTAGTAATGTCTCAAAAGAGTTCTATTTAGTGTTTGGCAGCAACTTTGCAGTCTGCTGACTTCCATTGTACTTTTATTTCAATGTAAGCTCAAGAACTCCCTTCAGCAGTGATCATTCATTTTCACACATCACTTTGATTGATCAGCATCATTGTAAAAATGCACACACATATAAACCTGTGTTTATATATGTATGCATATATAAACATACTTATATCTGTATATGTGTGTATGTTTATATATATATTAATATACATGTTCACATATGTGCATATGCATATGTGAGAGGATCTTTTACATGGAAGCCAATGAAACATGTCTTCTGAAATTTCTCTCTAATTTATTTTCTGGTCCAGGGTCTCTTATTGAACCTGGAGTTCATGAATTTGACTTTACTGGATTACCAGCAAGCCCCAAGGACCCACCTCTGAGAACTCTGTCCTCATGTTCCAAGAACAGTAATCATAAGCATGCACAAATATGTTGTGCTTTTATGTGGATACTAGTGATGCAAATGCAGATCCTCATGACTGGGATGCTAGGGTGCTGCTGACTGAGCCAACTCCTCAGAATTTTAAAAAGAGATTCTTATCTTATTACTTAACACATAGAATTTCAACATAATTCAACAGTACTGCTGATGTTTGGTGCATATATCATGTTCATATAATATTTAAACGTGTACAAACCTATTTTCACATGCATTATATCTTTGTAAAAATAATAACTACACAAATTCTTCTACAATGCATTGGAATGCACATATGAATATGTTGCCCTGAATCTGATCAACATGTACAGTGAAAATATTTTAACAGTCTGGATAGCTTTTGCGGATGAATTCCTGTTGGGTTATCATGATCTACCAACAATGTGACTTCACCATATTGTGTGACGACACATTAGAACTTCCTACTCTTCTACAATCATAACTAAGCATTTGCTGATTAAACATTTCTATTGTGCTTTCCCCCACTACTCTCTCCAATTTCACAATTCCATGTACATCCTATGTACGCGCTGATTAATTTTTTTCTCAATTTGGCACTATCTAGGATCATCTAAGAGGATGAAACCTCAATTGAGAAAATGCCTTCATTAAAGTGACCCATGGACAAATCACTGCTGCTTTTTTTTTGCTTAATAAATGATGTAGTAGGGTCCAGGATACTGGGGGTAGTACTCCTGTTGGCAGATGGGCTATCCTGGGCCTGTAAAGATTGGATCCAGTTTTGTAGAGAAACCGTGGGGGGAGGGGGAATGATTGGGGAATAGTTGGGGAGGAGAGGAATTATGGGACGTATGGTGGGGGGGAACTAGGAAAGGGGAAAGCCTTTGGAATGTAAACATAGAATATAGAAAATAAAAATTAAAATAAAAAATAATAAAACAAAAGCTAGTTGAGCAAGCCATGTAAAACAAACTAGTAATCCGTGTTCCCCCACAGTGTCTGTTTAACTTACTGCCTCCAGGTTCCTGGTTTCAGTTCTTGCATTGTCTTCCTTCATGATTCTTTATAAGTTATAAAATAGAGTAAGCCATTTTTTCTCAAAGATTCTCCTGATCATGGTGTTTATCAAAGGAATAGAAAGCAAACTAAGACAATACATAAAGGAGGCAGTAGAGTCCTATACATTTGGTGTCTGTACTCTTAATCTGCAGATCTTCAGGTTCATGGATAATGTAACAAGTGAATAAGCTTAATTTTCTTTGAATGGATAAATATTTATTAGTTTATGTTTTATGTGTACTATATTTTCTTCATCCACTCAGCAGGTGACTTGTTTCCAATTTTACTTATTTTTGTATACTGTTAAAAATAACCACAGGATGCAGACAATTGTCTTTTTTAGCACACTGGTTTTGGATTCTTTGAATTCCACTCAGTGGTGGGAATGTTGAGCTATATAGTCAATATTTATTACAGATCCTAAGGCAGGGACTGAAGCAGAAACCATCGGCGAACACTGATGGCTGGTAGCCTCCTGCTTGCTCAGTTGCTTTCATATACAGTTCAGGAAGCCCTATATGAGGGTGGTACTGCCCACAAGGGCCTGAACAATCTAGAAAATTCCTCAAATAGCCTTCAGGCAATCTGATCAAGGCAACCCCTAAGTTCCTATTCTGTGAGAAATCTTTAAGCTGTGTTGCTGACAGGTGAAGCTAACTAAACGATCTGGCTGACAATTTTGTTTATGTGTAAGTAATTCATTTTGCTGACTCCCCTCCTCCCCCAACCATTTCTTATCTCCATCCCATCCTCAGCAACTCCTCCTTATCCCTACCAGTCCCTCTAAGATGTGAGACTCCTGATTTTGTTCTGTGTCTCACTGAGTTTATAGTCAAGGTTTTTTGGTATGACTATAGTGACTATAGGATCATAGTTATTTTGATTGCGATAGGGTTACTGGTGAACTGTGATATTGAGTAAAAGCAACAAATGCATGTTACTGCTGAGCCATTGTTTCTCAAACCTCTAATGGACATCTTCTTATGCAGATCCAAGGAAGGTGTCCACACTTGTTGAGAATTCATGTTTTCATTGACTCTGTATTGAATACAAGATGACTGTCAGCCCTTCCCATTTTGGCCTCCTATGTTCTTGCTTCCTTCTCTTTCATAATGTGCCAAGATCCTTGTAGAAGATGATAACATTATTTGACTTAGGCTTGAACACTGAATTGTTACTTGTTCTCAGCACCAGGTGAAGCCACAAGTCTTAGCATTTACTGGATTTATCTAGAAAGACAGTGCATTCTAAAGGCAGCAGGACACTTTGTCAATTTAGCTAGACAACAAAATTAAGCTCCTCTCCTAGAGTGTGTGGTCTCTCCCATCATGGATTTCTGAGTTGATTTAGAGTACATGGTATAAATTCTCTCCCGGGGAATGATCCGATAATAGCGTTATTATTTTATAGGTGGCAGCATGTGGAAATTGGATATTGTAGTCCATAGATCTGGGAAAGATAACGAATGCCTCTCACAGTTCAGCAACCTGTGTCACATGGAAACTAGATTGCAGGGAGAAAGATTCCAGATGAGTTATAGCTTGTTCTTTATGATGCTACCAGTGTGTAGTGTCTTCCGCAACAGCTTATCATTTGCTGATGGTAGGAACCATGAGGACTGGTAAGAGCCTGTAATGTTTTGATGGTGTCTAAGCTGTCATTGTTTAAAAAAAAAAACAAGAACAACAATAAAAACCCCTCATATAAAAATAACCCACACTCAGCACTGAGATTTTTATTAAAAATGGTATCTTCTTGGAGGTGCTTTTCCAAGGTATTCAGGGTATCTCATTTCCAACCTTTTGTTTCATAGTTTGTGTTTTATTCATTTTAGACTAGCACTTTTCTATATGGCTTTTTCATACAGTTTCATTTTGAATAACTCCATTCCTATCTCCTTGTCTCCTTATTCCCTACATGACACAGCTTCAACCTTTGACTTCCACATTTCACATCTCAATCTTCATCGCACCTAAGTTTCACTGGCATCTCTCATGTAAGGCATCCCCCTCCCAGTGATCCCCTTTTAGGTTTAACGCATCTCTGTGATCTCTAAGATGGCTTGTTGGTCATAAATTTATTTACCTGGTTTTTATACTGGATGAATTCTCTCTCTCTCTCTCTCCAAATAATAATGGATTGTTTGCTAGATAAAATAGTCTGTGTTGGAATTGGTTTCTTTCAGAGTAAGAGCACATTGCTCTAAGCTCTCCTGGCTTTTAAAGTTTCAGTTGAGAAGAATGCTGTTATTCTGATGGACATGGCTTTACAAGTGACTTGAACTATGTCCTTTATGGCTTTCAATATCCTTTCTTTGCTTTCTGTTTGCTGTAGTAACTATAATATGGAGTGGGACATTTCTTTTCTAATTTCCTATTTAATGTATATTTATATTTTGTTTCTAAATGGACATTATTTTTAGCTTGGTTTAGTAAATTTTCTTTTATGATTTTATTATGGACCTATTATGTTACAGACCTTTGACTTACACTTTTTTCTCTTTCTTTAATGCCAATAATTGTTAGACTTGGCCTTTTAAATTGTGTTCCACATTCAAGTTGTGAGATTTTGAAATGTTATCATTTTGTTGAATTTCATGTTTCCTTTCCTCAACCTCATCTTCAAGCCCTTAGATTCTGTCTTTATGCAGTCCCTTCTGTTGGTGAGAATTTCAATTTTGTATTAGATTTATTTAAAGTTTTTAACTCCACATTCATTTGACTTTTGGTTTTCTTTACTGATTTTATCTGCTTACCGAATTCAGTGTCTACATCTTGTGTTGAATTCTTGTACTGTCTTCATTAGGTCATCCAGCTGTTTGTGTGCCCTTGAACTTGCTTCTGTTTACTCTTGTTCCTCTTCCATTCATTCAAGTCCTCTTTAAATATCTCAATCTCTTCAAGCATCTTCATGATTATTATTTTCCAATCTGTATTATGTTATTCTTCTGGTTAATTTATTCTCTTTGGAGGCATGTGTTGTAGGATTGGTGATTGTTGGGGTGTTTGCAATCATACTTACTGCAGTCAGGTTGTAGGTTGTGATGAGTATTTAGTTTACTGAGCTGAAGTCCCAGGGTAGGGCTATGAGCTCAGCAGCTTGAGGCTTACAGGGGGTATGACCCGAAGGCCAGATGATTTCTTTCAAGAAGTGAAGGTGAAGTTAGGGAGGGTTCTGAGGCACAGATGAGAACTAGAGGGCTTAAGGGAAATCCAGATGGAGTGGAGCTGATATAGAAAGTCCTAGAATTTGGAAGAGAATCATTTATCATGTCAGGAGCAAAGTTCAAAGGGTAGAGTATGCAGGGTAGAAACATCAGAATCCAGATCTTCACAGGTAGCTCATGTTGCATGAACCCAGTACCTGGGACACATTCACAGGATAGAATTCATGAAGATTTGAAGCTAGGTCCCACCCAGCTTCTGAAGGCTGCCTTCTTTGCTCTAAAAGTCCTATCAAAAGTTTTCTCCATGTACTATGAATGAATCTGTGTTTCTTGAAGATTCTTGAGTATGTTATATATGCATAGTTTATTTTACAACTTTTTGACAAAACACAAATTGTTTACATTCTTAAAGTTCTATTCCCTAGACTATGTTTTATAGAAATGGAGAATACTCAGGGACAGGAAGCTGTCAGCACCCTTTGGCAGTGGCAGACACATACACCACAGTGTGAGGAAGGCAGATTCTTGTCTATCTAATTGTCCTGTCAAATTTTACCCAGAAATAAATGCCTGATTATTTAACAGAAAATTTTGCTAAAGGTTCATGAAAATTCAGAGCCATTTATTGATTTTTTTCCCCACAGAGTTACATTTTCTTTTTTTCTGGATCACAAAAACAAGACCTTGTTTGTTCAGTAGATGTCACTATAAGGTTGCTGTTCTGTCATTTAATTTTCTTGCGTTCTACACCATCAAAGATGAACCAGGCATTGGCATTTATTTCCATCTGTCTTAATGTTAAAAATACATAAGATTATATACACTTATATGCTTGTATTGCTATATTATTATTGTTATTATTATCATTATTATTATCTTAAAATTAACTATTTCTCTGTGGAGGGATAATTATGTGGTGAATGCATGCATGGATGCATGTGTGTATGTGTGTGTGTCTGTGTGTGTATATGATGCACATGCACATGGGCTGGTCATGCATGTACGGGAATGAACAAGTCTGTATATAAATTTGAGAGATCTAACTCTGGATTTCAGAATTTTAAGCAAGCACCATCTCACCAGCTTCTATAACTGTTGTTTGAGACAAATTCTCAATATCTCAGGCTGTCATGAAGAACGACTTGAAATTTCAAATTCCCCTGGATTACCTCTTCAATTTATGGGATTATTTCAGGGCATATTCAGAGACCCGCAGCCAATCATTAGATGGAGAGAGAAAGAGAGAGAGAGAGAGAGAGAGAGAGAGAGAGAGAGAGAGAGAGAGAGGGAGGGAGGGAGGAGAGAGAGAGGGAGGGAGAGAGAGAGAGAGAGAGAGAGAGAGAGAGAGAGAGAGAGAGAGAGAGAGAGAGCCAAAATTGAAACTCCCCATTGGGTACCTCACTTTGAGGCTCAGAGAACCCCATGGAAGAAGGGGAGGGAGAATTTTAGGTACTAAAGCATAGTCCATGGCTCATAGACATCAACCAAGCAGGGCTCCTGGAGGTTCACAAAGGTCGAAGCAGCAACCACAGAGTCTGCACGGGTCTGTTCTAGGTCCTCTGCATATACGGTTGTTATCTAGGTGTTCTTGTGGAGCTCCTAACAGTGTGAGTGTGGGTGTCTCTGGCTCTTTTTCCAGCTTTTGAAACCCTCTCCCTCCTGCTGGGCTGCCTTGCCCAGTCTTGAAAGGAGGGTTTGTGTCTAGTCTTATTGTATCTTCTTTGCTGTGTTTGGGGTGGGGGAAAAAAGAAAGAAATGAACAAGAAAAGACAAGTTTGGTTCTTGGTTTTGTGGAAGAGCAAGTTTATTGTAGACAAAAGGGAAAGCAGAGCCGGAGGCAGGGATATCTGGGAGAGTTCAGAGTGGATATGACCCTGAGCCATGAGAGAACTGGGGAGGAAAAGTTACAGGGGACAGGGGGAAACAAGGTCCAGCAGCCAGGAGGCCCAAAAGGGAATGGGGCAATCAAAATTTTGGTATTATGTAGAGGAGAACAAGTTAGCTCCCAGGACTGAGAGTTCAGGGTAGGTAGGGGTTAAGATGTGAAAGACAGGAGCTCCCAGTAACAGGTTGAGGGATGCTGGGAGTGTCTGGTGGTCAGGTGTGCTTTGATATGTTAAGTAGGCAATTCAACCACTTGTGCCAGGTTAGAAACCCAAGGTCTTTCAGATGATTTCTCTGGAAGTCCTGCTCATTTCTGAAGGGAAACAGAAGTCTGATGAATCTGGAGAGGAGGGGAGGGGAGGGAGACTGGGAGGAGTGGAGGGAGGGGGAACTGCAGTTGGGATGTATTTAAAACAAAATAAACACACACACACACACACACACACACACACACACACACACACGGTGCTCTGTTTATGTGATGCTGAAATCAGACCCAAGAAATCATGCATGTGAGGCAAGCACTTTACCAACTGGGTCTCTTTCCTCGCCCTTGAATTATATACTTCAATGCTCAACTTTAATTGAAAAGGAAAAGAGGGAGCACATTATCTTTCACATAAAATAATTATTTAGTAGTGACACCCAATTATATACTTGTTGTAAATGTCTTTAATTTTATTTATTATTTCTGAATCTCTCTCTCTCTCTCTCTCTCTCTCTCTCTCTCTCTCTCTCTCTGTTTCTCTCTGTGTGTGTATGGTGTGTATGTGTGTGTGTGTGCACGCACACACACACTTGCACACGTGCGCAGGAGTGTGTGGTTGTGTGTTTAGGGATGTTGAGGTCTGAGGACACCTACTTAGAACTTTGTGTCCTTCCACTGTGTGTCCAGTATCAAACTCACACAGTGAGGCTTTTGAGACCTGAGCTTCTTGTCTTCACCCCATCTTGCCATGTCTTATGGTGGTATACTTTAATAAAATTAAGTGTGTGTTACAGTGCAGCAGTCCTCAGTTTACCGAGCACACAAATTCAAGTCAATGAAGGTACTCAAAGCTTTCATTTTTCTCACTTGTGCAGTATTTTGAACCTTATTTAAAAATTATAATTTTGAATTCTCTCTTAATATATTTGAAAGAATTTTATACAAACAAGGCTTTCGCTTTGAGCCTTTTGTCTGTACAGCCATTTTTCTTTTCTTTTTTTAAATTTTCTATATTCTTTGTTTACATTCTGAATGCTTTCCCCTTTTCCAGTTCCCCCCCTCACAATATGTCCCATAGGTCCTTTTCCTTCCACCCATTCCCCAATCACCCCTCCCATTTCTCTAGAGTCTAAGATTGACATTACCACCTCTACTTAAACATCCCTGCTCTAAATCACCATGATCTTAGCTTTCTCTTATCTCTCATCAACAAGGACCTCTTGAACTGCTCCAGTCTCATTTTCAGAAAAATGAAGTAGAATTCTCACTGTCTAATGCTCTCTGAAAATTTCCCTGAAATAATATGATAGGTAAGTGGCCACAATCTCCACGTTCTTGTTCTATGCTTTTTGTTCTTGTGATTTTTTTAAATCCTTTTTTTTTTTTTTGAGATAGTGTTTCTCTGTATAGCCCTACCTGTCCTGGAACTCACTCTGTAGACCAGGCTGGCCTCGAACTCAGAAATTCGCCTACCTCTGTCTCCCAGAGTGCTGGAATTACAGACATGCGCCACCACTGCCCAGCTTAAAATCCTTTATTTCAATAACTTTATGTAGTTTTTGTTCTTACTGAGGTTACTTACACTGTGTATTAATAAGCCTAAATCTAGCTTAGTGTTTTAGCTGTCTGTTCGTTCTATCATCTTCCGCTATAGATTGGATACTTCCTGTATGTTGGACTTCTCACTGCCTGACCCTATTTGCCCTTTGGGGGTGGAGGTAAGGTGTAGCAGAATCAAAGACACAGACTCCAGGAGTAGGTGAGAATGGCTGCTACAAGCTCCTGTGAACACTACTGCAAGCTCCTTTAATGCCCTCTACCTGCACCCCATTGGTCCCCCCAAAAAGCATCTCTTCTAAACAGCAGTTCCTGCTTGGCTGCCATTGTCTGCATGAGCAATCCTTGATCTGTCAGGCAGTCATCAATTAAGTCCTCCTGCAGGAGATGCCTTTGAGGTCCATGGCCTCTGGTGTTTACTTAGAGGTGGCTGCAGCTGGTATTTCTACATGGTGTGTGTGTGTGTGTGTGTGTGTGTGTGTGTGTACTATATTCTTGACAATGCTTTTATTGGGATGGCTCCTCTTAATACTTTCTCCCCTGAATTTTGTCTTTTCTTTAACTCTCTGGCAGCAGAAATTAAAACAGCACAGGTAAAACTCTTATTTCACATTGCTAAACATGATTTTCTGTAGTCCTGGACATGTCTTACCCTTGATATAGAGCTTGGACTTCTGGTCCATCTCCTCTTCTCTTTCCCTTTCCCTTGTGGCAGGATGAAGAACTGATTCTTTTGATGTAGAGCCATGTTCTTAGAGGCTGATTCTTAATTCTGGAAAGGCCAATTAGGCATTATAATATTATTTTCCTTGTTGCCTTGATATGGTATTGATTTCATCATAGTATATGTTAAACTTTCAAATTCATCCAGCCCAGTTCAGACATTTTTTTTGTCACATGACTTTTCTGGCTTGTGAACTTCCCAGGATCGCAAGCTCTAAGATGCTAAGAGAGTCACTGTCACCTTCAGCTTGCAAGGTGTTTTGTGTAGGGGAAATTAGTTTTGTGTAGAGGCCATAGAAATACTTATCAGAGTTGCTTCTATCCTACCACATGGATCATCAGTATTGAGCTTGAAGGGCCAAGTTTGTCAGGAAGTATCTTTATCAACTACACCATCTTGCCACTTCAAATAAGGAATCGTTTATTTATCTAGTCTATTCAACCATACAGCCAGAAAGCATAAGCTTTTTTCTATGTGATGGACATGGTAAAATTATGTTTAGTTCTCTATCCAATTTCATGTTATAAAACATGCGTGGAGATGGCAACATTTACCTTTCCAGACAATCTTTAAGAATTAAGTGTCTATAGGTTTTAAGAAACTCATGGGCTGGAGAGATGATGGCTCAGCAGTTAAGAGCACTGACTGCTTTTCCAAAGGTCCTGAGTTCAAATCCCAGCCACCACATGGTGGCTCACAACCATCTGTAATGAGATCTGACGCCCTCTTCTGGAGTGTCTGAAGACAGCTACAGTGTACTTAGATATAATAAATTAAAAAAATAAAGTTAAAAAAAAAGAAATTCATTATAGGGCTTATATGACCATTTATAAGAGATTTTGAGATATAAATGTAGATTTGTTTAAATCAAAGGACGATTGAAGATAATAAGAATTATCAGAATAAAAATCATTCAGAAAATTTAGTAGTATACTGAAGGAATTACAAAAATGATTCCTAGCCATCCCATCTCATAGATAAGTACTGAGTTTATAGGGAAATGAATTCCTCCATTGGACTGAATAATAACTTTTAGATAGGAACAGGATATTATGAAGGTAATTATCTTGTCTGTTTCAATAATTATGCTGAACTTGCTGGGGGCAGGATATTTTCAGCCATCCTTACATCATATGTAATGATTTCTTAAATCATTCAAATCCTTTTTATCATGCTGCAGACAATGCACCCTTACCTTTTTTGATCCTTTAATCTAGCATACTGTGTGTTTTCTAAGATTATTAGAATATATATGGAATTTGACTCTAGTGTTACAGTTCATTACAACTTCATCTAAGTTTCTAATAATCATTATATTAGAACTCAAAATATAAAGTGCCACTTGTGATGATTTAAAGTTAATTACTAAGTTGGTTATTGTGACATTAAAATGTGTAGTCATCAAGTTCAAAATTCTATCCTTCCTAAAATCAAAAACGTTTTGATTACACTGTGTGCAGCATTCTTAAATTAACTTAGTTTAACTACAGTCTGAAATGTGTAGTGCTACGCATGCATTGGCTTTTGGAATGACTTTAATTTTACATAATTTATGTTATAAACTGTCCAAAGTATGATGTACACACACACACACACACACACACACACACACATACAAAATAGATTATCAAAATTAGTATTTTCTCTCCTCTTGCTAATGGGGCACAGACAGGTAGAAGAAAGAAATATAATGCATTTTAGGCTGTTTCACATAATTTGGGGAAATCTTTTGATTTTGTGTTAGTCTAACAAACACAAGAGAGCAACTTATAATCTTTTATTACAAAAGGAGAAAGAAATCTTTTGCTTTGTCAACTTATAACAGATCTTAGTGCAACTGTATTTTATTAACTTACTCATATTCAAGAAAAACATCTTACTGTATCTTCTCTAGTTGGTAGTCTCTACAAGAGAGAAGCATTTTAATGGGTTATTTAAGAAGTTATAAAAATACAGTAAAGAGTCACAAATGGGTATATTCTATCCTCTTAGGGCAGCATCCTCTGCATCTGTGTGAGCCCCAGTCCCAATCCTGGGGACAGCAAAAACAACAACAACAACAACAACAACAACAACAAGAAAACAAAACAACACAAAAATAAACCAAACAGGATTCACTAGGCACAAGCAAAATCCCATTAGTAGGCAGGTTCTCCACAAGTCAAAACTTACAGTATCTGCACAGTGAATATTTTCCTGTCCTTATGTCAAGCAGATATTCCTTCTTAAGTAGACATGGCTGGAGTGCAGCAAATGTGGTCTAGATTCTAGTGTATGCATGCATTCTAATGACACGAATAGGGATTTGTTTATAGTTCCCTTCTGGATATTTTTTGTTCACATATGGACTGCAATACACCATACACATGCCTTTTCAAGGATAAGATAAATTATTTCAATTTGATGTGTCCATAGATATTTTCAGATTAATTTTCATAAATCCTCACTGAGTTAGGTGAGATACATATGCCCCTTTAGCTCACTGGGGCACAAAATACTAGATATTTAAGATCTTCACATTCTCCAGTCATTTTCCTCTGTACCAAATGTACTACACTGTCAACAGGAGCGAGTCTGTTCATCCATTGCAGTTTTTTTTTTCTCTTAGAAAGTTAGGAAGCTCTGCAGACAAGCCATATTCACTGAAGAGCAGGATCCTGTTTCTGGAGGCATGGCCATTAAGATTCCAGGCAGTCCTGGTAGCTTTGATTCTCAGATCCTTTTCTCTGAAACAAAACACCAAGAGAAACTTTAAAAGTTGTAGCATTCCACTGTGACTTCTAAAATTGCCTCTTCCAGAGGCTATACATCCATAAAGTACCAGAACGCAAGTACTGCCAGGAATTGGTTCAGACTCTTCATGCTAGAAAAATAAATTGAGTTAGTACATCTAAATCACACTTTTATACTTGAAATAAGCACATCTAAAATGTGCATTTTTACCAAAATTAAATGGCTGTACTTAATGAATGTAAATATGGTGGTTCTTAGGTAACCTGTGTATTAAATGTATACAGGGACCAGTGAGTAAGAGTGTGTGCTGCCAAGCTGGACCACCCCACGTTTGGATTGTTGCAGCTCACATTTTGGAAGGAAAGAAGAGACTCCTTCCACAAGGAGTCTTTGGTCATTGTATAGGTACAGTAGAATACGTGTTGCCCCACTAAACAAATAAATGTAAATATATATGGATATGATTATTATTAAATTAAACAGATACTTTAAAAACTATTTTTAACATTCGTCCATGGCAGAAGAAGACATTTGACTTGTGCAAATTTCTGATGCCATGTGTTCCCCAGAAATCAGTCGCCTAGGTGGCATCTCACTGGGATACCTGTCTCCAGATGTGCACAAGCGAGGAGATAGGGCAAAAACTCACTTTCTTTCTTCTTCCATGACCTTCAAAGCTGTTACTAAACTAACATTCTAGGCTCATTATAATTCATTGAAAACATATAGTCATTATAGTATCAGAAGCCACATAATCTCTTCTGGACTTTTAGATTTAATCAATAATGCTCACTTATTTAACTTAATTTTTTTTCAAAGTTGGCTTTGACAAATCATGAGGAATGGGGAAAAGGGTTGGTTTGGTAGAATTGTTTAACTGGTTCATAGCAGAAAATTTCAGGTTTCATTTGCGTAGTGGTCTTCTGTTTTAGTTTTGCATGCAAGTGCCGTGCCCATTGAGTTCCACCCCCAGACGCCCACTGAGGTACATTGTAACTGGGCCTTTTGAAATATGAATAATAACATGCAACTCCATGGCTTCTTAAAATCAGCTTACTTGCAACCGTGTAGGAGAACTGCATGCAGCGTTTTTCAACACGCAGCCAACGGGTCTCTGAGTCAGCACTACGGTTCCGAAGCTCTGCAGGTAGTCATTTCAAATCTGAACTCCTAAAAATGTGTCTTAAATAGGTGTCATTAAGGCTGAGTTTTCAGATTTTCAATTTTAAAGTTGACATTATAACGGAATTACAGAACATCTCTCTTCCACTTCCTGCCACCCAGCCCTCCCACAGATACCTCCTACTTTTCTATAAGATGCACAGTATCTTCCATCACTAATTTTTGTTTCACACGTATTTGTACATTCTTAAAGATAACATGTGAAGTCCATATAATGTTACTTGGATGTGTGTTTGTAGGACTGACTGTTCTTCATTGACCTACTAATTGGCATTCTCTTCCTTGGACAAATCACCTGTACCAGTCCCAGCTTTTTCCCTGTCCTGGGTACCTATGGGGTTCTGTAAATGGTGATGAGCTTCCACAGGTATTTTCCATCCATTGTGGTGTATCCATAGGTGTCATCTTTGTGCACCTCACACCTGCTTAGTCATGTTGATGAGACTATATGGATATTGCCACTGATAGTCCTAGGAAACAATCTCACATAAAATTCTCTTACCCTCTGGGGATTGAACATTCTATCTGCCCTGGCTCTCATAATGCTCCCTTAGCTTTGAGTCTAGGAGTGTTTTGTTGATGTATCCACTGTGCTTGAGCTCCACAAATCTGTGCTTTGATTGTTTGTGGTTTTCCATTGGTATGACGAAAATGAGTGTTTCTACGTTGTTAGAGAGTATGTGTGGTTAATAAATTATTGGTTATAAATTCACTTTCTATTATCATGAATTCAGTAATTAGCTGCTAGATTTCCAGGCATGGTTTTATCTTGTTGAGTAGGTCTTAAATCCAATTAAAGAATTGTTGGTTACCACAAAGGAATGGATGCCACAACAGCATCCTTAAGGTTACTGTGCCATGAGATACTTCAGCACATCACAGCTGAATAGCACTGCGGGTGGCCTCCTTCCTTTGGAAGCTTGCATGCTACCTCCTCAAAAGGAGGGGACATTCAAGTCAGTTCCAGCTCAGGGGGCTTTGGTCCTGTTTCAGAAGTGCATGTTAAGAAATTAATTATCCTAACAATACGTTTTATAAACTATTTCATGATATGTGGGGAGAGTTTACACATCTAAGTTTATTATATATATATATATTATGTGTGAAATACAGTCTACATCTATATCTATCTGTATGGGTTTTAAGAATGGATATTATGGATAATATTGGAATGAATATATCTGTCTTAGTGGTTTTACTGCTATGAACAGACACCATGACCAAGGCAACTCTTACTAGGACAACACTTAATCGGGCTGGCTTACAGGTTCATAGGTTCAGTCCATTATCATCAAGGCAGGAAGTGTGGCAGCCTCCAGTCAGGCATGGAGCAGGAGGAGCTAAGAGTTCTACATCTCCATCTGAAGGATGCTAGGAGAACACTGGCTTCCAGGCAGCTTGGATGAGGGTCTTAAAGCCACAGCCACAGTGACACACCTACTCCAACACCTTCTAATAGTGCCACTCCTTGGGCAGAACATATAGTAACCATCACAACTCTTAATTCTTTTATACTCTGACATATACCAATAATGAAAATATGTGTGCTTATCATGAATTTGACTACATCTAATAGTAAACCATAACTTTAAATATTTTGGGACCGTAGAATCACTTGAAGAGCTGCCTTAGTTTCAGTTTCAAAGACTAACAGGGTGCCTATGAAATAATATGCATGAGTGTTTATTAAATCAAGGGATAGGAGAGGTAGGCATTATTCTTTGTCTTTTATAGTTTTAAGCCACAAACATTTCCATGTATTTATGAAGAAAAAAAATCAATCAAAAGCGTTTCATAGCACCCTATAATTTTATTTGCTATTCCTTGAAACGCTGTACTGTCTCCCATTTCAGGTTTACTTTGAAGCCTACGGCTTAACACATAGTGACTTGCTATGAGTCCTGAACTAAGTCTGGGATGCAGAATATTACATTTTCTCTTGTTATTGAATTTGTGGGTTTAAAGTGCTTTATGTTTAGCTGGGAAAGTGTCTCTTAACTTCCCAGTGGAGTGTTTCTAGGAGACAGTTCACATTTGCCAGGAGGATGTGATATTCATTGTGGCTGGTGAGGTTTTACAGCTAACATGAGGCCTGTAAACCTCAAAGACAGAGTGTCCACTGCCTGAATTGGATCCACATGCCTGCTGGCAGGGGACAGTATAGGAAATGCAATCAGATTTGAAAAGGGTCTGATTGAAAAGGTCAGGGTTGATTTTGGCAGCAGGAGAAAAAATGCTTTGGAACCTTTTAAAAGCAGTGTATATTAAGCATTACAGGCAGAATATTTTTAGGGAGTAGAATTCTTATCCGTGGTGCTATTTAAATAAGAGTTGATATACTTATTTGGAACGTTCCTCTGACCTGCCTCCCCTCCCCGGAAAAATTTTCCAAGTTGTAACTGCAGCTCAAAAAGTTGAGACAGAAGGCCCACGTGCCCAGGAACATCAGCTACATTTGTTCAGACATAGCCATGTTCCTACCTGAGCACCAGATTGCTCAAATAATCATAATTCATAACATGGCCACAGGGTCTTTAAGCCTTTTTAATTGACTATCCCAGGAATTATACATACATCAAAGGGCAGAATTGCAAGGCATAATAATGCATCATAACATAGAGATTGCATTTAAAAGATTGTTTCTCCCCTCAGTGCTTTCTCATTCTGACATCTAAAATTGCTTTTCTCAAATCTGTTGACAAGTTCAGAGACAACACAGTTAAATGAGTTTCCCAGCATTTGTGGAAATGATGAAGTTTGCTTTGCAATGACTTGTAACTTTATAGGAGAAAAGGCGTTCCACATTCCACAATTGTGCTTGAGACTTTTAAAATGAAATATAATATCGAAGAGTCTGATTTAAATGGCAAACAGAGGATAAGGTGTTTTGCCTTTGCATTTATTTGGTAAACATGTGAATGTGTGAGAACAAGATGTTTGGAGAGGTATTACATGAGTGCTTCATGCCCTTTCCTTTATCTCCTTTTTTATCTCTTTTTTCCTTTTTTTATTCCCATGAAAAGCATTTGGAAGAGCTGAATAATCAAACTGTTCCGATCACTTTTCTGAGCCAGGAGAACTGCTTCCTAGTTACAAACATGAATTCTATTAATAATTATTCTGAATTCATTTGATTGTCTGACGGAATGGTTAACAGAATCATGATGTTTGATATTTTAAGCTGGGTTAAATTACTGAATTTACTGACATAAATCCAGGTGTCTACTTTAGTATAGTAATATAAGGAAACTATATCACTATTTTGTGAGAAGACAGGCAAAGGCTGGTGAACTCAAAGGGGTTGCTGGGTTCTTTGCATCTGATAGCAATTATGATGTTTTTTTTCTAGTGGGTCTTGAATCCTACCAACTACCTGTTCCTAATTCAGGATCAGTATTAAGATTGAGAGAAAAAATGCCACTTCTTTAAAAATATTCTTTAAAAGTATTGCCACTTACTATTTAAGATTATAGATGTGATCATGTCATAAATAAATGGTTATTTTACTAATCTTGATATTATAATTTTTATAGAATCAAACCTAAGGTTTACATAGTTTTTTTTTCACAAAACAGACATGCTCATTTCTCAAAATTTACTAAATCTGGTATCCATGGTGATACAAACAGAATCCAAATTGAGTCTTAACAATGAAGATGGCTTATTTAATTTGAATAGAACAATTACAAGTTTTTAGTGAGGTTATTATACTTATTATTATCCCATTAAAATGCTCTTTCTTTTGTGTGTGTTCTTATCAATATTTTGATAAGGATTTGTAAAATCAGAACAGCAATAACAGAGTCAAACATTACCATTTTTCTTTTGACTTAAGGTGAAGATCAATTATGGCTTTGTATTTTGTTTCCTGTACTTTCTACATAAAAGTTCAATAAAATCTGTGAAAAATATTATGAGATTAAAAAAAATCTGTGAGTCCATTTCCAAGGCACTGACTCTTCACTTCAAAGTCCTGCTTTGAGGTTTATCAAAGGATTGCAGCCTTCAACTGCTCTTTGAAGGAACTCTAGTCTACCACACTGTGGCAATACTTCCTTGGTATCAACACTGCTGGGTGGTGAGCAGGCGAAATATGAAGTTCTCTGAAACTTACAGTAAAGCCATTAACAGAATCTTCATCACCCATTATAGGTTGTTGAAAGAATCTTACCTAATTGCATGATCTCAGCTTAACTACTGATTAGAGAAATCAAATGTTTTGAATGTATTGGTGTTTCTTAACAAGCCTCTGGGTAGGGATAAATAATCCTAAAAGATTTTTAAAGAAAGTCTTATGGAAACCAACTGCTATAGAAACTTATTACACACACACACACACACACACACACACACACACACACAGAGAGAGAGAGAGAGAGAGAGAGAGAGAGAGAGAGAGAGAGAGAGAGAGAGAGACATGTACCTAGATTAGAATTACACTATAACTGGTTTAAACAATATTCTACATTCCACTGGCAGACAAATTACATAGTGCCAGAAATAACTGCTTGCTTACCTTGTGAGATTTAAAAGAGATTTCTCTGTTGCTGTGAAAAAGAAAAAAAAACACACAACATAACAAAACATAAAATGACAAAAACCCCTTTTCCAAAATCAACTTGGAGAAGAAAAGTTTGTATGACTCTCACATCCTGATCACAATGACTTTTGAAGGGAAGTCAGGGCAGAAGCAGAAACAGTAACTTGGAGGTTATAACTAAAATGTAGACCATTCGGGAATGAATGATGCCTGCTCATTATTCCTGCGACTTGTTTAGCTACATTTCTTGTACATGTCAATACCACAGCCCTGCTCTTCCAAGGGCATGTATGGATATATATATATACCCTTCCACATCAATAATCAAATAAGAAATAGGGCAGACTTTTCTTCAGGCCAATCTGATCCAGGGAATTCATCAACTGACATTATCCCTTCCTATAGGACTCTAGCTTTTATCAAGTTTACAAAAACACAATCACCTGGGTAAGTGGTTGGTGAGTGATGGCCCAGACATGCCTGACCATTACATCTTGTTTTAGTTATCCACAAGAACTTGATTGTAAGACCCTCTTCCTGAAGACACTAAATGCTTGATTCATGGAACATACAGAATTTGAGCTGGTATGGAGTTAGAATCTTCACTCTTAGTGTCTATATATTACTTAGGAAGAAAAGTAGCTACAGGTTATCCACCTGTGAACTTTTTGCTTCACAATAGTAACTGGTTTGGCAGGGTATATCCACTGGTCAAAAAGTGGCACAAATATGATAGTAACCAAATACTTTATGATTGGATTAAAGTCCTGCTCCACAAGATAAAACACATTATTCTGCTAAATCGATGTAGTGGTATACTGACTTCTGAAGATACCCAATAATTCACATATTAACCCTCCTCAGAGAAATTTCTGTTTGCAATAGTGATTAACACCAATAATCTCAGGATTCTGGACCTTTCCATATCAATCATTAATCGAGAAAACATCCACATAGATTAATTCTTAAGTACAGAGAAGAAAAGACTACAGAATTCTCAGTGCTAAATAGAACACAAATATAGTACCCTTTCTTCCAACTCCCAGGGATCGTTATAGGAGATGAGTTGGAAAAATGGGCAGGACTCAGAGGTAGTGGATGGCTATTATGAAACTGTCTTTGGCCTGCAGGAGGGCAGCTGTACCTACAAACATACTGTGTTTATGGTAGGAAGTCCAAGGCAGGTAAATCCCAACATGGGGAGGGGCGGGCATGAAGTCTGAACCAGGGCTAAATGAGCTACATGTAGTTGTAAGCTGCCGGGAGATGGAAAGCACTCAAAAATATTTGTGTAGCACAAAATATTCCTGGTGGGTTTGGTAAAGGAAAAACAGACCACAAAATTGGATAGGTAAGAAAGAGGGTCACAGATCTGGGAAGAATTTTATGGAGAGAGTTGAGTAATATAAAATACATTGTATAAATACTCAAACAATTAAATCACACACATGCATTAATATATATTTATATATACATATGCCATCAAACCCGCATTTTAGTCTTGCATAACTTATAGATCCCATGTAATGCTGAATCAGTGATGCTTTTAGTATTTTCATGCTACTAGTTACATTATTTAATGCAAAATATATGCAACAGCTATGTTTGTTTTTGTTGGTTTTGAAACATTTGTAATCATAATATAATTCAAAAGAAATTACTTAAAAAGAGAACGGTCTTTCTTTTTTTTTTTTTAAAGGAGGAATGGATACAGAAAATGTGGTATATTTATACAATGGAGTACTACTCAGCAATTAAAAATAATGAATTCATGCAATTTGTAGGTAAATGGTTAGATCTGGAAACTATCATCCTAAGTGAGCTAACCCAATCACAAAAGAATACACACGAAATGCAATCACTGATAAGTGGATATTAATGAGCCCAGAAGCCCTAAATACTCAAGGCACAATTAGCAAGTCAAATGACTCTCAAGAAGAAAAAAAGAAGAGGACCCTGGACCTGTAAAGATGGTGGGGGGTACCTGGGAAAGGGGAAAGCCTTTGGAATGTAAACAAAGAATATAGAAAATAAAAAAAAAATATATATATATATATATATAAAAGAGAGAATGGTCTTTCTAAGTTGTCTATTTCTTAAAGCCCTATTTCATCAGAGAAATTTAAAGATACAACATTTTAATATATATGGCAACTTCACATATTAATGGCACTGAAAAGTTTAAAGAGTACCATTTGTAATAGATTTTACAAAATATACAAGGCAAGAATCTGCTTCTGAAAGAAGCAGATTAGCTTGAGACTACACCGTTTTGGGTGGGTGTGTTTTCTGGGGTGCAAGTGCCAGCAAGTGAATCACAGCCACACTTCAAATGATTGCTTTTTGCTGTTAATCCCAAGGACCCAATCAATGGTAGCAGAAATTGTTTTCAATGAACAGAAATTGGAAATTCAATTTATACTTGAGATTTTGTGCTTTCAAATATAAGAAGAATGATTTCTAAATTCCTAAACTGTTCTAGGACAAAAACCCAAATCAAACAAGTGAAACACGGGACGTTGTGTAGAATGACTGCACCTGTTGAAATTCCTATCCTGTGCTGCAGCGTTTGGTGGGTACAGTTTGGGCAGATATAGACACTTCTTACTCCAAGGTAAGGAGTAAGTATAGCATAGTAATATGCACTTATTTTGAAATTGAATATATGTAAGTGCATATGAATGTTTAAGTCCACATATGCAAATGTTTGAGAATTCTCAATCTGAAACTCAACTGTGTTTTTGCTAATGTTATAAATGTTAATAAATTTAACCCAATTCTTTAGTTAGACTTGCACTGGACTTTTCTCTTTACCAGGATTTTCTTTTAGTGATTAGAATTTGCATTTTTTGTATACAAACTGCTTATGTTTATGTAACTGGCCCTTTCTGCCTTTACTATTATTTTTTTGTGCATTATATTTTATCTCATGTAACTCAGACCTGTTTTAAATGTGTAGAGATCAATATTTATTTCAAATCAACATCCTATTTTATTAGTATATAAGAATGGAGTTCTTTTACATTTGGTCTTACTCCATAGTGCTCATCCAGTCAAGGATGTTGCTCCTAACTGGAGGAAGCAGCTCTGAGATGCTGTAGATACAGTTGGATATTTTCATATGAACGAGAACATAGGTTCAACAAGATTGGCTTTATAGAACAAAAAAATGTAAGTCAATTTTGTGTGTGAGATTTCCTAACTTGTAATGTTGGAAAATAATTTACAAAACTACAATTATACACTGTCAAAACTGAGGTTTTGATTTTAGCCATTCTGACTGGTGAGAGGTGGAATCTCGGGGTCATTTTGATTTGCATTTCCCCGATGACTAAGAAACTATAAAACTTTATGGTGTATTGTTGTTTAAGTTTAACTGAAGCTATAAGAACATAGAATCTCACTCTGGGCAAACCTAGAAGCTTCTAGCCCATAAGTCTAACTTCGGGATTTACAAACTTAATTCATCCTTTTCTTCTCACACATCATTCAACAAATATGATTTATTATGGTTGTTATTAATCATTTTCTAAGGTTTTTAATTCAATTTTATCATATATATGTGACAAAACAGTACACATAATGCATGGCACTATAATTTATTTCAGCATTCACTGCAGGTTTGAAATAAGACGAAGCTATTGCATGTGCTCACTAACCTGTATTTTCAGGTTTCTGTATTTCACTTGATATTTAGTGAGTTCAGAAAGTATTTTCCAATTCTGTCTTGTTTCTTGTCTAAGAGGTCAAGCAAATGATCACCTGGAAATTCTGGTCTTCTTATGGATTAGCATAGTGATCCAAAGAAATATAGAAATAATATATAAAATTACCACCCAAGACCTTTTAACTGTATTGGAACATGTGGCCCCGGCACTAATAAATATTTTAATGAAGATCCTTTTAGAGCAACATGGTCTCATTCTTTTGTAAGACAGAAGTTAAAGATGAAACCTCAATTACTCAATTGTGAAATATAAGCCCAGTGTGAACTGTTAGATACTAGTCTGGCAGGATCCAAGCAGTTACTCTTCTTTGCTAAAAGTAAAATAAGCAGAGCTATCCACATGGAAAGTATTAAAAATTATAATCAAAGTAGTCTTTGTGATTGATGCAGACCTATGGAATAAGCTAGATAATTGTGATTCTAGAAAAAGTGAATAAATTCTTATTGGCTCTGTATTAGTAGAAATGTTCAGTTCAAACAAACAAGATTTTAAATGGAATTGTGGAGTCACAGTCTCCTAATCACTATTAAATTTTGACTCACATTACATGCCCAGAATCACTAAATAAAGTGGATTACTCATCCTTAAATGAAGGCCTACATACACTTCAATTATTCATCAAAGGTCCCTACAGTCTTTTGTCCAATAGCCACACAATGAGTAAAGTATTCATTGTATTTTTATTTGTAGGACTATCGACCAGTCCCTGAAATGACACAAGTTCTTAGAAACATGGATTCTCACTATAGTACTCTCATCAGACCATATTTGGAGTAGCTGTCAACATTGCAGTCACCACTTATCCTCAATCAATGGCTCTGGCATAGAAGGGATACTATTCCATTGGCGAGGGCGTCTATTCCAGTTCTGGAATTATGGGAGCAAATACAGGGCTCACTGTTTCCTCTGATTCACTGTACCTGTGTGAGAATCTCCAGAGGCTGGTAGCATGGTAAAGGACTCGAAACATAAGGAAACAGGAAGAATCCCAATGTAGCTTTCTCTTTCAGCCTGTAAAACTGACAAGCAGATGCTGGAGCACAGAATAGACAAGAATAATCTCTTCCAAAAGGTGACTATGTTTGTAGCTTCTGCAACAGATGTGATCTGATTGCATGAGCAAATGAATACCTAGTTAGATCACCTATTCCAAATGCCTGTGTGTCTCTCCTGCCCAGGGCCCCACCAGGACCATATTGCTTTCATCTAGCAAGATGTTGACATTCATCACTTTTCTACCTTGGACTACAATCTGACTTCCATCTAGGGGATGCGTTAAGCTTCTCTTTCTATTTTTTGAACAAATTTTCAGGGAACTTATCTTCGTTCCTCACAAAGCATCCTGCATTGATTTTTCACTGCATTGATTATATTAATGCTTATTGTCTCCAATGAGGCAAAAGTATGGGTTACATTAGACAAACCAAAGAGACAGTTGCATGATAGAGTGTTCAAAAATAAATATGACTAGATCTCAGGACAGTTCTATCCGAGTTACATTTTCAAAGATCCAGTGATTTGGGGCGCGCTCACATATCTCACCTAAAATGAAGGATAATTTGATGCATTTGGTTCGTACTACAACCAGGAAAGAGATAAAAATTTTAGTGGGACTATTTATTATTTGGTGTTGAAATATTTCCCATCAGGGCATGTTACACATTAACAGATTGACTAAAATATCTGATAGTTTAAAGTCACTTCAGTAAATCTAGGCTGCTTAGGATCTCTACTGTAACTAGAGCCAGTAGTGCACGAAAGTGAGCCATGAGGTACTGTTCTGAGCCTTTGTCAGATCACATGATAAGGCAGGCCCAGACCTCGTTACAGATGTCTCAGCATGACTAGCTTCAGGTAGGTGGGTCCCACTGTACAGACCATCGGAGACCCCAGTGATGATGACCATTTCTTTCACTGGACAGAATTGGACAGGCACAGAACTGTGCCTGACTGTATGCCTTGGTCTGAAGGTAAGGAGATGACAGGCTTAGTTGTATTCTAATCAAATGTCAGAAACTGCTTTGTTGGGATGATTCAGGATCTGAGAAAAGTAACTATAAAAATCTATGTGAAAGTCCCAGATTTTGTACAAAGGAGTGTTCAAGGTGACACATTCCCTGGATCTAAATCAGCCTCTCTCCCTAGCCAGGGCTGTTACAGCCTCATGAGCTCATGGACAGATGGTCATGATGGCAGTGGGTGTGGTGTTATCATCACTGGATTCCATCTGACAAATCTGACTTCGTGTATTCAAAATGGCACATATCATAATTCCCAAGGGGGTTTGTTCATGATGAATGAATCATCTGTCAATAGTCTATTTTATCTTTATATCCTTAAAGTCGAACTCTTTAAAGTTCTAGTTTTTGCATTATTAATAGTTTAAATATTGATGGCTCGAAGGACAGCTGTATCTTTTGATTTTTAAGGCTTGTCTCAATGACAATTATCTGTGCTTTGAGAGAATTTTCTGAGTACAAAGTTAAGCCACACTAGTGTGTTACTCTTTCACAAGAAAACATGAGAGGGAATACAAAATTCATCATATCAGAGCTTGAGATCCTCTATCTAGGGACAACCTCACCTGTGTAGGAAGCTTTATGGTTTTACAATGATGCAAGTAAATGAATAGATATTTTTCTCAGTAGGGCTAGGTGATATTTTTACACCTGAAATTTGAGTTTCTGAAATGGGTTTATTTTACATAAAATGGTTTTATAATTACTCCTAGGATTTTCCTGCTTATAGATTCATGCTCTCAGCAATCTTCCCACCTTTCTGGTTTATCCAACTCACTCCTGTTTTTTGTTAGCATATGCAGCCATGGTTTCATGGGCTTCCAGACTTCACAGTAATTCTAAAGAATGTGGCTACTCTAGCATTGACTTTTCAATTGTTTGCTAAGTTGTCGCCCTGTCTCTGTCTTTGTGAGAAATGAAAAATACAATTTTAGACCATTCATAAAGCCTCCAGTTACTATAGAAGACTCAGTTTCCTGAATAATAGCAGAAAGATGCTCCCTTGACAGCAATCCAAGTGCCACAGACCTCTGCACACTGTTATTAAATTCTTATCTATCTATCTATCTATCTATCTATCTATCTATCTATCTATCTATCTATCTATCTATCAATATGCATCTTCTCCAGTGTTCTTTAAAGAGAAAGAATAAATGTAATGTGTATGTAGACATGAGAGGGAATTTATTAGATTTGGCTGTGGAAGACTTAGAGATCCTGCTACCAGTTCCTGAAGGCTGCAGACTGAGACGCTTGGAGGATGGTTCAGAGGTTGTCTAACATCTAGGAAAAATATTCCCTTATGCTCCTGTGTATCCTGTATCCAGGACACCTACTATGATTTAGGGATGAATGAGGTACAAACCCTCACATTGTTTTTCACTTTGAAGACCATCACATCCCACAAGTAATGCTATATTAATTTACTCAGTACTACTTAACGTAGCCATACTGATATCTGAAAATAACCACAGTTGCTCATAAGAGATAGGATCATACAACTTTGGGTAATGAAACACAGCACGACCTGACCATTGCAAGGTGAAACCCCAAATAAATACTTGATCTCATTCTGCCTAAACAGAGACATGGTGACCAGATGAGTTGATGTTGGTGCTAATGTTTGATGCATTGAAAAACTAGACATATTTGATATGAAAGCTGAAAAACAAGGACATCTTGGCCCAAGACCCAAACCCCACTCTTTTATAATACAGTGGTTTAAAAAAGTGGTTTTTACTTTTTACATTCAGACCCTTACAGGATGGACACATCATTGTGAGCCATCTCTTTTATTAAATTTATTATTACATTCTAATTTTTCAAGGAATACTTTCCCAGAAACACTTAGAAATAAAGTGGGTTGGTGACCCGGCTAGTCTTCTGATATACTGAAGTGTCTGAAGATGACTGACTTACACAAATACAGCTTCATTTTGGTTCAGAGACTGGATGTTCAAGCGCACAGTCCTGGTGCTTTTCTGCTTCTAGTGGGGCTCACATGTGGCTTCAGTTCATGGTTGAAGGTTGGATGTACAAGCAGATACATGAAAGGGGGTTCCATGAGAGACCTCTTACCTTATACCAACCTGCTAGGGAAACAAGATCCAGTCCCAGGATAGCAAGACACACTCTTCCATTCATGGCATGATATAACATCTTCCATCAAGATGTTGCTTCCATATTGCAAAATCTGCATACTAGGATCCAACTCACAATATGGCCATATCAATGAACTAAGTTTTCAACACATGAACTAAGATGAAAACATTTCATGAATCCATAGTTTTTCACAATGAGGAGCTCTTACTAATGTAAAAGCATTCTTTTTTCACCTAACTTTTATATTATGATGATGATGATTGTTTATTTTATTTATTTACATTTTGTCAACAACACTATATCCTTACTTATTTATCATCAATATTAAAATCTTAAAGTCTCCACTAAAATTTAAGCCTTTTGGAGTCTTGTAATTGAATTTACACAAACTGCCTACTTTCAATATATATAGTAGGATAGACAGAAGGTGAATATTCATATTTCAAGTTTGTGACTTTGGATTTTTAAGTTTATGTATAGTCTCTATAAAGACATATTCTCAAGCCAGAAATTCCACTTAATAAAATATTAAATTTTCTATTAATGCTTTCATGATATCCTCTTCAGACCATTTAGATTCTTGGGCTTTGAGGGTACACTTATAATCAAAGTTTTTCCATTCCAAATATTTTCAAAGGTGCTTTTGCTTTCATGAACCCGGTTTTCAGGTTTTCAGTAGAGGCTTTTCTGTAACAAAGGTCACCCACCTCTTAGCTGATCTTTTATTTTTTTGGATTTTTAAATCCAAGGCTTTAAAAGATATCACTCCACTAATGCTACTGAACATACACAAGTATGCTTTCTAACCACAAGGGTCAAGTCTATACTACATATTTCTGACACCTTATCATTTGATTTTCATGAAAATGAAAGTCATAAAAGATAGGTAAAATATGTAATATTTCTACACATTGAGGAACATGACCTTTATTAACTAAATGGTTTTGACAAATTTACTGCTTTGAAACCTATTCTTTGAGGTCTTTTTTAACCACTGTATTATAATTGACCAGGAATGAGAATTCCAATAGAATTTATATGCCTATAATAATTGTCAGAGATCTAAAAAGCTTTATGATATGGAAAAATAACACTCATATGCATACTTATACTGGCTACTAGATTTAAAGAAATGTATTATTTTTTTGCTTATGTAATAGTAAGACTTAAGCCCAGGGTTTTTAAATGCACTACCATTGTGAAACATACACAGCCTGATTTCATGGGTATAATTTTACCTTATATGGAGTCCTATGGACTACGATATATTTTCATTATATGTTCCAAATAAACCTATAGAAAAGAGTAATTGTTGGTTGGTGTGGAGACATAGGTCATTCCATGGTCACTAATGCTAACATAAGTATGTTATATACCTTATTTTTAGTTTAAAAATCTGTTTTCTTGATTACTATAAAATATGTAACTTTCAAGCTCATTATCTGTGGCATTTTTTTAATCTCATAGCTTAGTTCTCAGAAAATAAAACTCTTTAAGTTTTCTCTTTAAAGGTTCAAACTTTAAGGTTAGATATAGTGTGATAAAATGCTACAAATCTGTAAACAAAACAGAGAAATGGTGGGGTGATTGGGGAATGGGTGGAGGGAAGAGGACCTATGGGACATATGGTGAGGGGGGAACTGGGAAAGGGGAAAGCCTTTGGAATGTAAACAAAGAATATAGAAAAAAAGTTTACCCAAAGGGGGGGACTCATTGGAAGAAAATGAGAAAATATATTTTCTACTGAGACTGTGATGAGACATGAAGACAAAAATAAACAGCAAATGAATTTAAAAAAAAAAAGAGCTGCTTTTATGTTTTCAACCTTTACTTCTTTTGTTTCAGGCAAACTAATAAACTTAGACTTAACAAATCTTTAGTGACATTCATTCTCTTTACAGTTCACAAAACTTATATATATTGTGTTTGGTAAGATGTAAAGTATTGTTTATCAAACGCAAAAATCCAGATTTCTCAATTTTTTTGTAAGCATTTCATCCTACATTTCTAAAACTTCTAGAGATTCTTTGCTTATTTCTCATCTTTAGAAAAGCAAAATAATGTATATAACTTGAAGAGTAATAGATGTATTTATTAAATGCAAAAATTGGTTGGTAATGCTACCTCCTCACTTCTAAATTGCTTTCCTTCTAATTTGAAAACTATGGTTTTTAATCACTAAACATTATTCCTAAAGGATGAGCTGAATTGATTCCAAATACCTTATATAAAAATTCATGGCAGTGGGGTACATAGTATATTATTTAATATAATATTTATTTATTACTTCATGTCACAATATATGATATCCATACCAATATGTGAAGATAATGTATAAGATTCTGAGTACATTTTATTTCATTAGAATGTCAGATGTTCGTGGATGTTTATGTTTTCATGGTTTTTGTCATATCATCAGAATAGTCTTATACATATTTTCTGTTGATTGCAGTTGTAAGAACTACATAATACGAAAATTCAACTGAAGGTGAATTACATTTAGGAGGAGCTGTGTAGGAACACATTGCAGGTGTTCTTTCTGCCACCGTACCCTCAACAATAAAGGAAACTTCAGTTAGAGTAGTTTGTTTCTGTATGGACTTGGATATAAAAACAAAGTGTATCCCATACTGTATACAAATAAACATTTAAAACACACAGTACATTTCCATTTTTAAAATATATCAACTAGATATATCAATCTATTTTCTCTTATGAAACTCTACTAGGCAGGCTAGTATATAGCTGATATTGCTTCCAAGCCTGAGAACTATTTCAAAGTGATTTGTCATTGAAAAGACTTCATATGGTTTGAGAAGTAGTTGTACAGTGTTATAGGAAAGGGGCTCCCATGTCTGCAGGTGACTTTTTGCCCTACCTTGGATAAACACTGCATTTATGTCTTCAGACCACAAATCATTTCACATATATAATTTTATTTACAGCTGGATTTCCTCAAATTGAGTCCTTTGTTATGTTTTCCCCCGTGGGATGCATAAAAGGTTCAACTATGTTTCTTTGTATTGAATAGAAGCAAGCATATTTTTTCTATTACAACATAAATTGATATTGAAAAGCCAACTTCTCCAAATCACTTCTCACACTCCACTGGTCTGTGATATCCATCATTATAATAGTGGTCATTGAAATCAATTTAACATAGACAAGTTTCCATGACCTGTAAAAAATAACATTTAGGGGGTATTTATATTATGAAATATTTGGTTTCTACTTCCTATCATAGTAAGGCTCAATATTTTTTCTGAATAGAAATTCAATATACCAGTTTGCTTAGAATTTTTATTCTTCTACACCTGTTTTTTCAATTAACTTGTTATTTATATTTTCAAAAGGCATTGGTGTATCTTTGTTTTATATTTTCATTTTGTATTCATTAATTTTTCTTTACCATGCTATACATGTGTATAAACTTGATCATTTTTACCCCAGCATTTATTATCACCCTTCCACCCCATATCCTCTCCATTTCCCTCTGTAAATCCTTTCCCTACATACACATCTTCTCATTTTGTTTTGACACACCGATTTTAATGAGGGTCATCTGTATACCCTTATGTTTGGAACTATCCACTGAAGCCTGGTGGTATCACCTACAAGAACACAAATAAAGACAATGACAATTGTTCTAGACTATTACAGTAGTCAATAGTTACTCAGTAAGTGGCAGGACCCTATGAGATCCTTTCCACCCATGAGTAACTGTTGATAAGCCAGTTTTGAATAGATAAATACTGCTGTTGTGAGTTCATTTTTCTAATCACTGTGTGGTACCCAGAACCTTCCATTTCACAGCTACCCTCTTTCTCTGGCTCTTAGCATCTTTCCAGTCCTTTTCTGCACTGTGCTCTCTGCTTTAAAAGAGGTTGTATCATTCTTTGTGGATCAGTATTCAACAGTAACTTATTCCTTTCACCTTAAGCTGTCATGGCTTTCTGTATTGATTACTGATTACCTCAAAAAAGAAAAAAAGGCTCCTTTGAGTAAGGCTAACATCAGTATTTTTGTTTGGGTGTAAACATAGGTATTTAGAAGGCTAACACCAAGGCAATGCCAGATCAGGCAGGAGATAATTAACTGTCAGAAGGGACAGTTAACCAAAACAAGTGATAAATGAAAGACAAAACAAAACAAACGAATGAACAAACAAAAATCCAGCTCAATGACAGGTGGGGGATACCTCAGAATGAATTGTGGGCCAAAGAAGCCATAAAGGCTCCCCAAACAATCCAGACTCTTGGCATTCCTCTTGGCTATCTTGCACATCAAATGGAAAGAGGACCCTGAGATAATTAGTCTTAGTTATCATCCTGTTGGAATCTCAAAGCAATTAAAAGACATACTTCCTGGCTAATATTTGAAAGTAATTTGTGAAAGTTTAACTTGGTAAGGGGAAGACACCCCCCACAGAGTCAGATGGTAGACATCAGTTAAAACGGGGGGGAAACAGGGTTTCTTTGTGCCTGCCCAATTTTACTCTTTCGTCTTGAGAGCATCTTTCCTATTGCTGCCATCCTTCAGTGAGAGTGTAATGCAGCCTTTTCCATGTTCCAGTGTAGACCTGAGGCCAGTGGTACTCAAGCAATCAGTAGCCCCGGTCTTCATCCCCAGATTGCGTTGCTGAATTATCCTACTTTTCGGGTGAGCAGACAGTGGGTAACAGTCCTTTCCAGCATATAAATGGACATCTTTGGATTAGCCACTCTGATTCACAAAAGCCAATCTCATAAATCTTCTTAGTAATGATCTTATTCTACCAGTTCCAATTTTCTACAGAAGTCCACTGCTATAGATAGTGAGTGTTGATGTGGTGAATGGACCGGAGTGGCCATTATAAAACATATTTTGGGACTTGGATCAGTGTTATTGCCTTATGGCAAACAAATAGCCTTGTAGTCTACCAATTATAGTAGAAACATTTTCCCCATGGAATCATTAACTTTTATTCCGGATAATTCTTTTCTTCTAAGTGTCTTTTAATAGAGGTACTCATTTCATTAAAGTTCATACAAGTTATTACCATACAGTCTTAAACTTAAGCAACATTATTTCAAGAGTGACTTTTAGGGATAGTAAGTATGACTCCCAATGCTATCATGACCTGGTACTAGTGTGTTAGAAGTAGATAATATTGGGGGAAAATCTTTTCCCCCTAGAATTTAATAACAGAAAGATACATTAAATAATGGAACAGTAAATCATGATAATACTAGTTCACCAATAACAGAACAGCAACAGTCAAAAGGCAGTTGCTCTGCACTTGGAAAATAGTTAAAGTCATAGCATAAATCTCAGAAAATTATTTGAGTACTGTGAATTTACAGTCAAACTCAAACAAAAGACATGTTCTTAAATACATGTATATGAAAGGTCTTTTGGTTGATTCGCTCAATTTACATAACCCATTTCCTGCCCTTGCAGGTCCTATGAAGGACCTCTTTAGCATCTTGGATCTTTCTTTTCATAATTAAGTTGGGCATGTACAAGTGAATACAGCTGCTTTGTCCTCTGTATCCAGAAAAGAGGGCACCAGATCCCATCAAGCTAGAATTGTAGGTTGTTAGCTGCCTCATGAAGGTCACTCTTAACCACCGAATCACCTCTCCAGCCCCTTTCTAAAAATGCTTAGGTCGATTTGCAATATTAGACTTATGTATTATGACATCTGTTCTTGGTTGTCAGTTTAAGTACTGACTATATGATTAACTAAAATTCCAAAACAGGGGGTACATCAGTGGTTTTTTTTGTTTTGTTTTTTTGTTGTTTAATTTGAAGTGGGATGACCTACTGATAATCCAGATTTCCAGGTGGGAGGACTTTTGCCTTTGTTCTTGGTCTTGAGGATGGAAGTCACACCTTGGATGTGAGCTGTGCCTTCTGTCAGAATCCTATGTAAGGACTTACTCTTTTCCTGCTTGCCTTCACCTGACTAGCAAATCCATTCCTTCCCTAGAGTTAGACCTTACTTCTCGGAAATTCCAGTGTACACTAAAGACCAACTCAGAAATCTATCTAGTGGGCTGAGCTACTGGATTGTTGGACTTTCTGTTCATCAACAACCATAGCTGAACTGTAGCTCATAACTCTAATAAGTTCCCTTTCTGGATAGAAAGAGATTCATTCTATAAGTTTTGTTACTCTAGAGAACCCTAACTGATACAGGTATTTTATGTTTTGAACCCATGTCTTTGTAATGCTATTGTGTCTGCTGAGATGTCATAGTTTAGAAAAATTTAATTACAAGATAAGAGCTAAAGCTCAGATAAAACAGGGGAAGTTCTGAATGAACAAAGCTTATGTAATGTCAAATACGCAATAAAATTGATTAGCAATGAGTATGTGTCTAGAAAATATATTTTACCTTAGATACAAAGTTTAAGGCATAGAGAAGATGACATTGGACAAGCAAACTTGATCAGCAAGTGAACGTACTTGCTACTAGCTAAGGAATATCAAATGGCCCCAAGAAGTGCCTAAGGAAAACAAACTTTTGAAAGCCATTACTCACAATCAAAAGAAGAACCTGTACTGACGGTAGTTTTGGTTTTAAAACAGGACAAAGGTATGCAGAGAAAATATTTCTCTTTCTAAGTCTTACTTCTGGGGGACAAGCTAGAAATGTAGAACAATGGAAACTCTTAGGAATCTATGAGAGTGACACTAGATAAATAAAACTCCTGGTAATATGGAATGGAGAGCCTGAGCTGGCCCATTCCTATAACCAAGCAAGACTTCCAGGAGAGAGGTTGGGATACCAACTCATACACAAGACCTTTGACCTCCAATTTGTCCTCCCTGAAACATGTGCTGCAGAAAAAAAAAGTGACACAGAAATTTGGAAATAGCCAAAAGGAGTGGTCCAACTTGACAGCCATGGAATGAGACGAAGTCCACATGTGACACTGCCTGGAGGACCAGGAACCAGAAGCTGCTAACCCTAGAGACCCAGGATAAAACCAAACAGGACCTGCAAAATAAAAGTCAATGAAATGTTCCCTAATTTCTGTACTTGTAGACAGGGCCTAACGTAATCATCATCAGAGAGGCTTCATCCAGTAACTGATGGAAATAGGTGTAGAAACCCACAGCCCAACATTTGATGGAGCATGAGAATCCTGTGTAAGAGGAGGAAGAAGGAGTGTAGGGACCAAAGGTGTTAAGGACACTTAAGAACTTGGTCCATAGAATCAACTCACCTGGGCTCATAGAGGATCACAGAGACTGAACCAACAATCAGGGAGCCTGCATGTGCTTGTCTAGATAATCTGCATATATGTGTACCATGGTCTACTTGTGGGACACCTAACAGTGGAGGTTGGGAATGCCTGTGGCTTGTTTGACTGCTTTTTTGACCTTTTTCCTCCTGATGGGTTGCTATGTGCAGCTTAATACCAGGGATGGCGGTTAGCCTTATTGCAATTTGATATGTTAAGTTTGACTTGCTCACTTCTGTAGAGAAAGGGAGGAGGAATGGATGAAGAGAGAGAAAACTACATTTGGGATGTAAAATATGAGAGAAAATAAAAAAAATGTTACTTAATAAAAAAGAAACAATCATTTGCTAGAATCCATTTCATTTACAAAGGAAATATAAAACTATTTATATTTTAAAGAATAACTTTGAAAGATGCAACTGAAAAATACATTCATCTAAGCCAGAAAATATTTTAGTAACTTTAAAAATACTTAGGCCCATACAGATATTCCTGCCACACTACCTTCCTCCTTTTCCTTAATTCAGAAACTAGTTTATATCATATATAATGGTATTTTAATTCTTTTGGTGATGATGTGATGAATTCACTGTGTTTGTGCATGTACACTAAAACTATTTGGGGATGATTCTTTGGTCACACAAATATGAGATATTGAATATAAGGTGTTTTAGTCACCTTTGTATTGCCGTGAAGAGATACCACGGCCAAAGCAACTCTTTTTTTTCTTTTTGTTCCTTTTTTAAAAAAAATTAGATATTTTCTTTATTTACATTTCAAATGGTATCCCCTTTCCTTATTACCCCTCTGAAAAACCCCTATCCCATCCGCCCTTCCCCTGCTTACCAACCCTCCCCCACCCACTTACCTGACCTGGCATTCCTCTACCCTGGGGCATCTAGCCTTCACAGGACCAAGGTCGTCTCCTCCCATTGATGCCTGACAAGCCCATCTTTTGCTACATATGGGGCTGGAGCCATGGGTCCCTCCATGTGTCCTCTTTGGTTGGTGGTTTAGTCCCTGGGAGCATATTATTTTTAGTCCCTGGTACATATTATTTTTCCTCCAATGGAGCAACTCTTTTAGAAGAAAGCACTTACCCAGCACTTACCACTTACAGTTTCAGAGATTTAGTCCATTATCCTCATGGCAGAAAGTATGGCTGTAGAAATGTGTGGTATGGGAGAAGGAGCTAAGAGCTGCATTCTGATCCACAGGCTCAGAGAGAGAGACTCTGGGTTTGGCATACCCTTTCCAAACCTCAAAGCCAACTCTCAGTGAAGCACTTCTTCTACCAAGACCCTAATTCCTAATCATTACAACTAGTGAACAGTCTCTGGTAAGCAAGCACTCAACTATATGAGTCTATGGGGTTCATTCTTATTCACACCACCACACAGGGTTGTGTAGTTTTTACTTAACATAAATTATCTCCTTCTAGGTCAAAATTATGGTGACAAATTACTGATTTTCAGTAATATTATAATATTACTTAACTCAGTAAGTTATAATATTATATTTTATACCCAAATGACAGTTTATCTGAATTTAGTTTTTGACCATCTAGATGATGTCAGTTTTTTTTTGATTAATTATTTTAAGTGTTTCATAATGTTCAGTTAATGAAGGGTAACATTATCTTTTCTTAGATGTATTTATTTATTTTTTGTTTTTTTGCTTTCTTTTGTTTTTTGTTTTGTTTTGTTTTGTTTTGTTTTGTTTTGTCTTGTTTTGTTTGAGACAGGATTTCTCTGTGTACCCCTGGCTGTCTTGGAACTCACTTTGTAGACCAGGCAGGCCTCGAACTCAGAAATATGCCTCCCTCTGCCTCCCAAGTGCTGGGATTAAAGGCATGCGCCACTACTGTCCTGTCTGGCTGGCTTCCAATATATTTAGTAATATATTTTTATTCTAAATATGGCAAAACAAAAAGAAAAAGAATAGAAAAAGAGATTCCATGAACAATCCCACCTGTATTTAGTCATCCTTCCGAAACAGCTTTATGGATGGATAAGACAGAGAAGTTTATGGGGAAATGTTTGTGTGTCTAGTAGACAAGGGGTCAATTGTTCTGTCCAGTTTCCTGTCAACCTGACACAAGCTAGAGCCATATGAGAGGAAGGGACCTCAGTTCAGAAAAAGATCTACATAACATGCGACTATAGGGCACTTTCTTAATTAGTGGCTGATAGTCTAGCCCCTTAGGAGGGGTACTCCCTGGATGAGGTTCTATGGGAAGGCAGGCTGAGCCACAGGGAAACAATTCTTCTCCATAGTGTTTGCATCAGATTCTGTCTTCAGGTTCCTTCCTTGTTTGAGTTCCTATTCTGGCATCCTTCACAGGTGTAGAAGTGTGTGTAAGCCAATAAGCCAAATAAACCTGTTAGCCCTCAACCTACTTTTTGATCTTGGTATTCCATAACAGCAATAGAAACCCTAACTAGGACCTGCCCTGTGTGATTAATTTTTCTCACCACTGTGCCAAGACACTTGACAGAACAAAAAAAAGACTGCTTTTCACTCTCAATTTCAGGTCATCACTGCAGGAAAGGCATGGGAGTGGAATAAGGCAGTAGATGTTCCAGGTGACATAGACTAGGAAACAAAGAATACAGAAGGCATCAGGAGTGAGCACAGCCTTCAGAGAGTGACTTCTAGGTGTATGGGGAGGTGCTCATTCCCTCATTGGTTCTTGATTGTGTCCATAAAGAAGGCCTGGAGACAATTGCCAGAAGGGGGGATTTCCACGTCCCAGGAGGAAAAACAGACACCAGGAAAGAGAAGGGGCTTTTGCAGCCATGCATTGGAAGAAGAAGAAAGCAGCAGTCATGTAAGGCCTTGGGGCACCTAGGGCCTGCAGCCTCCATTTCGGGTGGGGACAGAGGAGGTTGGCAGAAGCTAGCTGATAGCTGATAAGATTAGGGCAGAGCATGAAGATTTTTTTTATTTTTGGTTTTTTCAAGACAGGGTTTCTCTGTATAGCCCTGGTTGTCCTGAAACTCACTCTGTAGACCAGGCTGGCCTCGAACTCAGAAATCCGCCTGCCTCTGCCTCCCAGAGTGCTGGGATTACAGGCATGGATACTTCCGGAGGACCCAGCCATACCACTCCTGGGAATATACCCAGAAGATTCCCCAGCATGCAATAAGGATACATGTTCCACTATGTTCATAACAGCCTTATATATAATAGCCAGAAGCTGGAAAGAACCCAGATGTCCCTCAACAGAGGAATGGATACAAAAAAAATGTGGTATATATACACAATGGAGTACTATTCAGCCATTAGAAACAATGAATTCATGAAATTCTTAGAGAAATGGATGGAGCTGGAGAATGTCATACTAAGTGAGGTGACCCAGTCTCAAAAGAATACCCATGGTATACAGTCACTGATAAGTGGATATTAGCCTAGAATCTTGGAACACCAAAGACATAAATCACATACCAAGTGATGTCTGACAAGAAGAAAGGAGTGGGCACTGGTGCTAGAATGGACCAGAGCATCATTGTGGGGGAGTACAAGAACAGTGAGGTGGGAGGGGGCAGATGAGGGAGCAGGGGGAGGGAAAAGGGCATGTGGGACCCTTGGGGGTGGGGAACCAGAAAAAGGGAAATGAATTGTAAATATAGAATATATCCAATAAAAAAAAAAAGATTAGGGCACAGGATTCTGTGCCCAGCAATTGTGTTTGTAGGCAAATTCTAAAGTAATAAAACTGTGTGTTTTTGATTCCTAGGAACAAAGGTTGATAGACATAGTAGCCAGTGGGGTCAGTGATGACAGCTTGGAGAAACAAGCCAGCAGGAACCAAAGAGAAACCAAGGAGCAGTTGGAACATAGACAGCAACTCCCATCTTTCCTGGGTTGGGGGGTGGTTGCCACAGATCCTGGGCTAAGCTGGATAGAGCTAAGGGAATCAGGAGAGGTCAGAGCAAGGACCAAGCTCCTGGGAAGGTGTGTATTGTAAAATTACATGCAACATCTAGGGATCTCTTTCTGCCAAAGAGGTGCTGTGTTCCCAAAGGTTCCCAGCCTCTCCACACTGCAACTAGTTTGCAAATGTCCACTCAGAACTTAAACTCTTGATTCAAACCACAAAAAGCCCTAGACAAACCCGATCCTTCTCCTCCTGAAAATCACAACTAAAGAACATACTCTCCTCTTTTCAGGGTAAAAAATGACAAATAATTCCATTAACCTTGATGTTTTTTCATCTTTAAACTTTTTTTCTTTTCATTCTTTTTTTCCACTGTCTTTTTTATTTTTTTTATTTTTTATTGGATATATTCTATATTTGCATTTCATTTCCCATTTTTTGATTCCCCGCCCCCCGAAGGTCCCACATGCCCTTTTCCCTCTCCCTGTTTCCCCATCCACCCCTTCCCACTTCCCTGTTCTGGTATTCTCCTACACTGATGCTTTGATCCTTTCCAGTACCAGTGTCCACTCCATTCTTCTTGTCAGACATCATTTGGTATGTGGATTGTGTCTTTGGTGTCCCAAGATTCTAGGCTAATATCCACTTATCAGTGGGTGAAAATTCCACTGTCTTAAATCCAGTCTCTGGGACATTTCACAAGGTCACTGAAGCACATTGTCAAAGATTAAAGCACAGATAAATAGGTTCTTTCTGTTATAACTTCGTTTAAAAATATATTTCTACAGGTGTTATTAATGAGAACAGTGAAGATGGACATTGGTAAAGTAGTATTTGGACCAGAACTTCAATTGTTATCACTGCCATTGTTCTTTTTAGGATGCAGGCCAGAAAGATAAGCAGGGAGCTTTGATTTCTGCTCTGACTTTTCTTTTTGTTCTTCTTGTTCTTCCTGTTCTTCTTGTTCTTGTTCTTCTTGCTTATTTTTTATTTTTTTTATTTTTTTTTAATTTTTATTTTCTATATTCTATGTTTACATTTCAAAGGCTTTCCCTTTTCCCAGTTCCCCCACACCATACATCCCATAATTCCTCTCCCCCCCAACTATTCCCCAGTCATTCCCCCTCCCCCCATGGTTTCTCTGTTCTGGGTCTACAAAACTGGATCCAATCTGTACAGGCCTAGGGTCCTCTCCTTTCTTCTTCTTGGGAATCATTTGACTTGCTAATTGTGCCTTGAGTATTTAGGGCTTCTGGGCTCATTAATATCCACTTATCAGTGATTGCATTTCATGAGTATTCTTTTGTGATTGGGTTAACTCACTCAGGATGATATTTTCCAGATCTAACCATTTACCTACAAATTGCATGAATTCATTATTTTTAATTGCTGAGTAGTATTCCATTGTATAAATATACCACATTTTCTGTATCCATTCCTCCTTTGAGGGATATTTGGGCTCCTTCCAATTTCTGGCTATTATAAACAAGGCTGCTATAAACATAGTGGAGCATGTGTCTTTATTGTATGCAGGGGAATCCTCTGGATATATGCCCAGGAGTGGTATGCCCGGGTCCTCTGGAAGTGGCATGCCCAATTTTCTGAGGAACCGCCAAACTGATTTCCAGAGCGGTTTTACCATTTTGCAATCCCACCAACAGTGGAGGAGTGTTCCTCTTTCTCCACATCCTCGCCAGCACTTGTTGTCTCTTGAGTTGTTAATCTTAGCCATTCTGACTGGTGTGAGGTGGAATCTCAGGGTTGTTTTGATTTGCATTTCCCTGATGATTAATGATGTTGAACATCTCTTAAGGTGTTTCTCAGCCATCTGAATTTCTTCTGGTGAAAATTCTTTGTTTAGCTCTGTACCCCATTTTTTGATAGGGTTATTTGGTTCTTTGCGGTCTAACTTCTTGAGTTCTTTGTATATATTGGATATTAGCCCTCTGTCGGGTGTGGGGTTGGTGAAGATCCTTTCCCACTTTGTTGGTTGCCGTTTTGTCCTTCTGACAGTGTCCTTTGCCTTGCAGAAACTTTGTAATTTTATGAGATCCCATTTGTCAATTCTTTTTTTTTTTAGTTATTTTTATTTTCTATATTCTATGTTTACATTTCAAAGGCTTTCCCCTTTCCCAGTTCCCACCCACCATAGTTCGCATAGTTCTTCTCCCCCCCAACTATTCCCCAATCATTCCCCCTCCCCCCTCGGTTTCTTTACTAAACTGGATGCAATCTTTACAGGCCCAGGGTCCTCTCCTTTCTTCTTCTTGGGAATCATTTGACTTGCTATTTGTGTCTTGAATATTTAGTGCTTCTGGTCTCATTAATATCCACTTATCAGTGATTGCATTTCATGTGCATTCTTTTGTGATTGGGTTAGCTCACTCAGGATGATATTTTCCAGGTCTAACCATTTACCTACAAATTGCATGAATTCATTATTTTTAATTGCTGAGTAGTATTCCATTGTATAAATATACCACATTTTCTGTATCCATTCCTCCTTTGAGGGATATTTGGGCTCCTTCCAATTTCTGGCTATTATAAACAAGGCTGCTATAAACATAGTGGAGCATGTGTCTTTATTGCATGTAGGGGAATCCTCTGGGTATATGCCCAGGAGTGGTATGCCAGGGTCCTCTGGAAGTGCCATGCCCAATTTTCTGAGGAACCGCCAAACTGATTTCCAGAGTGGTTTTACCATTTTGCAATCCCACCAACAGTGGAGGAGTGTTCCTCTTTCTCCACATCCTCGCCAGCACTTGTTGTCTCTTGAGTTGTTAATCTTAGCCATTCTGACTGGTGTGAGGTGGAATCTCAGGGTTGTTTTGATTTGCATTTCCCTGATGACTAATGATGTTGAACATCTCTTAAGGTGTTTCTCGGCCATCCGAATTTCTTCTGGTGAAAATTCTTTTTTTAGCTCTGTGCCCCATTTTTTGATAGGGTTATTTGGTTCTTTGCGGTCTAACTTCTTGAGTTCTTTGTATATATTGGATATTAGCCCTCTGTCGGATGTGGAGTTGGTGAAGATCTTTTCCCACTTTGTTGGTTGCCGTTTTGTCCTTCGGACAGTGTCCTTTGCTTTGCAGAAACTTTGTAATTTTATGAGGTCCCATTTGTCGATTCTTGATCTTAGTGCGTACGCTATTGGTGTTCTGTTCAGGAACTTTTCCCCTGTGCCCAAGTCCTCCAGGGTCTTCCCAAGTTTCTTTTCTAATAGTTTCAGTGTGTCTGGTTTTATGTGGAGGTCCTTGATCCACTTGGAGTTGATCTTAGAGCAAAGAGATAAGAGTGGGTCAATTCGCATTCTTCTGCATGTTGACCTCCAGTTGAACCAGCACCATTTGTTGAAAAGGCTATCTTTATTCCATCGGATGGTTGTGGCTCCTTTATCAAAGATCAAGTGACCATAAGTCTGTGGGTTAATTTCAGGGTCTTCAGTCCTGTTCCATTGATCTGTTTGCATGTTGCTATACCAATACCATGCAGTTTTTAACACAATTGCTCTGTAGTACTGCTTGAAGTCAGGGATATTGATTCCCCCAGAAGTCCTTTTATTGTTGAGAATAGTTTTAGCTATCCTGGGTTTTTTGTTGCTCCAGATGAATTTGAGAATTGCTCTTTCTAGATCTATGAAGAATTGAGTTGGGATTTTGATGGGGATTGCATTGAATCTGTATATTGCTTTTGGCAAGATGGCCATTTTTACTATATTGATCCTGCCAATCCAGGAACAAGAAATATTTTTCCATCTTCTGAGGTCTTCTTCGATTTCTTTCTTCAAGGACTTGAAGTTCCTGTTGTACAGATCTTTCGCTTGTTTGGTTAGAGTTACGCCAAGATACTTTATGTTGTTTGTGGCTATTGTGAAGGGTGTTATTTCCCTAATTTCTTTCTCAGCCTGCTTGTCCTTTGAGTACAAGAAGGCCACTGACTTGCTTGAGTTAATTTTATAACCTGCCACTTTGCTGAAGTTGTTTATCAGCTGTAGAAGTTCTCTGGTGGAGTTTTTTGGGTCGCTTAGGTAAACTATCATATTGTCTGCAAATAATGATAGTTTCACTTCTTCCTTTCCAATTTGTATCCCTTTGACTTCCTTATGTTGTCTAATTGCTCTTGCTAGAACTTCAAGTACTATATTGAAAAGATATGGAGAGAGAGGGCAGCCTTGTCTAGTCCCTGATTTTAGTGGGAATGCTTCAAGTTTCTCTCCATTTATTTTGATGTTGGCTACTGGTTTGCTGTAGATTGCTTTTACTATGTTTAGGTATGGGCCTTGAATTCCTGCTCTTTCCAAGACTTTTAGCATGAAAGGATGCTGAATTTTGTCGAATGCTTTTTCAGCATCTAATGAGATGACCATGTGGTTTTTTTCTTTCAGTTTGTTTATGTCGTGGATTACATTGATGGATTTCCATATATTGAACCATCCCTGCATCCCTGGGATGAAGCCTACTTGATCATGGTGGATGATCGTTTTGATGTGCTCTTGGATTCGGTTAGCAAGAATTTTATTTAGTATTTTTGCATCTATATTCATCAGAGAAATTGGCCTGAAGTTCTCTTTCTTTGTTGGGTCTTTTTGTGGTTTAGGTATTAGCGTAATTGTGGCTTCGAAGAATGAGTTGGGCAGTGTCCCTTCTGTCTCTATTTTGTGGAATAGTTTGGAGAGTATTGGTGTTAAGTCTTCTTTGAAGGTCTGGTAGAATTCTGCACTAAAACCATCTGGTCCCGTACTTTTTTTGGTTGGGAGGCTTTCTATAACCCCTTCTATTTCTTTAGGGGTTATGGGACTATTTAGCTGGTCTACTTGATGCTGATTTAATTTTGGTATTTGATATCTGTCTAGGAAATCGTCCATTTCCTCCAGATTCTCCAGTTGTTTTGAGTATAGACCTTTGTAGTAGGATCTGATGATCTTTTGAATTTCCTCAGTTTCTGTTGTTATGTCTCCCTTTTCATTTCTAATTTTGTTAATTTGTATACTGTCTCTGTGTCCTTTGGTTAGTCTGGCTAAGGGTTTATCTATCTTGTTGATTTTCTCAAAGAACCAGCTCCTGGTCTTGTTGATTCTTTGTGTGGTTCTCTTTGTTTCTATTTGATTGATTTCAGCCCTGAGTTTGATGATTTCTTGTCTTCTACTCCTCCTGGGTGAATTAACTTGTTTTTCTTCCAGGGCTTTAAGGTGTGCCGTTAAGCTGCTAGTGTATGCTCTCTCCAGTTTCTTTTTGGATGCACTTAGAGCTATGAGTTTTCCTCTTAGCACTGCTTTCATTGTGTCCCATAGATTTGGGTAGGTTGTTCCTTCATTTTCATTGAATTCTAAAAAGTCTTTGATTTCTTTTTTTATTTCTTCCTAGACCAAGGTGTCATTGAGTAGAGTATTGTTCAGTTTCCATGTGTATGTGGGCTTTCTGTTGCTTTTGTTGCTATTGAAGACCACTCTTACTCCATGGTGATCTGATAAGAGGCATGGGATTAGCTCGATCTTCTTGTATTTGTTGACATCTGTCTTGTGACCAATTATATGGTCTATTTTGGAGAAGGTACCATGCGGTGCTGAGAAAAAGGTATATTCTTTAGCTTTAGGATGAAATGTTCTATATATATCTGTTAAATCCAATTGGTCCAGAGTTTCAATTAGTTTCACTGTGTCCCTGTTTAGTTTCTGCTTTCCTGATCGGTCCATTGAGGAGAGTGGGGTGTTGAAGTCACCCACAATTATTGTGTTAGGTGTAATGTGTGCTTTAAGCTTTAGTAAGGTTTCTTTTACGAATGAGGGTGCCCTTGCATTTGGAGCATAGATGTTCAGTATTGAGAGCTCTTCCTGGTGGATTTTCCCTTTGGCCAGCAAGAAGTGACCTTCTGAGTCTCTTTGGATGATTTTAGGTTGAAAGTCAATTTTATCTGATATTAGAATGGCTACTCCAGCTTGTTTCCTGAGACCATTTGCTTGTAAAATTGTCCTCCAGCCTTTTACTCTAAGGTAGTGTTTGTCTTTAACACTGAGATGTGTTTCCTGTATGCAGCAAAATGTAGGGTCCTGTTTCCGTATCCAGTCTGTTAATCTATGTCTTTTTATTGGGGAATTGAGTCCATTGACGTTAAGAGATATTAAGGAATAGTAATTAATACCTCCAGACATTTTTGAAATTATATTTATTTATCTTATTTATTTTTTTACATTCGAGAGGTTATCTTCTTTTGGGTTTGATGAGAGGAGGTTTCTATCTTGCTTCTTCCCGGGTGTAGTTTCCGTCCTTGTCTTGGTGTTTTCCCCCTATTATCCTTTGTAGGGCTGGATTTGTGGAGAGATATCTTGCAAATTTGGTTTTGTCATGGAATACCTTGATGTCTCCATCAATGGCAATTGAGCGTTTTGCTGGGTAAAGTAGTTTTGGCTGAAGTTTGTGTTCTCTTAGAGTTTGCATGATATCTGCCCAGGATCTTCTAGCTTTCATGGTCTCAGGTGAGAAGTCTGGTGTTATTCTGATAGGTTTTCCTTTATATGTTACTTGGCCTTTTTCTCTTGCTGCCTTTAGTATTCTTTCTTTGTTTATTACATTTGGAGTTTTGATTATTATGTGACGGGATGTATTTCTGTTCTGGTCCAGTCTGTTTGGGGTTCTATAGGCTTCTTGTATATTCATGGGCATCTCTCTCCTTAGGTTGGGGAAGTTTTCTTCCATAATTTTATAGAAGATATTAGCTGGCCCTTTAACTTGTAAATCTTCACTCTCGTCTATACCTATAATCCTTAGGTTTGGTCTTCTCATAGTGTCTTGGATTTCCTGGATGTTTTTGGTTACCACCTTTTTGCATTTAGTATTTTCTTTGACTGTTGAATCAATGGTTCCTATGGTATCTTTGGCTTCTGAGATTCTGTCTTCTATCTCTTGTATTCTATTGTTGATACTTGCGTCTATGGCCCCTGATTTCTTCCCCAGGTTTTCTATCTCCAATGTTGTCTCTCTCTGTGATTTCTTAGTTGTTTCTACTTCTGTTTTTAGTATCTGGATGGATGTGCTCAGATCTTTCACTTGCTTGATTGTGTTTTCATGAATTTCTTTAATAGATTTTTATGCTTCCTCTTTCATAGCTTCTACTTGTTGGCCCACGTTCTTCTGTAGTTCTTTAAGTGACTTTTGTCTTTCTTCCTTATTGTCTTCTTCTCTTTGATCCATCTTCTCCTGCATTTCTTGAAGTGATTTTTGTATTTGCCTCGTAAAGGCTTCTAACTTTTGATCCATTTTCTCCTCTATTTCTTTACGAGATTTTTCTATGTGTTCAGCTACCAGCATCCTGACCAGTGATTTTATATCCAAGTCTTGTTTTTCTGGTGTTTTAGGGTATCCAGGGATTCCTGTTGTTGGAGAACTGGGTTCAGATGCTGTCATGTTGCCTTGATTTTTGTTAGTAACGTTCCTTCATTTTCCTTTTGCCATCTGGTTATTTCTGGTTTTAGTTGGCCTTGTTGTCAGTGGCTGGTGTTTGAATCTCCTGTGAGGCTGGGCTCACCTGTTGTTTCTCTATTGGTGAATATGTGTGACTGCTGCTTTAAGGGATCATAAGCTGGCTGCCACCCATGCGATTGTAGCCCCTGTTGGAGTCTGTCTACCTGGGCTTCTCCAGCTGTGTCCTGGTTGCAAGGAACTCCGAGAGCCTAGCAGATCCCCCGTGAGGGTAGCCCTGGAAGGGGTGTTTACCTGGGCCTTTCCAGCTATGTCCTGGTTGCAATATGGAGGCCCGTTGCTACCACTGGTCCAGGGGCCGGCGAGCTGGTTGCAGAATGCAGCCTCGGTGCTCACCAGAGGGCACGGGAATGTCCCACAGAGCCTGGGCCTTTCCAGCTGTGTCCTGGTTGCGATATAGAGGCCTGCCGCTATTGCTGGTCTAGGGGCCGGCGAGCTGGTTGCAGAACGCAGTCTAGGTGCTCACCAGAGGGCGGGGATGTCCCACAGAGCCTGGGCCTTTCCACCTGTGTCCTGGTTGCGATATGGAGGCCCGCCGCTACACCGCTGGTCTAGCCCATTTGTCAATTCTTGATCTTAGAGCATAAGCTATTGGTGTTCTGTTCAGGAACTTTCCCCCTGTGCGCATGTCCTCCAGGGTCTTCCCAAGTCACTTTTCTAATAGTTTCAGTGTGTCTGGTTTTATGTGGAGGTCCTTGATCCACTTGGAGTTGATCTTAGTGCAAGGAGACAAGAGTGGGTCAATTCGCATTCTTCTGCATGTTGATCTCCAGTTGAACCAGCACCATTTGTTAAAAGGCTATCTTTATTCCACTGGATGGTTGTGGCTCCTTTATCAAACATCAAGTGACCATAAGTCTGTGGGTTCATTTCTGGGTCTTCAATCCTATTCCATTGATCCACTTGCCTGTTGCTGTACCAATACCATGCAGTTTTTAACACAATTGCTCTGTAGTACTACTTAAGGTCAGGGATATTGATTCCCCCAGAAGTCCTTTTATTGTTGAGAATAGTTTTAGCTATCCTGGGTTTTTTGTTGCTCCAGACGAATTTGAGAATTGCTCTTTCTAGATCTATGAAGAATTGAGTTGGGATTTTGATGGGGATTGCATTGAATCTAGAGATTGCTTTTGGCAAGATGGCCATTTTTACTATATTGATCCTGCCAATCCAGGAGCAAGAAATATTTTTCCATCTTCTGAGGTCTTCTTCGATTTCTTTTTTCAAGGACTTGAAGTTCCTGTTGTACATATCTTTCACTTGTTTGGTTAGAGTTACGCCAAGGTACTTTATGTTGTTTGTGGCTATTGTGAAGGGTGTTATTTCCCTAACTTCTTTCTCAGCCTGCTTGTCCTTTGAGTACAAGAAGGCTACTGATTTGCTTGAGTTAATTTTATAACCAGCCACTTTGCTGAAGTTGTTTATCTGCTATAGAAGTTCTCTGGTGGAGTTTTTTGGGTCACTTAAGTAAACTATCATATCATCTGCAAATAATGATAGTTTGACTTCCTCCTTTCCAATTTGTATCCCTTTGACTTCTTTATGTTGTGTAATTGCTCTCGCTAGAACATCAAGTACTATATTGAAAAGATATGGAGAGAGAGGGCAGCCTTGTCTAGTCCCTGATTTTAGTGGGATTGCTTCAAGTTTCCATTTATTTTGATGTTGGCTACTGGTTTGCTGTAGATTGCTTTTACTATGTTTAGGTATGGGCCTTAAATTCCTGCTCTTTCCAGGACTTTTAGTATGAAATGATGCTGTATTTTGTCAAATGCTTTTTCAGCATCCAATGAGATAACCATGTGTTTTTTTTCTTTTAGTTTGTTTATGTAGTGGATTACATTGATGGATTTCCATATATTGAACCATCCCTGCATCCCTGGGATGAAGCCTACTTGATCATGGTGAATGATCGTTTTTGATGTGTTCTTGGATTTGGGTGGCAAGAATTTTATTTAGTAATTTTGCATTAATATTCCTAAGAGAAATTGGCCTGTAGTTCTCTTTCTTTGTTGGATCTTTTTGTGGTTTAGGTATTAGCGTAATTGTGACTTCGAAGAATGAGTTGGGCAGTGTCCCTTCTGTCTCTATTTTGTGGAATAGTTTGAAAAGTATTGGTGTTACATCTTCTTTGAAGGTCTGGTAGAATTCTGCACTAAAACCATCTAGTTCTGTACTTTTTTTTGGTTGGGAGGCTTTCTATAACCCCTTCTATTTCTTTAGGGGTTATGGGACTACTTAGCTGATCTACTTTATGCTGATTTAATTTTGGTATTTGGTATCTGTCTAGGAAATTGTCCATTTCCTCCAGATTCTCCAGTTGTTTTGAGTATAGACCTTTGTAGTAGGATCTGATGATCTTTTGAATTTCCTCAGTTTCTGTTGTTATGTCTCCCTTTTCATTTCTAATTTTGTTAATTTGTATACTGTCTCTGTGTCCTTTGGTTAGTCTGGCTAAGGGTTTATCTATCTTGTTGATTTTCTCAAAGAACCAACTCCTGGTCTTGTTGATTCTTTGTATGGTTCTCTTTGTTTCTACTTGATTGATTTCTCATTCTTTTTTTTTAATGTTTATTTTTTATTCTTTTCTTTTTTATCTTTTTTAATTATTATTGAATATATTCTATATTCACATTTCATTTCCCTTTTCCCTGATTCCCCCCCCCCAAAGGTCCCACATGCCCTTTTCCCTCCCCCTGTTCCCCCATCCACCCCTTCCCACTTCCCTGTTCTGGTATTCCCCTACATTGATGCTTTGAGCCTTTCCAGCACCAGTGTCCATTCCTTTCTTCTTGTCGGACATCATTTGGTATGTGGATTGTGTCTTTGGTGTCCCAAAATTCTAGGCTAATATCCACTTATCAGTGAGTGCATAACATGGGTATTCTTTTGAGATTGGGTTACCTCACTTAGTATGATGTTCTCCAGATCCATCCATTTCTCTAAGAATTTCATGAATTCTTTGTTTCTAATGGCTGAATAGTACTCCATTGTGTATATATACCACATTTTTTGTATTAATTCCTCTGTTGAGGGACATCTGGGTTCTTTCCAGCTTCTGACTATTATAAATAAGGCTGCTATGAACATAGTGGAGCATGTATCCTTATTGCATGCTGGGGAATCTTCTGGATATATTCCCAGGAGTGGTATGGCTGGGTCCTCCGGAAGTATCACGTCCAGTTTTCAGAGGAACCGCCAGACTGATTTCCAGAGTGATTGTACCAGCTTGCATTCCCACCAGCAGTGGAGGAGTGTTCCTCTTTCTCCACATCCTCGCCAACACCTGATGTCTTCTGAGTTTTTAATCTTAGCCATTCTGACTGGTGTGAGGTGAAATCTCAGGGTTGTTTTGATTTACATTTCTCTAATGACTAATGATGTTGAACATTTTTAAAGGTGTTTCTCAGCCATCTGAATTTCTTTAGGTGAAAAGTCTTTGTTTAGCTCTGCACCCCATTTTTGGATGGGGTTTTTTGGTTTTCTGGTGTCTAACTTCTTGAGTTCTTTGTATACATTGGATATTAACCCTCTGTCAGATATAGGGTTGGTGAATGTCTTTTCCCAATTTGTTGGTTGCCGATTTGTCCTTTGACAGTGTCTGTTGCCTACATAAATTTGGAATTTTATGAGGTCTCATTTGTCTATTGATCTTAGAGCATAAGCAATTGGTGTTCTGTTCAGGAACTTTCTCCCTGAGCCAATGCCCTCAAGGGTCTTCCCCAGTTTCTTTTCTATTAATTTTAGTGTGTCTGGTTTTATGTGGAGGTCTTTGATCCACTTGGAGTTGAGCTTAGTACAAGGAGATAAGTGTGGATCAGTTCTCATTCTTCTGCATGTTGACTTCCAGTTGAGCCAACACCATTTGTTGGAAAGGCTATGTTTTTTGCACTGTATGTTTTCAGCTCCTTTGTTGAAGATCAATTGGCCATAGTTGTGTGGGTTCACTTCTGGGTCTTCAATTCTATTCCATTGATCCACCTCCCTATCACTGTACCAATACCATGCAGTTTTTAACAGTACTGCTCTGTGGTATTGCTTGAGGTCCGGAATACTGATTCCTCCAGAAGTTCTTTTACTGTTGATGATAGTTTTAGCTATCCTGTTTTTTTTTTATTCCAGATGAATTTGAGAATTGCTCTTTCTAACTCTATGAAGAACTGAGTTGAGATTTTGATGGGGATTGCATTGAATCTGTATATTGCTTTTGGCAAGATTGCCATTTTAACAATATTAATCCTGCCAACCCACGAGCATGGAAGATTTTTCCATTTTCTGAGGTCTTCTTCAATTTCCTTCTTCAGAGACCTGAAGTTTTTGTCATATAAATCTTTCACTTGTTTGGTTAGAGTCACACCAAGATACTTTATATTGTTTGTGGCTATTGTGAAGGGTGTCATTTCCCTAATTTCTTTCTCAGCCTGGTTATCCTTTGAGTATAGGAAGACTTTTGATTTGTTTGAGTTGATTTTATAGCTAGCCACTTTGCTGAAGTTATCAGTTGTAGGAGTTCTCTGGTGGAATTTTTTGGGTCACTTAAGTATACTATCATATCATCTGCGAATAGTGAAAGTTTGACTTCTTCCTTTACATTTTGTCTCCCTTTGACTTCCTTATGTTGTCGAATTGCTCTAGCTGGTACCTCAAGTACTATATTGAAGATATAGGAGTGAGAGGGGGCAGCCTTGTCTAGTCCCTGATTTTAGTGGGATTGCTTCAAGTTTCTCTCTGTTAACTTTGATGTTGACTACTGGTCTCATGTAAATTGCTTTTACTGTGTTTAGGTAAGGGCATTGACTTCCTGTTCTTTCCAAGACTTTTAACATGAAAGGATGCTGAATTTTGTCAAATGCTTTTTCAGCATCCAATGAGATGACCATGTGGTTTTTTTTTCTTTGAGTTTGTTTATGTAGTGGATTATGTTGATGGATTTCTATATATTTAACCATCCCTGTATCCCTGGGATGAAGCCAACTTGATCATGTTGAATGATCATTTTGATGTGTTCTTGGATTCGGTTGGCAAGAATTTTATTGAGTATTTTTGCATCGATGCTCATAAGGGAGATTGGTCTGAAGTTCTCTTTCTTAGTTGGATCTTTGTGTGGTTTTGGTATCAGGGTTGTTGTAGCTTTTTAGAATGAGTTGGTTAGTGTTCCTTCTGTTTCTATTTTGTACAATAGTTTGAAGAGTATTGGTATGAGGTCCTCTTTGAAGGCCTGATAGAATTCTGCACTAAAACCATCTGGTCCTGTGCTTTTTTTGGTTGGAAGACTTTCTATGACCCCTTCTATTTCTTTGGGGGTTATGGGACTGTTTAGATGATCTATTTGATCCTGATTTAATTTTGGTATTTGGTATCTGTCTAGGAAATTGTCCATTTCTTCCAGATTCTCCAGTTGTGTTGAATATAGGCTTTTGTAGGAGGATCTGATGATTTTTTGAATTTCCTCAGTTTCTGTTGCTATATCTCCCTTTTCATTTCTAATTTTGTTAATTTGAATACTGTCTCTGTGCCCTTTGGTAAGTCTGGCTAGGGGTTTATCTATCTTGTTGATTTTTCTCATAGAACCAGCTCCTGGTTTTGTTGATTCTTTGTATGGTTCTCTTTGTTTCAACTTGATTGATTTCAGCCCTGACTTTGACGATTTCCTGTCTTCTACTCCTCCTGGGTGAAATAGCTTCTTTTTGTTCCAGAGCTTTCAGGTGTGCCATTAAGTTGCTAGCATATGCTCTCTCCTGTTTCTTTTTGGAGGCATTCAGGGCTATGAATTTTCCTCTTTAGCACTGCTTTCATTTTGCCTCATAGATTTGGGTATGTTGTGCCTTCATTTTCATTAAATTCTAAAAAGTCTTTGATTTCTTTCTTTATTTCTTCCTTGACTAAAGTATCATTGAGTAGAATATTGTTCAGCCTCCATGTGTATGAGGATTTTCTGTTGTTTTTGTTGCTATTGAAGAACACTCTTACTCCATGGTGATCCGATAAGAGGCATGGGATTAATTCTATCTTTTTATATTTCGAGGTCTGTCTTGTGAGCAATTATATGGTCAATTTTGGAGAAGGTACCATGAGGGGCTGAGAAAAAGGTATAGTCTTTTTCTTTAGAATGAAATGTTCTATAAATATCTGTTAAATCCAGTTGGTCCAAAGTTTCAATGAGTTTCCCTGTGTCCCTGTTTAGTTTCTGTTTTCCTGATCACTCCATTAAGGATAGTGGAGTGTTGAGGTCCCCACAATTATTGTGTTAGGTGCAATGTCTGCTTTGAGCTTTAGTAAAGTTTCTTTTACGCATGAGGGTGCTCTTGCATTTGGAGCATAGATATTGAGAATTGTTAGTTCTTGGTGGATTCTTCCTTTGACTAGCAAGAAGTGACCTTCTGTGTCTCTTTTGATGACTTTGGGTTGAAAGTCAATTTTATCTGATATGAGAATGGCTATTCCAACTCGTTTCTTGCGACCATTTGCTTGCAAAATTGTCTTCCAGCCTTTTACTCTAAGGTAGTGTTTGTCTTTGACTCTGAGGTGTGTTTCCTGTATGCAGCAGAATGTAGGGTCCTGTTTCCATATCCAGTCTGTTAGTCTATGTCTTTTTATTGGGGAATTGAGTCCATTGATGCTAAGAGACATTAATGAACAGTGATTATTTCTTCCTGTCATTTTTGATGTTATTTTTGCTTTTGAGTGGTTATCTTCTTTTGAGTTTGATAGAAGAAGGTTACTATCTTGCTTTTTCTTGGGTGGAGTTTCCCTCCTTATATTGGAGTTTTCCTCCTATTATCTTTGTAGAGCTGGGTTAGTGGAAAGATATTGTATAAATTTGTTCTTGTCATGGAATATTTTGATTTCTCCATCTATGTTGATTGAGAGTTTTGCTGGGTATAGTAGTCTTGGCTGACATTTCTGTTCTCTTAGAGTCTGCATGAGATCTGTCTAGGATCTTCTAGATTTCATGGTTTCTGGAGAGAAGTCTGGTGTGATTCTGATTGTTGTTACTGGTTGGCGTGTGAAACTCCTATGAGCCTGGCATTTGGTGTTGCTGTAGTAGAGAGCGTCCGAGCCTCTGAGGTGGAGACTGGGAGGTTTCTGCTACTGGGCTCTGAATTACCTCCTCAGCTCTGCTGGGCCGGACCCAAGTCTTCCCCAGGCTTGCTGTTGGACCTGCAATTGGCCTCCCGTGGTCTCCTCCTGGCCTGCCTAGTTGCCAGCTCTTAAGAATCAGCTCTTTTTTTCCCCACCGATCTGGGCTTGTCTGTTAGGTCTTTATGGTGACCTGGACTCCTCTGTTGGTTCTCTATGGTGACCTGTTCAGGCCACCTGCTCCAAGATGGCGGGTCTCAGGGTTCTGTCTAACCACGGGGTTCCCTGCAGGACCTGAGTTTCCCTGGTTGGACTGCTAGAACCTAGATGGTGGTGTTCTCAGTCCACAGGGCTCTGTCTGGTTAGCTGTCTGTGGTGTCCTGCGGCAAGATGTCGGCCTCTGGCTGTACTCCAGGCACAGACCCACTAGCAGGTTGGTGCCCATGCTGGGCAGTGCAGAGACCGCCCGCTGAGCTGATGCGTCTCTGGCTGCACTGCCGCACTGTTTGTGCACAGACCTCCCGCCAAGCTGCTCTGGCTCTGGACACAGGCAAGAGCCTGACTGGGTAGTCAATGCTAGGCTAGGTCTCTGTCCACACACCTGACCCCTGCCACTGGGCGGCCGCAGTGACCCAAGGTAAGATGGCTGCCTGGCTGCAAGTCGGCGAGCTGGTCCCCAGTGGTTGGCGACAGCAGCCGAGCTGTAGGTGCACAGACCTCCCGCCAACCTGCTCTGGCTCTGGGTGCAAGCAAGAGCCTGACCTGGTAGTCGATGCTAGGCCAGGTCTCTGTTCATGCACCTGAACCCAGCTGCCAGCAGTCCACAGTTACCAGAGGGAAGATGGTGGCCTGGCTGCAAGCCAGTGAGCTGGTCCCCCTTTCTTTTTATTCTTATGTTTAAATATTTTGTGTGTGTGTGTGTGTGTGTGTGTGTGTGTGTATGTGTATGTATATATATATATATATATATATATAATTTCTGTGCATGTAAGGGTATGCTTGTGTGTGTATGTATGTTTGTGTTTGTATGCATACTTGAACACATGCACACATGTGTCTTCATGCATGTAAAGGTCAAAGGACAAATTTTGGTCTAGATTCTGAGGCACCATATAGTCTTAAATGCAGAGACAATGACTTTGTAGGATAAGCTATCAGCCAATGAGCCTAAGTTCCTGTCTTATTCTCCCAAATTATGGGATTAAATGAATGTGCCCCCTTGACCATCTTTTTCATGGATTCTGTAGTATTGAATGTATTCCCTCATGCTTGCAATTTCCCAATTTGTGGGGAAAGTGTTTACCTGGAACCTGGATATTTGGAACATGTCATGTCTAAACTTAATAATCACTGGACCACAGAACTGTCTCTACCCTCCAGCATATGGAGTATGTGAATATATGATGCCCCTCACTCCCACATCTATTATATTTGAATCCTGGAAATTCAATGAGATGATTTTGCTTGCAAGGTGAGCACTCATGTCCAGAGTGATCTTATTCCTTGAACCAACTTGAGGTCCTTGGCAATTCGTGAATGAGAACTGTACATAGGCATAACCAAATACTTTACAAAGGAGAATATGGCTTCTTAATCATTTGTTTTATTTACGTATGATGCTTATTATTCAATTATGGCAGTAAGTACCAACATCTCTGTGCTTAATGGATTCCTATCTTGACTAGTTAGTATGCTTAACAATAGCTTTTTTGACACCATTATGTTCTACCACAGAGTGATGCAGCAAAAACCAGAAGAGTAAAGTTTAACATATTGTGTCCTTTTTGAATTTTAGTTCAATAAAAATAAAACTGAAGTAAATGTTTCTGAAGTATTTTAATGACTATTAGGAATCTCGATTTGGATCATTTACTAGCTAAGTTTCCTTTATTGCTTTGACTCAAAAAGGCACATTAAGAGACAGATAATGCTCAGGCACCAGGAATGTTAACTTCTGTAATGAGTTATGAAGGGCTTAGAAACTGTATTGGTTTCATTTAAAAAAAACAAACCTATAAAGAATTAATAATATACTGCTGTCCATGTAGATTGCCAATAAAACAGCTTTAAATGGCTATCCTTTAAATCCAAGTGAGCACACTGGAGGCCTGTGGGATGTTTGCTTTGAATTTTCTCTAATTTTTCACTGTGACAAAACAGTGCATATCTTGCAGGCACTCATGCCCTCATCTGTTAGGGGATATTTGGCTTATATGAATAAATTCCTACAAGGGATACCAGATGTGTACCATTATTGAGGGGAATTACAGTGGCATTTGGTGCTACATGAGCATTAGAAGAACTTTACTGATGTAGAGCATATCACTCAGAGGTTAAATTCATTGACATATTCTTACTGATTATTCACCTTGTACCTCACCTCATTTCTATCAAGACTGCTTTAAGCTAAGATGCTGCTTGCAGTATTTTGTTTGTTTACTTATTATAGGCAAAGTACTGTAAGTTATATCTCATAACCACTGCCAAGATTTCTTAGGATGGAATCTGATTTAATTGAGAATGATTATTTGGTAGCATGTACATCAAATGCATGGATACAAATTTATATTGCCAGCATCATATAAACACTACAGTAAAGTATGCTTATTGGTAAATGTTGCCAAGGTTCTGCTAAAACACAGAGGAATACAGCATAAAAGTCAAAGCTTAAAAGCAAGAGATAGAAAAAATATATAATTTCTTTTCCACTAATTTTAAAGCCTGTGGGTTGTAAGTAAAAGCAGCCTGGAGCCCATGGGTATGCTGGGTGTTAGCAGGCAGAGTGAAAGACTGAACAAGTAGCAGAGCCCTTTCCAAGAACTCAGTGAAGGAAGTTGGGGGGTAGAAAACAACCCCCACATGTTTCTTAAATGTTATGGTAACTATACATAATATCTGAAGGAGAAAAATAGACACTCAACATGCTGAAAGCAATGTATGACAATACCTGTTTCCAGTAAGTATTTTGCTTCACTTAACAAAATGTACAGAGGCGCTTTGTTGGACAAGGCTTTCAGTGTACACCACAGTAAAGATCCTATGCTTCTAAATGTGCATATTACCTAAAGAAACTCTTGATGCCATTGGTTTTTGAGTCCCCATAAACCGGAAACCAAACCAGAACCAACATGTCACCTTCATTATGGATTTAAATAGAAGACTCTGTTCTGCTAAGAGATAAAATCAATGTGATCCATCCCAAGCCAGTAAGTGGAGACTGATGTGGAATAGATTGGAGAGACATCAGGGAGAGGAGACTCATAAAGCTCAGTTTGTAACTTTATAAAGAAGCTAAGTGTACAGTGATTAACCAAGGAGAACTGGATCCCAAACAATAGCTGTAATCTGAATTCTATGGATTGCTTCTAATCTACGGAATTCGTATGCTTTTGATTAAGAAAATGTTTCAATCGAACAACTTATTTTATAACAGTATAAATTTCATGTGCAACTGCTAAGCAAAAATAGTAAAAAAAAAAGGAAACGAAATGGTATTTTTATCAATCTAAATAGATCACTGAAACATGGACATGGATTGTTTGAACTTGCACTGTATATTACAGACATGCATGTACATATTTATATAAGTTTCACCAAGATCAAATCATTCTTTGTGCACTAGAGAGCCTGGTCTTTTTTTTTTTTACAAACGAGTAATATTTTATTTTCACATTTAATAAAAAATGATTTAATTTTTTTCCAAAAATTTTCTTAACCAAGCACAAGCCAGGCAATGTATGGCAGTTTCTCTTTCTGTATTTTTATTTTTTCATATTGTCTGCACTGTTTTGCATCTTCTATCTTTTTGGAGAAAACAGTTGATTATCTAAAGACAATTCCAGTTTTCAGGGCACAATCTCTCCTAGAAAACTCAGATTCAAAATTGTATCTGAGAACTGAAGCCCTTCCTGGCCTCACCCTTGTGTCTGGTTTCTCTCTTGTGCTTTACAAAAGATTTTACTGTCTTTCCTTGAGTGTAGTTCACAAATGACATCAAGTTCCAATTTTTTTCCCACAGTATCAAGTAAAGCTAAAATGAGCTACATCAGGAGATCTTCCAGATAAAACCCAGAGATACTAAATACTGCATGAAAGTTCATTACACTATAGAGTCTTCTCTTTTTGGAAATTTCAAATTTAACTTAATGCTCTGCGTCTTTATTTCCTAAGTGTGACTACTTGTTTAGAAGTCATGAAGAGATTTCAAGTGATCTTATAAAATGATGAAAAATCCATTCCCTTCTGTAATATAGTTTTGTTTACTCCTTGTCATTAAGTAGCTTAAACAATATATACATATTTATTTTCTATCAACCATTGAATTAAATCACCATCTCATTATACTTATCTTTGTCTAGTTAGCAGAAAGCCCCATGCTTTAGAAAGTCTTCTTTCTAATTCCATCATAGATTCTATATTCTTTTATTTATCAGTGCCCTCAAAAGGAGATTTTTCTCTGATGATCTGAATCTTTTGTATTGCTCAATCTGGAACTCTTAACTGTAAGACAGGACCTACACTTCACAAAGTTATGACAACAATTTATTACACACTGAGTGAGCAAAAGCCACTGCTTATGTGGTAGTAATGAATAGTTTATGGGTAAATTTATGGGTATTTAGGTACAAAAAGTATTCATGATAAAGAAAGAACTGAAATGCTAATCTACAGTGTTGTCATGATTTGGATCATTACAAAAACACAAACCTCCCCAAAGCCAATGTGCTTCAGCCTGGTTTACATCACGTCTGGAAGGCAGTAGAAGGCGATTGAAGAATGTCAGGCCTTCTTTCTTTATTCCATTCCTGGTCACCACAGGGAACAGGTTTCCTCTACCACATTCTTCTTTAACAATACATTTTTATTGTATTATAAATATGTGTGTGTGTGTATTTGTGTGTGTGTATGTATGCTTGTAAATGCTTGTATTATATATACAAACATAATCAACAGGCCTAACAGACTATAATGGGAAGTGAACAAAACCTCTGAAACCAGGCACCTAAGTGAAATTTCTCTCCTCACAAAGGTATCTATTTCAAGTAATGGAAAGCCAATTAAGAAAAAGGCTACAAGGTTCAGTGATATAGAACAATTAGGTGGGATATTAGTGATCAAATAGCTAGGCAAGTGTGAAGAGACTGTCTGTGTTCAACCTTCTACATTCTTGGGAAATTTGAGTTTAAGAAAGATGTTCAATTCCAAAGAACATTAGAAAGAAGTGAGAAGATGATAAAAACTGCTTTCTGAGAAACTCTAGGCAGAGGAAATCAACAGAATATGGTGCCTCTAGGCAGGAATGAAACAGAAGAGCTAGAGAGTAGATGCTAGTGTAGTAGAGTAGGTAGGTGGGGGAAAAGAGTTGAGGTGATGTCAGAGTTACATGTTTAGTGATTAAATTTGAGTAATCTAAATATTTGCACACTCTATCTTCTGGGTGAGATCTTGGAGTCCACTCCTGGAATTTAGAACCTCAAGCTTTCAGTAGAAATAAGGTTCAGTTTCAAGCTTCTCTGGGAAAAAGGGGGGACATTGAGACAATTATCTTTAGACTTTACTAACGAATTAACAGAAATCTGTACTAGTTTAAAAGAAAGAAAACTAGGGGAAAGTATGTCAAAGAGGATGAGGAGTAAGAATGGGACTGTATATTTGATGGAAAACATAAATCATTTTTATATAAGCTGTGAAGGCAGATATTCAACTGTAGATAACTGTTATTAAGTTCACAAGCAGATGGCCCCTAAGAAACTTCAGTTTGTCAGCTCTAATCGACTTGATTTCTCCTCCGCCTCCAGGATCTTTCTTTCCCCTTTTGCCTCTATGTTAGGGCCACCCCCTTTTGCTGTAAAGTGGCATTGCCACATAACAAAACTTCCCTAATTGCCACTACAGTGTCAAACTTTTCAATGACATTTGGAAATGGTCTTGGGGAATAATCCTGAGTGACAAAAGATGGTTCTTAATAACATTGTACATTTTGAGATGAACTGATGACTACTCCTGGGGTACTTGGAGGGTCTAGTCATTTTATCTGAACCTTTTAATGCAGAGTTGTAGTTCCCAGAGGTTAACCTTGAAGTGTCCTCAAGTGTGAATACTCTAACTCCAAATGGAGGTCTATTCAGAACTATCTGGCCTTTGAGTGAATTAAATCTCTTTCTATATTTTTTCATATGTTGAGAAATCATGGCTGTAAACTAAGATGCCTAAGAGAGAGGTGACACTGCCACTGCCTAGGTTTTCAAGTGTTTATTTGTGGCTGCAAACAGTTTTGTACTCAGACAGGAAATGTTTCTAGTTGTAAGCAATGGGGACATTATCTGGAGACCCATCTTATCTCAGGTGTGAGCATCACAATGATCTACCACAGTCATTGCCATTAGAAGCATTTCTGCTTTTGCAATCTTCAGTTGGTTGCAATTTGGTTACCAATTGAACAATTGCAAGATAAGGAGTGAAGACATAAAAAAAGTATAAGTGGAGGAGAGGAGAAGGAAAATGATGTTGTGTGCTGAACATAGAAAATGCATATTCTAGATATACTGCTAGCAATAATTACAGACAGGGTATTCATTTGATCATTTCCCAATAACTACACATTCTTTTCTTTAGTTTTTATTGTTTCCATTTTATTTTGGGGGGGATGTCTGTCTGTCTGTCTGTCTGTCTGTCTGTCTCTCTGTCTCTCTGTCTCTCTGTGTGTTTTGTTATTTTTCCTATATTCTTTGTTTACATTCCAAATATTTCCCCCTTTCCAGTTCCCTCCTCCCCATAAGTACCATAAGCCCTCTTCCCTCTGCCCATTTCCCAATCACCCCCTCCCATTTCTCTGTCCTGGTGCTCCCCTCCAAAGCTACATCAAGCCTTTCCAGGACCAGGGCCCTCTCCTTCCTTCTTCTTGGGAATTACTTGATATGTTAATAGTGTTTTGAGTATTCAGAGCTCCTGAGATAATTAATATCCACTTATCAGTGACTGCATTCCATGTGTATTCTTTTGTGATTGGGTTACCTCACTTAGGATGATATTTTCCAGTTTCTGTAAGGCAAAGGACACTGTCAAAAGGACAAAACAGCAACCAACAAATTGGGAAAAGATCTTCACCAACTCTATATCCAACAGAGGGCTAACATTCAATATATACAAAGAACTCAAGAAGGTAGACTTCAGAGAGACAAATAACCCTATTAAAAATGGGGTACAGAGCTAAACAAAAAGTTTTCACCTGAAGAATTTCGAGTGGCTGAGAAGCACCTTAAGAAATTTTCTACATCATTAATCATTAGGGAAATCCGAATCCAAACAACCCTGAGATTTCACCTCACACCAGTCAGAATGGCTAAGATTAAAAACTCAGGAGACAGCAGGTGTTGGTGAGGATGTGGAGAAAGAGGAACACTCCTCCACTGCTGGTGGGATTGCAAGTTGGTAAACCACTCTGGAAAACAGTATGGCCTTTCCTCAGAAAACTGGGCATTATACTTCAGGAGGACCCTGTTATACCACTCCTGGGCATATACCCAGAGGATTCCTCAGCTTGCAATAAGGACACATGCTCCACTTTGTTCAGAGCAGTCTTATTTATAATAGCCAGAAGCTGGAAAGAACCCAGATGTCCCTCAACAGAGGAATGGATACAGAAAATGTGGTATATTTGCACAATGGAATACAACTCAACAATTAAAAACAATGAATTCATGAAATTGTTTCACGTTTTCATGAATGTAGATAATGCAATGTAGTCATTCTCAATTCCCAACCCCCTCCATTTTTATCCCAGTCTCCTAACTTCTCCACCTTTCTCCCCCCTGTTGCTCTTCTTTTCCATGAGGTTCCTTTGTATATTCATGTAATCTTTTGTGTGTAACCCATGAGGTTGGATCAGAGTTACTTGACTTAGCTAAAGTGGGAAGTTCTTTAGTGAAGCAAGGGTGATTTATCTATAGCTATGCTCCTGAAGGATGTAACAACCATCTCTGAACAAACACTAGTTACAGATAGACCTTCTGCAAGGTGAGAGACCTTATGGATTCCTACCTAATAGATGAGGGAATGTTAATTGACCCAACCATGTGCAAGCCCTATGCAGATTCCAGCATAGCAGCGAATTCATGAGCCTATGCCTGTACCATGTCATTTTTTGATGCTTAGTATATGTTTGTCATTGTTATAGGTGAAGAAGGACAAACAAATCATCAAAACCTGACTGATGGGTAAGATCTATGGCTCCAGTTTTTGCTGAGTATCCTAAATTTGTTTCCTAAAGATGTATATAGATTAAGTTGATTGCAAAGCTTTCTCATGTCAGTAATCAAAATATCTCATTCTACAAACCATTAACTTTTTAAATATAATTTATGTCAGATCACAGCCCCCCTTCCTCCTCTCTTCCCAGTCCCACTCCCCATTGGGTCCTCCACTTCTCCTCAAAAAAGGGAAGTCCCCTTGTGTATCATCCCACCCTGGGACATCTAGTTCCAGAAGGTGTAGGCAAACACATCCTCTCCTACTGAAGTCCTACCAGGCAGTCCAAGTATGGGAAAAGGGATTCAATGTCAAGGAACAAAAACCTTGAAATTGGTTTTTGGCAGCCTTAGGTCTACCTGTTAGGGGTATCTCATGAACACCAAGCTACACATTTGTTACAAAAGTGTAGGGGTGTAGATTCAGCTCCTGGATGCTCCCTGGTTGGTTGCTCAGCCTCCGTAAGTACCCATGATTGCAGGTTAGTTGACTCTGTGCATCTTCTGGTCGTGTTGTTGACCTCTCCACCCTTGCTCACTTCTATCCCTGACTCTTCCACAAGACTCCCCAAGCTATGCCTGGTGTTTGGCTGTGTCATCTGCTGCTGGATGATCTCTCAGGAGACAGTTATGTCAGGTTCCTCGCTGCAAGAATAGTATATAAAAAATACATAGAAATAAACTAACACCTCTCTGGCAAGAATCTAAGCTACAGTTACCATTATAGACTCACAATACCCTCTCCCATCCCAAGATTCTAGGTTGTCACCACAGATGCCCCACCCCCAATTTCTATTCTTACTTCCAGGCTTTTTTCATGCCCATTCTCTCTATATCTATTCTTTCTATAGCACTTTTCATTCCCTTCCTCACCTCCTCTCCTTCGGGTGTGTCTCCATCCATCTCAGATGACTATTTAGTTTTGCCTTCTGAATAAGATTTGCAGATCCTCCCTTGAAACCTCCTTCTTACCCATTTTCTTTGGGCCTGTGGATGGTGGCATAGTTACCCTGTACTTTATAGCTAATGACTACTTATAAGTGAGTACATATCATACATGTCTTTCTTGCTATGGGTTACCTCACTTAGGATGACATTCTCAAGTTCCATTATTTCTCTACAAAATCCATGGCATGTTCATTTTTAATGGCCGAATAGTATTCCATTGTGTAGATGTACCACATTTCTTTATGCATTCTTCAGTTGAGAGACATCTAGGTTGTTTCCCATTTCTGGCTATTATGAATAAAGATGCTATGAACATTGAGTAGGTGTTTCTATGGTACAGTGGAGAATCATTTGGGTATATGCTCACGAGTGGTATATGTGGCTTTTGAAGTTGAGCAGTTGCCAGTTTTTTGAGAAACTGCCAAATTGATTTCCAAAGTGGTGGTACAAGTTCACACTCCTACCAGCAATGGAAGTGTATTCCTATGGCTCTCCATCCTTGCTGGCATGTGCTGTCCATTGAGATTTTGATCTGAACCATTCTTATGTGTGTACATTGGTATCTCAGAGTCTGATTTGCATTTCCTTGATAACTAAGGACGTTGAAGATTTCTCTAAGTGCTTCTCAGACATTTGAGATTTCTTTGCTGCAAATTCTGTCTAGCCCTGTACTCTAATTTTTAAATTGGGTTATTTAAGTTGTTGGTTTCTAAGGTCTTGAATTCTTTTATAAGTCAGTTTTTTCCACTTTTATGTATATTCTAGAGATATTATGTATATCATTAGGATTTATAACAGGAGCCTTTATCTCTGGGTAGTCCTGCTAGCCCCTATTAACAGTTTTTAACTTAAGTTAAATGTTCAGCTTGAACACATTTAATTTTACCAAATGTATTTTTTTATGTTCACCTTGATTACTAAATCAATAATACTGAGGCTCACAAGCATGTATATATAGAGGCTACATGCATGGAAATATGTGGCATAAATGGCATAATTTTATTATTAATCAACAGGTTTTATTGATTAGCCACTATTCAAAATGCATTATGATTACAGCATTGATTAATGGCCCTGCTCTTGTATTTAGAATGGAAAACACATGCCACTGTAATAAACATGTATCTCTTGAAAAGTCTATACAGGAAATAATTTTTGGTGAAAATGTTGGTTTAATTATTTAATTGTGTGGTCTTTGGAGAAATGATTTTTGTTTGTAATATTTGAGAGGAAAATTGAAATAAAAGCATTGTGTGTAAACTATGTTTACATTGAGATACCTCTACAGATTTTTCTTAAATGGGGAGATATTAAGAATGAAGAACTTGACTGACACACTTGGTAAGCAATGCAGGCATGACAGGGTGGATGATGTGATCAAGAACAAACTATCTAGAGTAAATTTTTACGTATTAAAATTCAAATGCTTTGAGGCTTAAAGCAGACTTTTCCTATAGCATTCACATGAAGTGAATTGGTCAACTGTTGTCATTTTAAGGAGGGGGCAAGAGCTCACAGAGACCTCATGCTCATTAGAATAACCACTTAAGTAAAAGATGCTGTTAGCAATGCAGGGCTGCATGGATGTGAGTAACGTGTATTGCTTTGGTGAAAAAGGAAGACAAACTCTAGAGTCTTGTTTGTTAAGGAGTGATTATAAATCCTTTGTAAAATGTTCACTGCTTTTTATACATAGGGGTTGGTTCTAAGGCAGCTTATTATGTGGGATTAGAAACTCTTGCTGTGTACCAAGATTATCCATTCTAAACTCCAACTTTGCATTTATAATCAGTATTAATTTTCTTACCTAAGGGTTTATTTCCTTACCTAAGAGTTTTTATTTGTTTGTTTATGTGAACCATTCTTCCAACCTGTTGTCATCATCCAGGCATGAAAATGAGATGCTTGAGGACAAAGTGACATATTATGCTGTGTCAGATGTGTCGTATTAATATGCATCACAAACAGTTTTACATTTTCAGTTTAGTACATTATCAACACAGTGGAATGTAGTCATCAATTATATAAATCATGCACGAATTCACAAAATTTGGACGATAGACTATTTAACAATCATTTGCTTCCTTTAAAAACATTTTTTCAGTGCTTTAGGAGGTTGAAATCTTTATTAAATGACACTTTACTTTTAAGACACATCTTTTCAAAATATTAATATAAAATTATATATACATATATATGTTATTTTATTTATTTACCTTTCAAATATTATCCCCCTTCCTGGTTTCCCCTCAGAAAGCCCCTTATCCCATCCTACCTCCCACCTGCTACCTACTCACCCACCCACTCCCACCTCATCATCCTTGCATTCCCCACATTGGGACATCCAGCCTTCATAGGACCAAGGTCCTCTCTTCCCATTGAAGCCAGTTAAGGTCATCCACTGCTACATATGCAGCTGAAGCCATGGGTCCCTCCACATGTACCCTTTGGTTAGTGGTTTAATCCCTGGGAGCTCTGGGGGCAGGGGATTTGTTTAATATTATTGTTCTTCCTATGGGGTTGTAAACCTCTTCAGCTCCTTCAGTCTTTCCCCTAACTCCTCCATTGGGCTCCCCATGTTCTGTCTGATGGTTGGCTGTGAGCATCTGCATCTGTATTGGTCAGACTCTGGAAGAGCCTCTCAGGGAACAGTCATACTTCTAAAATCACCCTTTTCTCTTGAATCCCTTCCCTCATTTTTTCGTAGCTTACAGAATTTAATAGATATTGTTACACCAGAAATCTAGAATCAATTTGGTAACCTCACACAAATTATGAGATGAGTTATTGCATTTTTATTACTGGCTATTTGAAAATGCTTAGAAGTTATACTGTCATAAAAATTCCTCATTCCTTAGCTATTGTAGCAGGGTGTCTAGTATGGTTTAAACCTGTGGGTAGGATCTCTTGATAGTGTGGTTGTAGTGGGTGGTATCATTTGTCAGTTAATTAATTTACCTGGACAAAGGAAACCAAAGAAGTAAATTTTGATTAGTTTATTCTGTGGTTGAATTATTTTATAGAAATATTTTTGTTTTAATGTTAAATTTTCAAACATTTGTTTACAAAGCTATGCTACATATACTAGCTTCTGTCAATCTTCTACCAGTAACTAAAGCCATCCCTTAGATTCCTTCTCTGCCTTCCCTCTCATTGAGAACTGTGCACAGATGATTCCAGGGATATCATTCCCTCAATTTTGCTTTCAATGTTTCTTCATAAGGGAATCTTTCTCTTACTTCATTTTGTCTTCCATTGAGAAGATTCTCTTTCAAAATACCATGCACCCTTTTATACTATTCACTTTACCCTTAATTACATGTTTTATTTGTATTTTTAAAGAAATCAAAACATTTCAAGTCTCCCATTTCAAAGCTAAGGTTTATTTAGGTCAAGAACAACTAGTTCATAGTCAAAGAAATGGCAGCTCTTCTTGAAAGATAAGACAGAAAGGTAGAAAATTATAGGCAGGGAGCCAAATGGAAGCACATGTGGATAGACATTTTCCAACATGAATCAATCATTATGTCCAAGGGGAGGAGAGACATGTAATGTGATATGATGTTAGAACAATCACAGCTAAACAAATTTTTATGAAGAAGGAAAGGGTGAGCGGATAGTGTCTAAATATTATGGAACTGAAGAACCAAATATTCAGACTGATGATACTTGGAGGCTGAGAAATCCTGCTCAAGCTTCCTTCGAAGATATGATGGCTGGTTTGCCACTGGGACAGAGGCCAGGAACATTCAGGGATAGGCTTTTAGAATACCTGTGAAGGATTGTCCTGCTTAAGTTTAGTGTCTCAGAATTTCTGTAGATATTTTTTTAATTAATTAACTAAATTGCATTCCACCTTAATTGTGAATGGGCTGTCCTCTGAGCAGAAATGCCAGACTGAACTGCCAAACATGGGCTGGACCTAGATCTCCCACGTATATGTCGCCAAAGTGCAGCTTGATCTTCACGTAGGTCCCCCAACAACTAGAGCAGGGCTTTACTGTAACTCTATTGCCTTCCTCTGGACTCTGTTCTCCTAACTGGGTTACCAGTAGGAGAGGATGTGGCTGGTCCTGCAATGACTCCTGGTGCCAGAGTTGGTTGGTACCTGAGGTGGAGGGACCTTCCCCTTTCAGAAGTGATGCAGAGGAGGGGTGGTGAAGAGAGAGGGTGTGTGAGGCGGGAACTGGTGGTGGTGGGGCTGCGACTGGATTGCAAAGTGAGTAAGTAAGTAAATTAATGGAAAAAATGGAGAGACTAACTGACCACTAGAATGCATGCATTCATTCCTTGCTTTTTGCTCTTGAGTATATATATATATAATGAGACTGGCTGCTTCAAGGTACTGCTGCTGTGATTTTCTCCAGTGATGGACTATAGCCTAGAATTTTTGAAGGAACTTGCAACCCCATAGGAAGAACAACAATATGAAACAACCAGTATCTCCCAATCTCCCAGGGACTAACCACAAACCCAAGAGTACTCATGGATCCAACTGCATATGTAACAGAGGATGACCCTGTTTGACATCAAAGGGAGGAGAGGCCCTTGGTCCTGGGAAGGCTCGGGCCCCAATATAGGGGATTGCCAGGACAGGGAAGCAGGTGTTGGTGAGCAGGGGAAGAGGGGATGGGATAGGGTGCTTTTGGAGTGGAACTGAGGAAAGGGGATAACATTTGAAGTGTGAATAAATAAAATATCTAATAAAAAAGTTATATAAAAAAAAGCTCTCCTGCCTCTAAGTCACACTAGTCACAGTATTTTATCATAGCCACAAGAAACAAAACAGAGACGACAGGATGACTGCTAAAATTTAATAATGCCCAGACAAATACAACAGCCCACATGCCATGGACTGCCTGAGAAAGTTCAGAGCAGTTGTTTGGAGTTCATTCAAAAGAATCTGCCATTAGCCTGTAATGGTCTCTAAGCAGATTAAACTGAATTTGTCATCATTTGGTTCCTGTCGCATCACAGGGAGCATTAGTTGTCAAGAACGCTGTAGCACTAGGTTTTGTGGAAGTCACTGATAAAAGGCCTAAGCACCCAAATGTTTTAACAATGTCCATAGGCATTAGCTAAATCCATCCAAATATATGAAGTGCTTAGTCTAAGAAGCAGGGTAGGGCAGGGTCTGCCTCCGGGGGGATCTTGGGCCAAAGAGTGGCATTATGCCTGAACATTTCCATCTCTTCCATCTGTTCCTTTCGGTGCTGGCTTTCATCCCAGGCTTCCCTTCTGCTCCCACTGACCGCTGGCAGCCCAAGCATCCTTGCTATGTTTCTGAGTGCAACACATTCTCCCCGTGATTTCTAGAAGTCATTCTAATTGTGCTAGCTTAGGTCAGGTCCCTGTTCCTGCAGCAGCCTTTGCAGAGACCAGGGGAAGCAATTCATTATGAGGACTTGTCAGTTCAGGGACATGGGCTTCTCCCCTGAGGCAGGCAGGATTCAGCCCAATTATACCATGTAGAATGAAGACATGTCCACGGACCAGGATTGGGATGGTGTTGTCCAAAGGATGGGGAACAAATAATGCAAAATCTATAAATGGTCTACTAAGAGGTAAACAGGGTAGGAGAAGCAGAGAAAGTTTTAGAGAAAAGAGAATATACTATTGCTTTCAAAACCTAGAAAAGGCCAGAAATGGAATGAATGGGGGCGGGGGAACAGTTTATGAATTAATTGAAGAAGAAAACACAGGACTAGTGAAGGATACCATGGGGGATTGCCCAGGACTCAGATTATACACAAATTTGGAATTCACATGAAGAAGATTTAAGACATTGACGGCAAAGTTTTGAGAAGTATGTTCAGAGTTCTTATGATGTGGCTCCAGCTGCTGTGTGAGGAGCCAGTTGGTCTGTTTCCTAACTCAAGTAAAGTTAAAACAAGAACAACACCACCAAAAATGTGTTAACTTCTGGAAAGAAATCAGTTTCACCTTCAGATAGCAACCTACAAATCAAAAGTATTATTCCTATTAATAGTCCTTCTAAATTACTATGTAATCGATTTTAAATATAGTTATCAGTGCTGTGCTGTATAATTGGAGACGATGGAATGTGATTACATGATTATTGTGTTGGAGGTATTCATTTTCCTCCAGATTTCTAAGAAAAGCATGTCACAAATATATCCTTAGATTAAGAAAAAAATAATATATTTTGTTTCACTATCCATTGAATAGTGAGAGGTTGCACCCATGTGAAGGGTTTTGCCATTTCCGGGAAAAGATTTTGATAAATCATTCAGAAAGAGAAAAGGACTAACTTTGGGAACAGAACTAAACACAACAAATTTCTGAGAATGGCAAACACTTCAAGATCCAATAGTGCCATTTAGTGCTTCTAGTGTGCAGGCTCACCTTCTAGTGTGCAGATACATTGTGTTATGCAGATACATGCATTATGTTATAGTTTGCAACTTGAATTGTATCGCTTCAGTGAAAGTTCCCTGTAAAAATTAATGATTTAAACCTTAGTAAATATGCTAAAGAAAATAGTATTTTAATTAAAATATTAACTTGTTCTCTTAAATTGTTTACCTTCCTGAACTTTGATAAAATAGCTCATAATGTGCAGGAAAATTAACAAGCGACCCAGTGGACAGGTGAAACTTGTAAACAACTGATGCTACCCAGAATTCAGGCACATAATCTGGAGAAATAACATAAATTAAAAAGTAGAAAACCTCCTTGGTGTTTAAATGTGAATGAAGACTTCATCTGATAATCCAAAATGTAGGTGATAGCTCATTTATTATATAATTATATAAATCACTGTATATAAATTACTTAATACATAGCCATTACAAAAGATTTTAGTCAATAATAGGGAAGCATATCAAAGGTATGCATTCAGCTTTACAAATGCGAATATAGGTTCATACCTGAATCTCCTTTTTCACCAGCTAACACTCAGAATGCAGGGGTTTTTTTTTGTGTGTGTGTGTGTGTGTGTTTCTATCATTGAACAAATGTGTTATGTCTCTATTCTACTGCTTAGACGTCATTGAGATAATACAATGTAAACTGCAGAGCATATTTTTTGACTCACTGGTGAGAATCCCTTTCGAATACCTGTTGGTTTTCCAGAATGAAGCATAGACTCACTAAAGCCAATGCAAGCTAATGAAAACATTAGTATTAGAAGAGGTAAGCATGAATTAAATTCTAAAACTTCTGCCATTGTATTAGAGGCCAGATGGCAATAGTAAGGAAAATGTTATCAGTGGGGATTGACCACATGGTTTGTCGTGATATGTGGTCATGAATAAAATATGAAAGAAAACTCACATGCATTGAAGGATTGTATATGAATGTGTGTGAGAATTGTGATTGGGGAGTGTGTGTTTGTGTGTGGTGTTTGTGTGTGTGAATAAATGGTATGTATGTGTGTCATGTGTGCTTGTGTGTGTAAATGGTGTATGTGTTTTTCAGTGTGTGAATGGTGTGTATGAGTATGTGAATGATGTGTATGCATGTGGTACACATATGTATGTAAGTGGTGCAAGTGTATGTGTGTAAATTTGCTCAATATGTACATATGTAAATTCAGTAATAAACCCATGTGGACACCAGCAGTCTAGGTAGTGTGACTTTTTCATGGCTTCTGTACCATATTTTTATTGTAGAAAGTCTCTCACTTGCTCTTGAGCTCAACTTGGATTAGCTAGACAGCAAGGCAAAAGCTCACCTATTTCTCCCTTCACAGCACTGGTATTAAAGATTTGTTTCTTGCTTGTCTCTCTTATGTGTGTATGATGCAAATATTGGTCCTAGTATTTTTTTTGTCAAGCATTTTAACTTGTTGAGATATCTTCCTTCCCCTCACTGAACAATATTAGTAGTTGGAAAAAGAAACACTCTGTAAACTCTAGGCAATAGACAGGTAGCTTCAAAAGTAAATGTTGTAAGTAACATTTGTGAGATCAACTAAAACAGTTTTGTAGCAAAGCAAACATACACTCATGAAGCACATGTAGCCAAGGGCAATAATAACAGTGGTGAACTTGTACCATATAGTGAATTAGCACAAAGACCAATGGGATTTGGAGAGCTGAAAAGATAAGCTGTCCTATATGATGGGATCAGAAATCTCTACAACGAGAAAGTCAGTGCATTCCAAATAACTTACATAGAATACAAGGCAAGGACTGATAATGGGAAATATTTTGTCAGCAAATACATGCATGTGCAATTCTGCACTGAACCCTATGCAGATCTGCAATGTTGAGTCTGTTAGGATTCCCCTGCATACATAAAAGACACATGCTCCACTATGTTCATAGCAGCCTTGTTTATAATAGCCAGAGGTTGGAAGGAGCCCAGATATCCCTCAAAGGAGGAATGGATACAGAAAATGTGGTATATATATACAATGGAATACTACTCAGCAATTAAAAATAATGAATTCATGCAATTTGTAGGCAAATGGTTAGATCTGGAAAATATTTCCGTATTTCATATCCACCATACTGAAATGAGTAGTGTCTTTATTGTATGCAGGGGAATCCTCTGGGTATATGCCCAGGAGTGGTATGCCAGGGTCCTCTGGAAGTGGCATGCCCAATTTTCTGAGGAACCGCCAAACTGATTTCCAGAGCAGTTGTACCAACTTGCAATCCCACCAACAGTAGAGGAGTGATCCTCTTTCTCCATATCCTCGCCAGCACCTGTTGTCTCTTGAGTTTTTAATCTTAGCCATTCTGACTGGTGGGAGGTAGACTCTCAGGGTTGTTTTGATTTGCATTTCCCTGATGACTAATGATGTTGAACATCATCCTAAGCGAGTTAACCCAATCACAAAAGAATACACATGAAATGCAATCACTGATAAGTGGATATTAATGAGCCCAGAAGCCCTAAATACTCAGGGCACAATTAGCAAGTCAAATGATTCCCAAGAAGAAAGGAGAGGACCTTGGGCCTGAAAAGATTGAATCCAGTTTTTTAGGAGAGTACCAGAACAGAGAAATGGTAGGGGGGTGATTGGGGAATAGTTGTGGGGGAGAGGACTTATGGGGCATATGGTGGGGGGGAACTGGGAAAGGGGAAAGCCTTTGGAATGTAAACAAAGAATATAGAATTAAAAAAAAAGAAAAAAAAGAAATACAGAAATAAAATTGCACCAAGCAGAGCTATAGGTATGACAGAGAAGTATAAAAAGCTTGATTCCAAGGCACTTCAGGAAGCACCTGCATCTGTCAGGAACTGAGAAAAGTTGCTACTGAGGTGGTAGGAGAGAAGCTGGAAGAGAGGGGTACCATTTGAGATTTCTTCTCATTTCCAAAACTGGGGGGTGGGAGTGTGGATGAGGAATCATAATACTATGTCCTAACTATGTTCTTGGCAATCCCATTGTGTCACTCCACATGAGAAATCTGACCCAGATGGTTCAGTAGTATCTATGAAGAATAATGGATGCAATTTGGACAAAATGCAGCTTGAAAAACATCTATCTCCTAAAGTCCCACTGGAAGACACACAGGCCAGAGTGTGCCTTCTCTCTCTCAGGAACAGAACATCTAACATAAGACTTGTCTCTCTGCAAAGCATCAAGATTTAAGCTGAAAGGAGAAACTCTTTGGTTACTGGAGAAAACCAGTTAACTGGGAGGGGAAACAGAAAGCAGAAGGACTCAGAATCTTCTTGCTGACAGGAATCCCTCAGTACAGAGAGGATAACAGAGAAGGCAAAGTTGGCATCATAAATCTCAAGAGCATTGAAGGAGATGTGCTCAATATGTCAACATGAGCATTGTAAAAATACACGCTACTTGGTAATTTCAAAGTTAGTCAATAATATACTGAAAGTTTGGCCTGAATAAAAAACCCAGCAATGTCCAGCAAGATGGCTCAGTGGGTGCAGGCAGTTGCTGCCACACCTGGTAATCTGGTGTGGATCCCTGGTACCCAGTTGATAAAAGCAGAGTACTAACTCTTGAACATTGTCTTCTGGTTGCCACAGATATACGATCCTCCCTCAACTAATGAAATGAGTACCTGCAGAGGATATAAAATTCTTTTTTATTATTTTCAGTTCGTACGCTTCTGTGCTTTAGCCCATGTGGGTATGGAGACAAGAGTTGGAGTTAAAGGCAAATTCTGGCACTTTGCAATAGTAGCCTCATGCAGGACGCACCAGGGAGCTATTTTTCCACAACCTTCGCCACTGAACGCCTCACCTGCCCCTTAATTTTTAAAAACAACCCTTTAAAAATGCAATACTTAAAACAAAACAAATGCCATAAACCAAATATAATTTCTGTACTTTTGAAGTAAAGGTACAAGATTTCTTTCTTACTTTACTTGAACCCAAACAAATTTATGTGAAAGCAAACTTGTGGAAGAAAGATTGACTTCTGCTTAATTTGTAGTCCATTATGAAGGAAGTCAGAGAATGTTAGGTGATTGATTGAGTTATGGACTAAGATTAGTCTGGGCTACCATCAGTGAGGTAGTGCCTTAAACAGATAGAAAATATCATATAGATATTATATGATGAAAATAATTAATGGAGATAAAAATGAATCCTTTTAGGAAAAATAGGGCTTATGGAAGAAAGTGGTCAAATTAGGTATCTTGATGAACTTTCTCTTGCTGTGATGAACTAAAAGCAAACTTGTGGAGGAATAGATTTATTACAGCTTCATCTGTAGTCCATTATGAAGGGAAGCCAGGAAATAAACTCAAGCCAGGAACATGGATGCAGGAACTAAAGCAGAAAGCATAGAGATCTAATGTTTTCTGTTCATTCCTAACTTACAAGGCTTGCTTTCTTAAAAAGGTAGGGTTTCCTGCTCATGGATGGCACTACCCACAGAGGGCTGGGCCTTTGCATGATCCAAGAAAATATTCCACTAGCTTGCCCATGTGTGAACTTGGTGGGAGAATTTTGCCGATTGAATTCTCCCTATTCTTGAATCTTCCTTTTGGTACTACGTTCTTGTGGAGATTAGGCCCACAGTTCTTAAATATCTTGTATTTGACAAACTGATTGCTTAGTTTTCAACATCTGACAGTCGTATTTATGCTGAAAATGTTTTGTTCATGTTTGTACGCAATTAATAACTGCATTCAAAATTGAAATAGAGAACATAAAATAATGCACAGTAATTTTAAAATAATAAAGTATCTTTAAATAAGATATGTTGTTGTTAAATATACTTTAACACAAATATTTTTATGTCCACAAACAAGTAGTCAGAGATTGACACAAGTTTGCGATATCCACTAACACCTGCTCCATTAGAAACTGAGAGGATTTCATTGTCATGTTGAAATATATGAAAAAGTTCTTGCAATAGACCTTATTTTGGAAATGCTGGGAGCTTTATCTTTATCAAACAGATGTTGATGACCTTTTATTTCTACACAAAAATGTGATGGCTTGTAGTTTCTTCAGAGTTTATTGCTAGGTGTATTCCAAGCCATGACCGACCAGTATACTGTTAGTCTTTTGCATTAAATCCATTGGCTTGTCTTGAACTCTAAATAGACCTTTTCTCCACATGTGGATTTGTACTACCATTTCATGGCAATCTCAAAAACATTCTCAGGTATGGCTCATCAAGATAGTGACATATTTCATCATACTGGGTATTTGGAAGCTGGCCAAAACATGAGGAGTATTTATGGAATTCTTCTATGTCCAACATTTTCCTGATAGTTCACATTTTATCGACATCATTAGTAAATCCTAGAAGTTGTTTTATTTCTGCAAAATACTCATTTTTGAATAATTACTGTTTGTATTTCAGTCATTCTTTCAAGTGAGCATACTGTCCATCACCACAGGAGCTGAATGGGCTCTCAGCCGAGTCACATATTAATGCTGTGTTCAAGGTAAGTTGTTCTTATAATCAATTGAAAGTACTTTTGGGACACACTCAGTGCATGCATCAGCCTTTAAGAACCAAGAGGGAGGGAAAAGGGTACCACATTACAGCTGGGCAAAGAAGATAAGTCACAGCTGTTACTATTTTCTCACATAACAGCATGATTATTGTCATCTTCGACAGGAATTCTGATTTAGGAAATAATTCAGGAATGCAATTTATGTGATCAATATTAGCATCAAGGATATGGGTTCTTTACAGAGATGCTATTTTCCAACTCATAAGAGAGGAAAGAAAAAAACAAAACTAAATTAAACTAAAAGGTAGCCATTGTGTGTGAGGTTAAAAGAAATGGTTGCTTTACATGACTCTTCAGTTATATCTTATTGGTGGAAGTTTGTTACAACCCTTATTACCAAAAGATATGTAAAACTAGACTCCATGTTAGTAGCCATGTTCCTGTGGGGAGATAAAGAAGGATGGAAGAAGAGATGAATAAAAAAGAAGGGGTGTTTCTCAGAAGAGGAAGAAATAAAACTTTCAATCTATGGTACTTTTAAAAATTTTCAGCCATTTTTAACTGAAAGATTCAAAATAGATATAATGGTTTTCTTACATTTTAATAACTATATTCTTCTATATATTATTTGCAAAAATTCACAGCATCTTATAGACACCTTAACATGTTCTGATAGGCTAAAAGAAAGGCCAAGACTAAACAGTGCGTTGACATTTTGGTTGTGAGCATCACCTTGGACAGCTAAGCTGTCTCTCCAGCCCAATGGTATTCTTATAAAAATGTATTTTAGAAAATGTTTCAATCTAAAATAAGTGGTTCAAATATAGAGACCAAAGGAGATAAAATGAAAGATATTAGTGAGGGCCAAGTGAGGTGACACCTCAGTCAGTAACTTGCTGTTGCACAAACATCTGTGTTTAATCCCCCAGAAAACACATAAAAATCTCAAGATGAAAAAAGCGTTTGTAATCTCAGCACTGGGAAAGTGGAGAACGGAAGACTCTGGGAGATACCTAGTCAGACAGTGTTCTTGAATTTGTTAGTACCAGGTCAATAAAAGACCATATCTCAAAATGTATGGTAGATAGTGTAAGGAAATATAGCTGAAGTTATCCTCCAGGCTCCACATACATGTGTGCACATCTGTAAACATATATGTCTCTCAAATTTGCTTCACACACATGTACCCACTCCCCCACACACACTGAAATATGTGAGCGAGAAACATTATATCCAAAGTAATGATATTGTGCTTTGACTTGTGAGTACCCAGCATAAGGGATCATGTTGCTACAGGGCAGTGCAGTGAAATGAGTATCCAGCACACACTGAGTTTCCCATCATGTTCTGATACCCAGCAAATGGAATAGAAACTCAGCATGTTACTCTAGGGATGAAAGTTCCAAAGTATGGACAAGTGAGTTTGGGTAATGATGAAAGATTATTTTCTTAGGGAACATATATTCATTCATTATAAAACTGTAAGCATAAAGCAATTACAATTCTAACAACTGGAAATGTGGGCTGTGTTTTGCAACAGAACCATATGTGAAAGTAACATATCTCTTCTCCTGAACTAGAAAGCTGTGTTACAAGTAAATCAACAGAGAACATGTAGGAGCTAAGTAGTACACCGAACTATACAGACAGAAAGATTAGATGTTCACTTCTATGAAAATCAAGTGTATATGCTCTATTGGTATCTGCAGAGAATTTACAGAATTCATTATGTAGTTGACTGTAGTTGGCTATAATCTTTTGGTAGTGGAAGTCTATATGATTGGTAAGATGATCATGTATGGAAAGAAATGTTCAATTTTCTTAATTCCATAATTCACAAATTTAATAACCAGAAATAAATTAGTACAAATATGAAATAAATGATATGATATAAAATTTTAGCTACTTGAATATATTTAATCTGTCCACAATCATGTTTTAATTTTTGAACATAAGTGATATTTCTTTTTCTTTCTTTTCTTTTATTCAGTATATTTTTATTTACATTTCAAGTGATTTCCCCTTTCCTTGCTCCTCCCTCCCTGAAAGTCCCATAAGCTATCTTCCTGCCCCCTGTTCCATCTACCCCTGTCCTGGTATTCCCCTAAAATGCTGCACTGAGCTTTTTCAGGACCAGGGGCCACTCCTTACTTCTTCTTGGGCATCATTTGATATGTGAATTGTGTCTTGGGTATTCCAAGCTTCTAGGCTAATATCTGATTATCAATGAGTGCATACCATGAGTGTTCTTTTGAGACTGGATTACCTCATTTAGGATGATGTTCTCCAGTTCCATCCATTTGTCTAAGAATTTCATGGATTCATTGTTTCTAATGGCTGAATAGTACTCCATTGTGTATATATACCCCATTTTCTGTATCCATTCCTCATTTGAGGGACATCTGGGTTCTTTCCAGGTTTTGGTTATTATAAATAGCGCTGCTATGAACATAGTGGAGCATGTATCCGTATTACATGCTGGGGAATCCTCTGGGTATATGCCCAGGAGTGGTATAGCAGGGTCCTTCAGAAGTATCATTCCCACTTTTCTGAGGAACCGCTACACTGATTTCCGGAGTGGTAGTACCAGCTTGCAACCCCACCAGCATTGGAGGAGTGTTCCTCTTTCTCCACATCCTCGCCAGCACCTGTTTTCTTCTTAGTTTTTGATCTTAGCCATTCTGACTGGTGTGAGGTGAAATATCAGAGTTGTATTGATTTACATTTCCCTGATGACTAAGGATGTGGAACATTTCTTTAGGTGCTTCTCAGCCATTCAAAAATTCTTTGTTTAGCTCTGTACCCCATTTTTTTTTTTGGTTTTTCGAGACAGGGTTTCTCTGTGTAGCCCTGGCTGTCCTGGAACTAGCTCTATAGACCAGGCTGGCCTCGAACTCAGAAATCCGCCTGCCTCTGCCTCCCAAGTGCTGGGATTAAAGGCGTGTGCCACCACCGCCCGGCTCTGTACCCCATTTTTAAGGGGGATATTTGGATCTCTGGAGTCTACCTTCTTGAGTACTTTGTATATCTTGGATATTAGCCCTCTGTTGGATGTAGTGTTGATAAAGATCTTTACCCAGTTGGTTGGTTGCCATTTTGTCCTTTTGACAATATCCTTTGCCTTACAGAAACTTTGTAGTTTTATGAGATCCCATTTGTCAATTCTTGATCTTAGAGCATAAGCTATTTTAGTTCTGTTGAGGAAAATTTCCCCCATGCCCATGTCCTCAAGGGTCTTCCCGAGTTTCTTTTCTATTTGTTTCAATGTGTCTGGTTTTATGGTTCTTGATCCACTTGGACTTAAGCTTAGTGCAAGGAAATAAGAGTAGATCAATGCTGAATTTTATCAAATGCTTTTTCAGCATCTAATGAAATGACCATGTGTTTTTTCTTTGAGTTTGTTTATGTAGTAGATTACATTGATGGATTTCCGTATATTGAACCATTCCTTTATCCCTGGGATAAAGCCTACTTGATCATGGTGAATGATAATTTTGATGTATTCTTGGATTGGGTTGGGAAGAATTTTATTAAGTATTTTTGCATCAATATTCATAAGGGAAATTGGTTTAAGGTTCTCTTTTTTGTTGGATCTTTGTGTGGTTTTGGTATCAGCAAAATTGTGGTTTTATAGAACGAGTTGAGTAATGTTCTTTCTATTTTGTGGAATAGTTTGAAGAATATTGGCATTAGGTCTCCTTTGAATGTCTGATAGAATTCTGCACTAAAGCCATCTGGTCCTGTGCTTTTTTTAGTTGGGAGACTGTCAATGAACACTTCTATTTCTTTAGGTGTTATGGGACCATTTAGATGGTCTATCTGATCCTGATTAAATTTTGGTTGGAATCTGTCTAGGATATTGTCCATTTCATCCAGATTTTCCAGTTTTTTTGAGTATAGGCATTTGTAGTAGGATATGATAATTTTTTGGATTTCCTTAGTTTCTGTTGTTATTTTACCCTTTTCATTTCTGATTTTGTTAATTTGGGTACTGTCTCTGTGCCTTCTGGTTAGTCTGGCTAAAGGTTTATCTATCTTGTTGATTTTCTCAAAGAACCAACTCCTGCTTTTGTTCATTCTTTGTATAGTTCTTTTTTTTTTCAACGTGGTTGTTTTCAGCCCTGAGTTTCATGATTTCTTGCCATCTACTCCTCTTGGGTGTATTAGCTTCTTTCTGCTTTAAAGCTTTCAGGTGTGTAGGCATTCAAAGCTATGAGTTTTCCTCTTAGCACTGCTTTCATTGTGTCACATAAATTTGGGCATGTTGTGCCTTCATTTTCATTAAATTCTAAAAAGTCTTTTATTTCTTTCCTTATTTCTTCCTTGACAAAGGTATCATTGAGCTGAGAATTGTTCAGCTTCCATGTGTATGTTGGCTTTTTGTTGTTTTTGTTGCTATTGAAGAATACCCTTATTCCATAGTGATCTGATAGGAGGCATGGAATTAGTTTGATCTTCTTATATCTGTTGATAACTGTTTGGTGACCAATTATATGGTCAATTTTGGAGAAGGTACCATGAGGTGCTGAGAAGAAAGTGTATTCTTTTGATTTAGGATAAAATGTTCGATAGATATCTATTAAATCCATTTGGTCCAAAACTTCTGTTAGTTTCACTGTGAGTCCGTTTAGTTTGTGTTTCCCTGATCTGTCCATTGAAGAGAGTGTGGTATTTAAGTCCCCCACAATTATTGTGTGGGGTGCAATGTGTGCTTTAAGCTTTAGTAAGGTTTCCTTTATGAATGCAGGTGCCCTTGTATTTGGGGCATAGATGTTCAAAATTGAGAGTTCTTCCTGGTAGATTTTTCCTTTAATGAGCAGAAAGTGGCCTTCTGTATCTTTTTTGATGACTTTTGGTTGAAAGTCTATTTTATCTGATATTAGATGGCTACTTCAGCTTGTTTCCTGGGACAATTTGCTTGGAGAACTGTTTTCCAGCCTTTTACTCTTAGGTGGTATTTGTCTTTGACACTGAGATGCATTTCCTGTATGCAGCAAAATGTTGGGTCTTGTTTATGAATCCAGTCTGTTAGTCTATGTTTTTTTTTATTGGGGAATTGAGTCCATTGATGTTAAGAGATATTAAGGAATAGTGATTGTTGCTTCCTGCTGTTTTTGATGTAATTTTATGATTGTGTGGTTATCTTCTTTTGGGTTTGTTGAAAGATTATTTTCTTGCTTTTTCTTGCATGTAGTTTCCCTCCCTTTGTTGGTGTTTTCCATTCATTAGTCTTTGAAGGGCTGGGTTTGTGAAAAGATACTGTGTAAATTTGTTGTTGTCATTAAAAACCTTGGTTTCTCCATTCATGGTAATTGAGAGATTTGCTGGATACAGCAGTTTGGATTGGCATTTGTGTTCCCTTAGGCTTTGCATGACATCTGTCCAGGCTCTTCTGGCTTTCATAGTATCTGGTGAGAAATCCGGTGTAATTCTGATAGGACTACCTTTATATGTTACTCGACCTTTTTCCCTTACTGCTTTTAATATTTTCTTTGTTTAGTACATTTTAATATTTTCTTTGTTTAGTACATTTGGTGTTTTAGTTATTATGTGATGGGATGAATTTCTTTTCTGGTCAAATCTATCTGGAGTTCTGTAGGCTTCTTGTATGTTCATGGGCATCTCTCTCTTCTCTCTCTCTCTCTCTTTCTCTCTCTCTCTCTCTCTCTCTCTCTCTCTCTCTCTTGATTAGGGAAGTTTTCTTTTATAATTTTGTTGAAGACATTTACTGGCTCTTTAAGTTTGAAATCTTCACTCTCTTCTATGCCTATAATCCGTAGATTTGGTCTTCTCATTTTGTCCTGGATTTCCTGGATATTTTGGGTCAGAAGCTTTTTGCATTTTGCATTTTCTTTGACTATTGTATCAGTGCTTTCTATGGTATCTTCTGCATATGAGATTCTCTCTTCTATATCTTGTAGTCTGTTGTTGATGCTTGGATCCATGACTCCTGACTTCTTTCCTAGGTTTTCTATGTCCTGACTTGTCTCCCTTTGTGATTTTGTTATTGTTTCTATCTCCTTCTTTAGATCCTGAATGGCTTTGTTTAATTTCTTTACCTGTTTTGTTGTGTTTTTCTTTAGTTCTTTGAGGGCTTCTCCCTGTTTACTTGTGTTCTCCTGTATTTCTTTAAGGGAGTTATTTATGTCTTTCTTGAAGCCCTCTATGATGTCCTCCATCAGTATCATGACCTGTGATTTTTAAATCCAAATCTTGCTTTCCTGGTATGTCGGGGTGTCCAGGACTTGCTGTTGTGGGGGAATTGGGTTCAGATGGTGCCATATTGCCTTGATTTCTGTTAGCAATGTTCCCATGTTTGCCTTTTACCATCTGGTTATCTCTGGTATTAGTTGGGCCTGCTGTCACTGACTGGGGCTTGCCTGTAGGCCTATCTCAGCAACTCTGGTTGAGCTGTTTTCCCCTGGCACAAATTGCTGTGGTGCTGCCAAGTTCCTGGGTGCAGGTGGAGTCCTGGTGCGATGTGTCCCAAGTAATCCTCTACTCTGGTGAAACCTGCCTACCCATCTGTTGCACAGTCACAGAAGTGAAGATGGCAGCCAGTACCCACTCTCTTGTAGTTGTATTTGGGTATGTACCTCTCTGTCCCTGCTCAGCTCTGGATGCAGGTTGTTCTGGCTGTCTCTTCCTCGTTAGCTGCAGGGTGTATAGTTGGCTTCCTGCACTGCTTGGAGATGGTGTGCTGTGGTCAAGGATGTTCCCAATCGGAAACTGGAAGGCCCTTGCCAGAGGCCTCCAGACTGGATCCTCCAATCTGCAGGGCTGGTCTCACTTGTGCAGGCTGCCTCCTCCTCGCTGGCTGCTGGGTGTATAGCTGGCTTCTTGTGCTGTTTGGAAATGGCACGCTGTGGCCGAGGGTGTTCTTGATCCGGAGGCAGAAACCAGAAGGCCGACAATATTTCTAAAATTAGTCATTATCAAACTTGAAGGAGATATGTGTATCGATGAGCAATACAAAACAAAACAACAACAATTAACTGATGCCTGTCCTACCCCTGTTTTCTGATGCTGTAATAAAATATTGACCGCAGAGGACCAACATCAGCATGCAGTGAGTCCTGAGAAATGTGGGGATGGGAAACGAACAGTACTAATTTAAAAATGACTCAGAGTCAGTAGTGGATGCAAGCTCTTTGCCCAAGGATTCTCATCATTCTTCCTTCCTCTCTTTTTCCTTTCTCCCTTCTCATTCCTTTGCCTTCTCAGGACCAGAGAGCCTGAACCCAGTCTTTTATTTACTAAACTTACATCATCAAGGCTTGGTATATTATCAATAATAATTTCAGAAATTCTTAAATTTGCATAAATTCTGTGAGTACTGGATAATTAATATCAACTTCTGCTTCCTTAAATCAGAAAGTAAACACAAAGCAAAAGCACATTTCTTTACAGGTTTACACAGCCTGTGGTTTCCCAGTACAGCAGACAGTAGTCTTCAATAACTATTTTTCATGTAAGAACAGAAAGGTGACAGACTAATAGAGTTAAAATGATTTCTTACAAAGTTTTAAGTTTTATTAAGTAAATCACCTAGCTCTCTCTAGTATCTCTCTAAGCATTGTCATCTCCAATCCTTCAAGTAACTAAGAGAACAGAATACTAACTTTTTGTGTGCTTATACATCATCTTTTAATTCTCTAATCTCTATTTACTCATCCTAAAAATTCCCTGTCCTCATGAATTCTCCTCCTAATAATATTTTTTTCTAGATCATACACACATATTTTCCCTATAAGATAAACTCATTTATTATTTTCTTGTATTTTATAGATTCTTTCTTTTCCTATTCATGCCTTTTCTTCCTGAGACCACTTTAACTCTCTATCCTTCATGTTCCCAAGTTCACCCTGGCTAATTAATGCAGCAGTCATTGAACCAGAGGGTTCATTTGTCTCCTCATGATTCCAAATTCAAGGTCAAGCCTGGCAATGGACTACTTTTACAAAAGACCATATAGGGTTTTATAGTCTCTCTGGTTGTGTTGTCTTGATTCTTTCCCATGTCCCTGAAGTCCAAGTGGAAGGCCTGCTCCTCATCCTCCAAAGCCTCATGACCATTTCCTTTCCTTATTTCTGAGAACTGCATCTGTTTAATTTATTATGGAACATCATGGATTATTATGGAATATTATTGACTAGCTCTGAGTAATTGAGGAAGTGTATTCCCCAGAAAGAGATTGAAAGTAAAATAGAAGTGACAGCAGATCAATTTCAGGGAATTAGCAGTTAGCAGCACATGTGAGGATCATGGAGATCAACTTGATGCTCCAGGGGCAGGGACTGAGTCACACCTCCCCTTGCACAGTCATGCTGGACCCTGCACTGACCAAAACTGACTTGTGCAGAAATGAGCTTATTTCAGCTGACACACTGAGGAATGCTGAGATAGAAATTCAAAGCAGAAACCTAGAAGCAAGAACTGAATCAGAGATGAGGAAGAGTAGAGGCACATTGCTTAAGAGCTTGCTGAATTTGCTTTCTTATATAACACAGGGCCACTATCAAGGGGTTGGCAGTTTCCATATTGGTCTTGACTATTCCATGTCACTTTTATTTGGGGGGGGTCTCTGTGTAGCCCTGGCACTCCTGGAACTCACTGTGTACCGAGGCTGGACTCGAACTCAAAAATCTGCCTGCCTCTACCTCCCAAGTGCTGGGATTAAAGGTGTATGCCAATACTGCCCAGCTCCACGTCACTTTCCAATCAAAAAAATTACTCAGAGACTTGCCTACAGGCTAATCTGGAGGAGACAATCTAACTTCAGAGTCCCTTATCCAACATGATGTTGTCTACAAACTAACTGATCAGCTTGCATGACCACTGCAAACTTCACATTCAAATACATCACTACTAAATTATAACCTTGCTCCTTTTGTTTATTCTCAAGAACTTAGATAAATATCAAATTATCAAATATAGTATAACTTTAAATGTCCCAGTGTTGAGAACTTTTGGTGCCACTTCTAGGAATTTGCCATTTGTCACTAGGCTTGGACAAGGAAGTAGACTCAGGTAAGAATATTAGAAATAGTGACCATGGGGCTCTGTTTACTGCTTTGCTTAATTACTACCTCGTGTGATTTCTTGGCTTGCTACTTTGCTTGATTACTATCTTATGTGATCTCTTTGTTTATGACTTCACTTGATTATTTTGTCTTTGATCTAAGAACTGACCATGTGTTTTGGATGTACCTAGAATGATATAAAAGCAGGCTGGAGAAAAATAAAGCTGCTTCAGTCTCAGTACTGGCTGGAGAAATGCTATAATCTTGGCTAATGGTTTTTCTTTTTTTTCAATCCTCACTCCCTCCCTTGAGACCCTTTTGACTGACTGAACTGGCTTGACCACATAGTCTTTAGAAACTTTGAATATTTAAAAGGTTCAAACTCACCTTCAAATATTAATGTCTCTAAAATCTGTCTTCCAACTGTGGGATTTGTAAACAAACAAACAAACAAACAAAGGAAAATAAACCAACAAAAGTTACCAAATTCTTATTACAAGGTAAGAGGTAAGAATGAGATCACACTTACAATAATATCAAAGCAATGCCAACATTCATCATCACAAATCAAATCCTGTAGCTTAGTGTCAGAGGGCTGGGATTCACTCAAGATTTTCTAGCCTTCAAAGAGCTTGAGTAGTTTGCTCCACTCCTGTGTTTTTTTCTATTCAGAGCACACATAGAAAACCACTTAGGATCGGGCTGTCTCTACTTCACACCTACCAAGTGGTCTTAAGTCTCAGCTCTCATTGCTCCCTTAATCCTCGGGTCTCCACTGAAACTAAAGCTATACTTCAACTGATAGCCTCTCCTGCCTTCTCACTGTGCCAAACATCAGCTGTTCCACGCCTTCAAACCCTATCATCTGTGAGTCCCTTACATATTAGTTACCAGTAGTTTCTATTGACAAGGTGAAATAATTTCCAGAAAATTTCACTGAAAGCATGGTGGTTCCTTCAACTCAAACCTGATTGAACCCCTGCCCCCACCCATATTACTGGTATTGTTGTGCCAGTAGAGATAATTTTTACTTCTGTGGTGCAAGTCTTTTGTTCATCATAGATGATTTTTCAGCTCTGATTAGAAAGCACACATCCTTAATTTAAAGTATCAAACAAACATTCAGTAGACGCTTTGGTGGGCTCTCAAACTTCTCTTTGAAACGTCACCAGGAAGAATTCCATTAGTTACACTGCTTTTGAGTTATCTTTCAATTTCCTCCAATAACTGATTAAGCTGTGAGTACTCAATGACATTACTGGTCCGAAGCTCCAATGTCCTCTTAAATTCAGCATAGTCAGATCCTTCTGAGCAGTGCACATATTCATGGAACCTATTCCTGTTTTAACTTGGTGTCTGTTGCTGTGATAAAATACTGACCAAAACAAACTGAAAACAAGAGGGTTAATTTCCCCTGATAGGATGCAGTCTAATCAAATGCAAGACCACAAATTTGGAACCCAGAGAAAGAATCTGAAGCTGAGATTGTATAGTAATGCTGCCTGTTGGCTTGATTTTCACTCTGTCCTTAATTTTCTCCGTATAAGACTCAGGACCAGCAGTCCACTGTGGACTGGGCCCTCACACATCAGTCATGAAACAAACAAACAAAAATACCCGCATACTAACCTATAGACCAATCTGCTTATGGCAGGTTTTTAATTGAAGCTCCATCTTCTCAGATGAATTTAGCAGTGTCGACTTGATAAACTACAGCACCACCATCATTTTTTAAACATTTTAAGTGGAATTATGTTCTAATTTCATTAATAATAATGCCAGTTATTATATGATTCAGTTTTACTGCCCTAATAAAGTTCAGTATCTTCTTTACTTGAAGTGTCAATGTTTCTCTGACTCACATGTTATGTGAGGTGAGTGTTGGTACTGACTCTCCTCCAGGCTAAGCAGCCTGATACACCTCAGAGGCTAGGATTGAAATAGTGGTGACTTTGAGGAAGACCCAAGGAGGCAGAATAATCACAGAGCCAACAGTTCAAGTACTTCCTTGAATCCTTGTACCCAAATGTCTTCAGCAAAATAAGTCACACAGCCAGGCCTGACTATGTGACACACCATTCACAGTACTTATCTAGAGGCATGGTGATTCCCAAGGCAAGACATAGGATGCATAGATCTCAGACAAGAATATAAACAGGGAAAATGCACACGCGCGTGCGCGTGTGCACACACACACACACACACACACACACACACCAAGCAAGCAAGCAAATAAACAAAACAAAACCCCCACAAAATCAGAAAATTGTCTTCTACTCCTCTACCATTAAAAAATTCAAGCTGAATTAAATTTAAATAGATGGAGTTGATTAAAAAGTAAGGCTAAAGTTTATATAAAAGTTTTTTATATTGGGAATGGCCAAGTGTGCAGAGCTTGCTGAACAGAGATTGATTAACAACATTAAGATAATGTTCTGCCCATGAATCTGTGGAAAATTAAAAAACGACTGAAATGGATCATGCTCTTCTCCAACCAAGTTACAAAACTGCTAAAGGATGATCAGCTTTACTAGGTAACTACTTAGGAAGTTTATGCTCAATTAAAATCAGGATTTTAAAAAGATAGTGTAATTACTGAGCAGAATATAATCTTTGAAAAATGTTGTTTAAAATCTATCATAGTAACATTCTTTTAATATGGGATGAAAGTTATAAAAATGTTTGTACCATATTATATTATGTACTGAAATATTCAGTACTGCTAAGTTATTAATTAAATGTGTAAGAGTATATTACATGATGAATGAACAACTCACATGAAATGGAAAAATGAACATAGTCAAGAATTACAATTCTTTTCTAAAAGATTAAGTTAATTGTGGTAGAAACAAGTAATATACTACAAAGAATATTGAAGCATAAATAATCTCTCGGCATAAGTTTATGAGAGTAAACATATATGGCATGTATTTGGAAAGAGAAGTAAATTCATGTCCAACAAAATCTGAGTGAAATTGTTATCTCTCTTTCAGCACCTTTACCCTGTGAACAGAAATCAAATCATACTACTTATCTAAGACTCACTCCTCAACCTTGTTATGGTCACATCGAATACATTCCCTCAAATCCAATCAGTTCCATTCATTTTACAACATAAACTGAAGGTTCACAATGTGCTAGTCAAGCACTGGGATTAGGGAGGAAATATTGGGCAAAACAGCTTCTGTCATGTCAGCGTGTATTCTCTTACACAATGACAATAATCACATGATTACTGTAAGCTACCAGGATGCTTTAAGTGCCCAAATGACACTCTTGCAGAACAATATGTTAGGGATAGATATTTTTTTCTATCCTAAAGCATGTCAGCAGGGTTTTCAAGAAAGAGTACGTGAATTCTGCAATCAAATGATAAAGAGATACACTGTGTGCTTACTGAGCCTGATCAGGAAGCACTGACATAACTGAAGTCTTTCCTTCTTATCCTAGAATGAAAAAGAGATTGATTTTGTAAAACACACACACACACACACACACACACACACACCCCTACACAAACACCCAAACCAAGGATATTAAAGGGAAACTAGTCACCGTGTACATTAAAAAATGATAAAAAGGATCTTCAAATATTTTGTTTTTCCTCATAGCCAAAATCAAGTAAATGTGCATTGTAAAACATTAGCAAAATATTGTAAATATAAAGTAATTTGCTGAGATAAAAGTTATACAAATGTAAAAAACTTAATAGTATGAAATAGAATCCTAAAAAATAAAAAAATTACCCTAGCATAATTAAAATTTCTTCAGATATGTTAGTTATATAGCCACCCTAAAAACCCTACAAGATCTATAGGTAAACCAAAGTAAGTTTTCAAAATTTAAATGTAGACCAAAGTATTAAAGAAACAGTGCAATGTTATGGAAATGTTAGTCATAACAAAATAAAAATTAATGTTCTAACCTTCTGAATATAGACACAGAACAAAAAAGAATATAATAAAATAAGTAATTACATGTGTACAAATGGGACAAAAATCAGTCAGAAGTTGGCCAAATGAAACTAAATTACAACCACAAAATACGTAGGAGAAAACATGGATGGTAGAATTTCCAGTGTTGGGGGGAAATATTGGTAATTAAGAACAGAAATTTTACATTTTTAAAATGTGACGATGAAATGACTTTTGTAAGACTAAAAATTAAAATAATATGCTCAGGTACATAGTTATGCTTACTAATTAGCTATGTGAAAAAAGTCACGATGTTACTTGGAGTTATCAAACACATGGGAGTCTAGGGCCAATATGTTTCATCATATAAAAGGTAATAGAGGCTGCTAGTAACCAATTTAGGAACAGTATTTGACCTCAGCTACACTATCTCACCTGACCCATGCTTCATTTATCTACAGTACATTGGTTTTTATGATACTGATACACCTTGGTTAAGATGTAGTCTGAGGCAAGTCTACTGATTATGACATGATGAAGGGGATCTAAAGTCATCTGTTGCTCTTTGAAATATTTGCCAGTCATTGTAGTAGGCAATCGATGGGGTAAGAAAAGTAACTGCATCCCTTATCTCAAACATTCTGTGAGCTACTCACTCATTCTACACAGACATATACAACTTGTGATGGCATATGTCTCTTCTCTTTGGGACTTTTCAAACTTAGTTTGTCTAGGCAGTGTGTTGGTATAACTTTATGGGTGTGGCCTTTGAGATTTGTCAGCAGACACAACTTAATATTTAACTTAGTGATCCCTTTGTTCTTATAAGTTCCTGACATCGGGGGAGGGGACATCCTCATGAACACAAGGGGGCAGGGAGGAGTTTGGGATGTGAAACATTCACAGGGTGGACTGGGAGGGGAATAAAATCTGGAGTAAAATTAATTAATTAATTAGTTAATTAATTAATTAATTAAAAAGAGAAAATAATATCTGAGCCACATTTTAGGTGATGGAGTGTTTGTAGGTACATCCACTGAAACTGGGCTCCACAACTCAATGTGTATATGTGTTTTTGTGTGAGGGGAGGCATGTGTGTGTATGTGTGTGTGTGTGTGTGTGTGTGTGTGTATTTAGTAATCTTTAATGAAATGAAAAAGGCCAAGAAGTTAAAATACATATACATCAGGGAGTGATAAATGAGTGGGCTTGGAGGGTGAAAAAGGAACGGAGATATGATGTAATTGTATCACCTATAAAAATAAAATAATAAAATAAATACCTGGATCAGAATTTCAATTAGTTCAGTTATGGCACAGAAGCATTGTCAAAATTGACATTTGTATCCTTTAATTACCTTTTATGGCTTAAACCTAGGCAGAAATTTTCATTAGACAGAATGATACAGAGCTGTTTGGCTCATTGGGCCCTGTTTTATGCCCCCAAGTTCAGTAGCAATAAGACACTGCACAGTGATGTGAATACAAGAATACATTCAGTGCGAAAGATCTATAAAAATTTCCTGCAATTCAGCACCATAGAAAATGGGTTTATACAATAAAAATACATAAATCCTTTTAAAAATGGCACATGCTCTGTTTCTAAAATGTAGAAGATAGCAGAAGGATGTTTACACAATGAAGGAATGACAAGTATTTGAGAAGGTACATGCTTTTAAAATCTGTTTTAGACACTAACTAATAAATATATTTATTCAAATATGACTTTATCCCACTAATACAAATTTATTACTTTATATAACTGAGAATACATGAAATAAAGAATATGATAAAGCTCAGTGAATGGTGAAAATACTACGTATGCTATAAGGAAATTTTATTTTAAAACTTTTAAAATTACATGGATGAGATTTACTCCCAAAATGAGTAACTTTAATGTGTAAATATTTCTCTATGAACATGTGAATAGTATTTATTATAATATGACAATATAAGTATAGATGTGTTTATCCTGGTGGATTGATTTTTGTATAATATGGGATTCTTGATTAAGCTATAACCATGTTGAAATTCACACTGATGTGGCTGTTCTGTTTGCAAGGAGAACAGCTGTTTTTTCTAATGTTCCTGTGGTTTATGAACATGATGCTTCCTTTATACATCAAAGGGGATCCTAATGAGCTCTCTCTCTCTCTCTCTCCTCCCTCCAGGAACACATTTCTCAAATGTTTTGTAACTCTCTGTGGCTTGATAAATGTTAGATTGCAGATCCTCCTAGGTGTAGTGCCTAGGGCTTCTTAAAATGCTGCCATTTGCTTGTTTATTTTGTTCTCAGGCTGGGGAATTGTTTTATGAAGTCTGAGACATAAAGAAGAGCAGCTGAGTGGGAAGAACGACATTTGCTATAATACTTCTTTTCCTGAGAAGGAAATTGGATTTTACCTATTGTATAGGAGGTCACAGATTTTATTGATTAAAGGGTTAATGTAGCCTAGTATGGAAGACAGCAAGCTCAAGCTGGAAAGGTTCTTTAGGCTTAAACCACTGGTGGCTGTGAAAATTTCCATTTTTCATAGAGTTTTACATTTGGTAACCTGAAACTTTTATTATAACTTTGATCGATTGTTTGCTGTAGTTGTCTGTGACCTTGCTGTATGACTAAAGTACACTTGCTTAAACACAGAAATCCTTATGTGGAGAGTAGAGTTATTTATATTTGACATAACTTCCTGGAGGTGATTTATAAAGTAGCTGAAATGTATTAAGCCCATTTTGAAAGAAAAAAAAAAGACTGCAGTTAAATATATGTGCAGCAAGTTCAGGCTGGCAAGAATTTCAATTTAGTTTTAGTCTGAATTGTTTTAAGAATCAATGTTTATGTTTTAGAAGAACAGCATGCAAAATAGGAAAAAAGAAAATGAACTAAATGCAGAATTATATAATGTATTAGGCTATAGGTCCTCCCAATTCACATTCAACAATATAAAGAAATTGCATTGCCTGAGAATAAATTTTATTTCTTCCAAGAGTTTTAGATGGTTTATTGTACAAAGCATCTTTTATATTGTAATACACATAGTATCAGCCTTTACATCATTTATGATTTCTAAAAGTTATGCTAAAAAGATAAAATAAAAATGAAAGCATAGACCATCTCAGCTCCTGTGACCAAGCAGCTAGCTCAGCCAGGTACGCAGAGAACATGAGAGTGAAAGATCACTCGGGACACAGTCCACCTGGGTTCCTTCTGCATGTAGGAGCTGGGTGGTTCTGCAGCTGTCTGGGCACATATCCTGCAAGGGAGCATTTGACCTGCAGGGTGTCCTGTTCTTAGAACAAGTCCTGCTCTCAGAGACCTGTGCCACACCAGACACGGGGAAGATCCCACTTCCTGATACTCTCTAGAGAACTGGCAGGAGCAGGTAAATCACCACTGCCCCATCCATCGGATGTAATAGACCTGTGCCACATTGGACACGGATAAGATCCTGCTTCCTGATACTCTCTGGAGAACTGGCAGGAGCAGATTATTTGACCTGTGCCCCTTCTGACATGGGGAAGAGCCTACTTCCTGATACTCTCTAGAGAATGGGCATGACCACAGCATTCAAGAACTAGCAGGAGAAGGTCATTTGAGAACTGGCACCAGTAGATGCATTTGAACTGGTAGAAGTGGGGCATATGAGAACCAGCAGCAGCAGGGAATTTGAAATCTGGCAGCAGCAGAACATTTGAGAAATAGGCATTCAATCCTTGCCAAGTCTGTCACAGGAAAGACCCCAATCACCTGATACTTCCTGGAGAACCAGCTGTTTGTAGGGCATTGGAGAGAAAAGGAATCCCAGGAGTACAGAAACACGGGTCAGCAGGATAGAGAAGATAGAGACAGCAAGACCAGCTAACACTGGAGATAACGAGATGGCCAAAGGCAAATGCAAGATCATTACCAACAGTAACCAAGGCAACATGGCACCATCAGAACCCAGTTCTCCCACAACAGCAAATCCTGCATACTCCATCACATCAGAAAAGCAAGAGCTAGATTTAAAATAACATCTCATATTGTTGATGGAGGACTTCAAGAAGGACATAAATAATTCCCTTAAAGAAATACAGGAGAACATGGGTCGACAGGTAGAAGCACAAAAATCCCTTAAAGAAAGACAAGAGAATGCGGATAAAAGGGTAGAATGCCTTAAAGAGGAAACATAAAATCTCTTTAAGAAATATGGGAGAACATGGACCAACAGGTAGAAGCCCTTAAAGAGGCAATACAAAAATCCTATAGGGAATTACGGGCGAACATGGGTCAACATGCAGAAGCCCTTAAAGAGGAATCACAAAAATCCCTGAAAGAAACACAGGAGAACATGGGTCAACAGGTAAAAGCCCATAAAGAGGAATCACAAAATTTCCTTAAAGAATTTCAGGAAAATAAACAAACAAACAAGTGAAGGAACTGAATAAAACTATCTAGGATCTGAAACTGGAAATAGAATCAACAAATAAATCACAAAATGAGACATCTCTGAAGATAGAAAACCTTGGAAGTAATTCAGGAGTCATAGATGTAAACATCAACAACAGAATACAAGAGATAGAAGAAAGAATCTTGGATGCTGAAGAGTCCACAGATAACATTGATTCAACAGTCAAAGAAAATGCAAAATCCAAAATGCTTGTAACCCAAAATATCCAGGAAATCCAGGATACAATGAGAATACCAAACCTAGGGATTATAGGTATAGAAGAAAGTGAGGATTTACATCTTAAAGGCCCAATAAATATCTTCAACAAAATTTTAGATGATCAGCCTGTTAAACTACCGTTCAGGGCATGTTGTGCTTTATTCATGTTGCCCGGGCTCTTTTCTCTCTGTTAGCAAGCAGCACGAGATGTGTGAAACATTATGAACATGCTAAACTACCATTATTGTTTACAAGAGAAGGCTATAAAAACACAGCAATGGAGCGTTAAAGGCATATTTGCATCCAGGGTTTTGATAGCTGTTTGTTTGCCTGCTTGTTTGCTTTTATAGTCTACTTCAACTCAAAGAAATGTATGGTAATGGAACTTAAGGAGCACTGAGGAAAATGTAACATATATTAAAAGTGATGTCACTGAGAAACATGCTTTCTAAAGCAGGTAACAAATAACCCAGAAGAATATTTTCATTTCTGTGAAATTTGCTTTTATTCCAAAAAATGTTACTTTGGTAGCATAATAACGGAAAGTTTTTTCTTTTTAAAGTATGTGTTAAATGAGAACAGTAGTGAACATGTCTTTGTGTAGCGTCATCTGTCAAGTGATAAGATAAATGCCAATCATACAGCACACATCCCTATCCAGAGTAAACCCAAACTAGCTTACAACAATATCCATTTTCTTGCTCTTTCTTAGAATTCTTGCTATTTCTTAGAATATAGTTTCTTCTGTTTTGATATATAAGACAATCTGAACACACACACAAACACACACACAAGCACACACAGACACACACACACAAACACACACACACACACACACACACACACACACACACACACACACCTGCATCTTGTTGTGCCTGTTTATCCAGGACTCTCAGCTGTTAACCTGTGGCTATATTTTTCACCATTTCCAAGGTAAGTTTTTATGTTTTAATATGAACTGTGTAAACATTGAAACATGAAGATCTTTTGCAATCTGAAGCACTTCTAGAGGACTGTTTGCCATCCAAACTCACAGACCACTTGTTTTATGCTCATTAGTAGTGTGAGGCTGATACTGGAAAAATTTCCACAGCCTGGGGATGTGCTCACATCACATTCAGTTCCTGTTATGACTTCTACCAGAATTCTGAAATCATTTGAAAAAGTTATGAATTGGATGGATAACTGATTTTGTGTATATGACTATCAGATTGTCTCCGTTTCGCTAGGTCCAGAGAAAATATCGGTGTGAGCCAGGATATACTACTTTGCATATTATACCACTGTGGCATAGAAGAAGTTGAATGTAACTGTACTTTGTGCAGGTGAATTATTTTTCCTTGATGGCTAGTCAAAAAACTGTGGGAAATTCCTGGATGGAATGATGTTTTGTAACTTTAAAACTTGTCAATTTAAATTCTCTCTTAAAACTTGACTTCATTGTCAGCACCTTTCTCTCCCTTCTGAAAAATTCTAATACTGCCTATCCAACTTACAATTCTATTTATGACATTAAAAAAAATCTAAGATTCGTACAGATGTCCAAAGAGCATTAATATGAGAAAATCTACTCAAGCCTAAAATATGATATATTAACATACAAATAGTATAAATATCACTTGCAAAGCAGTGGAAAACTAAATTACATAGTTCCAAACAAGCAAAGGCTATAAGGACAATGCATCTGAAGAGGATATGAAATCCTAACAAAATAGTTCATAAGTACAGCTAGAATAATGACTACACAAGTCAACATGCCAATGTGAGAAGTTCAGAAGTCCCATACATAGGTGAAGAGCTGCAGGTAATCAGTAATTGACAGAAGTGGAAAGATAACATTTTCTCTAAAGATGAATACCACACTATGAACCTCTGATTTTGTGTGTGTGTGTGGAGGGTCTGTGTGTGTGTGTGTGTGTGTGTGTGTGTGCATGTGTGTGTGCAAACTATCTTTCTATCTATCATAGAGAAGAGGTTGGGGATCCCAGAAGGGGTGTGTGAGGAATGGAGAAGGAAGTGTGAAGGCCAGAAGTGATCAGTGTAATCATCTATGAAATGTTCATAAAGCCTTAAAAATTGCAAACACCTAGACAACAGCATAAGTAACCCCAATTAAAGAACTTCAAAGCATCAAGGAGTTCTTACTTTCTATGATGAATAATAATAAAATAGAAAAATATAAAACTTTGGTAAGGAGGCAGAAGCACAGATCTTAAAGTATAAAAATATATAAGTATCAAATATCAAATCATAGATCCCAATCTCATTCTCTAAATAAAAAAAGGAATTAAAACCAGAATCTCGAAGATATGCATGTGCTCCCATATTCTCTCCAGGTTTATGTATGATAGGTAAGATGCACAGATACAGAAATGTTCCTTAATGGATAAAGAGATAAAGAAAAGATATGAACATAAAGAGAAATATTATTTATGTTATAAAAAAGGAAATTTCATTGCATCTGATAATATGAGTAAAGCTAGAGCATATTACCCTACACAGATAAACCAACCATTGATATAAGCTATACATTATCCCCTTTATAAAAACAAACATCAGGATTTGAAAAGAGATAGCCAAAGGATGACATGTCAGTAACACAAGATGTAGCACTTACAGGGGTACATCTCAGAGCTCAGAGCGTTTCTTTCTCTGTTCTAACTACCCTTAGGCCTAAGCATGAAAGTTTCAAGCCTCCGTAAAACCTAATCTTCCAAAAAGACTGATACAATATGACTTCTCTCAGTTTATGATAGAATTGCTCTGCTTGGCCTCATATTGACTTTGGCAAAATGTTTTAATCTTCTGAATCCTTCTCATTCTCTGGCTTGCTCTGTCTTACCCTGTGTCAATGTTGTTCTCTCTACAGTCTGTCTGTGTAAAACTGTCCAAGTATTTTTTTCTATTTTTTTATTGGATATATTCTATATTTACAATTCATTTCCCTTTTTCTGGTTCCCCACCCCCAAAGGTCCCACATGCCCTTTTCCCTCCCCCTGCTCCCTCATCCACCCCCTCCCACCTTACTGTTCTTGTACTCCCCCACAATGATGTTTTGGTCCATTCTAGCACCAGTGTCCACTCCTTTCTTCTTGTGAGACATCACTTGATATGTGATTTATGTCTTTGGTGTTCCAAGCTTCTAGGATAATATCCCCTTATCAGTGACTGTATACCATCTCTCCGTGTCTCGCTGTCTGTCTCACTGTCTTTCTACCTCCCTGTCTCTGTCTCTGTTTCTCTGTTTCTCTGTTTCTCTTTTTCTCTCTGTCTCTCTGTCTCTCTGTCTCTGTCTCTCTCTGTCTCTCTCTCTCTCTCTCTCCCTCTCTCTCTCTCTCACACACACACTTTCTTTTTCTTTATGCTCTTAAGTTGCCTTTTTCCTGTGTTGCTCTTTTGTGAGTTGGGTATATTCTGTCTCTGACTCTTTGTGTCAAATATTTCTTTGATTTATGAATTTGTCTGCCCCTCAATTAGACATCATGTTTGAACATGGCTGCTTTCTTCTACAAACTAACTTTACCTTTTTGTTGTTAGGGATTAAAGGTATATTGTCTTTCAGCAAGAGCACATAGACTTAGGTATTTGGATGTTATCCCTTGCCAGAACAGCCACTGTTAATGGATCAAAATTCCATTACATATATATCCTTTATTGGAGCTCATGACTCTGTGCTTACTACACAAGCATTCTACCACTAAGCTATATTCCCAGTATTGAATTTTGAGGTAATGCGTAGAAAAAGGATTTTATATATATTTATTGAAAAAATGCTATTTTTTTCTTTTAAAGAATTTTGTTATTTATGAACATCCACACACAGAGAGAAGATTGAAACATGTGTGCGTGCTCCTCCACTGCTGGTGGGACTGCAAGCTGGTACAACCACTCTGGAAATCAGTCTGTCATTTCCTCAGAAAACTGGACAAGATACTTCCGGAGGACTGAGCCATACCACTCCTGGGAATATACCCAGAAGATTACCCAGCATGCAATAAGGATACATGCTCAACTATGTTCATAGCAGCCTTATTTATAATAGCCAGAAGCTGGAAAGAACCCAGATGTCCCTCAATGGAGGAATGGATACAAAAAATGTGGTATATATACACAATGCAATACTATGCAGCCATTAGAAACAATGAATTCATGAAATTCTTAGAGAAATGGATGGAGCTGGAGAACATCATACTAAGTGAGGTAACCCAGTCTCAAAAGAATACCCATGGTATGCAGTCACTGATAAGTGTATATTAGCCTAGAATCTTGGGACACCAAAGACACAATTCACATACCAAATGATGTCTGATAAGAAGAAAGGAATGGACACTGGTGCTGGAAAGGATCAAATCATCAGTGTAGGGGAATACCAGAACAGGGAAGTGGGAAGGGGTGGATGAGTGAGCAGGGGGAGGGAAAAGGGCATGTGGGACCTTTGGGGGGTGGGGAACCAAAAAGAGGGAAATGAAATGGAAATATAGAATATATCCAATAAAAATTTTTTTGATCCAAAAAAAAACATGTGTGCGTGTGCGTGTGCGTGTGCGTGCGCGTGCGTGTGCGTGTGCGTGTGCGTGTGCGTGTGCGTGTGTGTGTGTGTGTGTGTTTCTGTGTAGTGGGGCATTCTTGTGCCTGAGAATGCCTATAGAATCCAGAATCAGGAAACGAATCACTTGGATCTCAAATTACTTGTGACTATAGGCTGCTGGAATGGTTATGTAAACTGAACTGTGCCCTGTAAAATATTTCAAGTACTGTTGGGAGCTGAGAACACTCCCCAGCACAATATTAATTTTCTCAAAATATTTTAAGTTGTAAGAATATCCTACTTGTTTAACAACATGGGAATTGTATTTCTAGGTGATTTGTTTATGTGGAATTACTTGAATGAGAAAAGTAAGTGTTCTATCAATCAATAGTTCTTTACATGTTATTTCTTTTGTGTCTCTACACTTGATGGTTAAATTATACTCACTATACCAATTGTTCTTTATTAGACTACAATGTTTTACAGATGTTACAGTTTAATTGTGGTGATGTTTCAACTTGAGAACCTTAATTAATTTGACCCTCTGGCTTCCCAGAGGGCAAAAATGTTCCTAGAAACATAAATGAAATACTGTAACTAGTTTTATAATTGAGAGGCAAACTTCATAACAATAAAGTGTTCAGAAATTCTGAACAGAATAACAATTGCTTTGTCAGGAGTAGAAATTTTAATACCACAGGAGTATATGCAAGAGAACTCTCATAGAGACTGTTGAAATTAGTGTATGTTTTTTTGTAATTGTTGCATTTGCATTTAATTTGAATGAATGCAAGAATATTTTTGAAGTAACATTTTATAGGACATACTTTGTATATTAGAAAAATAAAGAATGTCAGCTGATTGATGTAACTTTCAAATTTTAAAAAGTAAAGGATGTGTAAAGTTTGTGAGTTATTTTAAATTCAGAGGGTGAATGGATATCATTCTGTAGAGACACAGAATGCAAGTTTCAAGGTTTATATTAAAAATCCTGAAATAAATGATTTAGTATGTGCCTTAGTGACTTTTATTTTCCTGTGATGAGAGCTTATCTGGGGCATAAAATTTCAATGGACTAGAGTTCATGACTGCTTTTGTGAGGAGCTTGGTGGGAGAGAGGCAGGCATGGCACTGTAGCAGTAGCTGGGAACTTATATTTATCTATAACTAAGGAGGGAGAACTGACTGAAATGGATAGACATTGAAAAATGAAAAGCCTACTACCAGAGACATGTCTCCTTCAACATCCTTCACCTACAGCTCCATCAACCTTGGAATGTTGGTATGGGCAATCCTCATTCAAACCATCTCAAAACTAGCTTGAGGTGCCATCCGACATTTGTCAGTATAGCAATGATTAATAAACAAATGACAAAATCACAACAAACACCGGTGAAGAGAGAAGAACCTTAACCCCCTGCTTGTAGAAATATAAATTATTGTAACTACTACAAATGTTGTTGGCCCAGGGAGTGGCACTATTAAGGGATGTGTGTGTCCCTGTTGGAGTAAATGTGTCACTGTGGGTTTGGGCTTTTACACCCTAGTCCTAGCTATCTGGACGTCAGTATTCTGCTAGTAGCCTTCAGGTGAAGAATAGAACTCTCATCTCCTCCTGCACCATGTCTTCTTAGATGCTGCCATGCTCCCACTTTGATGATAATGGACTGAACCTCTGAAGCTCTAAGCCAGCTCTAATTAAATTTGTTGTCCTTTATCAGACTTACCTTGATCATGGTATTTGTTTGCAGTAGTAAGACCCTAACTAAGACAGAAGTTGGTACCAGGGACTGGGGAATTGTAATAGGCCTGACTATTGTTTGGAAGAATGCAGATTTTGGGACTTTGGATTTTGTAAGCTGTGGAATTCTTTAAATGGGGCTTGATGAGCTATCCTAGTAGGATTATGGAAGACTCTGTGACTGAGAGTGATTTGAATTGTGCTGACCTGGCCCAAGAGGTTTCAGTGGAGAATTTCAATATGTGGCCTAGAGACTGGGTGGTATTTTGGTGAAGACTGTTGCTACGTTTTGCCCTTGTCTGAAGAATCTGCCTGAGGCTAAGGTGAACAGACTCAGATTAATTCTATTGACAAAGGAAGTCTCAGAAACATCCATTATATACTTTGTGTTCTGGTTAAGATTCATGAAGAGCATGCAATTTGGGGGTTAATTGGAAACAGTGCAAAGGAAACTGTCAGGAATCCATAAGGGTGATCTGAACCGGCCATCTTCTGTAATCAGGCAAAAACATGGGACACCAGCCCAGCTATAAAACCTTCAACCTGCAATACAACCTGACTGCCTAGTGTGCTGGGGTAAGGATGGCCCAGAACTTGTGGTCAATAGCAAACCAATGACTGATTCAGCTTGAGACTCATACCATAAGAGAGATCCTACGTCTGACACTGCCTGAAGGGCCAGAAACCAGAGGCTGGATATCTCAGAGAACTAGGATAGAACCAAACATGACCACAAAAAAGTCAATGAAATGTTTCCTAATGATATTTTGTTATGCAGATAGGAGCCTAGTATAAATCATCATCGGCATAGAGACTTTGTGTAGCATCTGATGCAAACACATGTAGAAACCCACAGCAATATATTAGGGAATTCTGCAGAAGATTGGGAGCATAGCCAGAGGAATCAAGAAAATCCATAGAATCATCAAACCTGAGGTTATAGGGGCTCACAGAGACTGAATCAGGGATCCTGTATGGGTCTGACCTAGGTCTTCTGCATATATATTATGATTATGTTTCTTGGTGTTCTTGTTAGATTTTTAACAATGGGAATAGGGATTGTCGCTGACTCTCCTGCATGCTTATGGGACCCTATTCCTCCTGGTTTCCTTGTCCAGTTTTAATATGAGAGGAGGTCCAACTTTATATGCCATGTTCGGTTGATATCCCAAGAATGGAAATGGAGGGTCACTGGCTCTGCAGGAGAAGGAAGGGGGCATGGAGACACTGGGAGGGCTAGAGAATAGGGAAACTGATTGGGATGTGATAATGAAAGCAGAATAAAGAAATAAAAAGGTGTAATGCTATTATAAACCTTGTGGGAGTAACCAACTTCAGACCAACTCCAGGAGATGAAAAATACTTCATGCTGCTTGGGTCACAAAGAATCTTTTCCTGAAGAGTACTATGTCAATCATGGAGACATTTGATGAAACATGTACAAGCAGAGTGTATATAAAATGAAGGAGATACTAACCCTGGGTAATGATTTTCTTAAAAATGCTCTAAAATGGACCAGAAGCAAATAGCAATTAAATATCTCCCCGAGAAGACCAAAGAGAGACCAAATTAAACCTTAAATTTAATGAAATTAAATGCCATTGTGTTTGGTTTTCGCTGTCTGTTGTTCTGACTTCTCCATCTTCTCTGCTCCCATCAACACTTCCTGTTCTTCTTTCCTCTTCACTCCTCCTTTATCTCCTAGCTTTCTCTGTCTCCCTTTTTCTCTGTTGTACAAGGAAACTGTGTTCTTCATTCTTTCTTTTTCTTTATTGAGTCTATGCCGTATAATGTTTGAAAGAACAGGATAGAGATGCAATATATTTCTTCATGATGGTTTTGAGACTTTAAATTTCTCTGTAATTTAAGTATTTAAAGCCTTCAAGGAAATGAACCAGCCTTGCTATATACCTAGTAACCCAATAAAATCTGGTTCAGAAAAAAAAAAAAAAAAAAAAAAAAAGATTGGTAGACAATATATTAGATATTACAGAATATTTAATTGTTAATTGAAGTGTTGTTATTACTGGTGTCTTAACTGGAAAGACTTTCACTTAAAATTTTGCTTCCTAGTTCTTTCATATATACATATATCCACTATGTATCATGTGTGTGTGTGTGTGTGTGTGTGTGTGTGTGTGTGTGTGGTGTACAAGCATGTGTGTATGCATTCATGACCATGCTCAGGTGCCCATGTGTTTAGATTTAATAAATTTGAGACTCTTCACTCAAGGCTCTAAATACGTTGGTTAAATGTATTACTCATAAGTTCAGAGTTTAGTATGCAAGTATCTGGAATAACTTTGTCATTTGTCTAAGAGAATAGAGATTCCACCATTAATTCAGACACTGGTGCTGCACATTTGCACAGATACAGAATGTTGGATGTTCCCATTAGATATATATGAGAATGCCTATTTCTTAGTGCTAATTTCATAGTTATGCTAAGATCAAAACAGTGTTTATGAGAATATGTGCACAGTTCTCTACTGCACAGGGTTTACATGGATGTGTGTGTCTTTGAAGAAAGTGTTTCTTTCAGTGAGTCTGAATATGATTCCTTAGACTTGAAAATTCATAGCTTAAGTTTTTCTTAGTAATTTTCTTATCATTGGTATAATATGTGTTGGTATTATATTAAAAAGAGCAATTAAAACCTTTCTATTGTCATGTATCTAAGGACAACTTTCAGGAGCTTCATTTTGCCCTCCACATTGTTGAGGAAGGGTCTATTCTCTAAAATGCCACTTTACAGAGAATTCTAGGCTATCTGGCCTGTAAATTTCTGGGAGAAACTTTTTTTAAAAATCTTTGTCTCTCATGTTAGTATAGGAATGCTCAGATGACATATGTATATTATTGCATACTGTTTTGTACAAGGCTTCTGTAGACTCACACTTTTGCCATCAGAAATGGCTCCCAAATACACACACACACACACACACACACACACACACATATATATATATTTATATATATATATATTCTTTTTGAGACATCACTTTGGCCCCTGGATATCTCTGATAAATGTATCAATCACAAATGCATATATATGTATTGAAATTTATATATTATACCAATGATAAGAAAATTACTAAGAAAAACTTAAGCTATAAAATTTCAAGTCTAAGGAATCATATTCAGACTCACTGAAAGAAACACTTTCTTCAAACACACACACATCCATGTAAACCCTGTGCAGTAGAGAACTGTGCACATATTCTCATAAACATTGTTTTGATCTTAGCATAAGTATGAAATTAGCACTAAGAAATAGGTGATCTCGTAAATATCTAATGGGAACATCCAACATTCTGAATCTGTGGGAATGTGCAGCACCAGTGTCTGAATTAATGGTGGAATCTCTATTCTCTTAGACAAATGACAAAGTTATTCCAGATACTTGCATGCTAAACAATGCAACCTCTTAATCCAGATATTGTCTGTCCTGGCTGGTTTTGTGTGTCAACTTGACACAGGCAGGAGTTATCATAGGAAAAGGAGCTTCAGTTGGGAAAGTGCCTCCATGAGGTCCAGCTGTGGGGCATTTTTCTCAATTAGTGATCAAAGGGGGAGGGCCCCTTGTGGGTGGTACCATCTGTGGGCTGGTTTTATTAGGTTCTATAATAGAGCAGGCTAAGCAAGCCAGGGGAAGCAAGCCAGTAAGGAACATCCCTCCATGGCTTCTGCATCAGCTCCTGTTTCCTGACCTGCTTGAGTACCAGTTCTGACTTCTTTGGTAATGGACAGCTGTGTGGAAGTGTAAGCTCAATAAACCCTTTCCTCCCCAACTTACTTCTTGGTCATGATGTTTGTGCAGGAATAGAAACCCTGGCTAAGATATTGTCTAACTGTTTCAAGCTAGGTTCATGCCATATATTAATTGTATTCCTCTTACTAGAGGTTTGACACATAGGATATGTTAGCATTATGTCTAAGTTACACCCACAGTTACCTAGGAAGTTAGGTATGCTATGCCCTACAGTTACAACAGTCAGATATGCCTGACTCACTAAAAGAGGGGATGCTTGCCTCCCTGCTCTCTCTTGTTCTTGCCTTCTTGATTCTGCTCTGACCTCTTGTCCCCTCTTCCCCCTCTCTCTCCACATGCTCATGGCCAGCCTCTACTTCTCTACTTCTCTACTCTCTACTCCTCCTCTGTCTCTGTCTCTCTGTCTCTGTCTCTGTCTCTGTCTCTGTCTCTCTCTCTCTCTCTCTCTCTCTCTCTCTCTCTGTCTCCCTCCCTCCCTCTCCCCCTCTCTCTCTGCCTTTCTCTGCCTCTACTACCCTCTTAACTCCCCTCCCCATGCCCTGAATAAACTATACTATACCAGTATATTTTTATTTTTATAAAACACAACAGGATATATATGAGCAAGTACACATACAAAACCACACAGACTACTTTTGAACAGAATACTATTTTCAGAAGATAAAGAGCAAAATAATACTATGAAACAAAATACAGTTCTAATGAATTTAGTAGAAGTTGTTCTTTCTCTCCGGGTGTGGCTGTTGTGATGGACAATTATGCATAATTATTCTAGTCCCTGTGCAAATGTACAAATCGGAGACACATGTTCTGCCTCCGGCAGCTTAGCCTCTTCTTACTTACAAGCTAGTCAATGACCTGCTTCTCTGAGATTTTGAACTTTAAGCAATATCACTTCATGCCCTACTGGGAAATACATAAAAAGCATCTCAAAATGTTATTGTTCAAATGTGTGCTGGGCTTTCATGGACATCAAGTGGGAGAAATGGGAGCTTATATTCAGAGGTTTCCATGAGTCATCTCAAATAACATCAAATGTCATAAATAAAATTGTCATGACCAACCTTTCTACTTCAAAACATGTCTCCTTTGTTGCTGGAAAGGAAGTGAAATGTGTGTCTTTTATTTTCTCTTATATGTGTGCATATATGGTACATGTGACGTGTGATACATATGTGTGTATGTATGCATACATGCATATATGTGCATATATATGGAGGCTTGGAGTTGATGTAGTGTCTTTCTCTATTGCGCTGCTCTTAGATTTTTGTGATGAGGTCTCTTATTCAACCTGGGACTTGCTAGGTTATCTGGACTGACTGGCCCCTTAACTACAGGAATCATTACAGTATCATTGCTGCAAAAAGTGGGCTTTCACCATCCCAGGTGTTTCTGTGGGGTCTGGGGAGCAAAACTCATGTTCTCAAGCCTACATGAGATATCTCCCTGTAAGGTTCTAAACCCCAAAAGGTAGCAACTATGTAAGAATTGCTGGTGGTATTCTACAGAAATCTATCAAATGGGTTTCTGCCTTGTAAAAGGAGCCATTTCCATTATCTGCCCATGTGTCTGGTAAAGGGGACATATAGTTCTCTATTGACATATAACTGTGGTTTATATCAAAGCCCATGCCAAATTCCTGGATCTTCGGGTCCCTAGTAACTTGTGCCTGCAATACTTACCGAAGTCTTGCCTCTAGTCTCCTGGCCCTTCTTACCAAACCCACTTCTTCCCCATCTGTCCTGCTCCCAGGTTGTTCCAGCTTACAGAAGGCAGGTCTGGACTTCTGCAGATGCCTCAGATTGTTCTCCCTTCTGTATTTAAAATAAGCTTTTCTTTTAAATGCACTTACTGAGAAGTCTCACTGAGCCTTCACTTTCTCTCTTATCCCAGAAGTCGTATTTTCTTTTTTGTAACTAAGTCCATACCATTTGATGTAGCAGAAGAGGAGAAATGAGGAGACTGTGGGAGGTGGAGAATCAGGATATACATTGCACCTAGTTTATCCTGTGGGATTTCTGCTGTAGACTGCTCCTAATTGTTCTTTCCCAGGTGAAATCCTTTATATTGTCTTGTGTTTTTATTGTACCAAAAACAAGTGCCCGTCTGCACCTATTTCTAGGACAGTGTGTGTGTGTGTGTGTGTGTGTGTGTGTGTGTGTATTTACGCATGCCATAGAATGTGTGTGGAAGTCAGAGAACAGCTTTTTCCTTCCACCATATGACCCTCTAGGCATCTTCTTGAGTTATCAATATGGATAGCAGTGTCTCCACTCTGCCTACTGGGCCTTATTGCCAGCCCTCTGGGGTAACTTCAATGTGTAAATAAATTTAGAAAATAACATTAGCATTTATTAGATGACATTCTTCATAAATTGCCTCTATGCCCTCAATGCTATGAAATGTTAGTATGTAAACAAAAGCATGCATGTTTACAAATGGATGTTTTTCTTTGTGTATGTGTGTGTGTGTGTGTGTGTGTGTGTCTGTGTGTGTGCATCCTCAGAACTTATGGTTTTCTCTCTCACTGTAATTTTGTATGCTTGGATAATCTCTCCATAGTTTTCATTTCTACTCCTGACTAACCTTTTGTAAAACTATTTCTATTATATAATTTAATAAGCACAAAAATTTGGCATTCATGCTTCAGTGAGTATATATGGTACTTGTGTTTTCTGTTCAACACTTATTTTATTTACTGTGCCACAGTTGAGTTTTATCTTTGAATTGGATTCCACTAGTGATATAAACCTTACTCATTTATCTGGAAATAGATACCTTGGTTAGTTACATTGACTAATATAGATTGCCCTGCAGTAAGCCCAGCAGGGTAGATATTATAGTAAATTTATTTGATTAAGAATGCATGCTGGTATATTATTTTATCACTTATGTAATTGTTGCTTTTCTACTGTATTAAAATACTGTGAATATTATTATAGAAAAAATGACTTATTTTAGGCTTCTAGTCCAGAGAGATTAGAGTTCATCACCATCACCACAGGGAAGTGTGGCCACAGGCAGGCATGGTGGCGGAGGCAGCAAGCTGAGAGTCACTTTGGAAACTGCAAGCAGGCTTCAGAGACAATGAATTGGAAATGGCAGGAGTTTTTAAATTCTTAAAGCCCACCTCCAGTGACCTACATCCTTTAACAAGGCCACCAGCTATGGAACAAGTATTGAAATATCTAACACAATGGATCCATCTTATTAAAATCATAAGTTGCTACTAAAGGTTTTACTATTTTTAGAATCATAATTTAAGATAACATAATTTAAGATAAATTATGTGATATATATCTATATATCTATATATATATATATATCACATAAGGAATCACATAATTGTATTCCTTATTCTTACACCATATAAGAATGGTGCTTTATCTTTTTCCATAATGCTCTTGTTTAAAGTTTCAGTTAAAATTATTTGTTTATTCATATTCAGTTCAAACCCAAGTAAATGAGTTAACAAATGACTATTGAGTCCAGCATTCTTGAAGCTGTGTTTTGGCACATTTAGTTTTCTTCATTTAACTTTAATATAATAATCATAGATAATTCATGTATAGGGAAACGGGGGTGTTGTTTGACTATCTGTCCCCTCGTGTAAATTTCACGTTTATTGTCTCAGATAAAGGGATGCGAATGAGAGCCATACCCAAGCTGTGTGGATATCCTATTGGGCTGAGCTCAGAGCATTTCTCTCTCTGATAACTATCACTAGGCCTAGGCCAGGAAGCTTCTGGTCTCCATGTAAAGTGAATTATATTAATAGAAATGTAAGCAGTGAATTAATCTGATGGCTGCAGTACCTAATAATGACATAGAGAAGCAAGATGTATTTCAAGTTGCACCCCAATACTGGGCAGTTAAATGATACCCGCAACCCTCTGTGCTAATATGGCTCTTCCAAGCCCCATCCCCTTGATACTTGAAGTTTAATGTTGTTCTAGCTCTCTCTGCTTCAGATATTTCTTCTGATGGTGTCCCTCTTCTCGTGGCTTCATTTTTTTTTCATTTTTTCATTGGTTATTTTATTTATTGACATTTCAAATATCATCCTCCTTCCCAGTTTCCCGTCCACAAACCCGCTATCACAACCCCTCCCTTGCCTCTGTGAGTGTGCTTCCCCACACATCCTCTCATCCACCCCTGTGCCCTAGCATTCCCTTATCCTGGGTCTTCGACCCTCCACAGGACTAAGGAACTCCCCTCCCAGTAATCGCTGATCATCCTCTGCTACATATCCAGCTGGGGCCATGGGTCCCTCCATGTGTACTCTTTGGTTGATGATTTAGTCCCTGGGAGGTTCAGAGGGGTCTGGTTGTTAGATATTGTTCTTCCTATGGGGCTGTAAACCCCTACAGCTCCTTCAATCTTTCCCCTAACTTCTACACTGGGGTTCCCCTGCTCAGGCCTATGTTTGGCTGTGTGCATCGTGCATCTGTATCTGTACTGGTCAGGCTCTGGCAGAGTCTCTCAGGGGACAGCTATACCATGTTCCTGTCAGCAAATACTTCTTGGCATCAAAAATAGTGTTTGAGTCTGGTGTCTGAAGATGGGATGAGTCCCCAGGTGTCGCCGTCTCTCGATGGCCTTTCCTTCAGTCTCTGCTCCACTCATTGTCCCCGCATTTCCTTTTGACAGGAGAAATTCTGGATTAATATTTTTGAGGTGGGTGGGTCCCTCAGTCCGAGGCCTTGCCTCTCCACTGTTGTGGATAGCCCTGGGCTTGTACTTTGATGTTAATTCCACTCCTCAGAGGGGCTGCAGATGAGGAGTTGCCTTGTGAACCGTCTCCCCACCTTAACTTTTCAAATAAAGGCTTGAGCCAATGATTGGGCAGGAGGAAAGTGGGAGGAGCAGAGAGTCTAGGGGAGGAGCTACGGGGTATAAAACAGGAGGAGGAGGAGCAATGGGAGAGAACAAGAGAGAGAGAGAAGAAGAGAAGAAACGGGGAGAGAGAAACAGTTAAAGAGAACCGGAGAGGTGGCAGGGAGAGAAGCCCGGGGCCTAGAGAAACTGCAAGTTGTATGAGATAAAATTGATTGAAGCAGAGTAGTAGAGTGGGACGCCTGCCGAGTCTAGGCTTGTAGCTTGTTTTGTTAACTGCTGAGTTGAGCTTTCTTTTACCAGGGAATTGGGTTGGAAACATAGTAGCAACACTCCACTGCATATGTGGCCCACTCTCTTTTGGCTGGTGGTAGTTTCCACTCTGTTCCTTCTTTTGCCAAGTCACTGGGTAATCAGCATTTATTGATAAGGAAGAGAATAAATGGTAAGAGTTGGTTACCATAGTTTGAGGCAGGAGAGTCTTGGTATAAGCATTACAATGCTGTGTCCAGATTGACACAGATATGAGAGAAGAGAAATTACCATTTGAATAATACACAGATAACTGATGGAACTAAGCCCCAGGTTCTGCAACAGGACACAGTTTGGAGGTTTATTAAAGGGAGGGGTGAGAGGGACACAGAGGCTAAACATGTCTCCTCTGGGCAGCTAGTGATGCTGTCTTATTATCCCACTGAGTTCCTCAGAGGCTGGCTAGGAAGTTGCTTGATTGCCAACATTGTCCTGAGGTCCCCTTTAGGCTGGCTGGGAAGGTGCCTGATTGCGAACAATAATCTTTACAGAGTGCACAAAAACATTATGCCTACATCTCCATGCAATCTAATCTTCCAAGCTGACTGATTCAGTCTGGCTTCTCTCAGCTTATGGCTGAATCGCTCTGCTTGGCTTCATAATAACTTTAGCAATATAGTCTAATCATCTGGATTCTTCTCACTCTCTAGCTTTTTCTGTCTTCTCCAGAGTCTAGCTTGTTTTTCCTGCAAACTGTCTCTGTAAGAATGTCCTGGTTTAACTACCACAAACACACAAAACCACTCCCCATCATGCCCCCCCACTGCTTTTAAGTAGTGTTTTCTTTGCTGTTTTTGAGAAAGTTGGGCGTATCCTGTCTCTGACTCATGCTGTCAAATTTTTCTCTGATTTGTCACTTTGTCTGCCTCTCAATTAGATATCATTGTCAAACATGGATGCTTTCTTCTACAAACTAACTGTGGGTTTAATGTTCCTGTTTACATTTTTATGGATTAAAGGTGTGTATTAAGGGTTTATCTGTATTCTAGCCATATCATACTATAATCCAGAACATGTTTGCATTTGGGTCTGATCGTATAGACTTAGAAGGTTTTTGCATGCCGTCCCTTGCCAAAGCAGCCACATTGATGGATTAAAATTCCTCTACAAAGAGCATAACTCATCTTGGGGTTCCTGCTATTACTTTTAAGAAATTGGCATAGCCTGCTTCAGTGTCCATACCAAACACAATATATGTATATAAATGAATATATAATATGTAATGAATATATGTGTGTGCATGCATATATATTCATTACAGCACAATGCTTTTACTTATGTCACTTTAAACTAAAGGAATTTACCTAATCTTTCATATACCTATGTTCAATGAAATAATATTGGTTCAGACCTAAGCTTGATATAAATGCCATTAATATGCACTGAGCATCTCAACTGAGACTGTAGAAAACGGGTTCTTGGACTGTGCAGACACCATGGAAACAGGAGCCCTCCTTTTTACTTTTGATTATGAGTATACTGCCTCAGCTGCTCTGCAATCCACCATACGGCTACAGAATACCTAGGCTTGTGATCCCCTTGCTTCAGAGAACCAAGTAGGTGACATTATAGCCCTGTGTCACATCAGAGTACCAAGTAGATGAGATTACAGCCCTGTGTCAGCAGGGCTCACCTCCATGTATTTTGGTACAGTATTTTTACTGGATCATTTAAAAGTCTTTCTTCATTTTCTTTGTTATGCATCATCAATTTGTGATATTTAGAAACTTGTCATATTTTCACAGACTTGGCAATTTTCCAATTACCATTTTGGTAATAATGTTTAGCTTATGATTGTTATTTCATTTATTTTATATATATTAAATTTTGATTTCTGGATCATGGTATTATCTGTCTTGGTGGATGATTTATTGTTACTTAAGTAGCTCATGGTTTTTATGTTTTTGTGTGGATTTTCATTAATATATAATTGAATGAAATTAATTCATGTAGTAGGTTCTATATTATATTTATTATGCATCTTAACATGTTTATTAATAAGACAGATATACAAACACAGACTTGTGCACTACAAATATGCAATACAAATATACAATACACTTTGTTTCTTTCCTTTTAATGGCTGTATAGTTTTACTTTATGAACCTTTATGTTGAATTTATGCCCAATGTAGCATACACAAAACACTTGTTCTCCCCCATAAGCCCCAGAGAAAACAGGAACATTAAACCCACAGACCTCGGTTTTCGGTAGAAGGGATGTATACTTGTTTTCTACTCAGAGGGCTGGGAGTGGATGGAGTTAATAGCATGGACATCTGCACTATCTGTAGGGTCAGGCTACATCTGAATACCCCAGACTATTATGTTTATTCCAGACTCTTTTTCTTTAGACCTTTAACTTTAGCTTTGTAGATAGAACCCATCCTAAGGGGAGACACCATATGTACTTTATAGCTTGATGACCTCTGTGCTAGTCCTATGACCCAAACCATACCAGATCTTCTCTAGGCCCTTAAGCCATACGACTGATCTTTATGGAAGAGGTTACATGTACTTTACAAAAGAGTTTCAATGTAATCATGCCTTGGGCTTTATAATACACATGGGATTGAGATAATTGATTCCAGGAAACTTTTGCCAAAGTTGTACTTTACTTAAATATTCCTCGAATAAACGATAGGGTCAGACACTAGAAGTTTGAACCAGCACTGGCTGACTGTGTCTTATTGAACCAGATTTCTTTCTTGCCTCACACAGATTGCCAGTCTGCTGGCCTTGGTTTTTGCAGGGACCCTTACAGAATAAAGACTTATTATTGTAAATTGTTTATAGGAAATTGATATTTGCATTAATTATTAAGGGAAAAGTAATAGACTCTCCTGAAATATAGATTATTTTGAAACCAGCTCAATTGGTAACAAGCAAGTTTAAGAGCTCTGTTGCATTGCATGGACTTCTGTGGGATCAATGAAGGCCATCTGTTCCTCCTAAGGGGCTTGACACTCCATTAAGAATATGGGCCACTTTCAGTGGAGTATAGGGTCATGAGTTGTCATGATCCAGGAAGATGTGACCTTTTCTGATCACCACATGTGTTATTCCGGTAGAGTTCTACAGCCTGGGACCTGAGATATAGTGGTATTATTTCTTCCTACATCATGAGAATCAAAGTCCTTTTATTTTTTAGCTCTAACAATTACGATTAGACAAAGTCCTCAGGGATCTTGACTGAGGTAGATATAGGAAACAGAAGAGTCAATATGTAAATTCAGATTACCCAAGATTACCATTGTTAAAAAAACTTAGGTTATTATTTCTATCCTAAAATATGTCAGTAGCCATAACTGGAGACTTTAAGTTCTGGACCTTGAAGAGATTGAGTTAGGGACTGTGCTGAAATGTTAGAGCTGTGTCTGCTACCTGTGTCTATATGGTGAACATTCTGCTTTTCACAGCACAGGACTCTACCCTTCCCCTTCCATCCTTGTGAGTTTGGCAGGGCTACATATCACATACTTCATTCCACCAGCTAAGTGACTGAGCTATGAGTCCAACTTATGCACATCCCATGTTTCCCAACATGCAACTGAAAGGTCTCTAAGATTGGTTCATCACAAGAATGGAGTAGTAGAGTTTGCACTCTGACTTGAATCCTAACTTTCTAATCTAATCTCAGCTAATTTAAAACAGATTAGATTAGATTAAAGACAGGTTTATTGGAAAGCCTAGCCAAATCAAGGAGCTACAGGTACAGGGAGACACCCTGTCTCAGAGCAAGGGAAAAAAAGCAATATAGAGGAAGACATCTAAAGTCTTTCTCTGAAATTAGCATATGTACACCTAAGTGCACATTTGCATTTAATTATAAACCATATATTATATACACACACAGGCACACACACACACACACACACACGCAAACACACACACACACACACACACACACACACACACTATGGAAGAAATGGTAAGAAACTGCATGTAAGAGCCATGTTGTTCCGTAGTTTGTTTCTGTAAAGAAATATTCTCTGCAAATATTTGAATTATTTCCTGTTTTTTCTTCATTAAGAATTTATCTTATCAGTTTGATGTTTCTTGGTGGTTACATATTGTATAATAAAGTTTTACTCTTATATATTCAAAAATTTATAGCCATTTCCATTGTAAAATGATTTCTATATTAGTTCCATCAAATTGAGGAATGGTTTTTATGTTTTAAAAGTGTCTTCTTATAATTATTTGATGTTCTTTCTTCTTCCTTTCTATCTTTCTCTCTCCCTTCCTTTCTCTCTCCCTTCCTTTCTCTCTCTCTCTCTCTCTCTTTCTCTCCTTCCCTCTCTCCCTCCCCCTCCCTCCCCCTCTCTCTCTTTCTCTCTCTTCCTTTCTCTCTCCCTTTCTCTTTCTTCCTTCCTTTCTTTCTTTCTTTCTTTCTTTCTTTCTTTCTTTCTTTCTTTCTTTCTTCTTTTCCTTTCCCTTAAACTACTCTCCTAATCATTGTTGTCAATATATTTCCCCAAGGAGAACAATAAAATTCATTTTTGTATATCATTCAATGGGACACATTGATTTTCATATAAAGTCAAATGTCCTGAGTAAGTTTGCTAAATGGAACTGGGTAATGTGTTCTATAAAGCTCATAAATCATTTTTCAATTAGTTTTACTGCATCCATCACTTCTGAAAGCTATATATCAAAATTAACATTGCATTGTGATTTTATAACCTTATCATAACAGTTTAAGAGCTTTGTTTTATGTATTTCATCACTATTATCTGTGGTTCATTAAGAGTTATGGCTGGTTTATCTTTCTGACGATGTAAAAAAGTGGCTAGTAACAAGATAACGGAGCATTTTCTGCAGAGAGAACCATCCTCTTGTTTTTACATTATATTCAATATTTTGTCATTATAACAAATTTGGTTAGATTTATCTGTATTTACTTAAATTTCAACTTTTATTCTGACATGAATTTCTTTGTAAACTCAATTATAAGAATGTAGTAGACAGACTATTCAGTCAACCATTTTTTTTAACCTATGATTTGCTTACTGGATATTTTTTTCCTATTTTTTTTATTGGATATATTCTATATTTACATTTCGTTTCCTTTTTCCTGGTTCCCTGCCCCCCCAAAGGTCTCACATGCCCTTTCCCCTCCGCCTGTTCCCCCATCCACCCCTTCCCACTTCCCTGTTGTGGTATTCCCCTACACTGGTGCATTGAGCCTTTCCAGAACCAGGGTCCACTCCTTCCTTCTTGTCGGACATCATTTGGTATGTGGATTGTGTCTTTGGTGTTCCAAGATATTTTTTATTTACATTTCAAATGTTATCCCCTTTTCCAATTTCCTCTCCGGAAACCCCCTATCCCATCCTCCCTGCCCCTGCTTTTATGAGGGTGCTCACCCACCTACCCACCCATTCCCACCTCCCTGTGCTGGAATTCCCCTACAGTGGGGCATAGAGCCTTCCCAGAATCACAGGCCTCCCCTCCCATTGATGTTTGATGAGGCTATTTTCTCCTATACATGCAGCTGAGGATTATCACTTCTTCTTAGGATTCAGCCACTCTTCATCAGTTTCTCAGCATTTGTTAGGAAGCAGTCAGTGGTGTCCCAATCAATCTATGTCATTATTAAGGGTGACATTTATCAAAGTAGGTTAAAATATTTTCCTTTGATCAGAAAGGTCCACATGCAATTTGAAACAATTGTACCATTTCTATATATCCCAGCGGCTTCCTGACAGGCATCCATATTCCTTTATCACCTAAGTTGTCTTACTCATAGTCCACTCAGTCTCGTACCTTCCCTGGGACATTACCTCCCCTTTCCTGTGTGTTTTTCACTTCGCATCCAATATATGTTTACTCAGAATGTATCTACGAACTTTAAATAATAGCACATGTACTCCAGTATTCTTGAAACAATCCCAGGCGTATTGATGGATGTCAGTACAGAGGAAGCATGCTGTCTCCCAAGGCAAGAAAGAGGATGTAGAGTACAGGGAAGACAACCCGCAGAAAGAGAACTACACAAAGGATGGGGTAATATAAAGGGAGTGTTTGATGTGTCTTCATGTTTGTGAGAGTATATGGGGATTGGGAAGGTGTGTCACTTACAGCGTGCAGCAGTGCACAAGTGTATGTGACCCAGCTTGTATGTTTTTGAGTATGTGTTCATGCCTACCCATAAGATGTCCTATACTCTCCCTTTTTAGGACATAATCTCCCATTGACTTCAAGTTCAACAATTTGGTTAGATGGAATGTCCAGGAAGCCAACCATCTCTGTCTCTGCGGTAAAGGGTAAAACAAATGACAGAATTGTCCTTTTGCATGTCAGTTCTGGGGCTTGAATCCATGCCATTATTTCTGAAAGGGAGGCATGGATGTTTTTTTTTAACTCTTTACTCAGCTGTCTCTGTAGCTTTCTACTCTTTTGAAACTCAAATTATTATTATTATTATTATTAATTATTATTATTATTATTATTATTATTATTATTATTTTGGTTTTTTGAGAAGGGTTTCTCTGTATAGTCTTGGCTGTGCTGGAACTCTCTCTGTAGACCAGGCTGGCCTCGAACTCAGAAATCTGCCTGCCTCTGCCTCCCAAGTGCTGAGATTAAAGGTGGGTGCTACCACTGCCCAGCACTCAAATTATTTTTAGTTAAATGCTTTTTCTTCTTTAATTCCTCAGAACACAATCGACAGTAGAAGGGAATTGCCATACAGTATCCCAATACTTGGACAAAACTAATACAACACTAAATACATGAATTCAAATGGCATCACTAAGGTGTCACCTAGTCTCAGAATGATGGAAACTGTTCATTGTCATTTTAACTAGTCTATGTTGTAGAGCACAAGTAGACTGCTAAACAGATCAATAATTGTTACCTGCCTCTTCCCAGGAGTTTATTTGACTTGCTTTACTCTTTCCACATTACCACTTAGAATGTTTATTTCCTAATCACTTAATTAGACACATTAAATGTAACATTAATTTGCTGGGTATTTCACATTAATAGTGTGTAATTATATAGCTGTGTTTAAAATTAAATAATATTCACATTAATTTGTTTTGACTTATCATTTTAGATTCTTTTATGTCTTAATTAATGAAGTTTCATCAAATAATCCAGTTGGAAACTCAGAAAATATTCTGAATTCTTATAAGTGTATTTGTAGGCATATGGACAAGTAATCCAGTACAACTATAAAAATCAGAACAATTGGAAAGTGAGAAGTTAGAACAGTTTAATTAAAATTTTGACAAAATTATTAGGTAAGTTACAAGAAATCATATTTTAAAGTTTTTCTTTGTGATTATTCTTGCAATAAAGAAAAATACTAATTATAATATGGTATTCAGTATTCTTAAGTGTTGCTTTTATATATTTGGCTTTTTCTTCTAAGAATTATCTATATAAATATGTATATGATCAAAAGTGTCATAAAAATATGGCAATGTATCTGTCAGTCAGAACCAAGTCTATTTATAGGCCCCTGGCACAAATATAGCAGAGGTCTGCCTGGTCAGGCCTCAGGGGAGGAATATGTACTTAATCCTGGAGAGACCTGAGACCCCAGGGAAGGAATAGGCAGGGACTGGGGAGCACCTTCTCAAAGCAAGGGGGAGGAGGAATGAAACAGGTTACTGTGGGAGGGGGACAAACAGGGGGACAATGACTGCAATGTAAATAATAAATTAATAAAATTATGGTCAGTGGCATGTTTATTGTTGACAACTCAAAAACATATTCATACTATTAAAACACATGAAGGAAAATATGTACACACTTGATAGTATACTTGTTTCTCCTTCCTAAGAATAATAAAATATTAAAGAAGGTGAAACCCACGCATTTCATTAGACTTTGAGTTGGTTATAGGGTCAATTGGTTTGATGTGATGATAAAAAAAATTTCCAACTTACAAAATCAAATGTTTTCAAGCAAGAACCTTCACAGGAAACTGAAGTCAGAGAGGAAAACCTAAGTTGTCATTGATAAATTTACCTTATGCTCTTTTTAGAAAAAATGGAAGACAGAACCTTCCAGGGAAGCCATTCATGGGCAATGTGCCATTTTTGGTCCTTTTGCCTTCAGTTCTTTACCAGTTCTTACTGTGACCCTCCTTGTAACATTAATGCATGCTTAAAACATGGAGAAAAAAAAGCAGTCCTTTCTAAATTCACCCAGAGGGCTTATTATTAACAGCACTTGACATCAAGAGAAACTATTTACCAGGTCCTAGTCTACTGTTTTTTTTTTTTTATCAGAAACTGTTTGGCTGGATAACAGAAATGCTGGCCTCTAAGCTCCTTTTGCATTCCATAAAGGAGAAGGAAGGAAAGAAGAGGAGTCTGGTCACTTCAGACACTTACCCACATTTTTAGTTGGTAGGCAGGGATAAAACTGGATGGATTAGTAAATTTGGTGGACTGAAAATACCTGGTCACAAAAACTTTGAATCCCAGTCAGAGAATATTGGAAAATGATACCCAAGTGCTTTACATAGGAATAAGACTCCTGACCACAGTTAGTTTTACTGTGTAGCTGCTGGTTCAGCTTTAAACAAACAGACTATAGTCATAACAATGAATTGGAAAATCTGTTGGAAAGGGTGGGATGATAACGCCATATCAGAATCAAACTCAAACACAGTAGAAATATTGCAATTCTTAAGCAGAGAAGTTTATAGAATTATGTCTAGTAAACTAAATAACAAACTTATCATGTCAATAGTGTTTATTTGTAATGGTAAAAATCATTTAGTTTTGGCATAGAGATATCATTTCCTTTGAGCTCATAACATACAGGCTCAATATATCCTGTGGTAACAGCAGTTTCTTGTGTTCTGTCAGGTATGTTACAATCTACTGTCCTAGTAACATCAGTCTTTGTGAACTTACAAGGAAATTCATATTCCCCAGTCTCTACTATGTGAATTGATGACTATTATAAAGATCTAAATAGTCTCAGCCAATGAAGGGGGTCTATGCTTAGCAATCCATAGCTTTGGCAAGAGATTGGATTGTTTGGGAATTTCCATGGCCCCCTTTAACCAATAACTTGACTACATGCATACATGCAAGCCCCTTTATGGCACTAGAGGTTTCATTTGATGACAAAAGGTGTCTAGTTAGAGTTTCTCTATTCTGTTATTTGAGCATTCCATTTAGATTTCTTAGACACACACACACACACACACACACACACACACACACACTCACACTCACACACACGCACTTCTACTGTAGTAGGTCTCTGCATGAACCTTAGTTTTCATTATCTCTCACCATATTTCCATATTTTTCCCTAACCTCCTTTTCCATACCATCCCTATGTGATCCTCCCATTATTGCCCTCACTCCCTATTCTATTTCTCCTTTGTTTCTTTTTGGGATATCTTCTCTGAACTCTACTGCCCTTTTTTGTTCATAACCCATGCTGCTAACATGAATTTTAGCCTCCTATCAGAGATGTATTAGCTAACTTCCACATATAAATAAAACACTCCACAATATATCTGTTTTGGCTTGGGTTGTTTCACATGGAATGTTTTTTCCTAGCTCCATCGATTTACCTGAAAATTTTATGAATTTGCTTTTAAAAAAAAGCATCTGAGTAATATTCCATTTGGCAAATGTACCACATTTTCTTTATCTATTATCTTTTGTTGGACTCTTGAATTGTGTCCAGTTTCTGACTGGTGTGGATACAGCCCCCAGGAATAGGATTGAGCAAGTATCTCTGTAGTATGATGCAGAGTTCTTTGTGTATAGGCCCAAGATAGATACAGCTATATTGTGAAATAGATCTATTTCTAAATTCCAACCACACTGAAACTACATATCTCAAAGATTAGGAAAAAAATAAACTACCCCTGTTAGGCCAAAGGAGCATAACAACATATGTGATTCCCAATGACATTCTGCTATACTCATAAATCAGTGTCTGGCTCAACTGTCGTCAGAGAAGCTTCTTCCCATAGAAGATGAGACAAATAAAGAGACTCATAATTGGCCAATGTTCAGTGAGAGACCTTGAAACATTGAGTACTTAAAGTTATCTCCATCAAATCCTGCCACTTAGGAGTCACTGCATTCTGAAGAAGAGGAGGCAGAGTGATTGTAAGACGCAGGTGGGGATTGAAGACTCCAAGGAAGCAGGGTCATCGAGCTACAAGAGGACAGGTGTAAATGTAGAATCACATAGATGATAGGAACACTATAATGGCTGCATAAGTCTAAGTCACAGCGCTGAAAGGGAAAGTAGACACAAGCTCCCATTCCTAACTCAGAAGCTAACTCCAATTGATAACACGCGCAAAAAAAGAAAAAAAAATAGTCTTATTTAATTGATTTTCACATTGTCTACAATCCATATTTAAGACCAGGCCTCAGGCCCAGTAGTAAATGACAACTGCAAATCAAGTTTAATAGCATTTTTGGAAAGGTTTTGTCTTAAAAGTCTTTGAATGGACTTTTTTTTTTTGTCTTTTATTGTTTTGTTTTACCTTTCGATCTTTTGCTTATATATTATGGATACTGATTTTGTTTTTAGTGGTTTTATTTTTATATGCAAATGACTGTCACAGTGTATATATGTGTCATTTCTGTCTGTATTTAATTTTCCCTATTCTGTTTGACTTTATATCATCCTCCGCTCCCTCCTCCTCCTCCTCCTCCACCACCTCATTATCATCATCATAGAGGCCTGATCATTTTACAATGAGAATGACACAGAAAAAAATGTGGGATTTGGTGGGTAAAGAAGTGTGAGAAGGATCTAGGAGGACTTGAGGGAGGGGAAACCATAATGAGAATATATTGTATCAAAGCAAATTTATTTTCAATTGACAATAAAAACAAAAAGAATGAGAGTAAACATTAGTGGCTAGTGCTTTCTTAGAGGTAAAACAGTGAGCGTAGTGGGTAACCCACTCTTGGTCACTGAGATTATACATATCATATTTGCTTATTTTTCCTTTCCAATTTGTACTCTTTGCATTATACTTAGAAAAGAATTTGATATAATCATGGATACACATCATTTGTATATATTAGTGTGCTTCATTGTAACATTCCCACTGTGCAAATTATTATGAATGTATTTGCTTTACAAACATTCTCTTTCCTCTCCTTCCTCTATCTGATGCTTTTTATCATCTCATCAAATTACATGTACTATTTTTATGTTGTCTTCTTATAAGTACTTTATAAACCAAGATAATACATGTGGCATCACAGCTGGCTTACTTTTCCCTAAAATGATCTCAGGTTCCAACCATTTTCTTACAAATGGCATGCTGGTGACTGATAATAATCCATTATGGATACAAGTCATATGTACTAATTTATCTGTAGATGAATGTAGTCATTTCAAGGCATGGGCATTGTTCACAGTACCATAATAACAGAGACATGCATCTGCAGTAACATAGATGCATAAGATGACGACTCCCATTATCCCAATCATGTGCCTAAGAAGGCATCTTTGTGTCATACACTAGTTCTAGTGTTGGTTTAATGAGGAAACTACACAGAATTCTCATAGTGGCTGCAATTATTTGTATTGCCATCAGGAGTACATATATAAAATCTCTTCACTGAGAAAGGTCATGGCATGAACTCAATAGGAGAATGACTTGGAGATAGGAACTAATGTAGACTCCATGGAGAAGTGCTTATTACTATAGCAGTAAGCTGAGCTCTCTCAAATCAACCATCTATCATCATCACCAATCAAGCACAGTCTTGCCTACAGGCCAGTTGGGTGATTGTATTTGCTCAATTGAGATTACCTTTTCTAAAAGAACATTAGATTGTGTCAAGTTGCCATAATTCTAGCCATCACACAGAAATTATTTCCTCCCAAGTATTTTTGCTGTCTTTATTTTGTTCAAATATTGCTCCAAACCATGCACATTTGGGTAATTTTTAAAGGAACCTTAAAGATTGACTTCATTTACCTAGGGTTCTAGTTTGGCATTTATGAGTTTATGTGGTTAATGACAGAGAAATACTACTATTGATGTTAAGGTAGATTTAAAAGTACACATAAAGGAATTAAAGAATATGGATTACAATGATCAAATGTGTGGAATAATTATTGTTTAAAATATCTGTTTTATTAAATTTGAAAATCAAGTTACAATATTTTTTTCTATTTCAATCCAAAGTAAAGCAAAGTTGACAAAACACTGGGAGCAGATTGCAGCATGGAGGTTGGGGTGGGACAGAGTTAAACTAGTTTCACCACAAGAATATAGAAAAAAATCCATTGAACTGAGGTATAAAGAAAATGCTAAATGAAACATTCCTATACATACATCTTTATCATAAAAAGTTAGGTGACTTTTAAGCATCAAGTTACCCTGACTTCACTTAAAAAGAGAAAGGGATTTGTCAGTTGAAACACCCTTCTGTGCCTTCATAGCTTCTTCTATACATTTATATTTTCTAGTGTTTTACATGAAAATAAGCCCATTCTGGGCTTTCTATGACCTTGAATTACTTCTGAAAACATTTACTTTTGTATTAAATAATTACTATTGGTGCACAAAAGAAGAACAGGTAGCTGAGGGAAACCCAGGCAAGAGGGGATTGCTGGACAAAAATGAAAAAGCATGAAGATTTCTACCATTAAAAATGAGCTTTTCAGAAATGAGTGGGAAATGAAATAAATGATTTAACGACAGAATTACCATTTAGATAACAAGTAGCTAATATTATTAACATATGAAAGGTCTTACCAATAAATGAAAATACACCAATAAAAGTGTCAGAAATATGCAGGGGAAATTACCAAATACTTATTTCAAGATGATAAATTACATGGAACTATCTACATATCTGTCAGATAACCTGTCCTTATCTGTGCGCATGTATTCCAAATCTCCAAGGCAAGCCTGAAATGTAGTATTGAGTCATGGGTTCATGTAACTAAAATGAACATGTAGGAAATCTGATATTCAAGATAGCTATTGTATGACTAATGGATTGGAAGCATGGAAAGAATATACATGCTTAGCACAGGAATAAGTCACCATCCAAATAGAGGGAAGAAGATCAAACAGTAGACCACAGGTTTAACCATAGTGCACAGATAAAGTGCATTTCGAACCCGATGCCAAATTTTTCATGTGATTTGCCAATAAATATCTTCTGGTGACATTATACTGGAAGAAACTAAACCATGAAACTACAAAATGTAAACATATGTAAGACCACAGTAGCTATGTTTAATTAGCAGGAATGTATTAATTTGGGTATAAAAATAATATCAGAATAATTATTTGTGTATGTGAAAATGTGGTTCCTTTATATAGTGATTCATATTTTCTTAGTTTGTAGTTTGCTAAAAACACCCTATAATGTAAATAATGGTTACTTTTAAAATTTGTAGTGTATATATTTACTTATATATAATATATATGTGGTGTGTGTGTGTGTGTGTGTGTGTGTATCAGAGTATGAATACGAACATTAAAGGACACATGGGAATCAGTTTTTTTCTTCAACCATTTGGACCCTTGGGCTTTAACTCAGGTTGTTAGGCTTGGGAACTACTGTTGTTACCCACTGACCTATCTTGATAAACAATAAAAATAGTTAATGATATTTTTACACACTGTCAAGTACTTGAACAAGTGGATTTAATAGCCATTTAGGCTATTCATGCCATTAGAAAATATATTGTAGTATTATTTCTTTCAGGAGAAAGTTTAAGAAACCATGCACTAAAAAAGTAAACAGTGCATGTGATGTCACAAATAACTTGTACAATGAGTTTGATATAACTAACACTACTTGTGCATAAATCATAACTGTAGTAATTACTTATGACAACTTTTTAACTTGTAGTTTTACTTGTGACAAAGGTTAATTTCTTTAATGCTATTGATAAACATGAATAAAAATACTAAAGCGAGCTCTGCCATCTTAGCTCTAGGACGGACCAGATAGGCAACACCAGGTACACAGAGATATCTCTAGTTTAACATTGCTCTGAACACAGCCTGCCAGGCTTCTGCCTGCACCTAAGGCCTGGGAAGCTCTATGGGTCGTCTGTGTGCCAGCCCTGTCCTGGGACGCTTGCCCTGCAGAGTGATTGGCACTTGGAAGGAGTCCCCACAGCCTCCATCATCTTTGCTCCTGGACAGACCAGGCAAGCAGCACCAGGTACACAGAGACAACCCAAGTATAACATTGCTTGGGGCAAGGCACACTAGGGCTCCAACAGAACCCGAGAGTAGGGCAGACCATCAACAATCTGTGCCAGGGGAAAACCCAGTCATCCAGTGATGCAGAAATAGCCTTACAGGCTTGCAAGAAGTTCAAGCACCAGAAAGTGACAACAGGACCAACTAACTCCAGAGATAACCAGATGGCAAAAGGCAAATGTAGGAACATTACTGTCAGAAATCAAGGCAATATGGCAGCAAGTGAACCCAATTCTCTGACAACAGCAAGTTCTGGATACTCCAACATACCAGAAAAACAAGATTTGGATTTAAAATCACAGATCCTGAGGCTGTTGGAGGATCACAAGAAGGACATAAATAAATCTCTTAAAGAAATGCAGGAGAACATGAATCAATAGGTAGAAGCCCTTACAGGGGAAATATAAAAATAATTTAAAGAAATTCAGGAGAATATGGGTCAACAGATAGAAGCCAATAAAGAGGAAATGCAAAAATCACTTAAAGAAATACAGGAGAACTTGGGTCAATAGGCAGAATACATGAAAGAGTAAACACATGAGTCTCTTTAAGAATTACTTGAAAACACAAAAAAACAAGTGATGGAACTGAGCAAAACCATGCAGGATCTAAAAACAGAAGTAGAAACAACTAAGAAATCACAAAGGGAGACAACTTTGGAGATAGAAAATCTTGGGAAAAAATTAGGGGTCATAGATGCAAATATCAACAATAGAATAGAAGAGATTGAAGAAAGAATCTCGGATGGCGATGATACCATCGAAAGCATTGACTCAACAGTCAAAGAAAATAAAAATTCAAAAAGCTTGTACCCAAAATATCCAGGAAATCCAGGACACAATGAGTAGACTAAACCGAAGTATTATAGGTATAGATCAGAGTGAAGATTTACAACTTAAAGGGCAAACAAATATCTTCAACAAAATTATGGAAGAAAATTTCCCTAACCTAAAGAGAGGAATGCCCATGAACAAACAAGAAGCCTACAGAGCTCCAAACAGACTGGATCAGAACAGAAATACCTCCCATCACATAACAATCAAAACCCCAAATGTACTAAACAAAGAAATAATATTAAAAGCACTAAGAGAAAAAGGCCAAGTAACATATAAGGGAAGACCTATCAGAATTACACCAGATTTCTTACCACAGACCATGAAAGCTAGAAGATCCTGGGCAGATCTCATACAGACTCTAAGAGAACACAAATGCCAGCCAAGACTACTATACCCAGCAAAACTCTTAATCACCATAGATGGAGAAACCATGATATTCCATGATAAAACCAAATTTACACAATATCTTTCCCCAAACCCAGCCCTACAAAGGATAATAGGTGGAAAATGCCAATACAAGGAGGGAAACCACACCCTGGAAAAAACAAGATAGTAACCTTCTTTCATCAAACCCAAAAGAAGATAACAACTCAAACATAAAAATAACATCAAAAATAACAGGTAGTAATAATCACTAATCCTTAATATCTCTTAACATCAATGGACTCAATTCCCCAATAAAAAGACATAGACTAACTGACTGGATAAATAAATAGAATCCTACATTTTGCTGCATACAGGAAACACACCTCAGTGTCAAAGACAAATACTACATCAGAGTAAAAGGCTGGAAAACAATTTTAAAAGCAAATGGTCTCAGGAAAAATGCTGGAATATCCATTCTAATATCAGATAAACTTGACTTTCAACCTAAAGTCATCAAAAGAGACACTGAAGGACACTTCTTACTGGTCAAAAGAAAAATCCACCGTGAAGAAACTCTTAATTCTGATCATCTATGCTCCTAATGCAAGGGCTCCCTCATTCGTAAAGCTCAAAGCACACATTGCACCTAACACAATAATTGTGGGTGACTTCAACACTCCACATTGCACCTAACACAATAATTGTGGGTGACTTCAACACTCCACTCTCTTCAATGGACAGATCAGAAAAACAGAAACAAAATGGAGAAATAGTAAATGTAGTAAATTTAAATTATTTAAAATCATTTTATGCTAATCTGTGCATAAAAATATAAATGAGATATACTAGACATGATGTCACACATTTTGTTATTCCAGAAGTAAAGAGTATCATGAGATCTAGACCATTTTGGATTATACAAAGAGTTGGAGGTCATCATATGATTGTCATTATATCAAAACATAACAAAATACAGCTATACAATCAAATACTTGCAGTGAATTAAAACCATTTGTGAATGGTATATTTTATTTTAAACATATTCTCAGAAACCTGTGGCTTTGTATTACTATGTTAAATGGCTTATAATAAAATCAAAGACAAGGTCCTCATCAAAAATACTTTTTTTTCTGATCTACTTTGAAAAGATCTCATTATGCAGATCAGCCCTATCAATTATTACATACATCCTCTGGAGAAGAGGCAATGGATGATTATGTTTTCAGGATGATGCATCTGTTCTGATTTGATTTAACTACCTGTCAGTGACTATAAATTGTTGGGTAATTGTGTTTGATTGGCAAAATCATTTTAGAGCAGTTGAAGCAATATCTTTGCATATGGACCAGAGTTCCCAATTTGCTGTCTACTGAACAATGCTGGAAGCACCATAGCAGCAGTCTGCTTCCTTCCTAAGTCACTAAAGCTGACCCCCCAAAAGTCATACAGTAATTAACTTCACCCCAACTTTGCATTCTCCAATATATATAATCCAGGTTTATCATTGTGAATATTTGAATTCACATACAACAACACATTTATCTTTGACTGGTCTTTAAAGGAAATTCACTCTTCCTCCATTACGTGAGCCTTCATCCTCTAAGTTTTCCAAACAAAAGGCATGATTGTTTTCTGGTTGCTACTTTTTTTTTAACTCCTCAACAAACAATAACATTGATAAATTCTGTGGTAGCTGGCTATTAGTTGAAATCTGACCAGCTATCTCTTCCTTTCTTTCACAGTGCAGTTCATCTGTTATACAAAATAGCCCTTTTCATTTTCACAGCTCTATACATGCGTAAAATGTCTTTGTTACTGTTTCCCATTCCAAACATAACCTCTACTAATTGTATGTAATAATGTCTTTTCAAATACTACATAAGTGAGAAAATTTGTTGATTGTCTTTCTGATACTGGTTTATTTTGTTTAGCTTAGTGATTTCAAATTCTAAACATTTACTGGAAAACATGTCACTTGAATCTTTTAGAGCTGAGTAAAATGACATTTGCTTCATCCACTACTTCTTTGATTGGTGTGTAGGCTCGCTCCATACATGGCTCTTGTGAGCACTGTTCTGGGAAAGGTGTTGTGCAGTAGTTTCCATAGTAAATTGGTTATTTCGTACATAAACGCTTAGGTAGATTATATGATAGATTCACTTTAGGTTTTAGAGAAACCTCCATATGCAGTTTATTTTATAGTGTCTAGACTAATTGACATGCCTAGTACAGTTTCTATTTCATTTGTTTTGACATGAATAGGCATTCTCTGCAAAATATAATCTAGGTATAATTTTAATTTAAATTTCCTCAATGTTGGGAGATGCTTAACATTTTCTTCTTTTTATTTTTTTGGCCATTTTCTTCTCTACTAGAAAATATCTGTTCTATAGTTTTATCTACTTTCTTTTGGACTCACTGCTGAATTCTACCAGTCCTTTAATATTAGCTTACTTCAGTGTTCCTAAAGATTAATTAGCTAGCATCAATGTTCCTCATACTATTGCCAGATATAGATTGAATTAGTTATAAAAATGCATTCTACAAAAGTATTGATCAACTTCATTATTGAGGGAGTTTTAAAATTCCTCGGTGAAATAATCAGAACCCAGATTCAGCAGCATTCCTAGAAAAACGATTAAGTATGATCAAGTGGGTTTTATATTGAGGACACAACCAATAAGTGCAATGCAGAGCACAAAAAAATCAAGGACAAATTGCATGGTTGTTTAGTAGGTGCAAAACATGACTTTTGAAATATTCGATATCCCCAAATTGAAAAGTCTAGAATACACACTCAGGCTGTAAAAAAATGTATAACTAATAACTAATATTGTACTGAAGAGAAAAAATCTTCAGAGTGTTTCCTTTAAAATGAAGGGGATGGCCATTTATCCCACTCTCACCACTCCTGCTCAGGATAGTGTTTGAAATGCTAGCCAGAGTAATAAGAGATGAGATAAAATTAAAACTTACAGAAAAGGAAGAAATCAACTTGTCTGTATTTGGAGTATCCAAATTCTGTTATTTAATGGACATAAACTAAAGACTTAATCACCAAACTGTTGGATCTGAGAAGTACTCAGCAAAAAAGCAAGATAAAAGAAGTAAGTAAACTGCTGAAAGTATTACTCAAAGGGAGAAGACTCACAGCACTCAGTCTGATGGCCGGAGTTTCATCCCTGTAATACACAGGATAGGAAGAAAGAATCAACTTCTCAGGTTGTCTGCTGACCTCTACATGTATGACATGACACACATCCCCATAAATAAATAAATAAATAAATAAATAAATAAATAAAGTAAACAGATAAATGTAATTATTTTTAAATCAACAGATAAATTTATATCCTTTCTATACACCAGTAATAAAGTTCTTTAAAAAAGAAATGAGAGATTTTCTGACACTCTTCTTATAACTAGAAAAAAAAATCCTCTTCAAATTCACATGAAAACAGAAAATACCTAGGGTATGCTAAACAATCCTTAGGGGGTAAACTGATTCTAGAGGTATTGCAATACTTCATTTCAAAACATCACTGTCAAAATGTGGTAAGGCAGAGACTATTTCAAGGTTGTTATTTTACAGCTTCTCTCTTTTGACTTAAAATTTCAGAGTTTTAGATCTTTGGTCCATTTTGAGTTACTTTCTTTTTATGGGGTTAGTAAGGGTCCAGTTAACTTTTTAAATCTAACTTGACACTGGTGCCACTTTTGCCAGCACAGGTTTTTTTTTTTTTTTTTTTTTTTTTTTTAAACTGTCCTTTCTCCGTGGAGTTGTGGTAGCAATATCACAAACATCTTTTGACTTTGTGCACATGATTAAGCGTGTAGACCCATAGGTTATTTAGTCCGAATGTATATTTAATCAAGGACAGTAGCATCTTTATGATTTCTACAGCCTAGTACCGGGTTAAATCCTAGTTTACACAATAGTGTGTTCCCTAGTTTTCTTCTTTTTATAATTATTTTGCCTACTTGGGGATGCATGAACATTTAAATGACTTTCATGTATTTTAAGCATATCTTGGGGTATTCTGACATTTTGCAGTAATATCATTAAGTTTTTAGTTGCTTCAGGAGTTTTAGCATTTAGCATTAATTTTCCATCCAAGGAGATGAACTATGTCAGTTATAGCTTCTTTGTAGATTTTACTCTCACCTTTTGGATTTCGTTAACTTCTCTGTTACATTTGCATCGATGCCATTCTAAATCAGGCTGTAGGGTACCCTCTTCGGTTATTTATGATTAGTCTACAAAAATTATTTTGCAAGCAAACTTTGTGTCATGCACTTTGATGATTTTATTTTATGGTTACAACAGCTTTATTACTGAACCCTCAGGGTTTCTACATCTAACATCTAATTATTTGAGGTCGGATGCATCATATTTCTTCTTTTTGCTGTTTGGATGACTTTCACTTCTTTTTTTCTTGCATAACTTGTTTGGAGAGAAAAAGAGCAATGTCATTAGAAGTAGCAATCATCCTTTTCTTAGATAAAAGACTTTCAATCACTTACTGTAGATAATATTCTCTGTTTGCTGTATCCATCCTTTATTTTAAATACATGTATTTTATAGCCCTAACTATTTATTTTGTATAAAAATATTTTGATCTTTGTCAAGTGTTTTTCTGAATTAATTTAATGATAATTTTCATCTCATTTTTGTTATTGTGGAAATTACATCAGCCATGTTTTGTTCCCTAATATGGAACCGTCTTATTTCGTTAGGTTCTGTCCCAATGTAACATAGCTTTAAATAGTTTGAATGCCTTTTCAAATTCAATTTGCTCTTTTTAAGTAGTTTATAATATTTTTAAGTTTTTAATAATATTTACATGAAATATCATTATTTAGTTTGCTTTTCTCACAGAATTTTAATTTTAAGTAGTTTATAATATTTTTAAGTTTTTAATAATATTTACATAAAATATCATTATTTAGTTTGCTTTTCTCACAGAATTTTAATTTGGTATGTATGTGTTTTATGTGTATGTGTGTTCTTCCTGCATGCAAGTCTGTGTACCATGAAAGTGCATGATGCATACTGTCTCCAGAAAAGGGGAAGAGATAGCCTGAGACTTGAAGAATATATGGTTGTGAGTCACTATGTGGGTGCTGGGAATCAAAGCCCAGAGTCCTCTGGAAGAACAACAAATGGGCTTAAGGTCTGTTCATTCCTTTTATTTTATCACAAATTAATAATCAAGATAAAACCAAGACCATTTTGTCTAGGATTTTCCTTTGGAGAGACTTGGTATAGAGATTCAACTTGTCTTATGTATTTTAAGTTTATTTCAATTTTCTGTTTATTCATGATTTAGTCTTTGTAGCTCTCTGTCTCTAGCAACTTGCCATTTCATTTAGTTTGTACAGTGTGTTGCTTTGTATCTCTACTTTCCCTCTACAATTCTTTTCATTTCTGTAGAGCTAGTACTGACGTCTCTAATTTAATTTCTTTTTGGTTTATTTGATAATTAATAGATTTTAATGAGAGTAATTATTGGCAAGGAAAGATATATTCAGTTAGTTATTTTGCAAATGTTATAAAGCATTTTTTGTACCTTTGGTCTGCATGGGTAACTTCTTTGAAACTTCTTCATTTGTTTGTGGTGAAATGTTTTTATTTTCTTCTTATTTGTGTGTGTGTGTGTGTGTGTGTGTGTATGTGTATTTAACAGCTATTCAACAGCTGATTTCTGGTTACCATGGAGATTTCATTTATCACTCTAATATTATAATTCTCTGACTTGAATTATACCAGTGTAACTTTAACAGTATACCAGATTATTTTTCCTTCATAGATTCCATATGAACTTCATAGCAACATCCTAGTCGCTGATGTCATAAAAGTGCATGTTTATATCTCTAAAAGTGAAAGCAATAATTACACACCTAATTCTCTACATTATATAGAAACTTGTAGTTTTGCACACCAGTGTTGTAACATAGTCTCAGCTATGCTAGTAACTTTTAGAATGTATTTATATCTTAAGATAGGCAGGGAGCAAAAAGAGGAGTGACTGGGCATGCTGATATTACCGGTGATTCACAGAATAAATAGTTAATGCAACCATCCCTACTGGAATTTCTGTTTCCTCACATAGCTCTTGTTACTGTCTCGTGTAGTGTTTTCACACTCTGCATCATCCCCTGCTGTGCTCATTTTTGGGTGGGTGTAGTTGTGGGGACATTGTGAACTTCTATTTATTTGAGAATAATCCAATTTTACCTTCAGTTTGGAGAAATAGTTTTGTCGCATATGTAATTTTACTTGGCAAGTTGGGCTTAATGATGCAGGCTTGTAGGTCAGGCTTCTGGGGCAGAGGTAGGAGGCACCCAATGCCTGCTGGGAACATGAAGTTAGTTCAAAAACAGCCTAGAGGATTTTGAAATGCTCTGCTTTAAAAGAATAGGATAGTAGGAAGACTACTAGCATAGCCTAGAGATCGAGTACATGAGGCAATAAGTGTAATCTATCTTGTACAATTAGTCATTGTAACAAATGCCTAGGATACATTTTTGTCATTTAGAACTTTGAATACATTTGACTACTGCCTTCTAGTCTCCAAAGACTCTGATGAGAAAAAAAAATCTTCTGAAAACCTTGTCAGGAATTTGAGCTTTGTGGGTTCCTGAGATTGAGCTCAGCTGTTCAGACATGGGTTGCCAGCAACTTTACCACCTGAGCAAACAGGATGAGTCTGTTTTGTGTTTCCTGTGTTCTTTCTAACAAGACGCCTTCACATCATGCTATGATGTCATCTCTCCTAACAGTAGCCCACTTCAAAACCTCACCACAACCTCCTTTCTATGAGTCTCCCTCACCTTTCATATAATTTTGTAGTACACATCACCAGTTTTTGCTGTTTGGAATTAAATAGTTTAGTAAGACTATCAAAAGTATCTGCTCATATTTCTTCGATGCACATAGTTCACTAGTCTATGTTAATTACTGTCTTATTTTGTGATATTCATCAGTTACCACCAGGCCAAGGGTCAACCTGTTTGTAAACTCCAAGCAGTTTCAACAATTCCCAAGCCAGAATTTTTTCCCAGGTCATGTCTTGCTTTCCCCACACATTCAAGTTCTTCTATTGATTTCATCTTTCATGTGCAGTATGTTAACATGAAAATTCATAAAATTTAATTCGGTGTATAGGCTGTTCTATCCCTAAAAGTATTCCAAACGTCACCTGAGTGGGATGTCTGTAGCACACCACAGTGAGCAGAGGCACAGTAAGAGTTGTCTTCTGTCATTTGTTTAATCACCTGAATTCTTCAGAACACAGAGGCTTCATATGAGGGTCACTGAACAGTTGTGCTTAGCAAGATTACCTTCATAGCAATAAAGTTTTAAATTCTCTTCAGCAAAAAGAAAGTATCAAAGTAATTTTACATATCCCAGAGTGATGTACATGAATCAAAAATACTTTTTAAAAATCCCATGTGGAAATATAATTATTAGTGCATTATATAAACTAGTTTCATTATATAAGTAAGGGTGTGGTATAAGTGGCTATACTAACAATGAATGGGAATGTATCTAAAGCATATAACCTTAAAGTAGATGAAGGATTTCAGACTTGCTATTTTTCTCCAGGAGGAAGATATTTTTGTTTTTTTGTTTTGTTTTGTTTTGTTTTTTGTTTTTCCTGGAAAGTGGAACTAATTTTGATACAACTCAAATCATCTTTATAGGATGGCCCTTTGTTTTTATGGAGTCCTTGCTAATGAGTATGTAAAAAAGAAAAGGAATGAACAGCAATTAGGCTAAATGTTTTCCTTTCCCCCATGGACTGAACACTTAACTGGATGTTAAATGCACTTAAAGGAAAGAACCAGGCACAGAGGAGCCCCGCCTTTGCCTGCACAGCCTTCCACATGTTCTGCGGCTTAGCCACCTGCAATTGTGCCTTCTACTCTGTTATTGTCCTTATTAGTATGCCCGTTTTCCTGACTATGCTTGGGATACTATGCCTGTACAAAACGCTGGAGAATGTGTGTGTGTGTGTGTGTGTGTGTGTGTGTGTGTGTGTGTGTGTGTGTCTTAGTCAGGGTTTCTATTCCTGCACAAACATCATGACCAAGAAGCAAGTTGGGGAGGAAAGGGTTTATTGAGCTTACACTTCCACACAGCTGTTCATCACCAAAGGAATTCAGGACTGGAACTCAAGCAGGTCAGAAGCAGGAGCTGATGCAGAGGCCATGGAGGGATGTTACTTACTGGCTTGCTTCCCCTGGCTTGCTCAGCCTGCTCTCTTATAGAACCCAAGAATACCAGCCCAGAGATGGCACCACCCACAAGGGGCCCTCCTTCACTTGATCACTAATTGAGAAAATGCCCCACAGCTGGATCTCATACAGGCACTTCCCCAAGTGAAGCTCCTTTTCCTATGATAACTCCAGCCTGTGTCAAGTTGACACACCAAACTAGCCAGTACAATTGACCCCTTGTCAACTTGACACACCAACATATCACTATTAAGCCTCAACCCTTACTTTCTTATTCATCCCCAAGATCTCAATAATGTAAAAAGTCCCACAGTCTTTACATATTAAAAGTTCAATCCCTTTAAAATGTCCAGTATCTTAAAATTCAAAGTCTTTTAAAAATTCAAGTCTCTGAACTGTGGGCTCCACTAAAGTACCTTCTTTCAAGAGGGAAAAATATCAGGGCACAGTCACAATCAAAAGCAAAACTCAAACTCCAATGGTTCAATGTCTGGGATCCAACTCATGATCTTCTGGGCTCCTCCAAGGGCTTGAGTCACTTCTCCAGCTCTGCCCTTTGTAGCACACACCTTGTCTTCTAGGCTCCAGCTGCCTGTACTCCACTACTGCTGCTGTCCTTGGTGGTCATCACATAGTACTGGCATCTCCAAGCCTCAACTCTTTTGCATGACCCCTTCTTCAGTCCCGGGCCATCAATTACAACTGAGGGTACACTTTCACCAATGGCCTTCCATGTCCTCTCACTGTACCAAGCCTCAGCTGTTCTTCATGATGTCTTCATGCCTTCAAAAGCAGTACCACCTGGGTGACTCTTACACAGTACCAAGTCCTGCTACAGCATGAGGCACAACCTTGGCTATCTGGAACACACTCTCTGTGCTCTCAGAAAACAGTTCCCAGAAGATTTCATCTCAGTGATGCTGGTTTCTTCTTAATCACCACTAATTTCTTAGCTCCAGCTAACCAGCATCAATAGTCCCAGTAACACAAAGGTTGACTTTAATAGTTTTGGTATCTTGTTACTCACAGCTGATTCTTCAGCCCCAGCTAACCAAAACCACAGAGTCTTCATGGCCCTGATAAGAGTCTTTAATTTTCCCTCTGAAACTTCACAAGCCAGGCCTCCATCTTCTCCACCGTTTTCAACATAATCTTCCAAGCTCCTCCACATCTCACAGAGGTCTCATCACTGAATGGACCATCTAGCCCAAAGTTCCAAAGTCCTTCCACAGTCCTCCCCAAAACATGGTCAGGTTGTCACAGGAATACCCCACTATGCTGGTACCAATTTGTCTTAGTCAGGGTTTCTATTCCTGCACAAACATCATGACCAAGAAGCAAGTTGGGGAGGAAAGGGTTTATTGAGCTTACACTTCCACATAGCTGTTCATCATCAAAGGAAGTCAGGACTGGAACTCAAGCAGGTCAGAAGCAGGAGCTGATGCAGAGGCCATGGAGGGATGTTACTTACTGGCTTGCTTCCCCTGGCTTGCTCAGCCTGCTCTCTTATAGAACCCAAGAATACCAGCCCAGAGATTGTACCACCCACAAGGGGCCCTCCTTCACTTGATCACTAATTGAGAAAATGCCCCACAGCTGGATCTCATACAGGCACTTCCCCAAGTGAAGCTCCTTTTCCTATGATAACTCCAGCCTGTGTCAAGTTGACACACCAAACTAGCCAGTACAGTGTGTGTGTGTGTGTGTGTGTGTGTGTGTGTGATAATATTATATATTATAATCATATATAATGTATATATTTTAAAATATAATATATGTGTGTGTAAGTGCAAGTATGAGCTTATCATATACTATGTATAATGCAGGAGAAATGATGCAATTTTAAACTTTTAAGCTTTATTTTTATTTGCTTTTTTTCTAGTAGAAGAAGAGAGATAAACCACAACCTTTTTCTCTCTCACATTGCCTCTCTGGCACAATTCTTCTGGCTTTATGTCTTAAAGACTCTTCAGTAATAGAAATCCCAGCCAATAGACAAGGGTTAGGGAAGTCTCATCAGCAGTTTGGCTCAACCATTCCCTTTGCTCTTTAGGGGACTCTAATGAGCTTATCCCACTCATCAGCATCCTGGAGATGGTGTGTTTCTGTGACTCTTCTATTGTTGCTTGAAGGACAGTGTCTCTGTTAGCCACTGAAATTCAGATATTCCTTCTAAAGTTTCTGATTCCTAGAAACTACTTTTGGTTTGGATGAAAGAGGAGAGTTCAACTACTTCAAGTATGGTATTTGCACATGCGTGCACATGTATTTGTGCCTGCTTGTAGAGATCAGTCATTGTCATCATGATATCCTCCTCAACTGCTTCTTTATGGAGCGAGACTGCTTGTTCAACAAGCCCTGCTGATGGGTTTGTCTCTTTACTCCCTAACCCCCAGGTTGGAGTTAGAGGTGCATGGAACTATACATAGCATTTCTATGTGTGAGGGATATTTAACTAAAGTCTTCATGTTGACACAGGAAGCCAGCTGAATCATCCCGACAGTCTGGAAAATTTTTCTTGAATCTATGTATTCTTCATGCAGAGGGAAAGGAAACTAAACATACCAATGAAATTAATAGCTGTAAGATGGCATGGATTTAGTTTCCATGTGCGTGAAATAATGAAGGACTGTCTTTCACACTTTTACTAGTAACATGTTAGGCTTTAGATCTTCCTCATATACCATCTAATGCATTTTCCCCTCTAATAAAACCACATTATGTACAACAGTCTGCTTTCTGCAGGAGACATTTCCTTTCAACTAGGCATGATAAAATTCCACAATGTTAACTAGTAAAGACAGAGCTTTCTTAGTATCATAAATTAATACTTATTTTTCATTAAAAATAACTGTACGTGTAATTTCTGTATAGCTTTTCACACAAAGGAAAACAGATGAAGAAATTTATCACAGCAGATTATGTACTATATGGCAAGATGAAACAAGCAATCAGAAGAACCAGTTTGAAATACGTAGTTAACACAACGCAGGCTAAGCGTACTAGCAAGGAATTTACAGCTCTCAGATTCACCAAGATCTTGAAAAATACACCATTGCTCATTAGGTGAGAAACGGAGAAGAGTAATGAGTGAGGTTTGCAGAGTAGCTCATAAAAGAACAGATCTGACACCAAGGCACAATGAAACACAATTAAACTGTTCTCAAGACAATTCATAAAAGGATGAAATGCATTGCACCAAGTTTTATGACCTAATAAAGCTAAAATGTACGTTCGCCCTGCTGGAAAGGTTTATGGAGAGGAAGGAGAGACAAGGTAATATAAACAGACGGCTTCGGTGGCTGCCGAGTTTCTCTGTAAAAGGACAGGTGTGTGAGGCTTCACTTGCAATAAAGCAGAAAGATACTGCAGTTGAGAGATGTTATGCTTCTTTCTTCTGAGTGTTCTTAATACATATATTTGTTTTATATAAGCAAATCTATCAATATTGGAATGAAAGTTTAGAAAACAAAAGTTAAAAACTATGAAGTTCTGTAAGCTACCCCCAAATTCTTATCTTTAATCAAATTCCTTTCTAAAACAAATGTATTTATGGTGGATGAGTAGTGGGGTTTATGGATATTTGAAATGTATTCTTTAAGTAGAATAAAATTTTCCAGTAAAACAGGTAATATGATGAAGAGTAAAATTTCTCTTGCTCTTGGACATTTGTGTAGAAACAGAAGAAATTAAATGATGTCTATGATTATGATGAACACATATAATATTGTCTATTTTTAATCTTAGTTGCTCATTTGATAAATCCAGCTAAATAATATAACATATAACAAGACATCTCAGGTACTAACCTACTAGAAGGGTTTCCTAGGTCCTCTACCAACAGCATAGAAGCCTGTTCCTTGATTCAAGTGCTTATAACTAAAACAACAAACATCCTCACAGTCACACTTCTCAGTTAATAGTGGATAAAATCCTGAGGGGAATGTTTGTTTGATATGGGCATAGTTGTGTCATGGACCTCTAACCCATGATAACAGTCGAGTGAGGGCATGCTCTAGAGAGAAGCTCACAAATGAAAGTAAAAGGAAACAAATAAATTAATAACAAACAAAACGCCCACCACCAACATGCCACCCCCTGAAGAAAAGTAAATATCATCAAAAAGAAAACTAAAGCAAATTATGAGTGCACCTTTCTCTTCGCTGGACGTAGATGAGGGACACACAGAACGGAAAATCTTTGCGTGTAGATGAGGGGCACACATAACATACAAGACGGGTAGCAATACTTTGACAAAGATTTTTGGGACAAGTATAATCTAGAGATAGGTAATCATATATTGGTGCTTTGAAGGATAATTTGAGTATCTGGTAGTAAGGTAAACTCAGCAGAGCTTCACCTGTCTTTGATCATGCACTATGTTTAGGAGACATGCTCTTCCAGAAGTGGGTGGTAAGAACAGCTGAAAGGGAGGAAGAGGGAGAAGGAATTGAGCATAGATCTACGGCCCAAGGACCCAGGTGTTTTCACCTTCTGTTTGTGGATGTGACAAGCAACACAGTCTTGTATAAAATGTGAGTTTTTATTTTCTTAAGTTTTGGGACTCAATCCCTGCACTTGGTCCTGGTTTATGTAGCAGAGACAGTCTGTCAGCATGTCTGCTAGACACTAGTAACATTTTGTGAGAGTTACAACTGTGAGTCTATTTACCAACCTGATTTATGATAGTCAAAGAAATGGACAAAGAACGATTCCAGTTATTCTGCAAGTGATTCTATTAATGTAAAAATGAAATAGTTTATAGAATATAAATTGTGCTCCCCAAAAGGTATGTTAATGTCCTAATGTGAGTATTTCACAATATGACTTGATTTGAAACATTTTAGTTGAGACTGTAATTAGTTTATATAAGGTTGGTTCATTTTTGGAGTAAGGTGAACAGTTAGTACTTTCTGTTATTCTGACAAGAGTGCTGAATGCTAGGAAAGCATTTGATGCCCCGTGGTGGTGAGAGCAGGGACCCAGGTGCTGCAATTACAAGGCGAGGAAAGTACAGACATCCAAAAGCCAATAGATGCCATAAGAAAGCAAGAAAAAAAACACTGTTTCAGCTTTCAGAGAAAGCATGGCGATTCTGGAACTTGAACTTAGATTTCTTTCTTTTTTAAAAAAAATTTTATTTTCTATATTCTATGTTTACATTCCAAAGGCTTTCCCCTTTCCCAGTTCCCCCTCCCTATGTCGCATAATTCCTCTACCCCCCAACTATTCCCCAATCATTCCCCCTCCCCCCACGGTTTCTCTACAAAACTGGATCCAATCTTTACAGGCCCAGGGTCCTCACCTTTCTTCTTGGGAATCATTTGACTTGCTAATTCAAATGAACTTAGATTTCTAATGACGAAACTGTGAGACGACACGTGTCTTCTTGGCTCGATTTTGTTGTAGTTTCTCATGCTTAGTTCCGGAATCTAATAAATCAGTTTTAAGTTATAAATATAAGTATTAGTATGCAAGTGAATAATAAATTATACATATGCACATACATGCATATATAAATAATATATTCCCGCTAATGAATGGGAAATACTTTCATAAAATAATTTAATTACTGGTGACATTAAAGCTGATGAAACTGATTTATCTGTGTTGTGGCTCTGCTGGAATAAGCAGTAACTGATTGTCAGTTATTTAAATATATCTGCATCAGCATTATCAGGCAGCTTCACAATAAATGAGTACAAAAAAAGCAGTCAGGTTACGCTTTTGCATTCTGCTCCTCTTTCATTAGAGAAATAATAGTAAAACAACATCAAGTGCAAAAGAGCTTGGCAACATTCTTTTTAGAGAAATAAAAAAGATAGTGAATACATTTGTTTCTCTTTTAGCATGGCAATACCAGATATGCTGAGTCTTTAAATTATTCTCAGTGACAACACAGCTCACCTGCTGCTGAGGGTTTCCTAACATAAATGTTTGCCCTGATCTTACTTGTTTGTCCATTTATTCATCTGTTTTCTGTGTAAGCATGCATGCATGATGACAAGGGGTATGTGTGAAGGTCAGAGGACAGTTTGTTGGAATTAGGTTATTCATTCCATTGTGTGAGTTTCAGGAATTGAACTTATGTCATCTGGCCTGGTAGCAAGTTCACTGAATCATATTGAAAGCAAGCCTTGCCTGTAGAGAAGGAGGGAAGAGAGAGGAAGAATACTTAGCAAGATGAAGAGCCCATAGGGAAATATATCATTTTATCTTTACTCAAATGCATACATAATATTTATGAGTATATATGTGTTTGTGTATATATGTTTCTGTACATAAATGAAGTTATATTGTTGTGTCAAGATTGTGAGACCACCAGGATCCAAAACTCTGATGCAAGCATCACAGGGTCACAAACCGTCCTAATGCAAGAGAATAGGAGAGTTGTCTTGAGGTCTATGGGAAAGGGGGTTAAAAAGGGAAAAGCTGCAAGCAGGAATTTCCAAGCCTTGGGGTTACATAAGAGCGTAAAGGAATGTTGGCTTTTAAGTTGATTGGTTCACAACATCTGGTCAAACCACAAGAAGGGACCATACATCAAAAAGGAACGTCTTGACTTGGGAACAACTTAGGTTTTCTTAGCCTAAGTTTGTTGTTATCAGCTAACCACAGCTGTTGTTTCTATTTTGCAACTGCCAGGGACAATTCATGTTTTTCTAAGAACTCGAGGGTGGGGGCCATGTCCCTCTAAGATTGAGATAACTTAAAATGGAGTCTGAAAAACAAAATATAGTTTATTCTGCTACTTTGACCCCTTCAATATCATTTGGCAAGATAATGGTGCCTCCAAGAGTCATAGACTCTCCACCAAAAATCCCAGTTCCAGCTACAGGAAACCTCTGATTTGTCAGGGGAGTCCACGTGATTCACCAAATAGTATAGGCTACTGCTATTGCTCTTCGTTGCCTCACAGACCTTGAAGGTAAAAGCCTGTTGCTGAATACACCACATATTTTGAAAACAGAAAATGAAGGAATTGAGCTGAAGCCAACTTGTGAGTCTCCTCCATGAGAACTATAGTATCTGATGGGGTTATGTAAGCTAAAAACGGGGGGGGGGAAGCAATCAACAGTCCTACCCATCAGCGGTGCCTATTAACACAACATTTCCTACCCTATCAAGATATTTCCAAAGGTGTGATTGTTGGAGCACTTAAATATTATGGATAAGCAACAGTTGTCAAGTTAAGGATTACTCAATAGGAAGAAACCCATACCTCGGACTATAAACATCCAGCTACACCTGGCTAGAGACGTCATAGACCTGAAGAAAAAACCTTGTACTATCAGTTTTCTAAGCTGCAGAAGTCTTAGCTCAAGTCTAAATACCTCTCCTTATACCTATAGATGTAACACTCACGCCTGGTCAAAGAAGGCTCTTTTCAGAGCAGCAACTCTTGACAACTCCACAGCTTGTCAAATTTCAGAGAAGAACCAATCACATTGCCTCGTTCTAACTGGTACATTTACAACTACCTTCTACATCTAAGTCCCAGAGAATATCATGGATGGACAGGACAGAAAGACTGTAGGAACCAGAAGACCTGGATGGCTACTATGAGATAGTGTCATTTACACATGGCATGGAGCTACATCCATGATATTTTGAAGAGTAAATAAGCACCCAAAAAAAGAATGGCACAATAACATCAGTTGGCATCCAAATGTGAGTGGGAAAACCTCAGCCCTACTTGAAGAGCTACAGGCAATAATGGTGACTAAAATGGGAGAAACGATCTTTTTAAGGGATGAGACACTTGATAGGCTACACAGTCCCAAGTGATCAGCTAAAAACTACACATAAGAGCAAGGTTAGTGGGAGCCAGCTAGATGTATACATATGGATGTGGAGAAAATTTCACATAGGGGCTCACAAATTTGAGGGAATTTAGGGGAATGGTGAGATTGGAGGGGAAAAAAGTGGGGTTGAAATGAAAGTGGGGTGTGGGTAGGGGGATTGGGACATCCTCTTGGAGATGGCAGAGGAGAAATGGGATGAGGAGCAGTCAGAGGTCAGACCAGGAAGGGGATAACAACTGGACTGTAAAAAAAGATAAAAACTAATAATAATAATAATAATAATAATAATAATAATAATCCAGTAGCTGTATATGAAATTCTCAAAAGGTAAAAAAAAATGAGAAAAACAAACATTTTAGAGTCCAAAATAATAAAAATAACCCCTACAAACATGAATAGATGCACACATACACATTCTATACCGTCAAAATATTCAGCAGCAGTCTCCACCTTTACTTTTTTTTTAAAATTTACTTACTTTATGTACTGACGCAAGTGTCCCCTTCCTTCTCTCCTCCCTTACCTCCCCTTCCCATCCACTCACCTCTCCTTCTTAGAAAAGGGAAGGCTTCTCATGGATATCAAGTAGGCTTGGGATGTCAGTTTGCAGTAAGACTAAGCTGGGTGCATCTTCTATTGAGACTAGATAAGTCAGCCCAGTTAAGGGAAAGGGATACAAAGGCAGGCACTGTAATTAGAGACAGCACCTGCTCCTTCTGTAGGAGTCCCACACAGAGACACAGCTGCACATCTGTTACATATTTGCAGAAGGCCTAAGTCTATCCCCTTCATGCTCTCTGGCTGGCAGTTCAGACTCTATGAGCCCCTAGGGTCTCAGGTTAGTTGATTCTGTAGGTTTTCCTGTGGTGCCTTTGAACCCACTAACTCCCTCGGTCCTCTGCCCCTCTTGCACAAGATTCCCCAAGCGCCATTTAATGTTTGGCTGTGGGCCTCTGCATCAATTTCCATTCAGTTGCTGGGTGATAACAGTTATGCTAAGTGCCTGTCTGAAAAATGGAGCAGAATATCATTAATAGCGTCCTGGCACGACTCTCAGCCAGTCATTGGCTGGCTCTACCTTCAGATCCTGCTGCATGCGCCATCTTTTACCCCTTCATATATCTTGACCCTCTGGAGTATAGTGTCAGCCTCCCAGAAGAACACATCTCCAATGACAACAATGCCCTCCTCTAGGAGGCATGCCTGATTTTTTTTTATATAGTACAAGAATAAAGTATATTCTAAAATAATGATAAAGAACATAGTAGAATGAAAGCACGTCTGTAACATAATATTTCGTTATCATTAGCAAGTGTTATCAAATACATGTGATCAAAGGAATACGCTTTTATGACGCAGGCAGCACGGTAGGCTGATTTCAACAAGGCTCTACTGGAATTCTTGATGAGTGGGTTGCACTGTGTAACTTATAATACCTGTGACATCCACAGGTGAGAAGAATTTTTTTTCAACTCTGGTCTAATAAGCCCTAGGTGCTCTACCAAAATGTTTCAAAGTGGAACTTTCTTGTGTTATAAAATGTGGATTGGAGCTACACTTAGTACAATTAATCTCTTCTTAAAGCGGGCACAGCTGGGCGGCTTGGTCAAGACGAAGCATTCTTGATTAGACTGCGATGTGCTCTCTAGGAAACTCCTCTGTCCATTGTCACCCCTGGCCAGAGGTCCGAGGATATTCGGAGCTTGTGGAACTTGGAGACATTGTTTCTTCGCAGTGTTTCACCTTCTCTGCAGTCAGACAAGCTTCAGTCTGCATCCTGTATGTGCAGCATGCGGTTCCAAGCGCTTCCCTTCCTGTACCTCCTGAGGCTATTTTAGTCCTAGATTTGAGACTTCTCTGATGCTACAGTCTTCCAGAAGTGTTAGTGAGTTCCCAGAGTCTGCTTTCCACAAGTTCCATATGTCTGGTTCTATATGTGAACTTTCAGGTTCTGCTCAAAGCTACCTACAACAATTTTCTTTATTTCTATAAACCAATGACCTCTGTATTGAAGACCTTGATGTCATGTTGACACACAGTGTAAGCGTTTCCCCAGCTTTCCAGGACTGGCTACGATAATTTGCATCATATTATTTGCTGTTGATGTTTCAGTAATGCTTGTGTTTTATTCCTAGACCATTAACCATCGAAATGTGTTTCTATTCTCTTTCATCACTGGTTGAAGCCCACTAACCATTGCCTGGTTTTATAACTTATTCACAGTCCATGGCAAAAGACAATATAAAAACCATTATAATACCTTCTGGTTTCAGAGATTTGGCTAGTAATAAATTTGTTCTTTTTTATTATTATGCATTTAAAAATTGTACACATATAGGTAATATACCTTGATCTTCTATAAGTCCAATAAAAAGTCCTTAGACTAGTAGCTGGCTGGTATTCCACTCCCCTTTCGCGGGACCTCTCCTCTTTTTTTCTCTTAAGATCCTTACAATAAACTCTTTTCTATTTCCCTTCCCCTCTGGTCCCTTGCACAGGAATCCTAAAAGTTCTGCCTCTGTCTCCCAGATATTGACTAATGGCAATGCTATTTACCACTCAAAACCAACATGGGTCATGGTTCCCTTACTTTCTTTTGTGTTAGTGTGTAGATTCTTGTGCAATTTTGGGGGCCAGAATAACGTAATACAAGTGGCATTACACCAAATCCACAAAAAAATCCTCTGAAACTGAAGTATCAGGCATTAGTGAGCATGTAGTTATAAGTGCTGGGATTGGAATCTAGGCAAAAGCAGTAGTAAGTGATCTTAACCTCTGAGCCTTCTCCCCAGACCCTATGCCTATCTTATAAAAATAAACATTTAAAAATATAGAGAAATAGTGTGGTACAAAATGCCTACATAAATTTTTTTGTAGAATAATGTTCCTGGAGACAGATTTTAGGCAACATTGCACAGTCTGTTATCTGGCAAGTTCTGTTATTCTGTTCAATTTTAGAAACTCTCTATTGAATAATTTGTGAACTATGTACCTATGTTTCAGAACATGACAGTGATGAAGCTATTAAAACAATAAAACACTGTAGTTATATAATTTTAACTGATCAGCTTCTACCTTTCTGTGATCTGTGCAATGAAGTGTGTGTGTGTGTGTGTGTGTGTGTGTGTTATCAGAGCAACTTTTTAAAGTAATAGATGTTAATACAGATTCAGTCTTAAATTACATTATACTCCTTTCATAATTGAGATTTGACTTCAAATCCTGCTATATTTCTTTCTTCTGTTTCTATTGTACAAATTAATGTCTTCAGTTTTGAAATCTTAATCTTATATACGAATATAATGTATAAAATGCATACATCTAAGCACACTTAATTAGTTCATTTCTTTCATTTTTTCCTTACATTAAAAAGAAAAGAAAATTGAAGAATATTTAAAACAAAATCTTAAACATCTCTTGTCTGAGCCCTTGTAAAATATTTTTCTAAAAAACTCAAAATGTTGGCCGAGATGTGGTAGTCACTGATAGCTCTAATCATTGTAACTAAAATCTGAGTATTCTGAGAAGAAACAGGCAGCAGCCATTTTGATATGGAAATTTTAAAATATATAGAAAAGTTTAGGTGTTATTAAATTTTTGTTTTCTTCTTTTAGCATCACAGATGCGAGAGAACTTGAGAAAATATGAGGGGCACGTGATTGACCACGCCTCCCACGTGAGCAATGTGATGCAGAATGGAGGAAACTACACCGCCCTCCTTCCACTCTACTCCAATGGCATCTCCATTTAGTTAAAACCCTCCGACGCCGCAGTGGCCACAAAACTCAATGTGGATATCACTCCTATCTCTGAAAGAAAGAGAGCTGATCTTCAAAGAAGAGGTTCTCTGAGGAGCTAGAGGCAAGGCCTTTGTCTCTCTCTCTGTTCTTTGGCTGTGTTGATGCACATGTTGCCATTCCAAGCTGATATGAGACTAAAACTGAGATAAATCTGTGTTCTTCTGAATGAAACCAGGACAAGAAACTCTATAGTATCCAAACACATTGAAGGGCTACAGCTGACAGCAAGCTTGGCCCACAGATTAACCTCCTATCCATGAGAACAAGTCAATCTCAGATAAGGGGCAGTAAGAATTGATCACTCTTTGATCTCAGGTTAATGCACTATAGCTCCTGGGTGATTGAGCCCATTGATAAGTTTTACATAGCCAATAAATAGAACACAAGGAAATAAGTCAATACATATGCCCTTCTAGCTAAGATACGGTTATGCTCGTATAAGCCTTTGATGAGAAGTTGATAACATAAGCAAAAATAACCCCATTTGCTAACCCAGGCAAGCACTAGGGTTATCATCCCAGTGAGTCTACAATAACACCTGCCTATTATCGCTGTCCCTGTCTAACAAATGCATACTGCTAAGACAAAGCTGATATAAAATGTGCAGGATAGCTCTAGGGATGTTTATTGCAGTCAAACTGTTGGGAAACAGAGGCATTTATGTCAAATCATGTAACTTGGGAACTGTATACAATATATAATTGTCTGAATTTAAAGTTAAGAAAGATTTAATAAAAAACTAAAAGTAAACATAAAATATCAGACTGTCTGATGTGTTTTGAGAAAGATATATGTAATTCAAAGAACAAAGAAAATGACAAATAAGGAGGCTTCAGTGGTTTGGATGCAACATATAAAAGTCTAACATCTATTATTTAGGATCTTAGAGTGATCGAAGAAATTACTTTGGTCATTAAAGTTAAATCATGATTAAAACTTGCCAAACTTTCCATAAAAATATAAGTGCTCTTAACAACAAAACTCAATAAACTTCAAGAGATACACCTATAGAAAACTATACCCAGACACATTAATATTTAAATATTTCAAGATAAGTTATTAATACAGACTATTATAATAAATACATACTGATACTGTACTGAATACATAGTATTCAATACTAATACATAGCACTGAAAATAAATAATGATACATGACAGTCTTTGGGGTCAATATTGTGGGTTTCAGAAAATTTCTCTGCAGGAAGCATTTGATCCTAGAGAATATCAGTGTGACATATTGACATGGCAGATTGTGAGGTAATAAAATTGTATGCCTTTAATAATTTTAGTTGAATGTATGAAATAACATGAACTAGTATTTTAAAGTTAAAGTCAAAATATTCATTCTTTGACCACATTGTAACAATAATGTTTACTGAAGAAAAATTTAAAAAGCTATCCGAATAACAGCAAATAGAAAAAAAAGATCTTATACCACCAATCTTCTTCCATCCAATAGAGTGAATTGGATGACCAGTGCAATATAAATATCATTTTTTAATCTTGGGAAGATCGTATAGCTACTGTAGTTTCACCATTTAGGGACAAGCTTCACAAACCTACGTAACATTGGCAATGAAACAAGAAAATTTGTGACAAAGTAGGATTTATGCAGTCAGCATGGATTAAAACATACATTTTACTTATTATGTACATAATATTGTATATTATACTATATATTATGAATGAATGATGTATCACTTTATTTTGCCAGAGTCTACCAGATCATGTGATTAAAATAAAAATTCAGATTTCACAGCAACATCTGTTAAGAACATTTTACTTGTACTACACCATTCACAAATCTATTTTTAAATTAGCACACAAAAATGTTAAAAATAAATTATTATTAAGCATCCAGTCTTTATGTGGTTATAATTTCTTATGTAACCTAATCCTCTAAATATATATATAGATGGCATGTATATGTCCTTAGAAGAAATGGAAACACCATTGTTTTGTTATCTCTTATGACAGATACAGTTATATCTCTGCTTGCCTAATATGTGGAGTTTTGTTACTGGTTGAGTATACTGATTTGAGTATGCTGGCTGAATTACTGAGTAAGTATATATCCTTGTTCTGTTTGTTCTTTCTCCTGTTTCCTGAGATGGAATAGGAATGTGAAAGAAATCATCCTCTTCTCCAGTGTTCTTGCCAGCAGAGGGCAGCAGAAGGCTTCCTCAAGCTTCCGAAAGACAACACTTCCAAGCAGTCTTGAAAGAGGGTCAAATAAGCAAATAAAATTCCACCTCAACCAGAGACATGGCATTAGAAGGGATAGACAGTACTATGGCAGGAGTCATCCTGCTGCATGATTCAATGGTGGAAAGGATTTGATGGATTTATTCACTTCTCGCATCAAATGATGCATTTAACACTTCTCATCTTGGCTTCAGTTTTCTCATTTACTGTTTCTGACAACAACCTCTTCAGATTATCTAGACATCTAGTGAGTCTTATTTATGAGAAACCACTGCAAGCTTTGTTTTAAGCTATTACCTACTAGAATATGAGAAACAACTATTTAATAGGAGCATTTTAGAAAAACAAGCAATAGCCATCATTGTAATAAAATCAAATACTTCTGTAAATGTATGAACTGTTTACAAAAAGATTTCTAATTTCATACATCTTAAATGCAAATAAAATGTCAATGTTCAAGTTAGAAAAGTATGGTGATCCTCTTTCTCCACATTCTCTCCAGCATCTGCTGTCCCCTGAGTTTTCGATCTTAGCTATTCTGATTGGTGTGAAGTGGAACCCCAGGGTTATTTTGATTTGCATTTCTTTGATGATTAAGGATGTTGAACATTTCTTTAGGTGTTTCTCAGCCATCCAGTATTCCTCTGTTGAGAATTCATTCTTTAGCATTGTAACCCATTTTTTAATAGGGTTATTTGTTTCTCTGGAGTCTAACTTCTTGCGTTATTTGTATATATTGAATATTATCCCTCTATTGGGTGTAGGATGGGTAAAGATCTTTTCCCAATCTGTTGGTTGCCATTTTGTCCTGTTGACAGTGTCCTTTGCCTTACAGAAGCTTTGTAATTTTATGAGGTCCCATTTGTCAATTCTTGATCTTAAAGCATAAGCTGTTGGTGTTTTGTTTAGGAAAATTTCCCCTGTGCCCATGTGTTTGAGGCTTTTCTCCACTTTCTCTTCTATTAGATTCAGTGTATCTGGTTTTATATTGAGGTCCTTGATCCACTTTAGACTTTAGCTTTGTACAGGGAGATAAGAATGGATCAATTTGTATTCTTGTACATGTTGACTGCCAGTTGAACCTGCATCATTTGTTGAAAATGTTTTTTTTCCACTAGATGGTTTTAGTTCCTTTGTCAAAGATCAAACTACAAGCTGGTAAAACCACTCTGGAAATTGGTTTGGAAGTTCCTCAGAAAATTGGACATAGTACTACCTGAGGACCCAGCTATACCACTCCTGGGCATATACCCAGAAGATTATCCAACATGTAATAAGGACATATGTTCATAGCAGCCTTATTTACAATAACCAGAAGCTGGAAAGAACCCAGATGTCCCTCAACAGTGGAATGGTTACAGAATATGTGGTACATTTACACAATGGAGTACTACTCAGCTATTAAAAACAATGAATTCATGGAATTCTTAGGCAAATGGATGGAATTAGAAAATATCATCCTGAGTGAGGTAACCCAATCACAAAAAAAAAAAAAAAAAAAAAACACATGGCCTGTACTCGCTGATAAGTGTATATTACCCTCAAAGCTCAGAATACATAAAATACAATTCACAGACCACATGAAGCTCAAGAAGAAGGAAGACCAAAGTGTGGATACTTTGGTCCTTCTTAAAAGGGGATCAAAATACCCATAGCTCACAGCCAACTAATGGACTGACTGAGCACAGGGTCCCCAATGGAAGAGCTAGAGAAAGAACCCAAGGATTTGACAAGGTTTGCAGACCCATAGGCAGAACAATAATATGTATCTACTAGTACCCCCAGAGCTCCCAGGGACTAAACCACAAACCAAAGAGTACACATGGAGTGGTTTATGAATCCAGCTACATATGTAGCAGAGGATGGACTTTTCAGATATCAATAAGTAGAGAGGCCATTGGTCCTGTGAAGGCTCCAAGTCCCAGTGTAGGGGAATGCTAGATCAGGAAAGTGGGAGGGGGGTTAGTGAGCAGGGGTAGGGGGATAGGGTAGGGGCTTTTTAGATGGGAAACAAGGAAAGGGGATAACATTTGAAATGTAAATAAAGCAAATATCTAATAAAATAATAATAATAAAAAGAAAATATGGTGAGATTCCCTATGTGTTAAAAATATGCTCATATGGTTAAAAAATAGGAGATCAACTACTACAACATGTGAAGGTGGTGGGTTTGTAAAAAGACAGAACAAAAACAAATTTTACGATAATGCGCATTTGGAAGTTGAAGTAAGAAAAATAATCTGGCCTTGTGAAACGGAATGACACAAGTTCTGCATATAAAATGATTTTTATACAGTCAATAATGTGGAATAATGAAAGAGAATTCAGTGTAGTGGAAGAGTGATGGAGAGTAGGCTATAAGATGAGACAAGACACAGAAGACCCAGAATGAAGCACATAGGCTTGCTGGATATTTTTGATTTACTATAATGTCATTTACAACTATTACTAATAATATAGAGAGAAACGTAAATAATATTATAATAAAATTACATGTGGTCAACTATACAATAACTATTTTGGAGCTATCACCATTGGATATAGATATTGGCTCTACTATTAAACAATTCTGTTCAGCCTTAGTTCGGGTTTTCATTAACATGATGAAAACACCCTAACCAAAAAGCAAGTTGAGGAGGAAAGAGTTTATATTACTTACACTTCCAGACTGTATGGTCCAGAGATGTCCAACTCTGGAGGACATCAGGGTAGGAACTCAAGAAGGATTGGAACCTGGAGGTGGGAACTGGTATAAAGTCTATGGATGGATGCTATTTACTAGCTTGCTTCCTAAGACTTGATAGGCATACTTTCTTATGGATATCAGGACCACCAGTTCTGGGATTTTACCCCCTATAATGGGCTGAACCCTCTCCCATTGATCTTTGAGACAATGCCTTACAGCTGTATATCATTGAGATATTTCCTCAACTGAGGCTCCTTCCTCACTAATGACTCCAGCTTGTGTCAAGTTGACACACAATACTAGCCAGTAAATGTATCCTTTCCAAAATAATTCCTAAATGGATATCAAGACTAATATTGAAAAAATTATGTTGCAAATAAAAATCAGAATTTATACCTCAGCACATGTATACTCTCAGAATCAGAGAAAATTATATCTTATCCATATATCTGATAGAGGATTAATGTCTAGAATAAACAAAGAGTTAAAAAAAGAAAAAATCAACAACTAATCAGCAGGACATTAAAAATCTTATTGTTAAATGAATTGATGAACAGACAGTATTCAAAAATCAAATATGATATGCAAATATATGAAAAATATTGACCTTTGACTCTCAGCAGTTATTAAAGAAATGCAAGTTTAACCTACCTTTACGTTCCATCCTTTTCCTGTCAGAATGATCTTTTTTTTTTTTTTTAAAGGCAAATGCTAATGAAAATGTGAGTTACTCACTGCTGATGGAAAGACAAGGAGTCCAGCTGACAGGGAAATAAGAAACAAAGCAAAAATAAACCAAGACCAAACCAACCAAACAAACCAAAAGGCAAAATCAAAACTAAAAACTGAAGTGGACTAATTTGTGCTCCAGCTCTACTACTCCTGTATATGTCCAGAGGCCTCCAAATCAACATATCACAGAGATGCTTCCACATCATGTTAGGTGAGGTTTTATTCACAAGAGTTAAGGTCTAAAACAAGTCTAGCTGTTTAACAAGAGAAGTTGGATGCACAAAAGAGTGCATGAGTATGGGGTTAAGGAAGAAGATGGCAGGCTGGAGAGATGGCTCAGCGGTTAAGAGCACTGACTGCTCTTCCAAAGGTTCTGAGTTCAAATCCCAGCAACCACATTGTGGCTTACAACCACCCATAGTGAGATTGGATGCCCTCTTCTGGGGTATCTGAAGACAGCTACAGTATACTTACATGTAATAAATAAATCTTAAAAATAAAAAAGGAAGAAGATGTCATGTGTAGCAAATAATGCGACGAACAGGTATGACGTTCTCACTAAGTCAGAAAAAAAAGAATATTTTAAAAAATGGAGAGTATGTGCCTAATTCTGCTCACTCCTAATGCATGATAACTCTCTTTCTCTTCTGTTTTCTCGCTGTCCCAAGCCCAGTACCCTAAATCCCATCTCTCTTCTATCCAGTTATTGGCTGCTGGCATCTTTAGTTACCAATTAGAATTAATGGGGGCAAGTTTCCAGAAGCTACATGCGGACCCTCCCATGCAAATTAATTTGGGGAATGCAAATTAGCACTAGCATAGAAGCAGCTACTCTTTTCTTACTTATCCATTCTAATAATTAGGATTTTAGAATATACATTAGATAGTCATAATGACTGCCGATCTATTATGCAAACAGATGCACCACCATGGGACAAGAAAATGAATTACTTCTGGATGTTTCCACACTACAAACATGTGCACATGCTTCTATTAATTCATTTTCATGATGCCCCTCCCATTTCACATGGCCAATGATATAAATTATCACATTATTTGTCTTTAAAAGATAAAATATTTCTAATTAGGGTAAATAAAACTACAGTGATAAAATGACCATTAAAAGAAGGTTCAAAGTTTAATACCAGAGAGGACAATCAATTGCAAGCAAAAGTACTATATATGTGCTCATTCTATCATACTATTAATGCCAGTAGAGTTGCTGTCATGGCAAAACTGGATGCAAGCCTAACAATAGTAGCATAGATGCATCATTAACAAGAGTTAATTTGGAGACAGGGCCAAAGAGATAGGTCAGAGTTACAAATGCTCATGGTCAAAATAAAATACACTATATAAAACTAACACAGCTCAGCTGATCTGACATTCAGGGAGGGAAAGGACTGAGGGCCAGAAGAAAGAATGGAAGGTTGAAACAGACAACCTCGGGAGATAGGAGGTTGTGGATCCTCCAGAATGCACCAGAGACCTGGGAGGTGAGAGATTCATAGGACTCAAATGGAGGGACCTTAGATGAAATGCCCGACAGTAGGGAGAGGGAACTTATAGAGCCCATCTCCAGAAGGAAGACAGGGCATCAAATGAGCAAGAGGGTTACCATCCCACAGTCACAACTCTGACTCATAATTGTTCCTGTCTGAAAGAATTACAGGGATGGAAATGGAGAGGAGCCCGAGGAAAAGAAGGTCCAGTGACAGGCCCAAAGTGGAATCTAGTGCAAGGGGAGGTCCCAAGGCCTGAAACTATTACTGAGACTATGGACCACTCACCAAAAGGGACTGAGCATGACAGTACAGCAGAAGACCCAACAAGCAGGTGAAAGAGTCAGATACAGATATTTGCACCCAACCAATAGTCAGAAGCAGCTGAACCCTGCTATTGAGTTAGGGAAAGCTGAAAGAAGCTGAGGGTGACCCTGTAGGAGGACCAGCAGGCTCAATTAATCTGGACCCCTGGGATCTCTCAAACACTGAACCACCATCCAGGCAGTGTACACCAACTGATATGAGGCCCCTAGAACACATACAATAGAGGACTGCCAGGTCTGTGTTCATCCAGAGATGATGTACCTAACCCTCAAGAGACTGGAGGCCCCAGAGGGTTTAGAGGTCAGGTGGGGTGGGGTATAGGGACATCCACGTGGAGACTGGGAGGGGAGGAAGTATTGGATGTGGAACAATAGTAGGGTGGACAGGGGTTTGTTGGGGAGGGAATAAAACATGGACTGTATAAAAATAATTAATAAAAAAATTCTTGCAAACCCCCCCCCAAAAAAAAAAAACCTTATACAGCACAAGTATAGACCAATAAAACCAAAATCAGCACAAAAAAAAAAGTTTCAGCACAAGATTCTGAGAAGGCATTTAATTTAACTTAATATTCGAATGATAGTTCCTGTGCTCAGAAACATGTCCAAACTTAAAAAAGTAAAGACTGTTTCCACCACATGGTACCTTGTAAGCAGAAGTATGCCTCCTCTCCTGTTCACAGTAGGCCAGACTTTATCATTATGCGTCAAATGAAGACTATCTGTAGAGCAAGGTCAGCCCTCAAACAGGAGACCAAGGATCACTGATTTTCCATGCAACTTCAGAGACACCAGTGTATTTGAGTGAATACACCCAGACTCACAGCCTGGGACTTCATTATCAACCTTGGAATCATGATAGCTGAGAAACAGGCAAATACCTGTAACATAGATGTAAAAATATTTAAATGTATAAATGTAAATATGACCATATAGTTTTGTAATGTAATAATCAATGTAAACTGAATGAACCATTAAGCACACAAACCCTAAAATGATAATCACCTGTGCATTAACCAAAAGCCACGTAAGAACAAAAAGTAGGTAAAAAAATGTATTAATGAATCATATTATTTATCTTACAGTTACAACAAAATTTGTACCGACTCTGATAGTGAAAAACAGTTTCCAAAATGAGTGTTACATTAATGATCTAAACTTAAAAGGATACTATGTGTTGATAGTAAATGATGTTCCCCAAATTAAGTAGATAATGTAAAAGATAAAAATGCAAATCAATCCATGGGGGGTGGTTCCCAAAATAAATAATCATTAGGATTATAAGTAATGTCAAGAATTGGCTTGTGGAAAAGATGTATAAGCAAGTGTAAAGAAAAATAACAATAATTAATATATTGAAGACATCAAAGGATATATTGAAGCGGGTGCAATGTCATCAGTGATTACTCTAAGGGAGTACTGAAGGCTTCTAAGTTTATTGATGTATTGTGGAACCTGCAAATTAGATTTTACAAAGCCTTTGCGTTGCTTTACATGCTGAGAGCACTATCACGAGTCATAAATATACCCTCGCTTCCGAAGCATCACACAATTCTAATTAATGCATTTGATTTCAGAAAAATTAAGCACTCAGAAAGTTTAACTTAATGAATATTTTGAGCTTCGAGAATTTTATTTGTAACACATTTATTGTGTGTCCCATTTGTTATTCGTTTGTAGATCATAATCACGCTTCATTTTAGCAAAATACAAATAAGCATTTTGAAAACCACATCGTAAACTCATTTTTAATCATGAGATTTAAAATTTAAAGCTATAGCAGTCTCACATCATACGGTGCCCAGTTTCATATGTTCTGGGTAGTTGTAAGCTCACACATATTCTACATAAAACTTAACTTTTCTTTTGTATGTGTAACTTTGAGATTAGGTATTGTCATTAAAAATGAAAATTTAATTTGTGATGATATTTTAATTTATATGAGTGAGCTAATGAGTTAATATATTTATGGATGCATACAAGTTATTGTACAACATATTTCAAACTTACATAATTAGAAGATTAAAGTTAAAATAAAATAACTTTCATGAACTTAAAGGTTTTTAAATTCTAGTTTGAAAGAAAATCTTTTAAAAAATTTTCTTGACCATAAATGTCTTCTTCCATAAATAATAAATAAATTGAAATTGAAATCATATTTTTAAAACCTAAATTTGTATTAAAGCAAGTTTCTAGTTAAACAACTTGAGGATTCAAGTTCAAAACCCTTTTATGTTATCTCATTTTATGTAAAATATTTAAATAAAAGAGCAGCTCTGAGATGACCCTAGCCGGGGCCACATGGCCTTGGTGGGACATTACACCCAGAGACTCAGGGTACTGCTATGATGAGAGATGAAAGAGAAGCAGAATAATGAGTGCACGATGAAGAGAGCTAGAACTGGAGACTGGGGAGTCGTGAGGAACACACTGATGTCCATAGAAGATAATGCCAATTAAAGTCCTAGGCAGTGTCACCACCAAGGGCCATGTCTGGGTCTTGTGGACCTGCAACAGAAGATGTCTATTGGCAGAGATGCTTGGTTTGGCTACTTCCTGGAGCCATATTGATGTCAGAGGGCTATGCAGAGCTGGTCTCACCATCACCTCACCTGGGAATCATAGTAGAGCTGGCCCTGATGGTATGAGAGCAGAAGAGCTGGTCCCGCCCCTTACCAGCTGCATCACTGGGGAGAGCAGGCCTGAGTCTTTTCCAGGAATCACAATAGAGCTGATGCCCACAAGTACTTGCTGACCAGAACCAGATATAGCTGTAACCTGGAAGGCTCTGCTTGCACATGACAAGGTCTATTAAAAGGGTCTCACATCAGCCCCAGACCCCCACGCGAAAACAGCGGGCACACTGGACACAGTGAGCGGCTGGAATCAGGTGCTTGACCAGAGTTATAGCTTAGCTTAGCTCTGCAGGAGATCCGGAGACAGAAAGCTCAGCTGCGGGTGCAGACTACCGGCCGGGACCAGCTCTCTGAGCGGACTAGCAGCAAGGGGCCACCGGGCCGCCTCGGGGAACAGCTCGGAACTCTAGCAGCTGGAGTCAGGGGCCTGGACTCAGAGCGAGCATAGTCCAGCACAGACAACACAGCCAGAAGGGAGCAGCAGAGCCGGGTACCAGCAGCTCAGCCAAGGCCATGCGGTGCTTTCAGCTGGGGCAGCCATCTTGCCCCAGACCCCTGCACGCAAACAGCGGGCACACTGGACACAGTGAGCAGCTGGACTCAGGTGCGTGGCCAGAGTTATAGCTTAGCTTAGCTCTGCAGGAGATCCAGGCACAGAAAGCTCAGCTGCAGGTGCAGACTACCGGTCAGGACCAGCTCTCTAAGCGGACTAGCAGCGAGGGGGCCACCTTGCCGCCTCGGGGCACAGCTCGGAACTCTAGCAGCTGGAGTCAGGGGCCTGGACTCAGAGCGAGCATAGTCCAGCACAGACAAGCTGCCAGAAGGGATCTGTCTCCTGGGGACAGGCGTGCTGTGCTTTCAGCAGGGCGCCATCTACAATAAGACCAACTAACGCCAGAGATAAAGAGATGGCAAAAGGCAAACGTAGGAACGTTATTAACAGAAACCAAGGCAATATGGCACCATCTGAACCCAATTCGCCAACCACAGCAAGTCCAGGATACCCCAGCACACCAGAAAAACAAGAGTTAGATATAAAAGCACAGGTCATGATGCTCCTAGAGGAACACAAAAAAGACATAAACAAATCTCTTAAAGAAATGCAGGGGAACATCAATAGGGTAGAAGCTCTTACAATCCAAACACAAAAAACACTTAAAGAACTCCAGGAGAATATGGAAATAAATAAAGAGGAAATGAGAAAATCAGTTAAAGAAATGCAGGAGAACTTGAAACAACATGCAGAAGTCATGAAAGAGGGAGCACAAAAATATATTAAAGAATTACATGAAAACACAAACAAACAAATGATGGAACTGAGCAAAACCATCCAAGATCTGAACACAGAGGTAGAAACAACTAAGAAATCACAAAAGGAGGCAACCTTGGAGATAGAAAACCTTGGGAAGAAATCAGGGGTCGTAGATGCAAACATAAACAACAGAATACAAGAGATAGAAATAAGAATCTCTGATGCTGAAGATAACATAGTAACCATTGACTCCACAGTCAAAGAAAACGCAAAATCCAAAAGGCTTGTAACCCAAAACATCCAGGAAATCCAGGACACAATGAGAAGACCAAACCTAAGGATTATAGGGATAGATGAGAGTGAAGATCTACAACTTAAAGGGCCAGCAAATATCTTTAACAAAATTATGGAAGAAAACTTTCCTAACTTAAAGAGAGAGATGCCCATGAATATACAAGAAGCCTACAGAACTCCAAACAGACTGGACCAGAACAGAAACACCTCCCGTCACATAATAATCAAAACCCCAAATGTACTAAACAAACAAAGAATATTAAAGGCAGTAAGAGAAAAGGGCCAAGTAACATATAAAGGAAGACCTATCAGAATCACACCAGACTTCTCTCCAGAAACCATGAAAGCTAGAAGATCCTGGGCAGACCTCATGCAGACCCTAAGAGAAAACAAATGTCAGCCAAGACTACTATACCCAGCAAAACTCTCAATCAACATAGATGGAGAAATCAAAATATTCCATGACAGGACCAAATTTACACAATATCTTTCCACTAACCCAGCTCTACAAAGGATAATAGGAGGAAAACTCCAACACAAGGAAGGAAATGGCACCCAAGAAAAAGCAAGACAGTAAACTTCTTCCATCAAACTCAAAGGAAGATAACTACTCAAAAAAAAATAACATCAAAAATGTCAGGAAGTAATAATCTCTATTCCTTAATATCTCTTAACATCAATGGACTCAACTCCCCAATAAAAAGACATAGACTAACAGACTGGGTATGGAAACAGGACCCTACATTTTGATGCTTACAGGAAATACACCTCAGAGTCAAAGACAAACACTACCTTAGAGTAAAAGGATGGAAGACAATTTTGCAAGCAAATGGTCACAGGAAGCAAGCTGGAGTAGCCATTTTAATATCAGATAAAATTGACTTTCAACCCAAAGTCATCAAAAGAGACACAGAAGGTCACTTCCTGCTAGTCAAAGGAAGAATCCACCAAGAAGAACTCACAATTCTAAACATCTACGCTCCAAATGTAAGGGCACCCTCATTTGTAAAAGAAACCTTACTAAAGCTCAAAGCACACATTGCACCTAACACAATGATTGTGGGGGACCTCAATACTCCACTATCTACAGTGGACCGACCAGGAAAACAGAAACTAAACAGAGACACGGAGAAACTCATCGAAACTTTGGAGCAATTGGATTTAACAGATATATATAGAACATTTCACCCTAAAGCAAAAGACTATACCTTTTTCTCAGCCCCTCATGGTACCTTCTCCAAAATCGACCATATAATTGGACACAAGACAGATCTCAACAAATATAAAAAGATCGAACTAATCCCATGCCTCATATCAGATCATCATGGAGTAAGAGTGTTCTTCAATAGCAACAAAAACAACAGAAAATCCCCATACGCTTGGAGGCTGAACAATATTCTACTCAATGATACCTTAGTCCAGGAAGAAATAAAGAAAGAAATCAAAGAATTCTTAGAACTTAATGAAAATGAAGGCACAACATACCCAAATCTATGGGACACAATGAAAGCAGTGCTTAGAGGAAAACTCATAGCCCTGAGTGTCTCCAAAAAGAAACAGGAGAGAGCATATACTAGCAACTTAATGGTGCACTTGAAAGCTCTGGAACAAAAAGAAGCAATTTCACCCAGGAGGAGTAGAAGACAGGAAATCATCAAACTCAGGGCTGAAATCAATCAAGTTGAAACAATGAGAACCATACAAAGAATCAACAAAACCAGGAGCTGGTTCTTTGAGAAGATCAACAAGATAGATAAACCCCTAGCCAGACTTACTAAAGGGCACAGAGACAGTATTCAAATTAACAAAATTAGAAATGAAAAGGGAGATATAACAACAGAAACTGAGGAAATTCAAAAAATCATCAGATCCTAATACAAAAACCTATACTCAACACAACTGGAGAATCTGGAGGAAATGGACAAATTCCTCGACAGTTACCAAATACCAAAATTAAACCAGGATCAAATAGATCGTCTAAACAGACCCATAACCCCCAAAGAAATAGAAGGGGTCATTGACAGTCTTCCAACCAAAAAGAGCACAGGACCAGACGGTTTTAATGCAGAATGCTATCAGACCTTCAAAGAAGTCCTGATAACGATACTCTTCAAATTATTCCACAAAATAGAAACAGAAGGAACACTACCCAACTAATTCTATGAAGCCACAATTACCCTGATACCAAAACCACACAAAGATCCAACTAAGAAAGAGAACTACAGGCCAATTTCTCTTATGAATATCGATGCAAAAATACTAAACAAAATACTTGCCAACCGAATCCAAGAACACATCAAAACGATCATTCACCATGATCAAGTTGGCTTCATCCCAGGAATGCAGGGATGGTTCAATATACGGAAATCCATCAGTGTAATCCACTACATAAACAAACTCAAAGAAAAAAACCACATGGTCATCTCATTGGATGCTGAAAAAGCATTTGACAAAATTCAGCATCCTTTCATGCTAAAGGTCCTAGAAAGAACAGGAATTCAAGGCCCATATCTAAACATAGTAAAAGCAATATACAGCAGACCAGTAGCCAACATCAAGGTAAACGGAGAAAAACTCGAAGCAATCCCTCTAAAATCGGGGACTAGACAAGGCTGTCCCCTCTCGCCATATCTCTTCAATATAGTACTTGAGGTACTAGCTAGAGCAATTCGACAACAGAGGGAAGTCAAAGGGATACATATCGGAAAGGAAGAAGTCAAACTATCACTATTTGCAGATGATATGATAGTTTACTTAAGTGACCCAAAAACCTCCACCAGAGAACTCCTGCAACTGATAAACAACTTCAGCAAAGTGGCTGGCTATAAAATCAACTCAAGTAAATCAGTAGCCTTCCTATATGCGAAGGATAAGCAGGCCGAGAAAGAAATTAGGGAAATGACACCCTTCACAATAGCCACAAATGATATAAAGTATCTTGGAGTGACGCTAACCAAACATGTGAAAGATTTATATGACAAAAACTTCAAGTCTCTGAAGAGGGAAATTGAAGAAGACATCAGAAAATGGGAAAATCTTCCATGCTTGTGGGTTGGCAGGACTAATATAGTCAAAATGGCAATCTTGCCCAAAGCAATATACAGATTCAATGCAATCCCCATCAAAATCCCAACTCAGTTCTTCATAGAGCTAGAAAGAGCAATTCTCAAATTCATCTGGAATAACAAAAAACCCAGGATAGCAAAAACTCTCATCAACAGCAAACAAACTTCTGGGGGAATCAATATCGCAGACCTCAAGCAATATTACAGAGCAGTGGTATTAAAAACTGCATGGTATTGGTTCAGTGTCAGGGAAGCGGATCAATGGAATAGGATCGAAGACCCAGAATTGAACCCACACATCTATGGCCAATTGATCTTCGACAAAGGAGCTAAAAACATCCAGTGGAAAAAAGATAGCCTTTTCAACAGATGGTGCTGGCTCAACTGGAAGTCAACATGCAGAAGAATGAGAATTGATCCACTCTTATCTCCTTGCACTAAACTCAACTCCAAGTGGATCATGGATCTCCACATAAAACCAGACACACTAAAACTAATAGAAAAGAAACTGGGGAAGACCCTTGAATACATCGGCTCAGGGGAAAATTTCCTGAACAGAACACCAATTGCTTATACTCTAAGAACAAGAATAGACAAATGGGACCTCATAAAACTACAAAGTTTCTGTAAGGCAAAAGACACTGTCAAAAGGATAAATCGGCAACCAACAAATTGGGAAAAAATCTTCACCAACCCCACATCTGACAGAGGGCTAATCTCCAATGTATACAAAGAACTCAAGAGGTTAGACCCCAGAAAACCAAATAACCCTATCCAAAAATGGGGTACAGAGCTAAACAGAGACTTTTCACCTGAAGAAATTCGGATGGCTGAGAAACACCTTAAAAAATGTTCAACATCACTAGTCATTAGGTAAATGCAAATTAAAACAACCCTGAGATTTCACCTCACACCAGTCAGAATGGCTAAGATTAAAAACTCAGAAGACATCAGGTGTTGGCGAGGATGTGGAGAAAGAGGAACACTCCTCCACTGCTGGTGGGAATGCAAGCTGGTACAACCACTCTGGAAATCAGTATGGCGGTTCCACAGAAAACTGGGCATGATACTTCCGGAGGACCCAGCCATACCACTCCTGGGAATATACCCAGAAGATTCCCCAGCATGCAATAAGGATACATGCTCCACTATGTTCATAGCAGCCTTATATATAATAGCCAGAAGCTGGAAAGAACCCAGATGTCCCTCAACAGAGGAATGGATACAAAAAATGTGGTATATATACACAATGGAGTACTATTCAGCCATTAGAAACAATGAATTCATGAAATTCTTAGAGAAATGGATGGAGCTGGAGAACGTCATACTAAGTGAGGTGACCCAGTCTCAAAAGAATACCCATGGTATACAGTCACTGATAAGTGGATATTAGCCTAGAAGCTTGGAACACCAAAGACACAAATCACATATCAAGTGATGTCTCACAAGAAGAAAGGAGTGGACACTGGTGCTAGAATGGACCAAAACATCATTGTGGGAGAGTACAAGAACAGTAAAGTGGGAGGGGGTGGATGCGGGAGCAGGGGGAGGGAAAAGGACATGTGGGACCTTTGGGGTTGGGGAACCAGAAAAAGGGAAATGAATTGTAAATATAGAATATATACAATAAAAAAAAATCAAAAAAAAAACCCAAAACAAAACAAAACAAAATAAATCCAATAATAATAGAAAACAGAACCCAAACCCAAATGATAAGATATGTTTTAATGTCTGCAATGGTCAATGGAATCACTATAAATTCTGCTCAAATAAAAGAACTTCAACAGTTGGTTAAAAAAAAAAAGGGTCTCACATCACTTGAGTAGTACCATTGAGTGTGCTAGTGAGAATCCAAGCCTTTTCTCTTCCTCTGCCGCTGCCTGTCGGTGAGGTGCTATTATGTAGGAAGCACAGCTTAGAGTAGACATTGGACAAACTAGGAACGGGGCTTTACATTGATTTTCTTAAAATCCTGAGAATTGTTTTGGTTCTAACCCTGGGCTTTGTCCCCCAGTGACTAGAACTCAGCCTTATGAAAGAGGCCCCGTGTGCTTTGCATCCCTATCAGTAGAATTCATCCTTAAAACAAATCCTTCCTTAGAACCTAGGCCTGGGCACTGTTTTTAAGTCCCTAGAACTGATTCATATCGGGAAGCTCACAGGTGATCTGCTGCTTTGCTAGAGATTTTCTGTGTAGCTTTGACTAAAGATTTTCTGTGATAGTTGTCATGGGGAAGACATATCTCAAAGTTTTACTGTACATACATGTATGTATAAACCGCAGCACCAGACACTTTAGAAGTTTTGATCCAGTTTGACTGACCAAGTCCAACTGTACAGAGTTTTAGTTCCCATTGCTTGTGGCTTTGCTTCCCTGCCAGTGGTAATAGCTGCACGGCTCACCCAGCACTGCCACACGTTAATAGCTAATGGTATGCTAGGCTGTCTTGCCACAGCCACTTAACAACAGAGAGGATTTCTCATGGACTGATCTCAACCCTCAAAACAACTGTGACCCAGCAGAAACCTTTTGTCTTGATGAGTTTTTCTTTGGTCTGTGTTATAATAACACAGATATGAAAATACCCAATACAGAATATACATATTTATCAAATCATATGATTGAATATGTGCCTAATACGATCTGAAGTCATTCAAGAGTTTGATATAAAAATGATATGAGCCTATTGATGGTAAGGAGAATTCTATTTCTCTTCATAAGTTTTTGGAACTACTTGGAAGGTCTATATGTGAGGGTAATTAAAAGTATTTAAGTTTGATGAGGGGTGTGTGTGTGTGTGTGTGTGTGTGTGTGTGTGTGTGTGAATGCAAATGCTATGTCACATACATAGAGGCCAGGGTACAAGTTGAAGGAGTAGGTTCTCCCATTCTTGTATGTAGGTCTAAGGCAGCAGTTCTCACCCTTTGGGCTGGGATCCCTTTTAGGGTCAAATGACTTTCACAGCAGTCACCTAAGACCATCAGAAAATAAAGATATTTCCATTTCAATTCATAATGGTCACAAAATTGAAGGTCTGAAGCAGAAATGAAATAATTTTATGGCTGGTGGTCACCACAACAAGAGGAACTATATTAAAGGATGACAAGAAGATCCTTTAGGAAGGCTGAGAACCACTGGTCTATGGGATTGAACTCAATCATCAGGTTTTTCATCAAAGGCCTTTACCCACTAGGCTATATCATTGGTCCCAAGCAAGTTAATATTTAAGTAACAATTTTCATGATTTCCTTACTCCAGAGAACCATGTTTATAATTGACAAGATTCATTGTAGGCATCAAACTTATGGACATTTATCAAAATAATCTCTGATATCATCTTTGTTCTCTTCATTAAAATGAGCTTGCACATGAACTCACTGATGTAATACATGACATAATTTTATGCTTGTTCTGGAACTATACAAGCTGGTCTTACTAATTAAAAAGTTCAGCTGTCATAGTTTTAAAATTCCCTGATATCTGGGAACTTATTTTCTCTACTTCCAGTCACTTCTTTCCTACCCACGAGTACAGTTGCTGTTGTCATCCTGTGCACTGTCAATTTCATATTGTGTGGTTTATCTTGTGTATTCTGCTCCAGGAACAAAGGCGATCTGTATGGAAAAAAATCAATTCCTTCTTATCCTCACTCACATCTTACTGTTTTATGTCTGTCCCAGCAGCCTTATAGCATTTATCATAGAACATTCATCTTTCTACCCATGGTTGACTTTGAGGCACACGATCCTTCTGACAGCAGTCCACAGAAAAATAGACATGTTCTCAACCTAACCTCAGTACAAGGAAGAAAAATAAAATACGACGTTTGGATTCTTAAAGGATCATTGTCAAATATATTTTCATTCAGACAAATTTCTTGTCTCTTATTTGTGATATCAGCAAAGAGATTTCTTTCCTCTTTATAAAATTTCTTCTTGTTTTTGAATGTTTTAAATATATATACACTCAGTACAAAATAGTCATGTCTACTTCTCTTTTCCTCTTCTGCATCATCCAATGGCTACCGAACTTTCTCCCAATTTCATATCTTTGTCTATTTATGACTCACTAAGATCAGTTAGTGCTGCCCACATAGGCATGGGCATAGAACATATATTGGAGCATAGGAATAATGTCCCCTTCTCCTGCAACTTTCCATTACTGACTTAGTATCAGCTAGAATCTGCAGGTTCTCCCATACATCATCTCTCCCAGAGTACCAACTGGCTTGACCTTGTGTATATGCTGAGGAACTTGCCTCAGCTGCTGTGAATTCATGATTGTGATAGCCATAACATTCTTATTTTTTAAATCTGACTAAATTTCTAGAACAGAAATACATGTATTTACTAATAAATGAAGCAATAAAAAACATAGTAAATAAAATAATCAGTGTCAACACGGAAAGTATTGCCCATTGTGAGTAATTACTTATGTACGACATTAGGAATTATTACATAATTAAAATTATTAGTAAAAGAGATGACTTATACTTGACAAAGACAAAATGCTGTCTAACAAAATATATTCTATTCATGATAATGTTTCATAAATGATGATATTTAAAATATAGAAAGGGCTACAGTGAGATGGTTCGGGAGGCTAAGTCACTTGCTGTGTATACCTGATGGTCTGGCTCAATCCCTCAATTAAATACTACATATGTATAATCTCAGCAATCTTAAAATGAGATGAGATGTGGATACAGGGGAATTCCTGGAAGACTGCAAGCCAACTGGCCTGATATGCAGTGTGGAAAGAAAGAGAAAGTCACTGCCTCTGAACAAGATAGAAGGAAAAATAAAACATCTCCTGAAAGTTGTCCTCTGATCTCAATATTCACATTACAGCAATTATGCTTGGCACACCTCACAGCACACCTGAAATAAATACAGAAAATAAGTGCAATGACTACTATTTCTAGTATATAAATTCTAGTAAATTCAATTTCCAATGTACTTGCAAATTAGCTCTAAGTTTAAAATATTATTGATTTTATTGTATGTGCATGGGTGTTTTGTTTAGCTATATATCTGTGTATGATGTGCATACCTGGTGTCCTCAGAGACCAGAAAGCACTTTATCTCTTGGAAACCAAATTACAGATGTTTGTAAGCCTCCATATTGGATCTGGTTCTCTTTTGGATAGATGAGAGCTCCTAAAGATGGAGCCACCTGCTCAGCCCCAGATCATGAGGTTTTTAATATCAGTGTTTGACAAATGCATTTATTTTGGTTAAAATTTCACACGCTGTTGATAGTCATGTATGATAATTTATTATTTATGAATAATGTATGATTATTGATTATTATATAAAATATGATTATTTTAATAAATTTGTTCAGTACTAAAAAACAAGTGTGTTTTTTTCTCTCAAATTACATGCAGTACAATAAATTTCTGTGATTGTCAGAAGAGCAGGTACTATTGAGTCCACAGTCTGTGCTGGTTTCTTTTGGATAAGATGAGTTTTTCACTATTGCTTTGTAGTACTGCTTGAGGTCCAAGATATTGATTTCCCCAGAAGTTCTTTTACTGTTGAGAATACCTTTAGCTATTGTAGTGGCCATTCCTGGTTGACTATATCTGGAATGAACTACAATCAAGAATCGGAAGGCTCACCTATGATCCTAATCTGGAGACTGAGAGATATGTTTTTGGCCTGGATCTTGGCATGGAGATCTTGAAGCATAGTGGATATGGGAATTCCAGATGATTAAAACAAGGAGATCTCTGAGTTCAAGAACATCTTGGATTAAAGGCAGTAGAAGGGGCACACCTTTAATCTGGGTGCCACCCTCTGCTGGGGACCTACAACCTTTAATCTGGGCTACACCCTCTGCTGAAGACCTATATAAGGACATTGGAAGAAGGAAGACACACTCTTCCTTGCCTGCTTGCCTGGTGGGACTGAGTAACTGCTAGATCCTTGGACTTCCCTCCACAGCTGCTGCTGCCTATTGTTGGGGAGTTGGACTACAGACTCTAAGTCATTGACAAATTCCCTAACTATATAGAGACTGCCCATATGTTCTGTGACTCTAGAGAACTCAGACTAATACATCTATCCTGTTTTTTTGTTATTCCAGATGAATTTGAGAATTGCTCTTTCTAACTCAATGAAGAATTGAGTTGGGATTTTGATAGGGATTGCATTGAATCTGTATAATGCGTTTGGCAAGATGGCCATTTTTACTATATTAATCCTGCTAATCCAAGAGCATGGAAGATTTTTCTATCTTCTGAGGTTGTTTTTGATTTCTTTCTTCAGAGTCTTGAAGTTCTTGTCATAAAGATCTTTCACTTGTTTGGTTAGACTCATACCAAGATACTTTATGTTCCTGGCTATTGTGAAGGGTGTCATTTCCCTAATTTCTTTCTCAGCCTGTTTATCCTTTGAGTATAGGAAGGCTACTAATTTTCTTGAGTTAATTTTATATCTGGCCACTTTGCTGAAGTTGTTTATCAGCTGAAGGTGTTCTCTGGTGGAGTTTTTGGGTTGCATAAGTATACTATCATATCATCTGCAAATCGTGATGATTTGACTTCTTCCTTTCCAATTTGTAGACCTTTGAGCTCCTTTTGTTGTCTAATTACAGTATCTAGAACTTCAAGTACTATATTGAATGAATATGGAGAGAGGGCAGTCTTGTCTAGTCCTTGATGTTAGTGGGATTGTTTCAAGTTTCTCTCCATTTAGTTTGATGTTGGCTACTGGTTTGCTGTATATTGCTTTTACTACGTTTAGGTATGTGCCTTGAGTTCTTGTACTTTCCAAGGCTTTTAATATGAAAGGATGCTGAATTTTGGCAAATGATTTCTCAGCATCTAATGAAATGACCATGTGTTTTTTTCTTTGAGGGTTTTTGTTTTGTTTTGTTTTGTGTTGTGTTTGTAGTGGATTACATTGATGGATTTTCATATATTGAACCATTCCTGGGATGAAGCCTATTTGATCATGGTAAATGACTGTTTTGATGTGTTCTTGGATTCAGTAGGCAAGAATTTTATTGAGTATTTTTGCATTGATATTCATAAGGGAAATTGGTCTGAAGTTCAGGCAGGTAGATCAATGAAATAGAATTGAAGACCCAAAAGTGAACCCACACATCTATGGTCACTTGGTCTTTGACAAAGAAACTAAAACCTTCCAGTGAAAAAAAGATAGCCTTTTCAACAAATGGTGCTGGTTCAACTGGAGGTTGGCATGCAGAAGAATTCAAATTGATCCATTCTTATCTCCTTGTACTAAGCTCAACTCCAAGTGGATCAAGAACCTCCACATAAAACCAGACACACTGAAACAAATAGAAAAGAAACTGAGGAAGACCCTTGAGGTCATGGGCACAGGGGAAATTTTTCTGAACAGAACACCAATAGCTTATGCTCTAAGATCAAGAATTGACAAATGGGACTTCATAAAATTACAAAATTTCTGTAAGGCAAAGGACTCTGTCATTCAGACAAAATGGCAACCAACAAATTGGGAAAAGATCTTCACCAACCCCACATCTGACAGAGGGCTAATATCCAATATATACAAAGATCTCAAGAAGTTAGACTCCAGAGGTCCAAATAACCCTATAAAAATGGAGTATAGAGCTAAACAAAGAATTTTCACCTGAAGAATTTGGAATAGCTGAGAAGCACCATAAGAAATGTTCAACATCATTAGTCATTACAGAATTGCAAATCAAAACAACCCTGAGATTTCAACTTATAACAGTCAGAATAGCTAAGATTAAAAACTCAGGAGACAGCAGGTGTTGGCAAGGATGTGGAGAAAAAGGAACACTCCTTCACTGCTGGTGGGATTTCAAGCTGGTACAACCACTCTGGAAATCAGTCTGGCAGTTCCTCAGAAAACTGGGCATGACACCTCTGAGGACCGTGTTATACCACTCCTGAGCATATACCCAGAGGATTCCCCAGCATGTAATAAGGACACATGCTCCACTATGTTCATAGCAGCCTTATTTATAATAGCCAGAAGCTAGAAAGAACCCAGATGTCCCTCAGTGGAGGAATGGATACAGAAAATGTGGTATATTTACACAATGGAATACTACTCAGCAATTAAAAACAATGAATTCATAAAATTCTTAGGCAAATAGTTGGAACTGGAAAATATCCTAAGTGAGGTAACTGAATCACAAAAGAACACACATGAAATGCAGTCACTTATATGTGGATATTAGCATCAAAGACCTGAATACCCAAGACACAATTAACATATCAAATGATTCCCAAGAAGAAGGAGAGAAAGGGCCCTGGTCCTGGAAAGGCTTGATGCAGCAATGTATGGGATTACCAGGACAGAGAAGTGGGAGGGGGTTAATTAGAGAATGTGTGGAGGGAAGATGGCTTATGGGACATAAGGGAAGGGGGAACTGGGAATGGAGAAATCATTTGGAATGTAAACAAAGAATGTAGAGAAAGAAAGAAATGCATGTTAACTACAGAAAGAAACAGTTATTCCCATATTAGTTTGAATTAGCTTCATACTTAGAGATATCTATAAAATCTAGAATTAGTGTAAATGATGAATGCTAAGGCAAATGATGGCTTCTTAATGGAATTGTGTTTTCCTGTTTGTTTTCTTCCCAACATAAAAATTATACAGCTTTTAAGTATGAAAGTAAATGATTCTGCACACTTCTTCACTGACTTAACGAAAACATTTTAAGGGAATTATCAGAAAATTGGCAGGGTGGATTTTACATTATTGCATTAATCATGTGTGTGTAGTATTTGCTTTTATATCGTATTCTCTATGCTGGAGATAGAATATGAATAGTCAGTATCAATGAGTGGAAGTGTGTTTACATGTATCATAAAGAAAAGTATGCTTGCACATAGTATAAATACTTTGATTAAAATATATTTGAACACTTAAAATTTATGAAAACTATTATAAAATATCTTGTTTGCTGTTTAAAAGAGAAGAGTTATTTTGTCATCTACCTCAAATGGTTTGTTGGGGTAGATGTTTATTTAAAGAAAAAACTGTTTCAAACTCAATTTGACAATATCCATTACCTTCTAAACTGACCTTAAGTAATGGTTGATGATCATGGCTCACAGTATGAGAATATAGTTTGTTATGGCAAAGAAGGACTGACAGTGGGTCTTGAAGCTCCCACCATGTCCATATTTAGAAAGAGATGAGTGTTGGTTCACTGCCTGCTTTCTCCTTTTAACCAAATCCTGGAATGATGCTACTGCATTTAGTGGAAATCTCTTGTGAACTTTCTTTTTGAAAGCAAGCATAGACATACCCAAAGGAGCACAAGCATTCTAAGTTGATAGTAAAGGTTATCTACTACACTGTTGGGTAGTAGATAAAATTTGCCCAGGCCAAAAATTCATAGGGTTCTGTTGCACCATTTCATTTTTTTAATTGACAAATATTAGTTTCCTTTTCAAGGGAAAGACACATTTGGGAAAAAATTTCAGCTCTCACTTTGTGCCATTATTCTAGCCCCAATAATCATGATAATCAAACTGCAATCCAATATTTATGTATGTGTGTGTGTGTGTGTATATATACTTGCAAGCATGCACACATACACATATAAATACATATGCATGTCTCTGTGTGTACATCTGTGTGTGTGTGTGTTGTGTGTGTGTTTGTATGTGAGCACTTGTAAAGAATACCCATCCTCCATCCTCAATGAAAAGTAAATTTGGAGGCATTGGTACCAACACTAATGGCTTAATATGATTACACATAAAAAGAAATCATGATGATGTAAAATTCCTCTAAAGAAACAATATTTGAATTGGGAATTAAATCAGATGTAACCTCCAAATGAATGAATTCTCATAACAGGCTTTGTTCATATACACTTTTGTTCTGACAAAATTTTCTAAGTTTCAGATATTTGGTATGTGAAATTGACTTATACTATAAATTTTAATACAAGTTAAAATTTTGTAATTGAGAATTATACAGCTTTTAAGGTGAAAAGAAAAAGAATGATGAGTTCAAGTCCAGAGGGCCAAGGTATCCACTTTCCACGATGGGTATTTTATAGACTGCTTTATTTTCTTTCCTTGACTTTATAGGAGATATTTCATTCTTTATTTCCCTTCATGTTGGTTGGTCATGAAGTCTTTAAATGAATGTGTAATGATTGCTGGTTAATATTTTAAGGCTCTAAATATTTTAACAATTCTGACAGCACTATAAAACAACTTGTAATTATTCCTAGATGTGAAGGAAGGGAAAGGTGATGGAGGAGAACACGTAATATTTAATTCATTGCCGACCTCTAAATTCAAATTATAATGATGGCCTAAGTAACATATTATGTGATGAAAAACAACGATAGCTGGTAATTCATCAACAAAGAATAACCATGTGATAAATGTTCTCTTTGTTTGTATTAATTGGACAGAAAATATTTGAGAAGTCTTTGAAAAACCATTAAACACCAAAGTCACTTTTCCTCACACAGAATATCACCTTGTTCTACACATTTAATGAACAGAAATATATCCAGGTATTCATCAGTACAATAAACAACTTTAAGTAGTAGACAAAACTGACTCACTTTTTATTTTAGCAATGTGGAAATTAAGATTTTTTAAACAATTACTGAACATTTGCACTGATAGTAATTAATTACAATGATTAACAATTACCAACAATCAATATTGGTTTGAATAAGTAGGTAAGAATGTAAGAACATAGAAGCAGACATTTCTTTCTCTATGAGCACTATGGCTACTACTCAAGAAGAATAGCATCTGAGAAAAGTGCTAATGTTGAAATTCTATTTCCTTGAGCTCCAATTTTTGAAGAAAAAAGATATTAAATGTCTTCCCCGTGATTGTTTATATTAACATAATCATGCTTTTCTAATATTTACGTTTAAAAATAGAGAAAAATACTTTAACTTTTTTTCTCCATAATTTTATTTCTGGAATAGTAATATTAATACTTTCCTTGATAGAGGTTTGGGGGAATCAAAGGAACAGTCATATAAAAGAAAAATAAGTAAGCAAGTAAGCAAAAAACATGGAGCCTGGGTAAAAGTTTCCCTTTTGTTGGGTAATTAAGAGTATTAAGACTGAACGTTGAGGGAAATGAGGTGCATGGCCTAAGATAGAGTTTGAAACAGTAAATAGGTCTTGAATTCTTTAGAGATTGTGGTAAACAAAAATCAAAAGAAAAAGAGAGATTAGCTTCTGATCAAGCTGAATAAATGCTCCTCTCTGAAACTAGCTTGCAAAGTCTGTCTCCATTTGCGAAATCATAGCCAATGTTTTTCTCAAGACCTGAGTAGGGGTTGCATTTGAGGAATGTAGCTTATTAATGTATTTGAATTATTAAATAATGACTACTCTCATTTTTCACTGACTATAGAAAAACAAATTATTTGTCAAACTTTTATTGACTAACAGGAACATTATTAGTATTAGAATTCACAATTTATTTTCAGCACTGATGTGTCAAGTACAATATAAATAAAGTAAGAACAAATGTCAGTGTTACTTTGGAATGATATTTAAATACATTACATAAATGTTTTCCCTGTAGGACAAGTGTGCCAAAATGAAAAATTCAAACAGTTGAAAGAGCTAACTTTTCCCGATTCTTAGTTTCATGTACTTCTGGTAAATTATGTATAAATAAATTGAGATTATCAGTATTTTTTATATATTGTGGGATATTTTCAGGAAATAAATTTATGTTTACATTATTAATCTTTTGGCTTATTATGCATTCCTTTAAAATTCAAGAATTAAATAACCTGCTGAAAGGTGGTAGATGAAAATAATCCTTCTAAGTGGTAGAACAAAAGAAATTAGCAAATATGTTTCATTCCAAGTAAAATTTCTGTGTTCTTTTAATATTACTAAAGCAGAGATGTACAGTGTAAAATGTATACAATTTTGAATTTTCTATTATGCAAGCTAAAACTAGTAAAAAATAACCTCCTTATTAATTTAATGTAATAATTCACTAAAGGCAATACTTCCCTGGATATTAAAACATCAGTGGGCACTTTATATTAAAGCTTGTAATGAGGACTTTATTCTGTTTATTGATACTATTGATGAAGCTTGATGTTTGTTTGGGGTGCTAGGCAGTGTCATCATAACACTTTTTGAATAGAAACGATTGGAAAGTCATTTTATACAAGGTCTCATACAGCTACTCCAATTTTTATGATGATGATTCACCTATTGCAAATAAAGCAGCTCCTCAAATCTACAGCAGATGTGAAATAAAAGCTACCAAGGAGAATATCTCAATAGGGTTTTTTTTTTTTGTTTTTTTTTTCTTTTTTTTTTTTTTTTTTACAAAATCAGAATCATGTTTGGTTATATTTATAATTCAAAATTCAAAAGAACTAAAATATATTGCATGCACTTTCCTCAGATGATATTTTACTCTGCAAGAATGTTTCTGTGCTAATTAAAATCCACTTATCAGTGACTGCATTCCATGTGTATTCTTTTGTGATTGGGTTACCTCACTGAGGATGATATTTTCTAGTTCCTGGCCCTGGAAAGGCTTGATCCAGCATTTTAGGGGAGTACCAGGACAGAGAAATGGGAGAGTGGTGATTGGGTGGAGCGAAGAGGGCTTATGAGACTCATGGGGAGGGGGGAACCGGGAAAGGGGAAGGCATTTGGAATGTAAACAAATAATATAGGAAAATAAAAGAATGTTTCTGGGCTCATTAATATCCACTTATCAGTGACTGCAATTCATGTGTATTCTTTTGTGATTGGTTTGACTCACTTAGGATGATATTTTCCAGATCCAACCATTTGCCTACAAATTGCATGAATTCATTATTTTTAATTGGTGAGTAGTATTCCATTGTATAAATATACCACATTTTCTGTATTCATTCCTCCGTTGAGGGACATCTGGGTTCTTTCCAGCTTCTGGCTATTATAAATAAGGCTTCTATGAACATAGTGGAGCATGTGTCTTTATTGCATGCATGGGAATCCTCTGGATATATGCCCAGGAGTGGTATGACAGGGTCCTCTGGAAGTGTCATGCCCAATTTTCTGAGGAACTGCCATACTTATTTCCAGAGTGGTTGTACCATCTTGCAATCCCACCAACAATGGAGGAGTGATCCTCTTTCTCCACATCCTTGCCAGCACCTGTTGTGTCTTGAGTTTTTAATCTTAGCCATTCTGACTGGTGTGAGGTGGAATCTCAGGGTTGTTTTGATTTGCATTTCCCTGATGACTAATGGTGTTGAACATGTCTTAAGGTGCTTCTCAGCCATCCGAATTTCTTCTGGTGAAATATTAATGAGCCCAGAAGCTCTGAATACTCAAGACACAATTAGCTAAGCAAAAGATTCCCAAGAAAAGGGATGGAGAGGACCCTGGTGTAGAAAAGACTAAATCCAGTTTTGTAGGAGAGTACCAGAACAGAGAAATGGTGGGGGGGTGATTGGGGAATGGGGGGTAAGAGGACTTATGGGATATATGGTGAGGAGGGGAACTGGAAAGGGGAAAGCCTTTGGAATGTAAACAAAGAATATAGAAAATAATAAAAAAAAGGAGAAAAAAAGTTGTGCCCCATAATCATAAAAAAAAAAAAAAAGAATGTTTCTGTGGCCCTGTGCCTGAAGCTTCTGTAATGAGTTGGATGATATTTGGAAATAGGTCCTCCAGTGTCATCTGTGGGTTGACACATTTTATCCATGATGACTCAAAATGTAAGTTTTCTGTGCATTGTGTAAATTGTGATGGAATTTAGGTCTCTGGTTGCACAGGGATAAGGATGTGTGCTTTCCTTTGCGTTCTTTTGTGTTTACTCATTATGTGCTCAGGATGAATCTCAGGGCCAACGCATCCAATGGTTTTTAATAGGAAATCAAACATGTCAGTGCATCCAATGCCAATACACCTTTACCTTCTGTGATTCTCTTCTACTACCTCATTTACAATCAAAGTTTGCTTTGTGGCATCAGGATGTGCTAAGGAAGGTACGTATGAAGTTGGATAGATTCTCATTTATGTTTTCTTATGTGTTCTCATATTAATTATTCCGTTAATATGGACTAATTATGTCACATTCAATAATTCCCCTACTCAACCCCTTCTTCAGTAATTATTAATTTTTATGTACATAATTACCAAAATGATTTCTGTGTGCTCTGCTTTCAAAAAAATCTCTTTTTTTTCTTTTTTTTCATTTTTATATTTTTTTCTTTTTTTTTATTGTATATATTCTATATTTACAATTCATTTTCCTTTTTCTGGTTCCCCACCAGAAAACTTCTGTGGAGCAAACTTCTGGGCCATTAACCGAATGAGAAGAGGAATGAGGCTGTGCTCTCCCAGTGAGAGCATCAGGGTATAGATAGTCAGTGTGTTTATGGTGATTGACATTGTGAGGGTGTGAGAATTCTAAGAAACTGAGATGGAAAGAAGGATATGTAAAGAGCAGGAAGAAGAAAATGAACAGTCCTGTGGGGTGGCCGTTAGAAAACGCTGACCATTGCAAAACACATTGGCCATTAGAAAACACTTTCCAAGATTACCGTGTAAACTTCCTTAAAACTCCTGAACATCTGAAATGACTTGCTGGATGAGCTGGTGCAATGACTCAGCTCTTTAAAGCATTTACAGGCTCCTCCAGTGGATCAGATTTCAGCTTCCAACACTCATGATAGGTGAGTCACTGCAAACTATAACTTTAAGCCTGGGAGCATCCAATTTCCTTTTCTGTGCTGTATTCCACTACCTCCCAATACAAGCACATAGGCACATTCAAGGGCAATGACATCATTGAAAAGGTAAAAATGAAATTTCTCTTTCTTCCTTCCTTCCTTCCTTCCTTCCTTCCTTCCTTCCTTCCTTTCTCCCTTCCTTCCTTCCTTCCTTTCTTTCTTTCTTTCTTTCTTTCTTTCTTTCTTTCTTTCTTTCTTCTGTCTTTTTGTCTTTCATTTCTTAAAAGAAAAGCATCATGCTAAGATGCACAAGAAAGTGCATCTAACTTCTGCCTCTGCCGATTCTATGCCCTCCCTGATCTTTCATATATATTTCCAAGTAGAGAACTTTCAGAATACCTTTGATTGAAAATAATTTCACATACAGTGTATTCTGATCAAGATTTCTTCTCCACCAAATCCTAACAGAAACTCCTCACCTCCCCACTAACCACTCCATGGCCTCTTTCTTTTTCTTTTTGTAAGCCAGAAGCAACGAAAAACACACACACAGACAGACAAACCAGAATTTATAGAAAGAAAGAAAGAAAGAAAGAAAGAAAGAAAGAAAAGAAAAGAAAAGAAAAGAAAAGAAAAGAAAAGAAAGAAAAAAGAAGAAAAGCACAGGAAACACACACACATAAACACACACACACACACACACACACACACAGAGAGAGAGAGAGAGAGAGAGAGAGAGAGAGAGAATGACTTAGAAGTTCTCAGAGATGATCCTGTAGTGAATACAATTTGGAAAATTGGCCTATATTGACCAGATCGAGAAGGGCAATCAAGCCATAAGTGTCCACATTTTGAGCAGAACCCTGGTGGCAGGCAAGGGACAGAGCATTCTTTGCCCAGCGGTCAGTGTAACTGTAATAAGATGGACTCATCTGAGCCCAATCTTTTTCTTCTGAGACGTCAGGGACACCCCTATGAGCTGCCCTGTCTCTCTGTCATGGAACTCTTTTCATTAAAGAAACACTGAAGAATTTGGGGACTATTATTTCTTAAGTAAACACAATTTAAACACATTTTACTTGTTTTTCATTGCTTGTTTTAGACTTAACCTTGAAAACACACACAGGATGCCAAATAAAGCTTGCCACTAGATAAATTATATAACAGTTTACAAGTTAGTAGCTTTTATAAGATTAAGATTTTACAGCTTTACCCCTGAGATAGAGTTTACAGCATAGTCTTAAGAGAATGAGATGTAGAAAAATCTTAGAGATATGAGAAATTTGGAAGTATAGAGAATGTTTAGATTTTAGAAATTTTGGGTTTATCTGTGTGGTGGTGAGGGATGGGAATTTTGGGGTTCTGACTCCATCTTTGAAAACCTGACCTAAGGTTGCACTCAAGTTAATTAACAGGATAATAACTAACACCAGTTTTCAGGCTATTCACCAAGAAGACCTGTATCTAGCACCAGTTTCCAGGTTATTCCCCAACAAATCTATACCCTCAGGTTACATGCCTGCCCTGACACTTCATAAGAACCACCAATCAGAAGGAAAACAGAAGTTAAGTATATGGCTTAACTCCTAGCTCCAGCCAATTATGTTAAAGGCCATAATGGTCCGACAATCGGATGGGTCCCAGGCTAATTAACCCCTTCTCGTCTCTATAAATGCTTGCCTGAAACTGGGTCCGGGTCCCTTCCAGCTCTCCTGCATGAGAGATGGTGATGTGACCAAATCTCAAGCTTAAACAAAGAGACCCTAAGGTGATCACACTGGAATTGGCTCCTTGGTGGTACTTTGGGGTTCACAAATGTTTCCTGGCACAACAGTGGACAATGTTGTTACCGTATGAGAGAATTTGGCAATCAAGTGCTCCAGTTTTTGGTCGTTGATCTGTGTTGAGGCTAAGCCCTTTGCAGCAATATAGTGAGCCTTTAATATACTGTGAATCCCCAGGAGGAAAAGAGAAAGGGTCATAAATCCTTGATAAAGACAGTGCTGGGGGGAATTTCTATAAGCTTCAAGTTAGCTGAGAGATAACATAGGTGGTCCAGGCAGGGCCAGAGAAGCTGAGGACTGCAACAAGAAGCTGAGAGAAGGGCTTAAGGGGGTGACAGGGCATGTTGCTCTGAGGAGTGGAGAGGAAACTTTAGGAGGGAGCTGAGAGCAGAAGCTAATGGGCTGTCGATGGGAGCTGAGAGATAACATGGTGGCCCAGGACGGTTTTAGGACATCTCAGGATTGCAGGCAACTTTGAGGTGGAGGAGAGGAAACTTGCAATGTAGTCCAGTAAGTGTTTTTAGTAGAAAGATGTGCCCACATGCGCATTACCCATATAAGTTAGCAGGTTATATCCAAGAGATTCAAGTGCTAAGGAAGCAGGGTGGGCTGCAAGAAAAACAAGGAAGAAAGAGAGGGCAGTGGAGGAAGCAGCTGAAGCAGACTCTAGAATCGCACAAGCATAAGCCAGCCAGAACAAATGGTCACACCTATGTTAGGAGAATCTAATCAGCAGTTTGGTTCAAAGAGGCTGAGACACTTGGAAGGGTGATCATCTATGATACTCCTAGGTATTTGGAAATAGATAAATAATCATAATTTTAAAAAGAAAAAGAACGAAAGAAAATGAGGAGGAACTGACTCTTAAAGTATGAAGAAGATCTTTCATAGCAGGGGTAAGGGAGAAAGTGTGCAGAGAGAAGTCCATGATAAACTTGACTGGCTAACTATATCAGACTGTGAGAGGAAACAGGGGAGGGAGGGAGAGCAAGAGAGGAGTTGCCAACTGAGAGGCAGCCTGGACCAAGAAGTCACAAGATTGAATTATATAGGGATCAGGCTGAGAAAAGTGAGGTTGCTACTTAGCCCCTTGAAGGGAGAGGTTTAGGTTAGGTGGCAGAGGAAGAAGTACTGGAAAGTGCCACAGGTACTGAGTGAGACTTGTTCTGGGTTTGATACTTACACACATACACACACACACACACACACACACACACACACACACACCACATGTGCACATGAGAACACTTGCACACAAATCCCACAAAAACACAAAATTAGAATTCTTTTTATTCATTCACATCCTGATTGCTGCCTCTCCCCCATTCAGTTCTTTCTCTCACAGTTCTTCCTTCCCATCCCCTTCTCCTTTGAGAGGATGGAGTCCTCCTTTGGGTATCCCCAAATCTTGCACATCAAGTCTCTGCAGGGCCAGGCACATCCTCTCCCACTGAGGCCAGACAAGGCAGTCCAGTTAGGGGAACTGTATCCACAGGCAGGCAACAAATTTAGGGACAGACGCCTCTCCAGTTGGTGGAGGACCCAATTGAAAACTGAGCTGCATATCTGCCACAAGTTCCCAGAGAGTCTAAGTCTAGCTCCATGTCTGTTCTTTGGTTGGTGGTTAAGTCTCTGAGAATCCCCAAAGGTGCAGGTTAGTTGACTCTGTTGCTCTTCCTGTGGAGTTCCTATACCCTTCGGGCGCCAAATCTTCCATTAGACTCACCAAGCTCTAACAATGGCTGTGAGTCTCTGCATCTGTTTTAGCCAGCTGCTGGGTGGAGCCTCTCAGAGGTTCTTTATGCTAGGCTCCTGTCTGCAAGCATAATAAAATATCATTAATTGTGTCTGGGATTGGGGCTTGCCCATTGGATGGGTTTCAAGTTGGGGCAGTTATTGCTTGACAACTGTGATAGTTTGAATATGCTTGGCCCAGGGAGTGGCACTATTAGGAGGTACAGCCTTGTTGGAGTAGGTGTGGCCTTGTTAGAGGAAGCATGTCATTGTGTGGTTGGGCTTAAGATCCTGATCCTGCTTCCCTGGAAGCCAGTCTTCTCCTATTTGGCTTGGAACAAGATGTTGAATTCTCAGCTACTCCTGTGCCTGCCTGGTGCTGCAAGGCTCCCACCTTTGATGAAAATAGACTGAACCTCTGAACCTGTACCTTGGTCATGGTGTCTGTTTACAGCAGTAAAATCCTAACTAATACAGCCATTCTCTCAGTCTCTGCTCCATCACCCTGTCTCTACATTTCATGTAGGTGGGATAAATTTTTGGTGTCCTTATCATTGCATGGGGTTCCTGCCTGGCTACAGGAGGTAAGCCTCTTCAGGTTCCATATCCCTACTCTTGCGAGTCTTAGCTAAGGTCACCCCTACTGATACCTTGGAGCTTCCCTATCCCAGATCTCTAGCATGGCCTTGAGATTCCACCCCCCTCCCCATTCTCCCATTCCTGTCAGCTGCAGATTTCCAATCACTGTCCTGGCCATCTCTGGTCTCTTCCCATACCTGATCCTGAGCTCCTCCAATTCTCCTCCCCATCTCCTCTCCCACGCAGTTCCTTCCCTCCATCTGCCTCCTAAAATCATATGCTATCCCTCCTTTCTAAGTGAGAATACATCAATTTGTTTGTGCCTTCCTTCTTGTTTAGTTTCTTTGGGCTTATGGAATCATGTATTTTATGGCTAATATCCACTTATAAATGAGTATATGCCATTCATGTCCTTTTGGTTCTAGGTTACCTTACCCAGAATGATATTATCAAGTTCAATACATTTGCCTGCAAAACTCGAGATATCTTTGTTTTAATAGCTGAATAGTATTTTATTGTGTAGAAGTAGCACAGTTTCTTTATTCTTCAATCGAGGGACATATAAGTCCTTTCCAGTTTCTGGCTATTATGAATAAAGCTGCTAAGAACTGGTCCTTTTTAAATATTTTAAAATACTGTTTTAAAAGAAATAGAACTACATCACTTTCCCCCATAGCTTTCTCTCCTCTAGTCCCTCCCAGCTACCCTCCCTTAAACACTGTTTCTCCTTCCTCTATCATATTTATTAGCTGTCAATCAAAATGTTATTATGATGGAGAATGGAATTCAGAGTATGAAAACTGCGATCCCCCAACACACACACACACACACACACACACACACACACACACACCTAGAGAGATGAGGGGATTTGCCCTGCTTATCTCATTCCCTTTGCTACTCTGAGATGCTCAGCATAGTCCCTCTGCTTGCTTTTCATACCACCTGTTTCATAGCTCCAACTATGTCCCTGTAGCTGTAGCTGACTAATCTGCTCTAGGCACACATGTTCTTGATACTCATCCCAATGCTCTGGATTCTCCAATGAAAGACACACACACAAACACACACACAGACACACACACACACACAGACACACACACACACACACACACACACACACACACACACGCCTACTATTTTAATATACCTTAAGAGGCTCAATGGTTGGGCCACATTCAAACTTCCACGTTGCTATCAGCTCCCTTCCAATACTCCTGAAAAAGACAAATTTTACTAAAATCTATATTCCATCTTTGCCACCCCCAGACCCAATCAGTGGGGCCCCCTGGGTCTGCTCTTCCCCAGCTCTTACATGATTGTATGATTTCTCTTCTGCAGCTCTGAAGCCCAGGCCTTCTGCTTCCCTGGAATGGTGGTACTCGATCCTTCTTTTCCCTCGATTTCCTTGCTCTGAAAGTCTAAAGTCCTGCCTCTGCCTCTCTGCCCAGCCATAGGCCACTGGCAACTTTATTTACCAGCCAGAAACAGCTGGGGACAGGAACCCTCAGCATCTCACATGCTCTTGCATGCAGGATTCCTAAATAACATAATGCAAGGATTAAACCAACTCCACAACATGCCCCTCACTTGAATTTGATTTCATCTTTTCTTTCTCAATCTTGCCAACGATCTGGAATACTTACCAGGTGTGAGAACAACCTGAGACCTATTCACAGAGCATTTCTCTTGCTTTTCCCAAGAGTGATCTTTCTTTTAGGATTTGAAATCCAAATCCTTTATCTTTTTTTTTAATTATTTTTTTTATTGGACATATTCTATATTTACAACTCATTTCCCTTTTTCTGGTTCTCCACCCCCCAAAGGTCCCACATGCCCTTTTCCCCCTGCTCCCTCTTCCACCCCTTCCCTCTTCCCTGTTCTTGTATTCCCCTACACTGATGCTTTGATCCTTTCCAGCACCAGTGTCCACTCCTTCTTCTTGTCAGACATCATTTGGTACGTGAATTGTGTCTTTGATGTTCCAAGATTCTAGGCTAATATCCACTTATCAGTGACTGCATACCATGGGTATTCTTTTGAGACTGGGTTACCTCACTTAAAGAAGTTCATAAGGACAATAATAAACCCCAGTTACCTTGCTGCTTTGTTTTAATTTGCCACAGAGATGGTTTGAGTGTTTCTTTTCTAAAGCATAGTAGTTATTCTTTTTCATTTCCTACAACTAAAGCCCATGAGGGTAAGAAATCCTGGTATTGAGCCTCAGCCTTTCCTTTGGTTCAAACAGTGTTTATTATACACTAAGCCTTCAAAATATTGCCAGGATAAGTAAGCCAATGTGGAATTCAAGGATGATGCTTGTGCAGCTTGAGGTAGTTAAGAGAAAAGGAGCCGAAGGATATTGGCATAAAGTTTATAATTTACGATACCCTCATATGGATGAGAGAAAATGAAGGAAAATGACTTGAACACTTGGTAAGGACGGAAGAATTTCTATGGGTTCCTAGAGAATTGCGAGTAACAGACTTATTTTAGCTTCTTTCTGTTCTTTCCGTTCTGATGAGTATGTTTCTTTTTGTCCTTATCTCTCTTATTGCTGATTTGAAACAGCCCGATAAGCCCAGAAAGCTGAGAAATAAAGAAAGGACTTGTGAAGGGCTTTGCCTGATAAAGCAGACCAGTGAGCTTCTTCTGATGTTATCCTTCATCTGACTGGGATGGATCCTCTGAGTGAGGAAATAACTCCTCAGACTCCCAGTGCAGTATAAAGGACAGGCTCAACAAGAGATTTAGGGAAGTGAGGGGAGCCATTTGTCTTGATGGTAAGTTAATTCTTTTTCCAGTTCTCTGACATATATTATGTGTTAAAATCCATCCACACTTCTAATTATAGAGTAATCTTTTCCAGCTGTGAAAATCTTTTACCTGCCGTTATCTATCATCTGTGAGGTTTTGGTCCTCTGAGGATACTAAAACCAGCAAAGGAAAAGGAGAAAAAAAATTATTATCCAGTAATCCCTGAACTGTGCTAACTCTAATGCCTCACTCCTTCTTCTCTCTGTAGTTTCAGCATCTGCCTTGTAGCTGGTTGACTGATGTCATATTTACACTATTTTTCTTAAATTTAAAATGCCGTTGAACTATCAAATGACATGTGGCTGGACATTTGTTTTTGTCATAAAGTCTTGACCTGAGGAAGAAATGTCTGCTGATTGACAAGAGAAAGGATAAGCATAACCTGGGAAAGAGTCATTAAGATGTATGCCGAGGCTCAGAGAACTAAGTTCCTAGTAGATATTCCAGAGAGACACTGGGGATTGTGACCACCATTCTAATGTTACTTTACATGTGATTACTTTTTTAAAATTCATACTGTGGTAACATTGTAATAAACACAAATACAAGTATATATTGAGGAGTAGGCATGTTGGGTGACAAATATATTAGGTTGTCATTATCACAAAGGTTCTATTGAGAAGGAAAAGGAAGACTAAGACCAAGGTTGAGGTTAGTGGCGGACAACTGTATCAGACACACTCTCTTGTTGCCCTGGGTTCAGTAGTATCCTAGGCATCAGTACACTCAGAGCGGCGAGGGTCAAAGACTGTGCTCCAGCAACTAATAGGTGTTCTACAGTTTCATAAATAATTCTCACTAAAACTTGACTTGAGATTACTGTACATTAGGGGGTCCATAAGGTCATAAAGCATGTTGTAAACATAACTTTTGATGCAGTAATTCTTTGGATCTGTAATATATGTTATTCTACTGGGAAGAATAGAAACTGTAAGTCATAAAATATATTTTCAAATTAAGATGGTCCTTTTATTCTCTGCTCATTAAGTACTAAAGAAGCATGTAAAATAAATATTACAGACATAAAAGTAGCTCTTAATTATTAAACAGTAGTACCAGTGAAAATTAATGGGAAAAATCAGCAAAACACCTTTTGGGATATGATTGAGGTAAATAGGTAAATAGTAATAGGTAAATAGAATATTGTGAATAAGGGGAAAAAGAATTATACTATCTTTAGGTTCAAAGCATTTACAGTCATGGCTTATTCTTCTCTATGCCCAGTTTTCTTGGTTGTGTAAGCCACATAAGAAGCACAAAAACTTATTTACAAGTACATTTTCTACAGACTATTAACAAAGATATCACTGCTTCCTCAATATTTTAATATCACACTACAAATATTTAATTTGCTACCAACTTTATTGACTAAATTTATAAAGATTGATGCTGTTAATTTTATTTTATAGCAGCAAACTAATGTATACACATGGGTCATTTTGCAAGTGTTTAGTAACTGTATTTAATGACAGTAAAGGGTGTAATTTTTAGGCCCAGGTTCAGAAACAAGCACATCTTAGTAGGCATACAAGGTCATAGTCATAGAGCAGAGCAGGGTGCTCTAAAATAGATAACAACTAATAAGCTGTGTTTCAAAGACAGAGTGGACATGCTTATCAGAAATTTGCAAACATTTAAGCATCAAAGATCAAGCTGCACATCTGCTCTAAAGGTGTAGGGGTTTCTAGATTCAAGAATTAATGAGCTTTTCAATTCTAAGAGGAGACAGAAGCATTTATTTTCAATTTACTCACTTTGCAGCTTGAACGCTGCCTCTTCCCTCTTCTCCCAGTCCCACCCTTACAATCTCTTCCCCAATTACCCCCTCCCATTTTCCTTAGAGAAGGGGAAGTCACCACTGGGCTTCCCACTCCGCCCTGGGATATCTAGTTTTAGCAGGACTAAGCACATACTCTCCTAAGACCAAACCATCCAGTCCAATTAGGCAAAAGGCGATCCAATGACAGGCAACAGAGATAAAGATAGCCCCAGCTTCAGTTGTTACTGAAACCGCTTGAAGATCAAGCTGCACATCTGCTCTAAAGATGTAGGGTTTTCTAGGTCCAGCCCTGCATATTATTTGGTTGATGGTTCAGTGAATGAGAACTATTTAATATGGAAACAGGTCTTCCTACTCCTCACCTTCATGCTAGGTATAGTCAGACAAATATGAAAGGCTATGAAGTAAGTCATTGTATTTGACATTTATTATAAGAATTAAAAAATATATAAGACATAACAGATAAACAAAAACCCCTGTTCTTGCTTTTCAGAATACCCCAATGTTTCCAACAAAATGTGTATAGATTTTCTTTGCCAAGTTTTCCATATGGGATACTCATATGTGTTCAGGAAGTTTCCCATATAGATTTTGTTGTAAAAATTTTCACCAGAAAAACATGAGAGAATAGAAACAAGACCAGTGTGCATCAGTCTCTCTTCATTCAGGGACAGTTTTACCACAGTGAATTAAGTAAACTCAAACATCATATGATGTATAATAGAGGATTCTGGTAATATGGGTGAAAAGACATTCAGAATGAGGAAAGTGTTAATAACTTTGTAATTTTACTATAATATGTAAACATGACAGAACTAAGCACTCATGCCTTGTCACGTTTTAGAGCTTAACTATCTCACAGGTCAGCCAAATTTTGATGATTCATATTTTAATATTTTGGAAAGCCAAATAATTAACACACAGGTCATGCAGTGCTTCTCATGTGAAGTAAAGTATTCACTTTTGCTATAAAAAAATAACACAACCAGAACAAGGAATAACATTTCAAAAACTCAGCAAATTAAAATGTATGACTAACATATTTAAAACCATATTTCATATAAAGCAATCATACAAATTTTTTAAACAAACTTCATTTTTAGTTATTTATTGGTTTTCTGTTTCATTTTGTTATGGTATTTTCATCTTATTTGTTTTGTTTCTTGTGATTTTCATTTCTGTCTTTATTTTTGAGAGAGAGAGAGAGAGAGAGAGAGAGAGAGAGAGAGAGAGAGAGAGAAAGAGAGAGAGAGAGAGAGAGTAACATAAGCATGTGTGGGTTGGGAGATGCCAGGATGTGGGAAGAGTTTCAAAGGTGAAATACAAACAAAATATATTATTAAAACATTGGAAAAATCCAAACAAACAAACAAAAAAGAAAGGTAAGATCTCAAAGAGCTTCTTTTGTACACCAAAAATACAGGGACTCTCCATTCTATTTCCTCATTTCTCAAAATAATAAATCTTATAAGTAATTTATCTGATAACCAAAGGAGAAGCACAGTGAGAGGAACAGCAAAAGCATATTGGCTCAGAATCTAAAAACCAGCGGGCAGTTTACTGGCAATATGTCTTCAAATTTATTCTTACATTACAGAGGCTGTTGAAAGAAAAAATCATTCAGTTCTAAAATTCAGTGACTTCTGACCTAGAAACCGAATAAGGTCCATGTGGCTTTTGTCAAGGAGACTGAACATCTGATCTGATGACAAAAGCCAGTGAACTTACACAAAGAGCAGGGGATGGTAGTCTGAATACTTTCCTGACTAATAAGCAGTAGGGATGGTGTAACTGGCTGGACACAGAAGAAATCCTCACCTTCCATTCCAGGCAAAGGAGATTTCACCAGAGCAAAAACCTGTTATCTCAGGATTCCCTCCCATCCCATGAATGTCTAAAGTCCATAGACATACATACAAGTGGAGGACTTTTATCTTGAGAATTGAAGATTCTTGGAGGTACCCAGAGATAAGGACTATTTTGGCTTACAGGTATTATTGCCACCTTAAGGAGCAAGAACAGAAGCCAGTAGTAAGACTTGACGATCACTAGAAGGTAACAATCCCACACAGATACTGGATTTAAATTAAATTCATTGTAACAACAGTCCATGAAAGGACAACCTACCTTTCAAGATAAATATGAACTAACATCCTCTTTTCAAATGTTGAGAACACATGAACAAACCTAAGCCCCCTACCTTCATAACTAGATCATTCAAAACACTGAATAGTACCCACCACATAAAACTCCAGTGAAGTCAAAAGGTTCATTTGAAAGCACACCTCCGACAGCTTTGAGATTAATTAGAGGATGGGAGAGCCATCAAGTCTGAAACAGCTTTCATCTTAAATGGTTTGTTGTCAGTGAGAAGTTATACATTGTCTTAAACACAAAAGCATAATGGTTTCAGTAGAAAAACTAAGCTTCATTTAATAGTAAACTGAAAATGGAACTATTCAATAATAACTATTAAAGAGTTAAAATGGAAAAACAGTTAGTGTATTCTCCTCTAGGTAAGAATATTTCTCCAGCTCTTGGCAATACTTAGTTGCCTATAGTTCTTTTGAGTAAAGTTGAGGTCTCCTGGGATTTCCACCTTCCTCATTAGCATGTGTACTGTTGTGATTAATATTTAAGTCATGTGGAGACAGTTACACTTTGGAGACTTCCATCATGAAGAATCATACAGGGTACCACTATATAGACCAAGCAGGTTATATGTATTAAGGAATAAATAACATAACCATGTATATGTATTATATTTTAATATTTTAGGTATATATAACAACAACTAATGAAAAGGGGACCACAAATTTGAAAAAGAACTAGGAGAGATATGAGTGTTTGGAGAGAGGAAGAAAAAGGGATAAATAACCTAATTATAAATAAATAAATAAATAAATAAATAAATAATAAAACTGTTCATGAAACTAAGGAACCTCTGGGGTAGAAGCAGCTTCAATATTTGTTTAACTCAAGTTCTAGATGAGGCCAAAAAGCATGATAAGGACATTAAAGAGATATAATCACGGGAAATATCTCAAAGTAAGAAAAAGTATGAAGCACATATATCCAAGAACTTAAACAGGCTGCAAATAGGATCTCCTCAAATCTGTATCAATAGATATCACAGCTTAACACATGGTAATTAAAGGTATGGAAATACTGTCAAAGAAACCAGAAAGAACCATGGTTGCCCTTACAGAAAAATGCCCTCAGCTCAGGCTAATTTTTTCTCAAGGCTGAGAGTAAACAACTATACTTCAGACATTGCATTGTCTTCTAGAAGGTTCAAGAGAAAACGGTGAATAAGGACATTAAGTGAAATGGATAGATTAGACTATAGGAAATCACTAAGTGATTTTCAGTAATAGGAAATATAGAATCATCAGAAGTGGAGTACATACACAATCTTCTTTTCTCTGAGAGTTTTCTTTTCTATAATTGATGCATATACACATTGTGACACCATGTGATTCTCAGTAAAATTACATTTATAGCACTGTAGGGTAAAAAGAAGTAGAGGAAAGCTACATTTCCACATATTCTTTGGAATGATGAATATTTTACTTTATTATTATTATTATTATTATTATTATTATTATTATTATTAATCGGGTGTATCTGTGCATGTGCGTGCAGTATGTGCATGTTTGTGTGTGTGTGTGTGTGTGTGTGTGTGTGTGTGCATGTGTAACACTTATTTGGCTGTCCATAGAAGGCAGACGAAGGCATCAGATTACCTGGATCTAGAGTTAAATGTGATTATGTACTGCTTAATAGAGTGGTTGGAAAAGAAGAGTGGTTCTATAGTTCAGTAAGTGTTCTTGACTACTGAGCTCTCTCTCCAGCCGTGAACTTATTAATGTTGATTTCCCCAAACAGTAATCAACCTAATGTCTATGTTAAGTATGAAAGAAATCATCATAATAACTCTAAGAAAAAATCAATGAACAATCAGATAAGTAAAAAAAAGAAATAGTATTTTTAAAGTCTTTTGGAAAATCCCAATAGTTATGCAAGGAAAGATGGAGAAATGACAAAGATTAAACCAAGAGAAAACAACTGATGATAATGTACTGAAATCAGGATATTATCATTGCTACCTGAAGAAAACATCCTATAAACTTATTAGAAACATGACAACTGCCTGTAAAATAAATCCTGTAGATGTACTGAAAAATTAAACCATTTAGTTGAACAAAAATAATGTCTCAAGTCACTGTTTGCAAGTAACTTACTGAAAATTTGTTACCAATATAAGTTGAAAGTAAATACTTTTTTTATGATAAACCTTTAAATTTACTTATTCATTGTTTTGTGTGTGTATGTGTGTACACATGTATGTGCCATTTTGTGTTTCTTCATGTGTGCTTGTGTGTCTGTGTGTATTTATGCGTCTTCATGTGTATCTGTGTGTCTGTATCTTTTTGTGTGTGTTTATGAGCATGTGTGTGTGTGTGTGTGTGTGTGTGTGTGTGTTTGTGTTTGTGTATGACAGTGCATTTGTTGAAAGAAGAGGGCATATCAGATATTTTCTGTTTTGTGAGTTCTCAGGATTGAAATCAAAGTTACCAGGATTGGTAGCAATCACCAAGCCATATTGTTGGCTTGAAAGAAAATAGTTTTTAAAAGAAAAAACCAAGGGCAGCTCTCTGCATGTATGGGATAAAAATAAAGCTTCTCAACTTTCAAAAATTTTACAATGTGTGTTTGGCAAAACAAATGTGATTTTGTTATAATATGCTCTTAATTAATTGTGCTTATTTTTATCTACGGATCATCATGTTATGAGACAAGTACCTATAGCACAAATGAAATCGATGAAGGAATCCACAGAAGAATAGAGAGTACATAATCATATAAAATAAACGTGTTTATAATTATACAGATTATTGTTAGTTTTCATTTTAGTATCCTGTTAATCAAACTAGGTAACTGTACTTCCTTCTTTGATTTGTTTTGATTTCTTTTTTCTTTTCTTCTTCTAACTCTGCATGTACAGGTTTGCTATTTCAGCTCTGCTAGCCTCAAAGCTGTTCAGCTTTCACAAGGAACAATATCCTCTGTATGGAATACATCAATGCACCTTTCTTTAACACTTGTTATTTGCAAACAACTGAAGTGTACCTCTTGGAAAAAATGAAGTCGCAAATATTTGAATTTCATGGTCAAAGACGAGGTCAAAAGGGCCCGTGTTTTTATGTTATACCGTCTGTTCTGCTGGATTTATTAACATAATGATGAGATGCAAATTTAAATATCTACTTAGAGTTTTGGAATAATCTTTTAGTGCATGCTTGTATGCTTCTTGTAGAAAATTACTTTGAAATATTTAGACAATCAAACCAAGGACTTGTCACTTAGATGTGTTGTGGATGCACAGCCGCAGCCACATCAAAGATACAAGGGACATTATATTTTCATTAAGATGCTTGTATCTGTGAGTCTGACTAATCGTTTTCTTTCTCTGGCTGTGTTTAATATCTAGATTATACAAAAATTCTAAATACACAGAGAGAAGTGCCTTCTGAGTACCAGATTTTATCTCTTCTTCCTTTTTGACTCAAGGTGCTCAAAGTGATCAGTAGCTTCAGCCTCCAGCCACCATCTCTCCCCTACTGTGACGGATTGTCCCTCCTCATAAATGAATTATTTCTTTTTAAGCAGCTTTTTGTGACAGTGATGTAAAACATGTGAATGACTTACAAACTATCCAGCAAGATATAACTGTGAAAATACTGCTCCTGCCTCGCCTGTAATGAGAGCCTTCCCTTTGCATCTTTCCATCCTTAAAAATCATTCTGCTGTAGATTAAGAGAGAAGCAAGAAGTTAAATGCACTAGAATAGTCAGTATACCTGTGCTACATATTTGGCTCAATTGTGAAAAGAAGGTAATTTGGAGGCTTAAGAATAGGTTTTTCAATAAGTAGTTCAATAGCATTCATTAAAATGAAAGAAAACAAATTCCAGGTACATTTGAAATAAAATGAGAAACTTAAATTGCCATGAGAAAGGCAAGTTTAAAATTCAACACCTACCATTTATTTTCTGTTAGTATCTTTATGACAGTCCCTTTTATTTTTATCTTGTAACATTATATATGAGAATGAGAATGTAAGAATACACTTTTGATGTTTTTTTAAAGTAGATAAAAAAACAGTAATTTATAAAACTTATGGTGATTTATTCTTTATTTTGTTTACTTAAAATCTAATTTTATACTTAAATTTTGTTTACATATATGCAGGCTTTTAATACACATGAGTATTAAATATACTGGCTACATGTAGATATTATATTATTCCTTAAAATCATTTATATTTGCTATATCCTAATTTAGCTTGGTGTGTGTGCATGCTCATGTGTGTGTGTGTATGTGTGTGTGTGTGTGTGTGTGTATGTGTGTGTATGTGTGTGTATATGTGAGTATGTGTGTGTATGTGTTTGTATGTACATGTATATGTGCGTATGTGTGTGTGTATGTGTGTGAGTATGTATGTATTTGCCTTCAGTGATAATATAAGCATAATGAGAGTACTGATTTTGGCAGTTTCATTTGGATATTTCATGTCACTTTATAATTATACTTATTTATATCTTTTCTGGTTAATAAAAAAAACACTTACCTTAACTATTAAAATGTGTTAGAAAAAGAATAATATATCTTTAATAGGACTTTATCTCTAAAACTCAGTGAAAGTAATTTAATTAATGAGGTGTTTCTGTTAGTTCTTTCAGAATTTAATACAATGTGTTTTGGTCACATTTACTCCCTCTTAACATCCTCCTATACCCATCCCTTCTTCCATACCTGCCGTCTTTATTGCTGTGAAGACACACCATGACCAAGGCAACTGTTATAAAGGATGACATTTAACTGTTGGCTTACAGTTTCAGGGGCTCAGTCCAGTATCATCATGGAAGGGAGGATGGCAGCGTCCAGGCAGATGAGGTGCTGAAGAAGGAGCTTACAGTTCTACATCTTACCAGAAGGCATCCAGGAGAAGACTGATTCTTCTGTACTGGGTGAAGCTTGAGCACTAGGAGCCCTCAAAGCCTGACTATACAGTGGCATACTTCTTCCAACAAGGTCACACCTTTTCCAACAAGGCCAAGCATCTTTAAAACACTCACCACACCACCCCAAGTATTTGACCTATCTTTTTTTGTTTTGTTTTGTTTTCTTTTCTTTTTCTGTTTTTTATTGGATATATTTTATATTTACATTTCATTTCCTTGTTTCTGGTTCCCCATCCCCCAAAGGTCCCACATACCCTTTTCCCTCCCCCTGTTCCCCCATACACCCCTTCCCAATTCCCTGTTCTGGTATTCCCCTACACTGATGTTTTGATCCTTTCCAGCACCAGTGTCCACTCCTTCCTTCTTGTCAGATATCATTTGATATGTGGATTATGTATTTGGTGTCCCAAGAGTCTAGGCTAATATCCACTTATCAGTGAGTGCATACCATGAGTATTCTTTTGAGACTGGGTTACCTCACTTAGTATGATGTTCTCCAGCTCTATCCATTTCTCTAAGAATTTCATGAATTCATTGTTTCTAATGGCTGAATAGTACTTCATTGGGTATATATACCACATTTTTTTGTATCCATTCCTCCATTGAGGGACATCTGGGTTCTTTCCAGCTTCTGGCTATTATAAATAAGGCTGCTATGAACATCTTAATGGGCAGTAAGTACTTGAGTTTTTAAAATTATGCTTAAAATGGAAAATAATCAAAATATAAAATAGATGATACATAGTTCCATAGTAAAAATTAATATCATGTGATCTTTCTATGAAACTTAAATCCATTAAACTCCTAATTATCTAAAGATTATAAAATACAGCAGTGAGCAACCAAGTATATAAACAATTTTCTCTTGTAGGAATGTTTTAAAATAAAAAAAGTAAAATGACAATGGAGCAATTGAAAACATGAATATTGCATTCTGTTCATTGGTGTTAAAATTGAGTATATTCTGCATATTTCTTTATTTATGAAACTATCTTAGGCTTTAGAGAATAAGATTCTCTAAAAGATTTGCTTTGGGGTGTATGTGTTAAGCTTACCAGATATCTATATATGCATATAAAACATACATTTTCATCTTTATTTTAGTATTTCATTTCTAAAGTCACAACTTGTTTGTTTTTTAGCATAAAAGCCCATTAGCAATTCTGCTACAATTACTCCTGGAACACATGTTCCTCTGGGGATTATACTACCTAATAAGAGGAGATTCTTCCTTGCAATTCCATGATGTTTAAGAGATTTAAGATGCCTCTTTTTTATGTAGATGAAGAAAGATCTGAAAGATATATAACTTGAAAGTGGCTTACAACTTAAGAAAAGACACATAATCAGATAGTTAGCAATAAGAGATAAAATGTATACAAAGTCAGATGTCTTCAATGCATCCATTTCCAAAGGATAAGTACAGTTTTTCACATTAAAATCTTAATAATGTTCATAATTTGATCAGTGTATTTATAATATATTTATAATATGACAATTTACAAATAGAATACAATTTTATTTTAAATTTGTGCTCATCAATTCTAAAAACGCAGGTATTTCAGGCAATAAAGTGCTTGAGGACTGGAGTTAGGTTTCCAGAAGCTGTGTAAACATTCCAGACTTGATGGTGCAGAAGCGGAGTCCCAGTAGTAAGGATTCAGGAATGAAATAACCCACCTTCAAGCCTACAGAATCACAGTAACTAATGAGCACCAGGCTAATGAGAATCTCTGTCTCAATTGATAAGGATGGTTTGGTTGAGGATGATACCTGAGATTGTCCTCTGGTCTCCATACACTTGAAAACACACATGCATCAAAATCAACACACAAACCTACACCCATGCCTAATCTCCCTCTCCCTCTCCCTTTCCCTCTCCCTCCCTCTCCCCCCTCTCTTATACACACAAGAACACACAGAAACACACACCTACATATTCTCTCTCTCTCTCTCTCTCTCTCTCTCTCTCACACACACACACACACACACACACACACACACACACACACACACAGGAACACACACCAACAGATATAAATGAGACATTGTCATAATGACTACCTTTTAAAAAAGAGGTTGAATTATTTGAGAATGTGTTAATCAAAATTATTTGTTAATAAAATTTTTGAATTACATGTCTTTATTGCACAAGGTTTTGTGCTAAATGAATAGAAATTTCAGTCTACTATATCATGCTTATTCTTTATTGTTTTATTCTCAGTACTTTGTGAATGTACTGTTTTGTACATGAAAGTCTACATTTTCCTTTATCTTAGCTTTCAACAATTTTATGTCTTGTTACTGCAAGATTCTCAGTGTTATTTAAATATTAGAATTCACAGCTTGACATTTTTAATGCAAGTCAATCAGTACAGAATCTAAAAAGGTCACATCACTTCTTCCACTGTTTGTAACAATCCTTTCTTGGAAAAAAAATCTTTTAAAATGTGATTGAGCACATTCAATCAGATGCCCATGGCCTAAGGCTGGTCTTCAGTAGTATCAAAAACAACAAAAAGCCCACATACACATGGAAACGTAACAACTCTCTTCTCAAAGATAACTTGCTCAGGGAAGAAATAAAGCAAGAAATTGTCTAGAAAGAAAATTCTAGGAAGCAAGACTTCCTAGTATTTAATGAAAATGTTGACATATCATACCTAAATTTATGGTACACAATGAAAGCAGTACTAAGAGGAAAGTTCATAGCACTAATTGCCCTGGTAAAGAAACTGGAGAGATCTTACACTAGCATCTTAACAGCATACCTGAGAACTCTAGAACAAAAGAAGCAAACTCACCCAAGAGAAGTAGAAGGCAGGAAATAGTCAAACTCAGGGCTGAAATCAACCAAATAGAAACAAATAGAACAATACAAAGAATCAACAAAACCAAAAGCTGGTTCTTTGAGATCATCAGCAAGATAGATAAACCCCCAGCCAACCTAAAGGGCCCAGAGGCAGTATCCAAATTAACAAAATCAGAAAGGAGGGGGGAGGCATAACAACAGAAGTGGAAGAAATTAAAAAAAAATAATCAAATCCACACTCTAAAAGCCTATACTCAACAAAACTGGAAAATACAGATGAAATGGATGGTTTTCTAGACAGATACCACATACCAAAGTTAAATCAAGAGTAGGTAAACTATCTAAACAGGTCCAAATTGCATAAGGAAATAAAAAAAGTTGTTAAAAAAACCTCCAAACCAAAAAAAGCTCAGAGCCAGATGGATTTAGTGCAAAATTCTACCATACCTTCAAGGAAGACCAATATTTCTCAAACTATTCCATAAAATACAAATAGAAGAAACACTACCTAATTCATTCTATGAAGCCACAATTACTCTGATACCCAAACCACACAAGGATCCAACCCAAAAAGAAAACTTCAGACCAATCTCGCTTATAAATATCAATGCAAAGATAATCAAGAAAATTCTTGAACTGAATTCAAGAACACATCAAAACCATCATTCACCATGACCAAGTAGGCTTCATCCCAGGGATGCAAGGTTGATTGAATATATAAAAATCCATTAACGTAATCATCTACATAAACAAACTAAAAGAAAAAGATCACATGATCATCTCCTTAGATGCAGAAAAAACATTTGACAAAATACAACACCTCTTCATGTTAAAAGTATTGGAGAGATCAGGAATTCAAGGCCCATACCTAAACATAACAAAAGCAATTTATAGCAAACCACCAACCAATATCAAATTAAACTGAGACATCCTGAAGCAATGCCACTAAAATCATGGACAGGGTAAGGATGCCCACTCTCCCCATATCTATCCAATATTGTACTCAAAGTACTAACTAGAACAATAAGACAACAAAAAGAGATCAAGGGGATACAAATTGACAAAGAATAAATAAAGGTATAACTATTTGTAGATGATATGATAGTATCCATAAGCAACCCTAAAAAATATTCTACCAGATTACTTCTCCAGCTCATAAACAACTTCAGCCAAGTGAGCAGATATAAAATTAACTCAAATAAATCAGTAACCTTCCTTTATACAAATGATAAATAGGCTGAGAAAGAAATTAGGGAAGTAAACCCCTTCACAGTAGCCACAAATAATATAAAATATTTTGGGGTAACTCTAATCAAACAAGTGAAAGACCTGTATGACCATAACTCAAATTCTCCCAAGAAAGAAACAGAAGAAGATCTCAGAAAATGGAGAGCTCTCCCATGTTTGGCAGAATTAATATAGTAAAAATGACCATCCTACCAAAGGCAATCTATAGATTCAGGGCAGTCCCCATCAAAATCCCAACATGATTATTCAAAGACATGGAAAGAGCAATTCTCAAATTCATCTGGAGAGGAAGAAAAACAATTCTTAATAATAAAAAAAAATGGCTGGGGGAATCACGATCCCTGACCTCAAGCTTTACTACAGAGCAATAGTGGCAAAACCTGCACGTTATTCCCACTGTTTCTTTTGGTATCTGATGGTGATTCCAAATTCTATGAACACACCATACCACACCCAGAAATAATCGAGAGTTCAGTTAAACTGTTCCAACTGAAGAGGCCATTATCTCCTGTCCTTTTTACCAGCTTTCCTCTTCCCAGACAGCAATGTGGTTGGTCACTGGGCAGTTTGGATGCTTATGCATGGAGCGTTCTGTACTTGAGCTTCACGGGACTCATTTTGCAGAAAAGATTTATTGGTGTAAGGAGACTGCTTTGGTGGGGGGAAACTGTTTTGTAGTGGGAACTGAGAGGTGAGAGACTCTCAGAACTCAAAGGGAAGGAAGGACCTTAGATGACATGCCCAACAGTAGGGTGAGGGAATTTATAGAGCCCACCTCCAGCAGGAAGACCAGGCATCAAGTGAGAGAGGGGGTTGCCATCTCACAGTCACAACTCTGACCCATAATTGTTGCTTTCTGAGAGACCTGCAGGGATAGAAATGGAGAGGAGCCTGAGGAAAAGAAGGTCCAGTGACACTCTCAAAGTGCGATCCAGCTCAGGGGGAGGTCCCAAGGTCTGACACTATTACTGAAGCTATGGAGAACTCACAGAAAGGGACCTTCGAAAGACTCTACAAGCAGCAGGAAGAGTCAGATGCAGATATTTGCACTTCCAACCAATGGACAGAAGCTGCTGACCCCTGTGGTTGAATTAGGGAAGAGTTGGAAGAACTTGAGGAGGAGGGCGACCCTGTAGGAGGATCAGCAGTCTCAATTAACATGGACCCCTGAGATCTCTCAAACACTGGACCACCAACCAAGCAGCATACACCAGCTGATATGAGGCCACCAACATGTATATAGCAGGACCGCTGGGTCTGGTTTCAGTCAGAGAAGATGCACCTAACCCTCAAGATAATGGAGGCCTCTGGGAGTTTAGAGGCCTGGTTGGGTGCAGGGTGAGATGTGAAACAGTCAGACAATGGTCATGGGTGGGGGAGTAAAATAGATTATAAATAAACAAAGATTTAAAAAAATGTGATTGAGCTGTGACATCGTTTTTTTTTTTCCCTGTGATTTGCTACCCTCATGGGAAAATGACCACTAAATGGTCAAAATTTATATACTTGAAACACAGGCTTACTGAGGTGGTCCAGAGGTGGCCCACTGTAGCATGTAATTATTAAAAAACCCATCCAGGCTATCGCTGGCTACTCTCAGGCCGCAGTGGTCTTCCTGCCTACATGGTCATCCCCCTGTGGTGGTCTGCCCATCCTGAGGTTAGCTGAGGGAGCACACTAGCCTTCCTAGTCATTGGTCCCCCGAGGCTAGACCACTAGCCCGCTGCAACTTGCTATAGCCCTCTCCTCCCCAATTCCATCTTAAGAAAACTCGAGGGGCTTGGAATTTAAGTCAGATTTATAACAGTAAATTCTCAACCCACAAAATGCCCACACCAAGAACGTAAAACTCAACTGATATAAACACAAGCTGCACACCTAGATGGGGGGGGGGCAAATCTACCCTCCATATGATTTACATATATTTAATCATCTATCCAAGAACTCTCCACTGCTAATGGCTCCCAAGACAGGCTTCTGGTTCCTCTTCTTCTCCAATAGGTTCCATCGTGTCTTTTCATCTCTCTCTCTCTCTCTCTCTCTCTCTCTCTCTCTCTCTCTCACCTGCAAAACTCTCAGCCTGCCTTCTCTTCCCACTGCCCAATCACAGGCTTGAGCCTCATCTTTCACCTGCCCTCACCTGTGTGCGGAGAGCGATCTACAGTCTATGCATCCCAAGGTTTCTGAAGGAGACCTTCTAGTCTTCTTGTCATCCACCTGGGAGCTGTCCAGGGGCCAGCCTGGCAGGGGCAGTCAGCCCCCGGGCATCACGGGCAGTAGCGCTAGCCCTTTAAGTAGAACCAGAGCTGGAAGATTCCGTTGGTGAACTGGCAGCAGAAGCCATGGTGGTGTGAGTGCTCCCACTCCCGCTGGACTATCTTGAAGGCAATGTCCTAGTAGGGCGGGCCCGCGTGAGTGCAGGATGGCAAAAGTACAGGTTGTCTGCCCAAGCCTCCAGGAGTACTGGGGTATGGCGCCCTTACAGAAGAGGTCCGGGCAGAAGATGTTGAATTTGTAGCCCTGCACGATCTAGGGCGGCGGGTGGTCAAAGTTGTATTGCGTCTGGTTGTATTTGTTCCACTTGAAGCCCATGTGCATGCAGTTGAAGAAGAGAGGCTTGTGCAGCTTGTACTTGTCGGACCACAGGTAGGCGTGGCCACCCAGTGGCATCTCCACGCTGAACTGCTCCTCGTCCTGCCCTATGCCTTTCCTTGCAAGCTGGAAGATGTCCCCAGAGCTCTCGCTAGCATCACCTGAAGCCTGATGCTGCTGGTACTGCAGGTCCTCCTGTGGCTTCAGCACCTGTGCATCTGAGTGAGCCCTGTGGGCAGCCGCGGGCTGTAGAGGCTGGCGTTGTAGTTGTTTAGACTCTGCAGGATCAGGTCCTCCTCCATCAGCTCTGCTTTGCCGGCTGCCTCCCCCTCTGCCTCCCCTGGTGCTCTGGCCTCCTCTGGGTCCACTGTGTCCACTGAAGTCCCGGGGCTAGGGGGCTGCTCCTCAGATTCAGCACTGTAGGTGTTCGTGGGCTCTGACTTGAGGATGGGGGACAGTGGCTCGCTTTCCACGCCCTGCTCCTGCTTCAGTTGGAACAGCTTCTGTCTAAGAACCTTGGTGGTGCTCACGGAGCCTGGCCCTGGTCCTGTGTGCACGCAACGGCTGCAGCAGGCTCTCCCAGTAGCCCATATCGAGGTTGGGGCCTCCGGCACGGACTTTGCCCTCAATGCCCGGGAGAATGACCTGCAGGTGGTTGTTAAGTCTTTCCTTTGAACACAGAGATAATGGAGGCATTGAGTCCCTCACAGCACTCGCCTGGGCTTTTACCAGAGGCCTCCAGCTTGTGGAGATTAGCGATTTCATCCTCTGTGATGGTCATCATGTCCCACCAGAAGTCCAGGTTCATGCCCTGCCCCAGTTCCATGGACACCTGGATGTCCACTAGAAGGTCCTCCATGTCTGCCATCGTGAGACCGTTGAGGAAGGTGTAAGGTTCGCGCATCTCCACGGCGAGGTCAAAGTCTTCCTCTGCATTGATGCATTTGGCCAGCTGGTTGTTGGGCGTGACCTGCCCATCTCAGATTCGGATCTTAGAGCGAAGCTTGGCATGCCTCAAGTGGAAGCTGTCCTTCGGCTTTTCCCAGGTCTTAAAGTGTTCTGCCTCCTTCTCCCTCTGCAGCTACTCCAGCTCCTGCTCCTGCTTGGCTTTCTCTGGTTCCTGCTCTAGCCGCAGCCTTTTGACCTTTTACAGCTGCAACCAGTTCTCCAGGATCCACATGTTGTGCTCCTTCGGCTGCTTTTCTCCCAGGTGGCTGATGCTTTTTTTTTTTTTTTTTCCTCCAATGCCTTCTTCCGGATGAAGACGCCTAGCAGGTTGTTGTCTGCAAAGGAGTTGTTGGTGTTGGTGTGTCTCTCATGTACTCCTCACCCAGCCCATCTTCTGGTGCTCCTTGCGCTCCTTTGTTTCCTTCTTGGTCAGTTGCCTTGCAAACTTCTCCTCAGGGGCCTCGAAGGCCTTGAGCAGCTCTTCCTGCTGCTCCAGCTCCTCATGAAGCCGCAGTCGTTCCTGCAGACGCTACTGCTGGCTCAGAGCCATGACAGCTGCTCCGGGACTCTGAGAATATCTTGGGTAGTTCGAGCTAGATGCTGATGACCCTGGGGACCAAGAGCGCCAGTGACCCTTCCGGGCTTGGGAGCCCTGTGCCTGCTCCTCTCCCGAGTCAGGGTGAGGACTGGTCCTCTGAGCACCATCAGGGTGGCCGAAGGCTGCTCTGGCTTCGCCCCCTAGACTTCTGCCGCCTGTCTCCTTCCCAATCTGATTTGTGTCCATGGCTGCGCGGATTGCATTCACTCTAGGGCTCCTGTTCCTGGTGCCTTTGGCTTCTGCACCTGTGGCTTTAGCTCCAGCTGCCGCCCAGGCTCCAGCTCGGCTACTTCCAACAGAAGTGAGAATCCAGACCTATTTGAGGTCAGCACTGCCATAAAAACTTTATATACTTTTTTTTTTTTTAAACTAAGCAGGAAGGGGAGTTCAGGACCCAGGTGAAATTTGGCTTTTCTATTTTTTTTTTATTTTTTTAGTCAATTTATTGACTAAACTGTATATGTCTTCAAACACACCAGGAAGTGGGCATTGGATCCCATTACAGATGGTTGTGAGCCACCACGTGGTTGATGGGAATTGAACTCAGGACCTCTGTAAGAGCAGCCAGAGCTCTGAACCCGCTAGCCATCTCCTTAGCCCCCAAGACTAGATAGTTTTAAAGAGGCAATTTTTTAAGTGTTTGAGTTTGTAAAGCCAGGGAAAATTTTAAGTCTGTAAAAGGGTTTATACCTTGATGTCTTCATGTGTGATCTCAAGAATGGACAAAAAACAAAACAAAACAAAACAAAACAAAACAAAATAAAATAGGTGTGTCCTAACAGCAACGTGTTTCTGTATTAAGTTGACAAGGGGTCAGCTGTATTGGCTAGATTTATGTCAATGTGACACAAGTTAGAGGTATCTAAAAGGATGGAACCTCAACTGAACTGAACAAAATACCTTCATCAGGTCCACCGCCTCCAGCCCCTCTAGCTCCAGGGGCATCAACATTCTTTTCTGTGTGTACCCTGCACATGCATACACACGTAAATTAAAACAAAAATATCTTTTAAGAAACAAGCAAAAAAGTAGGAGTTGCAGGGGGTGGGGGTGCAGGGGAAGTGTTGAGGCAAACTAAAAGAGCCTGTCCTACTTAGAGAAGGTCTAAGAGCTCAGGCCGTCGTCTGTTGAAAGATGCCTGCCTATGACCCCTGAGGCCTAGATTTCATTCCAGTACCACAAAAAGGTCTTACTCCTGTAATCCAAACACCTGGGAGGTAGAGGCAGGAGAAATAGGAGGTACTTAAGGCCAGCCTCCTTCTAAGAAACTGTTTGTTTTCCTTCTCAAAACAAGGAAAGGTGCTGCAGGGGCTGGGGGAGGGGCAGGGGGTCCAGGGTGTGTGTGTGTGTGTGTGTGTGTGTGTGTGTGTGTGTGTGGTGGCAGTGGGGGGTGGGGGTGGTGGTGCACACCTTTATTCTTAGTATTCTGGAAGTCAGAGACAGGCAGATTTCTATGAGTTCAAGGCCAGCCTGGTCTACAGGACAAGTTCTGGGACAGCCATGGCAACACAGAGGAAAAACCCTATCTCAAAAAAAACAAACAAAAACAAAAACAAAAACAAAAAAACAACCAAACAAAAAAACAAAACAAAACAACAACCAACCAACCAAAAAATCAACAAACAAACAAAAAACCCCAACAAAACAAAACAACAGTGACCAGAACTTCTCAGTCCTGTGTGCACAGTCTGGGAGTGAATCTGAATCTTACTACCTTAGTTGATTTCATAGCTCCCCACCCCACCCCACCCCAGCAGAGGACTGAAGTGTATATTTTACATACCAATGAAGACCTGGCTTCTTGCTTCCTTCTCCCAGCATCCCTCAGTCCCTACCTGGCACACCATGCCCCCAGCATGAGTTTTCCAGCCTCTTCCCCAACAGGTTCCTCCCTATATAATCCTATAATCCAGACCTCTCTCTCTCTCTCTCTCTCTCTCTCTCTCTCTCTCTCTCTCTCTCTCTCTCTCTCCACTCTGTCTTGGAACTCACTCTGTAGGCAAGGCTGTCATTGAACTCTGAGGTCTGCCTGCCTCTCTCTCCTCAGTGCTGGGATTAAAAGCATGCACCACCACTGCCAGGCAAGACTTTAAACATTAAAAAAAGGGTGGGGTGGAACAAGTATTTACATATGATCTTTTTTTTTTTGATATTTTCTATATTTTCTGTTTACATTCCAAAGGCTTTCCCCTTTCCCAGTTCCCCCTTCACCATATGTCCCATAAGTCCTCTTCCCCCAGACCAATCCCCACCCCACCCCCATTTCTCTGTTCTGATACTCTCTTACAAAACTGGATCCAGTCTTTTCAGGACCAGGGTCCTTTCCTTCCTTGGGAATCTTTTGATTTGCTAATTGTGCCTTGAGTATTCAGAGCTTTTGGGCTCATTAATATCCACTTATCAGTGATTGCATTTCATGTGTATTCTTTTGTGATTGGGTTAACTCACTTAGGATGATATTTTCCAGATCCAACCATTTGCCTACAAATTGCATGAATTCATTATTTTTAATTGCTGAGTAGTATTCCATTGTATAAATATACCACATTTTCTGTATCCATTCCCCCTGTGAGGGACATCTTGCCTCTTTCCAACTTCTGGCTATTATAAATAAGGCTGCTATGATGAACTCAAGAGACAACAGGTGCTGGCGAGGATGTGGAGAAAAAGGAACAGTCCTACACTGTTGGTAGGATTGCAAGATGGTACACCTGCTCTGGAAATCAGTCTGGCGGTTCCTCAGAAAATTGGGCATGACACTTCCAGAGGACCCTGTCATACCACTCCTAGGCATATACCCAGAGGATTCCCCTACATATGATCTTCAAACACACTGGCTTGGTTCATGACTGAGCTTCGAATTGGAACAACCACTTTGAATAAATGTCCTTTCACCCTTCAGTCAGCCCTTCCCTTGAGACCCAGAGTGTGTGATGTTGCCTGGATTCCCTTCTTGCCCCTCTTCTAGCATGGCTGTATGTCTGCATTGAAGTCTGTAGATCAGAGCTACCTCTATTCATTCCTCCTCCTATATATGTATTTGATAAATACACATATTTATGTATTTCCCTTCAGATTATTAGACATGAAGACAGCACATACAAGAGAGAATTCAATAAACTGGTTCTTAATGAACGGGTTAATACTATGTAATACTATGGTTTCAAACTCTAATTAGAGGAACATAAATCTTCATCTAAATCTTGTTATTCTTTTGAGAACCATCATCACCCATGATGTGGATTAATCTTATAAATTTCTAAAGAGAGTTTTCATCATGATGATGGCTCCCTGACACAGTTTATTTATGCTCTAATATAGCACTAAAACCTTTAATACCAACTCTCTGTTATATCCTCCGTTTCCTCAGTTTTCCCATATGAATGGCGTGGTCATTATAAGTACTTGCAAATGCTTCATAGTCTGCCTGATTTAGCTCTAGTCTGTTGTCCCCTACTGCTAACCATATTGACCCTACACTCCAGTTACTGCAGACCATCTGCTCATCCTAGAACATGTCAGATGACCTCATACTTAAGGGACCTTAAACTGGTTTTTCCTCATACTTGTCTGTGCTTTTCTCAAGGTATCTGCCCTGACATTGTCTAAATTTTGGAACCGTTGGTATTATTTTCCCTACCATTAAAACCAGTCTAAGCAAATTTTGCACAATTAGTTCCCATACAGACCTTTCAACCCTAATCTTGCTCAAGAAACACATTATCACAGAATGGTTTTAAATACAGAAGAGCCGTCCACAAGAGTATGGGAATCACACACATACTCACTCAAAAAAAAAAAAAAAAAGACTTCCCCTCTCTAGCAACCAAGAACTACTTGGTGAGGAGTTGAGCATGGACATATGTAATTGACTTATTTTGTAATATTGATTGGCTTGACACTGTGCACATGATGGATAGTACTAATCTAACTTAGTAGGTTATACAGGTAAGGCATGAAGTTTGGTGGGGAATATTTTCAGAAGAATGAGGAGAAATGTCAATATACTCATATATACCTATGAAATTCTTAACAGTGAGAAACTAAAATAACAACAAGAAACAATGTATTTGGGAGCACTATGGGGAAGGTTCAGTTAGTAAGGTTCCTAGAATTCATATGGGAAAAAAGCAGACACAGCAGTGTGCCCTTTTATGGAATGTCAGGAACAGGTGGGTCACTTGGGCAGGCCCAATGAATATAATGAGCTCTGAGCCAATAAAGAACTCTGCCTCAAAAAAGGAAAAAAGAGATCTTGACATCTTTCCTCTAACTTCTACGCATAGGAGCACTCACGTGCACAAACACAAATGAGCTTTCATATAGCAACATCTATAAACCAATAGAAACATAAGCACCTGCATCCAGTGCCCTTAGGAATCTGACCTCACTAGCATCTGTAAAAATAACCGTCATGGAAAAGATGCTCTAGGTAAGACTCGAAAAGAATGTGGAACATTGAAAAATATACAGCCAGAAGAAAGGGCTCATCGTCAAAGGAAACAGCTAGGGAAAAGAACTGACTTTAGGCTTTACTGGGAGGTATAGAAAGCAATGTAGGTTGGATTAGGCTTGATGAGTTAGGAGAGCTACAGACATTTCCCTGAGGACTTGTTTCTAGTGGTCTGTTATTTGTCTCTGGGATGGATGAGGAAAGTAAGTCCCTGACATGTAACAGGCACATATATGATATTTATCAAAATATGAGCTCTGCCTTATTGACTACCCCATAAAACAAAACAAAAAATAAAATAAAATAGAACAAACAAAAAAGCCAGCACATAAAAACTATGAGTGGGCCAGCTGTACCACTTAGTCTGGAGGTTGAAGTATGGGGTCTCTTTAATACAGGCTTTCAAATACAGCTTGAATTATATAGTAAGGCTGTGTCTTAAATCAAAAAGAATTAAAGAGAAGTTAGATAGCTCCAGTACAGGCAGACCCTCAAACTTTCCCAGATTTTCTTAGATGTCAAACTGGTATAAAATAGAACATTTAAAACATGATTAATAGACACTACATCTATGGGATTCAGAAATTATATAGAAGCGTTTCCTTACTAAGAATATTTTATAATTGCATGGCTTCCATCAATTAGAGATATGTGCATGGTTTGGGATATATTCCAAGTCATTGGAATAATTTCCAAACATAATAATTGCTCATCATTATCTCAAATTATCTACTTAATTTGTAAAGTTTAATTTCCATGTTATTCCTACAACTATACAAGGACTGATACAACCCTCTAGTGGATCATCCTCTTTCCTCAAATATATAGTTCTTATGTTTTGACTTAAAGTAAGACAGCAAATCCCATTATGTTGGCGTGGATGCTTAATAAATGTAATTATATGGAGACCAGTTAAACTGGATGCAAAACAATCCATGAGCAAATTACAGTACTAAATGAATTCTTCCCACCATTATGAATATATAATCTTTATTCCACTTTTCTTTCTAGTTGATTGTCTCTCTTGAGGTCAGTGAGAAAAATTTACATAGTTGCCTTTTATGTTAATCTCTTGAGGTAAACTCTACAAAGCTATCAGAAAATGAAAAAAATCATCTGATTAATTGTTTCTGATGTTGAACAATTAGAAGAAACCAATCATTTGCATTTTAATAACATTGTAACCATCTGTTAAATGAATACATTAATCTTGATTAGCTTGGTTCCTGACACTGGAAGTCAGGGTTTACTCATGTGTACAAGGAAGCTCAGAGTTTTAAAGTCATATATAGCTTCAGTTTCCACACTAAAATGTAACTCCACTTGCTGATGGAGTACAGAAATGAAATAAAAGATGAATTACAAATATTAGAGAAGAAATCAGATAATTTCAGTTGATAAAGGACTGATTTCATCTGTTTTGTTCCATAAAGCTTAATGTAAATCATTCTGTTGCTGGCCAATGACACAACTGTAGTTGCTTTTTCAACAAAGTAAAGTATGAATTAGACAACTGTAGCTAAAATATTGCCCTTCAAACCTGTGATAGGAAAGATAAAACCATTCAATTAATAGGGAACCACTCTGCCTTGTCATTAACATGAAGATTAAGAGCCCATTTTACTGTCACATTCCACAAATTTCACTCCTTCCAAATGTTCCCTTTGTGATTTTATTACTTTGACAACAGTATTCATTACATTTATAATTTTATTAATATTCCCTACCAGTGCTAGACCCACATGCATTTATGATTCTCTATGTAAAATACTCATAAGAAATAAGATTTTCTTTGTTTTTAAATAATAACAAAATAGCTCAATAGATCACAAAACTGACAGCAAACACACAGAACTTTCAAAATCCTTGTTATTGAAAATGCCATGTAGATTCCTACTCGTTATAGTAAACATAGGTAGAAAGAAGTAACATTCTATAACAACAGTTAAAGAAGTATTAAAGAAAAACTTGGGCCTATCTTGATGGTGCATGCTTTAATCCGAGAACTCATCAGGGAGGCTGAGCATCTCTGTATATATAAAGTTGCCCAAGTCCCGCATAGCAGTTCCAGGCTACAGAGAAAGTCATTGTCTCAAAAAAATTCCACCAAGCAAGCAAAACAAGAATAAAGGAAACAACAACAACAACAACAACAACAACAGCAACAACAACCTTTCTGTTTGTAGATCAGCATTATGTTCACATAGAAAATCTCAACTAACGTTCAACTGTAGGGTCCAGGACAAAGTCTCAAATTTCCCATTCCTTTGGCTCTAGGATTGATGTATGATGAGAAATATAACTACCTTTTGTTTGAACAAATTCATTGTAAACAAGTTACTCATGACATACAATGTAAAAAGGAAAGAGAGGTGGTTTGAGTATGCTTGGCTCAGGGAGTGGCACTATTAAGAGGTGTGGCTTTGACAGAGTATGTGTGACAGTGATGGAGGAAGTGTGATCTTGTTGGAGGAAGAGCAACACTGGGGGATTGAGCAATGTGACCCTCATCCAAACCATGTGGGAGTCAGTCTTCTCCCAGGGTCCTTCAGATGAAGATGCAGAATTCTCAGCTCCTCCTGGACCCTGCCTTCCTTGGACTCTGCCATGTTCTTGCCTTGATAGTGATAGACTGAACCTCTGAACCTGTAAGCCCGCCCCATCTAAATTTTGTCCTTTTAAGAGTTGCCTTGGGTATGGTTTCCATTTCACAGAAATGGAAACCTTAACTAAGACAGAAAGTCTGCTCAAAAATTTTTAATCCAATTGTGTGGATTTTCATGTTAAAATAAAATTAACTCACTCCAAACTTAAAGTTCATATCCAGTTCCTATCTCATCTAATATCATTGGATCAGCTGGTGATCTGAGTGAGACCTTCCCCCTGCAGGCTCAGGACCTTGAACATTTTGTCCCCAGGAGACATTTCTGTTTGGGAAGTTTATAGAGGTGAAGTGACGGCTAGGGTTGATTATAAGGATATATAACTGATTTCCACATCTAAATCAATCCAACCACTTCCTGAGTATGGATGGAAATGTGCTCTCTCACTGTTCTGCACAGATTGCCGCAGTGATGCCTTTGCTGCCATGATGGAACTCATAAGTCAAAATAAAGTTTTCCACAAGTAACTTTTGTTCATATTGTTTATCACAGCAGCACCAAAAAGCAAACAAACAAAAATCAAATTACTCACAGAGATAGGGAAAGAAGCAGAGAATTGTCAGAGAGATTTCTCAGAGTAATACATTTAAATTAAAAAAATCAATATTTCGACAGGATCCATATTTAAAGCTTTAACCCATCGTGGCAGTTTTCTTGAATTTTAGTGTTGGAGAACAGAATTCTACACATGCACACAATTTTTCATTCTGTGCACTCTGAAAACTCATGAGCGTCACTTAGCATGGATTTTATAGCTCCTACCCCCTAATAATATAATTAGAATTTCAGTTGCTATGGTTTATAAACTGTGAGTATTTGCACAAATTAAAACTTATTTCTGGCACTCTAGATTTCAAATCACTGTGTAAATAACAGCTGCGCCGCATGACCAGTTCCATTGCTCCTTTCGGAGTCTGTCAGTCACTGGTCACTGTGCATCTGTCACAGTGTCCCTGCACAGAGAATACACTGTGCAGTTGTTTCTGCCTCCCCATCTCTCGATGATAAGCCATATGACATTTATGAAGTGTGAATAATTGAAAGAGGGCGTTGGTCAATGAAGATGAAAATGCAGGTTACAAAGCTAAAATGCGAGCTGGAAATGAACATGGAGAAGAACGGAGACCTAGAGAGGAAACGGAAACCACTGAAGTATGGACGCTGGCGAACTGGAGGGAAACCAGACAGGAAAATGTAGGAAATCACCATGGCAAGGTCTGGGACAGGTCTGAGGAAGTGTTGAGATGGGGTAGCTCCAAAGCTACCCCAGGCATACTTCCCAACTGCTTAAGGCGCAGAGAACCAAACACTTGACATCAACACAAAGTCGGCATGTGATGTACTGGAAAAGCACAGATAAGATGGTAGAAGCACACGTTAACCTTCTAAAGAAAGGTAAAGACCATTCAATTAGTCTACAAAGAGAATTAAAACATTTTAATGCTCATTAATATTTTCAATAATATGGCAGAAGCTAACTGTTAACTCACTCATTTTTCTTGCTTCTCCGTGTGTAGACACGCAGCAGTGATTTGAGTCAATGTGGCAATTCGGTTTTGAAGCTCAAGAACTATTATCTGCTAATTGATTATTAAGGTTATTGGGTTGTGTAGAGTTCCTTTGGGTCAGTCATCTCTGTTGTCTAGTATTTATGCAACAAGGACATTTTCAGTAATGAACAAGAAGGGCAAGTGAGCGATCAATATGACCTGTATATATCTGTATATACACCTAAATATAATCTGTTCAGTTTGTATATTGTTACTTAGATATAAGCTTTTAGAGCTGACCACTTGGCACTGGACTAAATATTCTCTTAATAAAAGAACAAATGATGGGTGACTAGCCCAGGGGTAATGAAGGGGTATAGACTGTAAATATCTGACAGGTGTTTTTTTTCTTCCTGGATATATCTACAGCTTTTTTTAACTGTTCACTTTTTTGCTTTGTTCGTATCCCCTTTTACTTTTGTCAAGTTTTATTAATATTACTCACCTTGGACATGTTGGACGCGGCTGGGATAGAACTCAGGACCACACATTTTAGATTAGTGCGCTATCAGTGGCTGATCATGCACCTCTGATTGCATGTTTAAAGGTGCAGTGTCCTTTTGAGTTTGACATGAAAATTGCTCTAATTCTTTTATTTGGGGGCTTTCAAAATTAATTAATTAATTAATTAATTAATTACTTTAATTGATTGATTTTAATTAATTAATATCAAGCTCTTCCTCCTTCCAAGTAATCTCCCTCAGAGGGGCCGTCCGTCCATCCCCATTTCCCCTTGACCTCTGAGAGGGTGGGGCTCCCCCTGGGTACTCTCAACCCTGGTGCATCCAGTCTCTGCCAAGGTAGGCACATAACTTTTTCACTAAAGCTAGACAAGGCAGCTGTGTTAGGGAACAGATACTATAGCTCAGGGAGAGGCTCAACTCCTGCATTTGAGGGGGCTCACACAGATACTGAGCTGTCCATCTGCTACATATATACGGGGACCTCGTCCAAGCCTGTATGCATTCTTTGGTTGGTGGCTCAGTCTCTGACAGTTCTGAAAGGTCCAGGTTTGTTGACTCTGTTGGTCTTCCTATGGGGTTCCCGTGGCTAAAGCTTTTGCCTGTTTGTACAATAATTTTCCCTGACTGGCCTGTCTTGTCTGGCCTCTGTGGAAGAAGCAGCACATAACCCTACAGAGACATGATCTGACAGGGTCGGGGGATACCCAAGGGAGCCTTCATTCTCTCAAAGGAGAAGGGAAGGAAGGGTGGGAGATGGACTGTGGGAGTTGGCACCAGGAATTGGAATATATACAATTGTGAATACATTACTGGTATTACATCTTCTGGGAACCCTCTGGTAGTTTTGCATCTAACATGCATGGCCAGTGATTTCTGTCTATTGATCTCCACTCAGGTGACAGGAAGGTTAAATAGATCACACTGCAGACTCTACAGTGGGCCATTCTGGCAATTGACTCCAGGTCAGGCACTCTTCAGACTAGTATAATTTTTATAAAGAATTAAAATATTTTAGTTGCTAATGTTCCTAATACTTTTAAATCACTAGATAGTATATGGTAATTTCATTAATTTTCATTTTTCCAATGTTTATAAACAATGATAATACATTCTACATCCCCTGATGAATTTTTAAAGTTGAACAAAATAATGCAAGAATTCCTAACTCTTGATTAGTAAAGAGTTTGGTATTATGTAAGTCCACCACGACTTGTTCTCTCTCTCTCCTTTTTCTTTCTTTCTTTCTTTCTTTCTTTCTTTCTTTCTTTCTTTCTTCCTTTCCTTTTTTCTTTCCTTTTCTTTCTTTCTTCCTTCCTTCCTTTCCTTTCTTCCTTCCTTCTTTCTTTCTTTCTTTCTTTCCTTCTTTTCTTTTTCTTTCTTTGTTTCTTCCTTTTCTTTCTTCCTTCTTAACTTCTTTCTTTCTTCCTTTCATTCTTTCTTTCTCTTCCTTTCTTCTTTCTTTCCTTGCTCCTCCCTCTCCCTCTCCCTCTCCCTCCCTCTCTCCTTCTTTCTTTTTTTCCATATGGAGTATCTGTATCGCATTTTTTCTTTTTCTTTTTTTCTGTTTTTTAAATTTTCAATATCCATATTTATTCTTACAAATATTAAACTATATGATTAGATGTACATTCTTCCTTCTATTGTCTGTCTAAGTAGAGATTTCTAAAACCTTTCTTAGCATCCTGTTCAACAAACCTTTATTACATTTCTCCCTGGATAAACTATAAATTTTCTTTGGGGGGGTGCTATATGTGTCACATTTCTCTTTATTTTTATAGAAACTTTTTTATTGGATATATTCTATATTTACATTTCATTTCCCTTTTTCTGGTTCCCCCCAAGGTCCCACATGCCCTTTTCCCTCACCCTGCTCCCCCATCCACCCCTTCCCACTCCCCTGTTCTGGGATTCCCCTACACTGATGCTTTGAGCCTTTCCAGCACCAGGGTCCACTCCTTCCTTCTTGTCAGATATCATTTGGTATGTGGATTATGTCTTTGATGTTCCAAGATTCTAGGCTAATATCCACTTATCAGTGAGTGCATACCACGGATATTCTTTTGAGACTGGGTTACCTCACTTAGTATGATGTTCTCCAGCTCCATCCATTTCTCTAAGAATTTCATGAATTCATTGTTTCTAATGGCTGAATAGTACTCCATTGTGTATATATACCACAGTTTTTGTAACCATTCCTCCCTTGAGGGACATATGGGTTCTTTCCAGCTTCTGGCTATTATAAATAAGGCTGCTATGAACATAGTGGAGCATATATCCTTATTGCATGCTGGGGAATCTTCTGCGTATATGCCCAGGAGTGGTATGTCCAGTTTTCTGAGGAACCGCCAGACTGATTTCCAGAGTGGTTGTACCAGCTTGCAGTCCCTCCAGAGTGTTCCTCTTTCTCCACATCCTCGCCAACATCTACCTGCAATACTACAGAGCAGTAGTGCTAATAACTGCATGGTATTGGTACACTGACAGGGAGGTGGATTGATGGAATAGGATTGAAGACCCAGAAGTGAACCCACACATCTATGGCCAATTGATCTTTGACAAAGGAGCTGAAAACTTCCAGTGTAAAAAAGATAGCCTTTTCAACAAATGGTGCTGGCTCAACTGTAGGTCAACATGCAGAAGAATGAGAATTGATCTACTCTTATATCCTTGTACTAAGATCAACTCCAAGTGGATCAAGGACCTCCACATAAAACCAGACACACTAAAATTAATAGAAAAGAAACTGGGGAAGACCCATGAGGACATTGGCTCAGGGGGCAAGTTCCTGAACAGAACACCAATAGCTTATGCTCTAAGATCAAGAATAGACAAATGGGACCTCATAAAATTACAAAGTTTCTGTAAGGCAAAAGACATTGTCAAAAGGACAAATCAGCAACCAACAAATTGGGAAAATATCTTCACCAACCCAACATCTGACAGAGGGCTAATATCCAATGTATTGAAAGAACTCAAGAAGTTAGACCTTAGAAAACCAAATAACCCTATCAAAAATGGGGTACAGAGCTAAACAAAGACTTTTCACCTGAAGAAATTTGGATGGCCGAGAAACACCTTAAAAAATGTTCAACATCAGTAGTCATTAGAGAAATGCAAATCAAAATAACCCTGAGATTTCACCTCACACCAGTCAGAATGGCTAAGATTAAAAACTCAGGAAACAGCAGGTCTTTGCACGTCTTTTGCAAAAAATGATCCATGCTAAACCAGCTATTCACTATCCTCCTGTGTGGTATCACCTATCTCCATGGCCAGCCCCAAGCAGCAGCCTTGGCCTAATTCCAGCAGTCAGCTTCTTCCAATACTCTTCACCCTCTGTGGATAGCGTGCAGAAAGCCAGGTACCACTAGCTTGGATCCCCTTAGTCCAGTTAAAGTGATAGCACTAGAGACTTGTAATATATCAGTCAGATTTATAATGATAAATCTTCAGCCCCAAAATGCCCACCCAAAGAACATAAAACTCAGTTGATATAAATGCAAGCTGCACATCTACCCTACATATGTATACTACACTGCTCTATCCTGAGGCTCCTTCAGGCCACATGGCCCCAGCTCATCTTCATCTTCCTCCATTCTCTTTTGTCCTCTGCCTCTCTTATCTCTTCTCTTCTTCCTCTTTCCCTCTCTAAATCTTTCAAATTGGGCCTTTTCCTTTCACTGCCCAATCACAGGCTCTAGCCTTATCTGACCAATTAAAATTTCACCTGACCTCACTCCTCTTAAGGGAGCAGAAATGCAAAGCAACAATCCACAACCTTTTGTCAAATGGTAGTAAGCTTTATATAACATAAACTTTGCTACTTTAACCATGTGTAGTGTGTAACTCAGCGCACTTACATTTTTACAGTTATCAACATTATATATTTCTAAGGCAATTCTACCATCCCATACAAAATAATGGGTTCCAGTTTAAACAGCAATTTCCCATTCAGTCTCTTTCTTCAGGCTCTCCTAACCTCTAATCTACTTTATACAAACTGGGTTATTCCATATATTTTATATAAGTGAAATTATATATATTACTGCTTGTCTGCCTTATTTATATACTTAGTAATACCTTTAATTTTTACATTTAAATAATTCAGTGTATTAAATAGCTACATTCGAAATTACCTTCTTTCATTGTTGTGGAGATATTGATTTGCCTCCTCCTGTTTAACCAATGACACAAGCGCTATGACATCGGTCATCTTCAAAGGGTTCCCTGACATGTTTGATATCCATAACAGCTCCCACTTTTTGAGTATGATCTGTTTTGGGGATGTTCATCTGTTTTGAATATCTTTAGAGTTTAGGTTTGAAGCATCCTTCTGAGGTGTTGGCTTGTATGTTTTCCTACAGATCTGTGGGGTGTTCTTCTACTTCTCTAAACTTGAGGATTGACTCTTCTATTAGTTCTAGAATTGCCATAGGTCACCGTTCACCGGATACTTGTATTTGTCTCTTCATCCTTTCTGTTGTTTACTTCTTCCTTTGCTTTTGGCATATCTTTTCTGAGTCTGCATGTGCATATGGATGTGTGCATATTTGGGGACTTACATGGGTGCCCGGAGGCCATAGATCATACTAGACATTTTTTTTATATGCTCTCCATCATTTTGCTTTTGGAGGCAGGGACTCTCGTTGAACAAGGAGCTCATGAAGTCACCCTGCATGACTGAGCGGTATGCTCTGAGGACCAGCTTGTCTCTGCCACCCTAACACAAGAATGGCAGGAATTACCAATGAGCCATGTTTTCATGTGGCTGCTAAGAACAGCCTGCGTGTGTCTGCATGCCTTTGCAGCAAATACATGGATTAGTGACTAATCTCTCATTCATTTTCATTGTCTACATCATGGAGTAGTAATATTTCAAATGCCAGTTGGATTATTGTTGACTTCTGCTTATAGAGGTATATATGGCTCATATTTTTTGTCCTTAGCTATTTATAATATTCCACTTATACTTTTATTCCATTGCTAAAATTTTAAAGATAAAAACAAAAACAAATATGTCACATATAAACACTTACATATAGTATAAACTTGTACAAGTACAGCTATGCAGTATGTTGCATATATGTCTCTAACACATTTTGTATGTGTGTGTGTGTGTGTGTGTGTGTGTGTGTGTGTGATACAAACAAAGTAGATATAAACACATGGTTGATTCACTATGAAACACATTCTGGTCTTGACATCACTATGTAGTCCAAGATTCTCTCAAACTAGTAATTCTCCTCATCCAAAGATCCCTATGAGGATTATATGCACAAGTCACCAGCATGACTGTAAGAGTTCGTAGTTCTGGGTTATCTGAATTCTTCTTTGAATTTTCAAAGTGTTTATTACAGACTTGTATGTGCGGGCAGATTGGAAAATGTCTGGGAAAAATCTAGGGAAGAAAAAACATAATCAAAATATATTGTATTAAAAATCTATTTTTAAAAAATATTTATTTATTTATTTATTTATTTATTTATCCATTCATTTTACATCCTGCTCACTGCCCTCTCCCAGTCACTCCTTCCTACAATCCTTCCCTCTTTCTCCCTCCTTTTTTCTTCTGAGCATGTGGGGGCTCTCCTGTATATCTCCCTTACCCTGGCATTTCAAGTGTCTGTGAGGCTAGGTGCTTCCTCTCCCTCTTATGCCAGACAAGGCAGCTCAGCTAGCAGAACAAACTCCATGGACCAACAAAAGCTTTTGGGATAGCCCCCTGCTTCAGTTGTTTAGTACCCACATGAAGACCAAGCTACACATCGACTACATATGAGTGAGGAGGCATAGGTCCAGCCTGTGTATGTTCTTTGATTGATGTTTCAGTCTCTGAGAGACCCAAGGCTCCATGTTAGTTGATTTTGTTGGTCTTCCTACCCCTCCCTCCCCACTCTGGCATTCCTGTATACTGGGGCATCTAGCCTTCACAGGACCAAGGGTCTCTCTTCCCATTGGTGCATGACAAGGCTATCCTCTGCTACATATGTGGCTGGAGCCATGGGTCGGTCCATGTGTACTCTTTGGTTAGTGGTTTGGCACCTGGGAGCTCCAGGAGGTCTAGTTGGTTGATATTGTTGTTCTTCCCATGGTGCTACAAGCCTCTTCAGCTCCTCCAGTCCTTTCTCTAACTCTTCCATTGGGGAACTTGTGGTCAGTCCAATGGTTGGCTGCGAGCATGCACCTCTGTATTTGTCAGGCTCTGGCAGAGTCTCTCAGGAGACAGCTATATCAGGCTCCTGTCACCAAGCACTTCTTGGCATCCCTTTTTAAAGTGCCTGCTATACAAGCACTGGTGCCTGTTTGGGGCTCTAACATAAAGAAGCCAGATGTAGTTGTCATAGCAAAGTGAGACTCCTCACTTTGAGATATGGATAGTCTCCAGACTTGTTCAACAGACAGTTCACTCTTCCAGTGAGTGTTTTTGTAAATTTGAATCTTAAAGTGGTTAGTCCTGAAATCATATTTATACAAATAATACTAAACATGCACATACTAAGGTGGTTGTATTTATACATTTATCATACAAATACATGTAATAAAAATAATACTACTAATAATTATGGAATTAAGCAAACAAATTGAGAGAGAGAGATTGAGGGCCATGAGGGGGGCTAGACTGATATATATCATATATCATATGGACTGATATATACATAATATGATGTGTAAAAGTTGGGGCAATTATCTTATGTCAACCACAAGTCTTAATTTCCATGTGCACACGTATGCATGTTTCTCCATGTGCACAGATGCACACATATGTTTATACTCTACCTTATCTCCCACTCATGAAATCAACCTGACATAATTGAATCAGATATCATCAAATAAAATTTATCATTTGTGATTAAAATTGACAGATGATAAACTATTTTTTTGAAATATGTAAGGTATGTATGTCATTTATACATCTCAACTGCTGCTGTTTTGAATCAGAATTTGAATAGTAATAAGCAGGAACATGACTGACTGAAAATTGATTCAACAAGAATCTATGGATTTGCAGTATTGCATTTGGAATCTTGTAATTCTTTTTTTCAGTTTCCTGATGCTACTGAAGAGACATCACCATTAAGGGTGGCAGAGAGCAACAATTTTGTCTGTTGGATAAATTTTGAAGTGGAGTCACCTGGCACTTGTACAGTATTAGCATAATGCAAAGTTAAAGTTCTGTGTGTCGCTGAGATAAGATGAAAAAACACAAAGCAGGTGGCTCATTCTCTATGCAAATTATTCTTTGAGACTAATAATTTTTCTTTGGGGGAAAAAAGAATGGATTCAGTGTAGGGTAAGGTAAGACACTGTGTGCTCATTAAGTGTAACTGTGAACCATTCAGTGAGGCCACTGTGAATAAAAAGAGACTTTGATAATTGCTCAAGGTATAATAGGAAGGACAAAAAGCCATTAAGTTATTAATCATCAAGAGAAAGGTCTTAGAAAATGGAGGAAGTTTTACTCAAACTCCCTGCTTTTCTGTAAGATATCAAGCATTCACACACCATGTTAAATTTACTTAGTTTGTTAGCCTATGATATTTCAAAGGGGATTACACAGGGTTTTCAACATGAGACATTCTAAAACCAATGTTTTAGTGATAGAGGTACAAAAACTTCTCAGGCTGGCATGGTGATAAAATTCTGACAAATCTGCTGCCTAGGTTAAAGCCCTATGAAAGACTTTGAATAAAGACTTGTCTAAAAGACAACATCACTTTCACCTGCAATTATGATAAAATGCTTCAGAAATATCAAGTGTCTTTTTCACTAAAGTTTATATCTTATGAACATTAAAAATAAATTAGTATTCTGGCAATCAAAGTGGTCACCAGGAAAGCTAGGTTCCTAGTGGTATACTCACTTTGGTCAAGTGCAGTGTATAAAGTTTATATGGAGTTTTTATATGAAAATTAATTAAAATATAAATGAAGAACATTCTAAAAAATTTGTAGTATACCATTTTCTGATATCTCCTTCCCATATCTCTCCATCTTACTCATGTTTAAGCAATCTTGCATCTACTTCATGTAGACATACTTTGGATTCACTTTTTAGAATTTTCTGCAACTGAAGTAACAGTAGAGTTTTTCGAGGGTTTGGCTTCTGTCACTCAATGTTATCTATCCTGAAAATTAATCATGAACACCATGTAGATTTTGCTGGTAAGTCTCATTTTATTTTATTATTGGAAGATCATTTTTTATTACTTAAAGATAACTTTTGGGAATTTGATAATCACTAATGTTTAGTAATGGTAACTAAAGCTACTATAAATACTATGGTGTCATGAGAAAGAAATGTGTTCCATAGGTTCATATATTGGAACACTTGGTCCTCAGTTGTTGGGTTGTTAGAGAGGATTGCACAGCCTTTAAGAAATAAAGCCTCACTATGGAAAATACATTAATGTACTGGATTTGGAGGATTTTCTCTCGCTCCACTTTCTTCTCTCTTTCTCTGCTTCCCGTATTTGAATTAAAATGTGATCAATAAAGTTTTCTGATATGCCTGCCATACTTTCCCTGACTTTTGCCCTGCCTTACCCATTGATGATGGAATCTATACTTCTAAATCAGGAGTTACAAAAAGAATTTTTCCTTTAATTGATTTCGTCAAAATATCACAGCAGTAGAATGTTCTCTCTCCTGTCACCTGTCTTCTCTCCCCTCCGCCTCCCCCAATTCTCTTGAACTGTCATAGGTTACAGCCTAACTCTGAGTTCATTGTTAGTTCTATAATGTTAGGATCCTCTTTCCTCAAGCATATGATAAAATATGGCTGGAACACAGAGGAACCTAAAATTAATCTTCTTTCTTTTTTCAGTGGAAGAATGTTTGAGACATAGTCATTTGATTTTCTTTTTTGTTTTTGTTTTGATTTGCTTTTCTGGAGGATGTTTACTAGGATCTTCATAATGATTAAAAGCCTAATTCAAAATGTATTTTATTAAATATCCTAATTCCTTTAACACTTATATCTTATCCTGACTTATTTATCAACTGGAAAAAACACAGTATACTTGAATTTGCCTATGTGGTGAATTATTCTGTTATTTTCTAAACTGAAAAGAAAGTGCAGAATATATTAACCCTTCATAATGCAGAATATGAGAAAGTCCCTACTTTTCTCTATTTCATTGGTAGAAACACAAACTAGGTTTTGTCATGACCATGAGATGTTCATGGTTCTTCTCCTCTCACACTGAATGGAAAGATAGTGGGAAATAGTGCATACTTTGAGACATATTAACAGCAGGACAGAATCTATTTGCATTTCAACTTTTCTTATGTTTGTATCATACTTTGCTATCTCCTAGGTTCATTTACTAACTTATAGATGTAAGAAGAATTAGCCAAATGAAGATATAATGAGACAGATACTTACTAAAAATAAGAAGAGCAACTATAGGATATGGTATTGTTCTTGATTCCCTTTTGGGAAGTAGTTTATAAGGTTCATAGATTTAAACTGAAGGCCAAGAGTTAGAGCCCATCTTCATAAGCCAACAAACAAACAAAGAAGCAAACCATAATAAATGTGCATTCTTGTTATGTTCTGGGAATACCAGGGATATGATATATATGTAGGACCAAAGACCTATTAGGCTTATAATTAGTCCTATTATGGCTAGTGTCACTCTTGAGCAATTGTTCTTTGGGTATATAAGAAAACAGGTTGAATAGATCCTAAAAGGCAAGTCAGTAAACCATGTATCTCTATGGTGTCTGCATCAGTTTTGGTCTCTAGGTTCCCACCATGAGTTTGTGCCCTGATTTCCCTGGATGATGGAATACAAGGCATAATACGAAATAATACCTTTCTTCTCCACATTGTTTTATCACAGGACTGGAAGCTGCAGCTGGCACAGAAATTATGAAGCACTCCAATTTTTTAAATGCTTTGGTAGCTTTCTCTGTTCTCTCCATGGTGGTTCTGACATGTTTCCACTACACTATGGGTCATCTTTTTATTAAGATATGTGCAACAGCACACTCACTCTGGCTCCTGAAGTGCTATGATCATGTCCATTTCTGTGTCATTCAAGAGCTCTTTTACGACATTAAATTTTCTGTATCAACTTCATTAATCAATCAAAATTGACTTAGAGACTAATACATTTCATAATTTGATTCCTCAAGGTCCTAGAGACTGGGCTTTTGGAGCCTAAACATAGAGATAGTCATCTAGAAGGTTTTTGTTATGGTTGTTGCTGTTGTTCTTTTCATTAATTAGTTTATGTAACACTTTACATCAGGATCAGAGCTGCCTCTCTCCTCCAGACCTCCAGGTTTCTTACTCACACAGCTCCTTCCCTGATTCCTCCTTCCCCTTTTCCTTTGAGAAAGGGAGGGCTTCCCATGGTGTATCAACCCATGCTGAAATGTCATGTCACTGCAGTACCAGTAGCATCCTCTCCCACTAAGGCCACACATGTTGGCCCACTGCAGGAAACAGAATCCAAGCCTTTAAACTGCCTGCATCTCATTGCATGTTTACATAGTTGAGACAGAGCCCACTGATTCTGTGGAGTATTTTTAGTGTGACCAATATATTTATGAATGGACCAGTCATAGCTTTTCTACTTCTAAAAAGCCTCAGCTCCAAATAAAATCACATTGGAGTTATGTTTTCAACCCCTGGACCTGAGAAGACCAAATATCAGTCCAAATGAAACTTTCCTTCATTTACTGTTTTATTTTATATATATTTTTAATTTTTACTGGTCACCTGAGATTAGGTTCATATTCTTATCCTGTTATTCTTAACGAACTCCTGAAATGAATTTGTTGCACAGTGAACTTACTCCACTGACTAAAGATTTTAATAGTAGAGGTATGGAGTAAGTTCACTGCTAGTGATGAGTTACTTAAAGACTAGCAGGAGAGGTAAGAGATGAGAGAGAGTGGACACATAGTCTTCAATGTAGTGATTTCTTATGTTTCCTCGTAGCAAGCAAGTGGCCCTGTTCTTGTATATAAATAAGTGTCCACATTTGTAAACACACTCAATATTTGAAACCTGAATGTTCCCTGTTCTCAAACAAGCAAGTGGTTGTCGCCACCTCAAGTCTCTTAATTATACTTGGCATTATGAACTTAACAAGATCACACTTGACCTTACTCTGATGAATTATCCATAGTCTCTACTTCGTTAAGTCTATCTTGAGGGTGTTACTTACTTTTTTGGCTCCGTATTAACACAGCATGAGAGTCCCTCTATAATGTGCCACCATACCCCGCAGGCTTTCACACTTGGCTTTTAAAGCTTGATTAATATCAAGAATTTCACTGTGTCCTTAAATGCCTTCACAGCTCCAGGCAGTGGCATTTGAATCTTGAGTCTCTATAATTAGAATTTTCTTCTGAATCCTTAATCTACCAAACTGTCCTATTCATCAGGTACTTTCCCCCAGTTTTCTTCATGTACTAGTATCAGAAAACTTTGAATAGTTGCCCTACAACATGTGGTCTAGTTTTCTACCATTTAGGTTGTAGGGGACCAGCTCATCTACTTTGCTTCTACATGCATTTTATGACTTAATGTCTATAATTTCTCTGTAGTTCAATATCTCTACTTATTGTTTCTTGAATACAACACTAAGGTAAGGAGTACATCAACTGCAGTTATTTCAGTATCTCTATAGAAATTCCTACAGAGAACAGCATTATTAGAACAAAGTGGAGAGAAAGAGAGAGAGAGAGAGAGAGAGAGAGAGAGAGAGAGAGAGAGAGAGAACATAGCTCAAGGATTTCCCAGATATATATGAAAATGAAGCAATATGGATAGTCCCTTATATCCCAGACTCAGTAGTTTTGTTTGTGCTACCAAGAAGGAGGTTCTGCATATGAACAAGGAGACCTCTTGCTTATGAAAAAGCCACAATGTTGAGATCTATGGCTTCAGTTGCCAACAAGTCTAACAGTTCATCTATAAGTATTTCCATTTGAAATTAGACAATAAATGGATATATTTTGCTTATGACATAATGTCTATTCTATAACACAAATATACAGACTTCATTTCTGATTTTTCATATATTTCTTTAAGTGATTTATGTGAACCATGCTTATTTTAACAATTAATAACTTCTAATCTGTTAAATAAATTAAAGAAATGTAAGCTTATCATTAAAATTCATTAGAGATGTGCCAATTTTATAGTCATTATCAATAAATGTATAACAGGTGTATATATGTACTCATATGGGTAGATAGATATATACATGTATGCGAACATGTCTCTGTGTGTTTGTGACAGAGGGGATTCTCTGGTGTCATTCCAAAGACTCTGTCTACTGATGTGCCAGTGTCCAAATTTCTAGCTTTTATAGCTATAGCAGTACTATGTAGGCTATTGTGCATTTTTAGACTGAGCTATTTCCATAGTCCTGTTTCATATAGGTAATTTTTTTTATTTTAAATGTATAAGTTGTTTGTCTTCCTGTATATCTATCTACTACCTGCCTGTCTATTGCTAATAGAGTCCAAAAGAGGGGGTTGAACCCCTTGGAACTGAAGTTATATTTTTGAGCCATCTGAGAGTGCTAAAATTTAAACCCAGGTCTACTGGAGGAGTAGGCAGTTCCCTTAACTACCTAGTCATCTCTTCAGCCCCCACCCCCTTTTTGTATTCTTAGCCCTATCATTCAGCTTCATTTTAACATTAAGCATTGTGTTCTTGGCCACATCTAATTGTTCATATTTGTGCCAATGTTATATTTCCATTTCAGGTTCCTATTTAACACGATGAATTAATATAACAATTCAGGTATTTTTTATACCATGTTTAGAGAGAATGGGGAAACACCTGGAAACATTAAAGTAACCCAGAAATCATAACTACAGAAATGCACTTAATTCGGTACAGTCCTTTACTAAGATATAGGAAGCCAAGGGCTTGATTCCCAGGACAACACACTAATTTTGCAAGGTGCTGCATGCCTCTATTTCCAGTATTTCGGAAGTAGATGCTGGGAGATCAGGAATTCAAGGTTATTTTTGGTTACACACCGAATTCAATGTGTTGCATGGCATAAAAAAATAGTAAATACAGATTCATACTCCATCTCTAGGACTTCAAATCAGAGGAGATTTTGGTATTAAGTCGATCTGGAAACAGAGCTGTTTTCCATGGTGTGTGGATTAAGGCGTTTTAGGGGAAAGTGCTAAGCATTTGACTTTTCAGTGAAAAAGGAGGTTTGTTGTTCGGAGTGCTATTTTTGGTGACATGTCAGTGAAAGGGGAGTTTGGCAGGAGCCCCAAGCACACATCCAAGAAGAAATTACTTCTTGAAAAGCTTTACCACAGGCCAGCTGGTATTCATTCAGAGCAATGGTCTGTCCCACTCATGGTCTATCATCAGAGAGCAGGAGAGGAAAGGAGATTTGAAGTGGAGAGAACTGGAGTTGCCATGAGAATAATATTGCATCATATCTAATAATGATAAAAAAATGACACTAATCCCTGTAATATGCAAAGCATAGTTCAAGTGAACCATCATTAGTTTAGGTAGATTTGCAATTGTGAGCCTTAAAAGTTGTAATAAAAAGACTTACATTGTATGCTAAAGGTTATTCTTTAAACTTACACATCTCTAATAACTTCTCTGATTACCTTCAGCACAGGTCATTTTGCTATATTAATATTTTGGTTATGAAGTGACATATGGCTTCATAATACCCAAAAACTTAATTTCAATATATGGACACAAAATAAATTTAATTTATGCTTGAGATTGATTCTACTTTTAACCTGAATTTCATTTTGTAGAACATTTTTGGACAGTTTGAGTATTATTACTTAGCAGCTACACTAATAAATGAAAGTTATATATATATATATAAGAGGAAAGTTGGGGAGGAAAGGGTTTATTCAGGTTACATTTTCACATTGCTGTTCATCACTAAAGGAAGTCAGGACTGGAACTTAAGCAGGTCCAGGTCCAGAAGCAGGAATTGATGCAGAGGCTATGGAGGGATGTTTTTACTGGCTTGCTCAGCTTGCTCTCTTATAGAACCCAAGACTACCAGCCCAGGGGTAGCCTCACTCACAATGGGCCCTTCTCCCTTGATCACTACCTGAGAAAATGCCTCCCAGCTGGATCTCTTTTTTTTTAATTGAATATATTCTTCATTTACATTTCAAATTTTATACCCTTTCCTGGTTTTCTTTCCTCCCAGGAAATCCCTAACCCATCCTCCCATCCCCTGCGTCCAAGAAGATGCCCCTCAGCCCAACCCACTGACACCAATCTCCCTCCCTTTCTCCATGCTGGGGCATCTATCAAGTCTTCATAGGACCAAGGACCTCTCCTTCCACAGATGCCTGACAACGCATTCCTCTGCCACAATTGTGGTTGGAACCATTTGTACGCCTTGGGTTGATGTCTTAGTCCCTGGGAGCCCTGAGTGTTTGGTTGGCCAACATCATTGTTCTTCCCATGGGGCTGCAAACCCCAATGGGATTTCAGCTCCTCCAATCCTCCCTCCAACTCCTCCATTGGGGATCCCACGCTCAGTCCAATGGTTGGCTGCTAGCATCTACCTCTGGATCTGTAAGGCTCTGGCAGGGCTCCTCAAGAGACAGCCATAACAGGCTCCTTTCAGCATTCATTTCTTGTCATCCATAATAGTGTCGGGGATTGATGACTGTTTACAGGATGAGTCCCCGGGTAGAATAGTCTCTGGGTAGCCTTTTCTTCAGTTTCAGCCCCACAATTTGTCTCCATAATTGCTCCTGTGAGTATTTTGTTCCCTTTCTCAGAAAAAATGAAGCCAACCTACAGCTGGATCTCATGGAGGCACTTCCCCAACTGAAGCTCCTTTCTCTATGATTAACTCCAGCCTGTTTCAAGTTGACACACAAAACCACCCAGTACAATGGTACATGGTCAAATGATGCTCTGAGGTTTTTGCAAATATAGTCTGTAACTTTTATCTCAACAGAACATCTGTCTAGGAAGAAGCACTTCCTCCCAGGGACAAAAAATTCTCAATTAAGCATACGTTGGGTGAAAACAAATGTCCACATATTTTTAAATCATACGCATGTTTTTGAATGCAGGGAAACTTTAGAGCTGCAATGTCTGCAACATTTTATTAATGAAAAGTTCTAAACTGCATTCAGTAACCAAATACATTTCACACAAGGTAGTACATGTCTATAGAAGTTATGATGTAGAACAAATACAAAGAAATCATTTCAGAGTAAACACTTGTTCTGTGACAAAACTTTACCTGGGCATATAATACATACATGTCTACACGCCCTAAATAAGAAACACATGATAGATGAAAGTACAGATATCCCCAGTGTCTAACTTTATGCACCAATGAGTTTTGTTGGGGTTACTTGCAGAAATATAGGTTAGTGACTACCTCCAGGAGCAGAAGTGACTCAGACAGCTGCATCACCAAACCCCAACAGAGCATAGGTGACGGCTCACAAAAATTGGGAACCGAGAGCACACTGCAGGCAGCTGACCTGGCTGCAACGTTCTCTGTAACTTAGTTGGTTTAACCCTCTTCCCCGTGCCTAGTCTGGCTTCTGCTTCTTCTGGGAGGCTATGACCAAACTCTAATACAAAAAACCAGTGATGAACGGCATGTCTTCTCTCCAGAGACTCCCCTCGCTTCTGCCTCAAAACCCAGGAGGCTCGTGACTCAAGACATTATCACAGGTTTGGAAGGCAAAGCATTTGAACACTTCTACTTAGATATTAGGCAGTGGTTCTCAACCTTCCTTGTTACAGTGGATAACCCTTAACCATAAAATCATTTCTTCGCTACTCTACAACCGTAATTTTGCTGTAGTCATGCGTTGTAACATAAATGTCTGACATGCAGGATATCTGATATGAGACACCTGTGAGCAGATCATTTGTTTTTGATGCGATCGTGTCCCACAGGTTGAGAACCTGTGACCTGGCACTATACAGTTTTCCTTTTTTTTTTTTTTTAATTTTTATTTTCTATATTCTTTTTTTACATTCCAAAGGCTTTCCCCTTTCCCAGTTTTCCCCCACCATATGTCCCATAATTCCTCTCCCCCAACGATTTCTCTGTTCTGGGTCTATAAAACTGGATCCAATCTTTTCAGGCCCAGGGTCCTTTCCTTTCTTCTTCTTGGGAATCATTTGACTTGCAAATTGTGCCTTGAGTATTTAGGGCTTCTGGGCTCATTAATATCCACTTATCAGTGATTGCATTTCATGTGTATTCTTTTGTGATTGGGTTAACTCACTTAGGATGATATTTTCCAGATCTAACCTACAAATTGCATGAATTCATTATTTTTAATTGCTGAGTTTATCCTAGAAATAGACAATGCTCTTGAATAATTGTAGATGTTAAAACCTTTGAAAAACTATTAATAGTTTTTATTAAATTATTTTATTTATTTACATCCCAAATGCGGCCCCCTTCCTGATCCTCCCTCCTCAAGTTCTTTACCCATCTCCCCTCCCCTTTGCTTCTAGAGGGTGCTCTCCCTACCCACCTACACCCATCTTTCCTGCAAGCATCCCTCCTCCCTGAAGCATCAAGCTTCTACAAGATTATATGCACCTTCTCCCACTGAGGCCAGACAAGGCAGTTTCTCTGTTACATATGTGCTGGGGACCACAGACCAGCCCATATATGCTCTTTGGTTGGTGCCTTAGTCTCTGGGAGCTATGAATGGTCCCGGTTATTGGATACCGGGATATTCGTTGTTCTTCTTATAGGGTTACCATCCCCTTCAGCTCCTTTAATTATTCCCCTAACTCTTACACAGGGGGACCTCAGAACAATGGTTTATTAATATTTTTAATGAAAATTCTGTTTCTGTTCAAATTTACAGAGTGATATTTTGTATTCAACAATTAGGATAGCCAACATGACTTAAGACATTCTCTCAAATACTCACAGGTGGGTCCTTAGGGGTAAGATTCCTTACATTTATTGATTAATGAAATGACACTTACACCAATTATCTCCACTTCATGTTCTAACTACCAATAGTATTAAAATATGATTCTCTTGGTCTCTCTGTCCCTCAATATTTCATCTGTCGTTCTGCATTTCTCTTTCTCTGAAAAAATGATAAATCAAATTATACATATGTGTAAACATAAGTAAATAATAAGTAAAGCACTGAAAATATTACATAACATAGAAAATGGATTTACTTTTAACTAGAAATATGTATTATTTAAAATAAAATTCATATGTGTGTACATATTGGTTATATACTGTTTATATTAACAGGAAACACAGAAATATAAATTATGAACTTTTTCATCATAAAATTTTATTCATGCACCTTTTTTCAGATTCTATTAAGAAATTGTTATTTTCATTTGAAGATGTAAAATTTTAGCCACATTAAGAGAGAATGCAAGGTCTGTACGATCTGTGTTTAGGCTAGCTTGAAGATGTAGTATCATGCTAAGAGACCACTTTTTATTTGTTTTGGATTTTGGTTTTTTGAGACAGGGTTTCTCTGTATAGCCCTGGGTTTCCTGGAACTCACTCTGTAGACCAGGTTGTCATCGAACTCAGAAATCTGCCTGCCTCTGCCTCTCAGAGTGCTGGAATTACAGGCATGCACCACCACCACCCAGCAAGAGACCACTTTTGAGACTTCAAATTTTATTTAGTTTTCACAGTAAATTAGGAAGACAATCCTCTAAGTATACAAAACATTTTCTAAACAGTGCAGCCATTGAATTAGTTCTAATAATCTAATGATGAATGTTTCAACAGGTATTACCTGAAATAAAACATAGAAACACATAAAGAAATAAACACAGCACGATAAACTTAGCAGAAAGATGCTAAAGAAAAAGAAAAGGCTTGCTCCGGCAGCCTCAGGTTCACTGTTGACAGGGCCCCAGTGTGGAGGAGTGTCCCGTTCACTAAGCTCAGAGGACACGCTCTCCACATCCACTGAGCAGTTATATGAACCATGTTCAGCCATCCTTGCTTTCCTCGAAGTGATGAGAAGATTAGAACACACAGCTATGGCAGGGCCTGCCATGCATGTAGATGCACACACACTCAATAGTGCACATAAGGTTCAAAGGATGATAGGTTGCATCAGAAGCTAGCTGCTCTTCATGAAGTCTTAGGCAAGTCGGAGAAACTGAATTGATTTCTACACCTGGGAGACAATGGAAATGCAGAGATTTTTCAAACTGATGTTTAAAATGCCCATAGGGAACAGGACAATGACACAGATAATTGCTTACAAAGTTATGGTTATTTGAAATACACCAGCAACTGAACATAAACGCTAATAAACACTTGCAACCAATAAACACATTTCAAAATATACTTTGCATCCATCATGGTATAAAAAAATACAGAGATGAAGTAAAGGACTACAGACTTATCATCGAGTGAAAGAAGTTTTCAAGAAACTTCTTGAAAAGAAACAAAGAAACCAAAAGTAAGAATATGGCATGAGAAACCTTTTTAGCACACAGATATTTTGTGTAATTAATAAAAATGATGTTTAATACTGTGATAAAGGTATAGGAACAAATGATCAACAATGTTAAGATATATATTCCTGACCTGGGCTATCAAGTTATTGTGATATATGTGACAATCCAAGAATAGTTAAGCAGATTAAGAAGTCAAGTGTAAAGGATAAGAGTTCAGAGAGTCACATTTAATACATTCCCACTGAGACAGTCACAGAGTTCACAGTCCCCACAGAGATAAAACTCTCAGATTCAGAAAACTTTTTCTGATTAACAAAAACCCTCAAAACAAGTCTTACTTATAGTCAAACCTGGTGTTCCAGTACTCTGGGAGACTGAAATAAGAATAGTAATGCAAGTTTCATGCAATCCTGGGCTACATAGGAAGTTTAAATCAAGCTTGGGTATCCTTTTAAGACCTTATCTATTACCACACCAATGCAAATAAGTTCATAAAGTTATAATCAGATTGGGATACTTAAGGTAAAAAGGAAAACTCTCACATGATACTAGAGAACTCTCATGGATTAAGTATGAATCCCTACGTTGAAAGAGCTCACAGAGTTCCAAATGGCTTGTTAAGAAAGGACAGATCCAGCTGAATCATATTTTAGCCATACAATGCCAAGGACAAAGGGAGAATGTTATGAGCTTCGAGGCAGAAAACTGAAAATACCATGTGCGTTACAGATATTGAAGATCCAAGTCTCACACTGCTGGATGGATGTAACAGGTTAGTGGCCAGGAACTATTTTAAATAACAGCCTTTTCACTCTGTTGAAAGCAGGAACCTGACCAAAATCACAGTCCTTATTGTCTGGGTCAGGGACAATATGACAGGGACCAGTAAAGGAATCAACCTCAATTTCCCACTTTGGGCTATTAGTACAAAGGCCAGCAGTGGACTGACAGCCAGCCTTGAGTTGGACTGCTTTTTTACTGAGCAGTAGCAAATGTGAGAGGACATATTTTTAAACAGATTTTTGTGGATTAATCTTTACATATTAATCTTTATGTTATGTGTATAATTTAAATGCAATAGCAAAAATAACATTTACTAATGTGGTCTGTAGAAAGTAAAATATGTTTTGATACATTTTGTGGTGAGCAAAATCTGATCTCATGAATTGTCCTATGGAAAGGGAAATGTCTTGGTAAGGGGTCATACCAAAACATATTCTAAGGAAAATGAATGAGAGTTTAGAAACCATGTGTATTTTTATACCCTTCTCATATAAGTTTGCATAGGATGCTTCACCAATGTGGGACATTTTCCAGCAAATCATAAGCATGAAGAAGAGGTAGAGTATTTTTTAAGTATTTATACATTTTTCATCAAATAGCCTTCAAATGCATTTTTTCTAACACATTAAAAATTTCAACTTCATAAGTTCTGAATACACAATTAATTTTATGTCAATAACTTTGCTTTTAAAACATTTAATTATGAGTACTTGGTTATGAGTATTTTTTGCAATTTATTTCTGGTCAAACAAAATTAATTATTAGGTGGATGCATAAAAGAAAAATAACCAGCATAAGTTTTGCAACACATTAGAGTAAAAGAATGGAGAAGTTTATTTCAGACAAATGAAAACAAGAAGCAGTAGACATTGCTACATTTATAATGAATAAATTATTCACAAGAGATAGAGGACACTATTCATTAAAAGAAAAAAACTCACCAAGATAATATTATAATTCTAAGCACATATGAATGAAATGTAATGACCATAACTTTCATAAAAGAAACACTGCTACAACTTCAATTACATAATGACCCTAAGACAGTGATAGTGAACTTCTTAATGCCACAATCTTGGCAATTGGCAGATCATCTGGACAAAATATAAGCAGAGATATCCTTTGGTTAAAATAACTTAAGACACGCCTGAAAGCTCTAGAGACATCAAGAAATTCAAAAATAGTAGACATGAAGAAATAAGGAAACTCCAGACTGAAATCAATAAGGCAAAAGCAACAAAAAATACTCTAAGGTTTATATTTATGATATATTAATCAAAACTCATTCATATTCCAGGCTAGAAATAGCTTTTTCTCATGGTTTTGGCTTTGCACAGAGAGCCATCTAGAATGCTTGTTTCTTCTGCTTCTCAAGCTTTCCTCCATTCTGTATGTACTCTTGTCTGTCACTACCTGAGAATGTTGTTGGAAATTTCTGAGACACTCCATATAATTATACATATAGAGTTTTATAGTAGAATTATACATTCAGCCTCTCGTGAGGCTGCTAACATGTGATTCCTACAAGCAGCATTTGATTTGACCATTTCCAAGCCTTTTTTATCTTAGTTTATAGTGTTTTGTTTCACCCTTGAAAGTTTAGAGCAGAATTTATACCAATAATTGAAAATCATGGCAAAAGAGTTTGGCACAGTCTAAGATTGTCATTTCCAACAAGAAGACCCCACACACTGAATGTGCTATGTTGTCTCATGAACAGACATCTCTGAGTACTCATTTAGAGGTCATAAATTTTCTTCCAGAGACATTGATGTGTTGATGTGTATGAGGACTTTGACATTTGGCATTTTTTTTTTAATTTTTCTTTTCTATATTCTATGTTTACATTCCAAAGGCTTTCCCCTTTCCCAGTTCCCCCCCACCATACATCCCATAATTCCCCCCCCACACTATTCCCCAATCATTCCCCCCCACGGTTTCTCTGTTCTGGGTCTACAAAACTGGATACAATCTTTACAGGCCCAGGGTCCTCTCCTTTCTTCTTCTTGGGAATTATTTGACTTGCTAATTGTGCCTTGAGTATTTAGGGTTTCTGGGCTCATTAATATCCACTTATCAGTGATTGTATTTCATGTGTATTCTTTTGTGATTGGGTTAACTTACTCAGGATGATATTTTCCAGGTCTAACCATTTACCTACAAATTGCATGAATTCATTATTTTTAATTGCTGAGTAGTATTCCATTGTATAAATATACCACATTTTCTGTATCCATTCCTCCTTTGAGGGATATTTGGGCTTCTTCCAATTTCTGGCTATTATAAACAAGGCTGCTATAAACATAGTGGAGCATGTGTCTTTATTGTATGCAGGGGATCTTAGCATTTTTAAGGCTGCAAACTAAATGCTTCCACTGCCGCCGCCGCCACTGCTGCCGCCACCACCACCACCACCACAACAACAACAATACATTAAGCTACCATAGAACATTTAAAAGTAGATAAAACTAAGTTCATTCACTATAAGTGACCATAGGTAGAAGGTCAGTCTTCATATATTTATTGCTTAAATTAATATAAATTAATCAAGATTTTTGACATATGGGCTTTGGAATGGAAGCGACTGGGAGTATGTGGAAGGATGGAGAGAGTACACAGAGATGACTGATACTGAACTGTGTTTGAGGGAGTGTGGAAAACCAGTGCAGGAAAAACTCTCTGGAATCTATGAGGTCAACCTAGTGAGGACTTCCTCACTAGGAAGGCTATATGGAGCCTGAACCATTCATCTTCTATAAGCAGGCAAGGCTTCAGTGATGGAATTGAGACAGCAGTCTAGTCACAAAAGCTTCGACCTACTTACCTGCAAGATATGCTGGGATAACTGTGGAGCCTGACTTGTTTGAGTGACTCACCTATGACTGGCCAACTTTGAGACCAATGATGTGAGAGCAGACCAATGGCCAACACTTCCTAGATAACCAGGAACCAGGGTCAGGATGGCCCAGAGTCCTAGGGTAGAACAAAACACAACTGCACAAAAGAAACAAAGGAAAGCAATGAAGTGGTACCTCAAAATGTTCTGCTATAGTTACAGATTAGTGGCCCTCATCAGAGAGGCTTTCTTCATCAGTAGTTGAGAATGGAGACACAAAGCCAAACAATAGGTAGAGAGAAAACACAAAAGTTCAGGTTTAAGGTCTACCACTGGGTCCCTTGCCTAAGATTCTTGGAAAACCCAAGGAAGAAGAGGAGTGATTGTGGGAGCCAGAGGAATCAGGATACCAGGAGAATATGACCCACAGAATCAACTAAGCAGGGGCCACAGGGGACTCATAGAGACTGAAGTAGCAATTGTGGAGCCTGCGTGGGTCTTTGCTGGGTCCTCTGTATATGTTATTGTGAGACTTCTCACAGTGGGAGACTTCTCACAGTGGGAGTGTGGGTATCTTTGACTCATTTAGAACCCTTTCTCTACTACTGGTTTGCTGATTCAGGCTTGGTGTGAGGGTGTGTGCCTAGGCCTTACTGTATCTTGTTGTGCTATATTTGGTTGATGTCCCTGGGAGGACTGCTCTTTTGGGGGGTTGTGGGACTGGATAGGGGAGTTAATCTGGGGTAGAGGAGAGGAAGGGTTGGGAGGAGTGGAGGGAAGGGAAACCATGGTCTGGATGTATAATAGGAAAGAAGAATAAATAAAGATAAAAATCAATTATTTTAAAACCTCTACTGAGTACACTTTATGTGCCAAATACTTGAGACACTCGTGGAAGTATAATTGTCTTTCCTCATAAAGCTCACAATTGGACATGAGATGTAATATAAACCAGTGCAGAACATGCTTCTATTGCATATTTGTCTGTTTGACTGAGCTTTGATATGAATACTTGGAGAAAGGTCAGAGCTACTGTGGGTGGGCTGCTTTGAGAGAAAACGAACTGTGCTCTGCTAGAAGTTCTAAGGTTTTTTATTTTATGTCTCTATATAACAGGATCTTGACTTTTAAGTAAGCATATTGAGAATCACAGCTATGAGTTCTAAATAACTAGCAGGTAGTTTTAAAGGGTAGCTTCTATATATAAATTAATGTGGGTCAAATGAAAAAAAGCTAACATTTTTCAGATTTCTTTCATTTTTATTAACTGTAAAAGATGTAATATCTTTCGAAGGCACGGAATGAAGTAATTGAGTCTTTCTTAAATGCTGCACCCTTGCCATTCCATTAGGGGAACTTATTTCAGATGATTCCATAGTATTTGGTAAAATTTAATACTTTCTAGGATGTACTCACAACATAGACTACCATTCAAGTAAGCCCAGATTTTTACTAGATTCCCTTTTCTTGAATTCTATCTGAATGTTTGGACTAAGTTGCTATATTTTTATAGCAGAATGGTATTGGCAGAAGAGCTACTTAGTGTCATCTGTCCCAAACATGAGTATATCCTGTGGATCTCCCTGTAGCCACATGCTAAAGACATCGATCAATGCATGGTGATTCCATTTACTTCCTTTCAAAGTCTTTTTTTTAAATTTTTATTTTCTATATTCTATGTTTACATTCCAAAGGCTTTCCCCTTTCCCAGTTCGCCTCCACCATACGTCCCATAATTCCTCTCCCTCCCAACTATTCCCCAATCATCCCCCCCCACGATTTCTCTGTTCTGGGTCTACAAAACTGGATGTATATCAGTTTAGCATTATATCTGCCTGGTTGTATCTTGCCAGAAGCAAGAACAGGGTTTTGGATCCTCTGGAACTAGGGTAACAAAGGATCACAAGCTTCAAAGCAGGTTTTGGAACTGAACCCCAGTCTTCTAGAAGAGAAGCAAGTGTCCCTAGCCACTCAACCATCTCCTATCACACAGAAGGATTTGCCTAAGGGTCACAACGATGATGGTTAAGTGGTTGTTGTTTCTTTCCAGAAACCGATGTGAAGTAAAGACACTTCTTAGTGTAATAGATTAAAGCCATACTATGTAAAGTTTCAGAAGATAATAGAAAGAATATATTCAACTCTACTAGAAGAAGATATATTAAATAACCCAAAGTCTAAATGCAAAGAAATTACAAATTATATACAAAGAAAGCTAAGAATTCCATAGCTGATGGAATGGTAATAATGTATGCTTTTGAATCTTCTTGTCGTTATTAGCAGTGTTAGGCGTGGGTTCCGCCTCTTGGAGCAAACCTGAAATACAACATACAACATCTGCTTCCTCCTATAATATTTATATATTATAAATATTATAATATTGGACAGTTCAGCTGTTGTATGTTGTCAGATTTGTAGTTGGGTAATATTAGGAATTGTTTTTCTTCTTCAGCACTGTCAACCTTAGTTGTAGCAGTGAAGCTCCCAATGGACACTGGTTTGATTTCTCCGTGTTTGATAAAGTAAGTACTGCATTCATCAATAAGGCCTCAGTATAGTTCATGAAGAGTATCAAATAGCCCTGTCAGTAGCCTGTAATATTTGCCTATGGGAGCCTCCATGAAACTTAAGTTCCCCCCTCCCCATATGTCCCATAATCCCTCTTCCCTCCGCCCATTCCCCAATCACTCCCTCCCATTTCTCTGTCCTGGTACTCCCCTACATTGCTGGATCAAGCCTTTTCAGGACCAGGGCCCTCTCCTTCCTTCTTCTTGGAAATCATTTGATATGCTAATTGTGTCTTGAGTATTCAGGGCTTCTGGGCTAATTAATATCCACTGATCAGTGATGGCATTCCATGTGTATTCTTCCTTCCTTGATGGAGTCAAAATACTTAAGTCCAGAACAATTTATTATGTTTATTATGTTTACAGAAGCACTGCTCATTGACTAATCTCTATCCAGAATATTAGGACTTTACATTCTGTAAACTGAAACAGGTCTATAAGGTTGCTAATGCCTGATGTCATTTTACAAGGTCATGGAAAGCCTGTGGGTAACTTATAATCTGAGATGATCCAGTTTAAATTATATAGGAAGCAATGAAAGTTCAGACTTTTGCATAGTAAGTTCAGTTTGTAATTTCTGCTCAATTTATGTATGGAAGTTAAAATTGGAAATCATGTACTTTCAAATTTGAATGAATCTCACTTATGTAGGCTGGAGCTGTTATTGGTCTCTTTCCAGCTTTGAGAACACCAGTTGTAGAAGGTGTCCACCAAAAGTCATCTTACGACATGTGTAGCTTGAAGAGAGCTTTCTGTATGTATATACATGTAGACACATTTAGACACTATGTTCTTTATGGTGTCATATTTGTTATATTTATATAGGTATGACACACCATGCCTAAGCAAACTTTTGAACTTATTGTTCCAGATAGATACGAGTCCATAGTGGCCTGAGAAGCAACCCAGCAATTGGAAGACATGGTGGTAGCAGCAGGAACCAGAGATCTAAGCCACAATCACAAGGCAGGGAGGGTAAAATGAAAGTAAAACTATATAAACTCAAAGTTGACTCTAAGGTGGCACTATTGAACCCTCTGCAAATAGTACACCAACTGGTTCAAATACCCAAGACTATGGTGACTATTTGTCATTCAAAGCATCTCAGTCACTAATGTGCATGCATTTTGTACATGTGCTTTTGATTTTTTTCTATATGCCTTACTAATTACTGAGTAGAACTGAAGAACACAAAATAGTTAAAAAGGCATTCTTCTTTGTATCATTAAAAAAATACACAATGTAATTCTTTGTCCACAATGTTTGAAAGGTTCTTTTTCCTACTATGTCAAGATTTATAACTCTAGGATTTGATTAACAAATACTCTCAATCAAATATATTAAAGAGAGGGAACCAAAAAGGAAGCTGAAAGTGATTCACTCCAGTTGACAGACCAAAGCCAGGTGACAAACACATAATGAAACTGTGGTTGTCCAGATGAGAACAGTATCCATAGGCTCATGTTTGGTGGAACTGTTTGGAAATTACTTGGAGGTGTGGCCCTGCTGAAAGAAGTGTGTGCCTGGGGGTAGGCTTTGAGGTAAAAAATTCTATGTTGTTCCTTGTTCGATTTTCATTCTCTCTTTCTCTCTCTCTCTCTCTCTCTCTCTCTCTCTCTCTCTCTCTCTCTCTCCTCTCTCCCATCTCTCTTTCTTTCTCTCTTTCTCTTTCTCTCTCTCTTCCTCCTCTCTCTCATCCCTTTTTGTCTCTCTGTCTCTGTCTCTCTGTTTCTGTATCTGTCTCTCTGTCTCTCTCTGACTCTGTGTCTCTGTTTCTGTCTGTCTCTCTGTCTCTTTTTCTGTTTCTGTCTTTGCCTCTCTGTCTCTGTCTGTCTCTGTCTCTCTGTCTCTCTGTCTCTGTTTCTCTCTCTCTCTCTCTCTCTCTCTCTCTCTCTCTCTCTCTCTCTCTCTCTCTCTCTCTCTCTCTCTCTGGATCATACTTATGAACCAGATGTAAGCTTTGAACTATTGTTTGAACTATTGTTTCAGGGTCATGGTTGACTGGTTGCTGTAATTCTTCCAGCCATGAGTAGTAAAGTGACTTAGACAGATAGTAAACATTGAAAGTTTTTAAAATACTTAAGTATAAAAGGAAATGTCTAATGTACATGAGTCTATCTCTAGTGAAGGACCAATATAGTGCTATACCATTGGGCATAGAAGCAGAATGCCTTGTACTACTCCAGAGAGGTAGCTGAGGTGAATGCAATCAAAGTTATATGAAAATGTCACTATGAAACTCATTATTCTACAAAATTGATTTACACTAATGCAACTGTAAGTGTATACAAAATGTCTCACATAAGGAACAATCACTAAAGACAGTAATTGACAAACCTATATCTACAGTTATGAATTATACATGGACATATTTCAAAGATAAAACTTTTCCGTATTTATATGTTAAGACTATTCTAATATGGTAAAAACATTTTCTCCTCTTCATCTTTCAGTTTGGCAATCTGACATTTATTTATTTCTAAAAATGGAATCAGTTAATTTTTGATGGAATGTCTCAAATGCTCTTTCAGTTAGCCACAATAGCTTTTAACCTTCAATAACCTTTTCTATGTATTTTCCTTTTTGTGCAGGAAAAAATGTTCTCCATATGTTATATTTTAGACCGATTTATTATTTCTTGACAGTGGGAACTATCTACCACAAAATGGAATCATTTATTTTACACATACAAGCATTTTATTAGCCTAAAGTATTTAATGATAAAATCAGGCACTCTGAGTGTTTCATTGATCATATGATGCAAACAGATTTCCAGGAACAATTCATATTCATCCCTCTGACAAACTGGCAACTCAACAATTTAACTAGATTGCTGCTTAAATATCTATATACAGTCCTTGCATTGCTGCTTAAAGTAAATAGAAGATAATTTTCAAAGGATTCAAAGATAGTCAAGCACTTTTGTTGGTTTATATCTTAAAGACTTTTTAAACCATTTCATGAAAATAATAGTGGGATGTTAGAGACTCCTAATATCTAAAATATAAATGGGCATAGTAAATATTGAAAGATGTGGTATCTTAAATTTAGAGGAGTAAGTACTCTAGAAAGAGATTAGAATGATCATGGGCTCCAGCAGCTCATTAATTCTGCATAAATGTGGTCTCGTTTGTCCTTCAGGAATATAGTTACCATCTCCTAGATAAAAGGCTTCCTTTGTACATTGAGAAATACAGTATTTGAAGAGGCATAGTCCTATATTTAAACATGGTTGCCCAACAGGTCCTAAATTGGTACAGAAAAATAAAGGGAACATTTGTCTGTCTGTGTGTGTGTGTGTGTGTGTGTGTGTGTATTAAAGTATCCGTCAATTTTAAGCTAATTCAAAAATATTCTGCTTAGTTTTAATTGTCTAGTTGCCACAAATTAGAATCTGCTGAGTTAGAAGATTCACCTAAAAATTATCCTAAATGACTGGATTGATGATAAAGATCCCACAGTTATAGTTATGGCCATCTCATTAAGTTATCAACTGAGATATAATATTTGTGTGTGTGTAAGTGTGAGTGTGTGTGGTGTGTGTTTGTGTGTGTGTGTGTGTGTGTAATTTTTCCCTTTTTTTATTTTCTACATTCCAAAGGCTTTCCCCTTTCCCAGTTCCCCCCTCACCATGTGTCCCATAAGTCCTCTCTCCCCCTTCCCCCCCACCTGCGCATTCCCCAATCACCCCCCAACCCTTTCTCTGTTCTGGTACTCTTGAAAAACTAGAACCAGTCTTTTCTGGACCAGTGTCCTCTCCTTCCTTCTTCTTGGGAATCTTTTGATTTGCTAATTGTGCCTTGAGAATTCAGAGCTTCTGGGCTCATTAATATCCACTTATCAGTGATTGCATTTCATGTGTATTCTTTTGTGATTGGTTTAGCTCACTTAGGATGATATTTTACAGATCCAACCAGTTGCCTACAAATTGTATGAATTCATTATTTTTAATTGCTGAGTAGTATTCCAATGTATAAATATACCACATTTTCTGTATTCATTCCTCCTTTGAGGGATATCTGGACTCCTTCCAGCTTCTGGCTATTATAAATAAGGCTGCTATGAACATAGTGGAGCATGTGTCTTTATTTCATGCAGGGGAATCCTCTGGGTATATGCCCAGGAGTGGTATGACAGGGTCCTTTGAAAGTGTCATGCCCAATTTTCTCTGGAACCGCCAGACAGATTTCCAGAGCGGTTGTACCATCTTGCAATCCCACCAACAATGGAGGAGTGTTCCTCTTTCTCCACATCCTCTCCAGCACCAGTTGTCTCTTGAGTTTTTAATCTTAGCCATTCTGACTGGTGTGAGGCAGAATCTCAGGGTTGTTTTGATTTGCATTTCCCTGATGACTAATGATGTTGAACATCTCTTAAGGTGCTTCTCAGCTATCCGAATTTCTTCTGGTGAAAATTCCTTGTTTAGCTCTGTATCCCATTTTTAAATAGGGTTATTTGGTTCTTTGGGGTCTAATTTCTTGAGTTCTTTGTATATATTGGATATCAGCCCTCTGTCAGATGTGGGGTTGGTGAAAATCTTTTCCCAATTTGTTGGTTGTCGTTTTGTCCTTCTGACAGTGTCCTTCGGTTTACAGAAACTTTGTAATTTTATGAGGTCCCATTTGTCAATTCTTGATTTTAGAGCATAAGCTATTGGTGTTCTGTTTAGAAACTTTCCCCCTGTGCCTATGTCCTCCAGGGTCTTCCCCAGTTTCTTTTCTATTAGTTTCAGTGCATCTGGCTTTATGTGGAGGTCCTTGATCCACTTGGAGTTGAGCTTAGTACAAGGTGATAAGAGTGGGTCAATTTTTCCCTTTTTTCACTCCTGCTTCTTCCCATCTAATTTACTTGCCCTTTGCTGCCGACCTCTCCATTGATTGCAGCATTACCATTTCCAATCTTTCATATATGAATAGGGACCAGTAGTTGTCCAGAAACTTTCTTTGCTATCAGATTCTAGTTGAGTCTCCTGAAGTATTCCACACCTACAGAGAGAGACAACTATTTCAGCACTACTCGTATTTTTGAAGCTCCCATACTTAAGAAATGAGTACCTGGTTCTCAGCATCTCAGATGTGATCTGGCTGTCAGTATTTTTAAAGGAAATGTAGTAAATTTGTGTGTGTGTGTGTGTGTGTGTGTGTGTGTGTTCATCTCTTTGTTTGTTCCTGTAGAGAATGAATATTATAGACTGTAATTCCAGGATGGGGTGGATACTGCTATTACAGAACAGATCGTGTTTTGGATAGGACTTTAGATTGGCTCAAAAAGTCATAGAGTACTTAGAAATTAATTAGCTATTGGTTTAACTTGGAAGAAAATGCCTAGAGCAGTTAGACCCTAGAGGCTGTGGTGTTCTGAGTGAGGATGGTTTCCATGGGCTCATATATTTGAGTACTTGATTCCCAGTAGGTGGAACTCTTTGGGAGTATGTGGGCCACAAGTGGTGGGTCTCCAGTTGGGTCAGATATTGTTTGATCATTCCCTCAGTCTCTGTTCCATCCTCTGTCCCTGCATTCCTTGGAGACAGGATACATTTTGGGCTGAAAGATTTCTGAATGTGTTTGTGTCCCTTTCCCTCTACTGGAGTTCCTGCCTTGCTACAGGCTGTGGCCTGTTCAGATTCAATTTCTCTAATACAGTGAGTGTCAGCTAAGGTCACCCCATTAATTCTTGGGAGCCTCCCCTATTTTAGGTCTCTGGCATGTCCTCATGATGCCCCTTAAGATGTCCAGAGTTTCTCTCCATTTAATTAATGTTGGGTAATGGCTTGCTGTATATTGGTTTTATTATCTTTAGATATGCTCTTTGTATCCCTTATCTTCTTAAAACAATTAACAAGAAGAGGTGTTGGATTGTGTCAAAGGTACTTTTAGCATTTAATGAGATGGTCATGTGATTTGAATTCATTATATGAAGCCATGGTTGCCCTGATATCTAATCCACATGAAGATTCAACAAAAACAAAATTTCAGACCAAGTTCTCTTATGAACATTGAGGTAAAAATACTCAATAAAATACAGACAAACAGAATCCAAGAGCACATAAAAAAAGAAGGGGACTACAACCTCATAGGAAGAGCAACAATATCAACTAACTGGACTCCTCAGAGCTCCCAGAACTAAACCACTAAACCAAAGAGTATATGTGGGTAGGTCCATGACTCCAGCTATATATGTAGCAGAGGATTACTTTGTCTAACATTGGTGGGAGATGAGGTGCTTGGTTCTCTGAAGACTTGTTGCGCCAGTGAAAGGGAATGCTAGTGAGGTGAGGAAGAAGAGGGTAGGTGGATGGGGGAGTATTCTCTTAGAGGAAAAGGGGAGAGGGAATGGGATGGGTGTTTGTGGAGGGAAGACCAGGATGGTGGACAACATTTTACATGTAAATAAATAATTAATCAGTAAAAAAAATGTTGGGTATGCTATGCCTCCATATTTATACAATTCTAAAGTCTTTAATTTCTTTCTTTATTTTTTGCCTGACCCATAGAACATTCAGTAGAGAGCTGTTCAATTTCTATGAGTGTATATGCTTCTTGTGTTTCTGTTGTTATTAAAATCCAGCTTTAGTTCATAATGGTCTGATACAAGGCCTTGTTTCAATATTTTGTTAGGATTGCTTTGTAATTAACTACATGGTCAATTTTGGAGAAGGATCCATGAGGTTCTGAGAAGGTATATTCTTTTTTGATTGGGTGAAATATTCTGTAGATATTTGTTAGGTCTATTTGCTTCATAATGTCTATTAATTTCATTATTTCTTTGTTTAGGTTTTATCTATATGATCTTTAAATTGGGGACAGTGGGGTACTGAAGTCTCCGACTATTAATGTGTGGGGTTTGATATGTGGTTCAAGCTTTAGCAATGTTTCTTTGCAAATAAGGGTGCTCTTTTGGGGGGGCATAGATATACAGAATTGAGATATCATCTTGGCATATTTTTTTCTTTGATAAGTATGAAGTATCTTTTCCTCTCTCTTGATTTATTTTTATAGAAAGTATATTATATTACTTATTAGATGGCTACTACAGCTTGCTTCTTGAGTTCATTTTCTGGGAAAAAGTTTTCAGTTTGCTTTTGAGAGTTACTAATAACAAGTGATTATTATTTCCTATTGTTTTGATGTTGTTGTGGGCAGAGGTGGTGGTGGTAGTGTGTGTGTGTGTGTGTGTGTGTGTGTGTGTGTAAGAGAGAGAGAGAGAAAGGGAGGGGAAGCTTCCCTTGGTATTGCTGATATGAAGGTAATTATTTCCTGTGTTACCATTGATATATTTACCTGATTTGCGTTGAGTTTTCTTCTAGTATTTTCTGAAGGGCTGAATTTGTATTTGTCTTGTAACATCTTGTCTTCTCCACCTATGATGATTGAGAGTCTTGCTGAGTATAGTAGTCTAGGTTTCATCTGTGTCTTTTTTGAGGTTTTAAGATATCTGACCAGGTCCTTCTAGATTTCAGAGTCTCTGTTGGGAAGTCAGGTGTAGTTCTGACTAGTCTGCATTTGTATGTTGCCTGGTTTTCCCCCATGCTGCTTTTAATATTATTTCTTTGTTCTGTACATTTTGTGTTTAGATTGTTATATGTTGGAAGGGTTTTCTTTTCTGGTCCAGTCTAATTAGTGTTCTATAATATTTTTGTGTGTTTATAGGCATCTCTTTCTTTAGGTTGGGAATGTTTGCTTCTGTGATTTTATTGGAATTATATTATAGGTTTTGGAGATGTGACTCTTCATATTCTTCTATTCGTATTATCCTTAGATTGGGTCTTTTCATGGTATATCAGATTTCCTGGATGTTCTGTTTTAGGGATTGTTTAGAGTTAACATTTTCTTTGATTTATGTATCAATTTCTTCAATTTCTTCTGTCTTATCTTCTATGCATAAATTCTCTTATGTCCTGTATCCTACTGGTGATGCTTGCATCTGTTGTTTCTGTTCTTGTCCCTAGATTTTTCATCCCTGTGATTTTTCTACTATGTATTTTCTTTATTGCTTCTATATCCATCTTCAGGTCTTAAACAGCTTTATTTATTTCATTTACCTGTTTTGATGTATTCTCCTGGCCTCTATCATCCATATAAGATTGGGTATAAGGTCATTTTCTTCTGATTTGGTTGTGTTGGGATATCTTTCACTATATGTAGTAAGGTAGCTGAGCTCTGAGGTTTTCATATTGCCCTGGTTTTTGCTGATTGTGGTGTTCTTTCCAGGACCTTTAGCTATATGGATGTTTTGATTTTTCCTCTGGATGTTCTTGTTGTAGCAGGTATTCGGATAGGGATGAACCTTGATGGTGCTGGTGTGACAGGCCTCTGATGGGTCTGCTTGGGCTATATGGTTCTGAATAAGCAGGTATGTGCAGAGAGGTAGCTGGAGAATGGGCATCCAGTGGTATCCAGTGGGGATAGTAAGCTGTTCAAGGCAGCTGGTGGTGCTCCCAGTAGATTCAGCCATCATGGAAGGTGAGTACATAAAGGAAATTTCCTGTCTAATATTTTTAATTAAGCAGCCCTACTTGAATACTTTGATTTCCTGGCAAAATACATACTTGTCAGCTAGGGTAAAAAAAATCTTGAAACAAAAATATTCTAAGAATATTTTCTTAGGGTCAGCTTATAAAACTCATGGTCTAGAGCTGATAAGAGCTGTACTTGGTGCTGACAGCAAATCTTAGCAACATATAAGGACCCCCCTACCCCCGATGGTACTGATTTTGAAGGCCTGGTCTGGTCATGGAGAGCAGATGAGGCCTGTCACCATGTGGCATGATTACAGTCTCTGAATATAATCAGGAAGAAATTGTTGATGAAGGTACAACCCCTTTGCCATTCAAATATTTAGGCATGTTCCAAAGCAAAGTTTGTAGCTAAAATAGGTAAGTTTTGTGTATTTACTTGACAATGGATAATTTTTTTTGAGAGTCTGGTACCTTGGGCCAAATTAAGACTAAGAGATACACAGCATTGCTGTGATAAGCCAGTTGGAGTCTAGAAGATCATGAATCCCCAAAGTTAGACTTAAGCTCTACTATTTTAGAAACCGTTTTCACATTGACTTTGTAGTGACTATACTCTGATTCTTCCCTCTTGCAGAATGTAAATATCTTAGCTTTTCATTGTTCTTTTGTTCGTTTGTAGAATTTTATATTTGAGAGACTTTGAACTTTAAAAAGAGACTTTTGAATTTTAGAGAAATTTTGGGTGATTTAGAGAGACAATGGATATTTTGGAAAGCCTTAAATTCTGAAAAGGCCTTTAAATGCTTTAAAGGGACTGAATGCTTAAAGTGTTTTTCAGTGTTTTAAAGAGATTTTAAAGACTGTGTAACTTTTAAAATTTGGAATATGCACATTAATATAAGATCTTGGGGACAATTGCAAAGATAAATTTATAACTCAATAGGAACTCCTTTGTGTGTCAATTTGACAGTTAGGTCAATTTTTACAGCAAATTCATTGACCACTAGATACAAGCTAGAGTAATTAGGGAAGAAGGAATCTCAATTGAGCAAGTGTCTCTATCAGATCGACTAATGGGCAAGTTCATAGGCTTTTTCTTAATTAGTGATTGATGTCACAGGGTTCAACACATTGTGCATGGTAGCCACCCCTGAGCAGATGGTCCTTGACTATATAAGATAAAATGATGAAACTGGGAGGAACAGAACAGTAAGCAATGTTCTTCATCAGCTGTTGCTTCCGTTCCTGCCTCCAGGTCTCTGTCTGCTTGAGTATCTTCCCTGGTTTTTTTCTTTTCTTTTTTTTTTCTTTTTCTTTTTTTATTTTCTATATTCTTTGTTTACATTCCAAATGCTTTCCCCTTTTCCGGTTCCCTCCTCCCCATATGTCCCATAAGCCCTCTTCCCTCTACCCATTTCCCAATCACCCCTCCCATTTCTTTGTCCTGGTACTCCCCTACAATGCTGGATCAAGCCTTTGCAGGACTAGGACCCTCTCCTTCCCTCTTCTTGTGAATCATTTGATATGTTCATTGTGTCTTGAGCATTCAGAGCTTCTGGGCAAATTAATATCCATTTATCAGTGATTGCATTCCATGTGTATTCTTTTGTGATTGGATTACCTCACTTAGGATGATATTTTCCAATTCTAACCATTTGCCTTAAAATGTCATGAATTTATTGTTTTTAATTGCTGAGTAGTATTCCATTGTGTAAATATACCCATTTTCTGTATCCATTCCTCCATTGAGGCACATCTGGGTTCTTTCCAGCTTCTGGATATTATAAATAAGGCTGCTATGAACATAGTGGTGCATGTGTCCTTGTTGCATGCCAGGAAATCCTCTGGGTATATGCCCAGGAGTGGTATAGCAGGGTCCTCCAGAAGTGTCATGCCCAATTTTCTAAGGAACCGCCAGACTGATTTCCAGAGTGGTTGTTCCAGTTTGCAATCCTACCAGCAGTGGAGAAGTGTTCCTCTTTCTCCATAACCTGGCCAACACCTGCTGTCTCCTGAGTTTTTAACCTTAGCCATTCTGACTGATGTGAGGTGCAATCTCAGGGTTGTTTTGGTTTGCAGTTCCCTAATGACTAATGATGTTGAACATTTCTTAAGGTGCTTCTCAGCCATCCGAATTCCTTCTGGTGAAAATTCTTTCTTTAGGTCTGTACCCCATTTTTAATAGGATTATTTGGTTTTCCGATGGTGCTTAATCTATGAATTAAAATACATCTCCCATCACCAATGAAATCACCTTTGGTTATAGATTTTATAATAGCAATATAAACTCTAAGATATACAAGGAATTGAAGAAGTAATAAATGTAAAAATATATGGTAATATATTATTTCAAGCTTTGTCATTACTGACTTTGTTAGCTTTGGCAACATTTGAGAAGTGGTATGGAGACAGAATGCAGTGCAAACTTCCTGGGACCTATGAAGGTGCCTCCAGGGAGGAAAGTTTAAATGGGTAAATGTAACCTTGTAAGGCTCTTGAATAACATGTGGTGTGAGTCTCTAAAGATTATATAATTAGATGGATTGAGAAGGGAAGGATCTTCTTAATCCCATTTTATGGGCTTAGGGGAGAGAAGGATCATGATAAAAAAGCTGCAGGAGAGGAAGAAAGAGAAGCCATCATAGGTGAAAGGTCAAGAGAGCATGGCCCTAAGGGCAGCCCAGTTAGAGTTAAGAGCAGCCCACATAAGTCCGAGTAAATAATATGTAGACTTGGGGTTATCTATAAGATAGATAGGAGGGGAGGAAGCTGTTGAGCTATCATGCTGTTTAGGACATATCATAAATATAAAGGCTGAGTGAATATGTTGGTCATATAAGAATTTAATAAAGGCAGGTTAGAAGCCCTGGGATGGGATTTAAAATAATTTCTACTCCAATATATGGCACTCAGCTTGGAACAAAAACTAACTTAAAAAATTAATTTAAGATACCCAAATGGCAAACACATGCGATTCCTTTAAGATTAAGAGTCAGAAAAAAAAATGCTTTCTCAGCAAAGCAGAATGTTTTTTTGCCCCAATCCCCACAGATTCAAGACTGAAACAAAAATACATACTGAATTGACACACATAATTATGGGGTTCATGACATAAGGTAAGACACAGCTGTACCTCCAAGCTGACCGAGACAACATGCTGTTAGGCGAGCTCTACACAGATGCTAGGAACTCCTGCTAAGAAATAAAAACAGACTACTCAGTGGAAAACAAAAAACAAGGCTATATGCCCCTCGTAACCAAAACAAACAAACAAATACATAAATAAATAACAGTACTATCATAAACAAGTAGCTTCTGTTTTGATAATTCTGCTGGATTTTTTTAAATCATTTTATTTATTTACATCCCCGCCATTGCCTCACTTCCAATCCCTGCTCCTACAGTTCCTCATTCTGTTCCTTCTCGCCCTAGTTTCTGAGCTGGTGCTCCCTGACATCCCCCTTCTCTGGGGCCTCAAGTCTCTATAGGATTGGGCTGACTTTTTCACACTGAGGCCAGACCAGGAGGTTCTCTGCTATATATGTGCCTGGGGCCTCAGACCTGCCTGTGTATACTGTCTGGTTGGTGGCTCAGTCTCTGATAGCTCCCTGGTTCCAGGTTAGTTGAGGCTGTTGGTCCTCTTATGGGGTCACCCTTCCCTTCAGCTTCTTCAATCATTCCCTTAATTCAATCATAAGGTTCCTAGATGTCAGTCCCATGGTTTGGGTAAGTATCTGCCTCTGTCTCAGTCAGCTGCTGGTAGAGCCTCTCAGGGGACAGCCATTCTAGGCTTCTTTCTGTAACAACATCATAGTATCAGTAATAGTGTCAGGCCTTGGTGGCCCTATCCCTTAAGCTAGATCCCAAGTTCACTAGTCACTGGACTGCCTTTCTTCAGTCTCTTCTCCATTTTTGTCCCTGTAGTTCTTTTAGACAAGAACAATACTGGGTGAGAACTATTGAATGTGGGTTATTATCTCAATCCCTCAACTTGAGGCTTCATCTATGTATTGAAGGTGCACATTGAGTTCCCTCTCCCCACTGTTGGACATTTTGGGTAGGTCACACCCCCCCATTGAAGTCTGAGAGTTTCTCACTTCCAGTACCTTCTAGAGGGTCCACACACCTTCCAACCCCCAGAGGCTGTATCTTTCCATTCATTCTCTTAGTCCTCTGGGGTTCTCTCTTCATCCCCCTTCCCCATACTTGATCCTGCTCTCCTTTTCCCTCACTATCCCCTCTTCTACCCTGGTGCTTCCCTCCCTCTGCCTCCTGGGATTATTTTCTTCCTTCTAAGTGGGAGTGAAACATCCTCACTTAGTCTTTCTGCTTTTTAAATTCCTTATGGTTTGTGTATTGTATCCTAGGTATTCCTAGGTATTCTCTTTGTTTTTTTTTTTGTTTTTTGTTTTTTTTGTTTTTTTTTTTGTTTTTTTTTGTTTTGTTTTGTTTTGTTTTGTTTTGGCTAACTTGCACTTATGATGGAGTACATACCATGCATGTCCCTCTGAGTCTGGCTTACCTCACTCAGGATGATATTTTCTAGATCCATCCATTTGCCTGTAACATTCATGATGTCCTCATTTTTAATAGCTGAGTAGTATTCTTTTGTGTAAATGAGCCACATTTTCTGTATCCATTCTTTGGTTGAGAGATCTATGGGTTGTTTCCAGATTCTGGCTATTATAAATAATGCTACTATAAACAAAGTAGATCACATTTTCTTGTGGTGTTGTGGTTCATCTTTTGGGTTTATGCCCAGGAGTGGTATAGCTGGGTCTTTAGATAGAACTATTTGCAGTTTTCTGAGGAAACTCCAGATTGATTCCTAGAGTGGTTGTACCAGTTTGCCATCCCACCAGCAAAGGAAGAGTGTTCCTATTTCTCTACATCCTCTCCAGCATGTGCTGTCACTTGAATTTTTGATTTAGCCATTCTGATTGGTGTGAGGTGGAATCTCAGGGTCGCTTTGGTTAGCATGTTGTGCATATCTACTCAGCCATTTGATATTATTCTATTATGAATTCTCTGTTTAACTTTGTAACCCATTTTTTAATTGGATTATTTGAGTTTTTTGGAGGTTAACCTTTCAAGTTCTTTATATATTTTGGATATTAACCCTATATCGTATGGAGGGTTAGTAAAGATTTTTCCCAATCCATAGTTTCTCAATTTGTCAGTGTCTTTTGCCTTAAATAAAGAAGTCTTTCAGTTTCATGAGGTCCATTTTATCAGTTGTTGATCTTAGAGCTTGAGCCATTGGTGTTCTCTTCAGGATATTTGATCCCTGTGCCAATGAGGTAGAGGCTTTTTCCCAATTTCTCTTCTATGAGATTCAGTGTATCTGGTTTTATCTTGAGTTTCTTGATGCACTTGGACTTGAGCTTTGTGCAAGGTAATAAATATGATCTGTTTTCATTATTCGACATATGGAGCTACCAAAAGAGAAATGTGAGCACCAATCCAGACACAAACTCTTCAATATACTATAGTGTCCTGCCTACAAGATAGGCTGGTACAGTGGTGGCACAAAGCTTGTAGAAGTATCCCATCAATATCTGATTTGACTAGAGGCCTACTTCACGGGATGCAACCCATACCCAGAACTTCATGGATGGCAAACAACCTGAGACTAGAAAACCCAGGAACCCACGTTACATCCACATACGGTGGGAGACATGTTGTCCCTCCTGGGAAAGATACATGAATGCTCTGTGAATAACCTCCTTGAGGCAAGACCACTTGGAGCATTTGAGAAGGACTAGAGGGGATGATAAGCAGAATGACTGTGTCAATCCTTTGGAGATGGAGCTGTGATTTCCTCCTATTTAAAGGTTAGGTAAAGGTATGACTGACTAAGACCTTTAAAGATGATCCCTTAACAGATGGTCTCATAATTGATAGAAACATATGAGGAAAAAGGAAGGGTCTCAGAAACATCAACTACCTCTGATAACCTAAGCATCCCAATGCATTGAAGTGAGGGAAAATTGAAAACTTAGAGAGGATAGGGCCTAAGGAGTTTGGATCTAAAGGCCAACCATAAAGAGTTCATTCTCAGGACAAGTTAGTCTATTCTTGGGAAAGGGGAAAGCCTTTGGAATGTAAACAAAGAATATAGAAAATAAAAATAAAAAAACAAATGTAAATAAAAATTATATCTAATAAAAAAGAAAAAAGAAAGTATAATTTGCTATGCTCTTAAAATAATATAAATTGGATAAATTCATCTTTGCCTTAGGTAAGGTCTTATACAAAAGAAAGATAGTATTAGTTGATGGAAAATTGTTAATTGTTACTTTCTGTTCTTTATAGAAAAGTTGTATACTGTAAAACTAAGACATATTATGACACAAAACACAACATACATTGTGAGCACATTGAATTAATTGGTGAAGAAATACAAAAGTTATATTTCTGTGAAAAGTTTGTTTGGATCTTAATTGTCTTTTACTTTAAAACTGTATCTGCTGCCATCCTGTGCACAAACTAGATGTGCCTGGGTAGATATGATTATTTGGCTTGCAATACAATACTTAAATCATTTTGGCTTGCAATATAACGGTGTGCTTAGCTATGACATAATCATTTGGATTGTAAAACCATGCTGCTTAGATGTGGGGAAAGGCTAATCACTGACTACAAGGGAATAAGGGGAACTTAAAATAAATTACTGTAAGTACTTGTTGAGATTCTTGGATAATAATTTAGGAAAATCTGAAAGTGTGTGTGTTTGAATGCTCTGAAATACTGTATGAATAAGGATGACTTGAGCCCTTAGGGCAACTTGATTGAATGGTAAGTGGTCAGCATCCTTCTTTTGGCTGACTCCACATCTCTGTTCCAGGTTACTGGACTCCCAGGATAAGAATTCCAACACAAATAATACTCCCCTAAAAACAAAAACTAAATGTAGCAATAACATTACTTTTTTTTCTTTTTTTTTTAATTTTTATTTTCTATATTCTATGTTTACATTCCAAAGGCTTTCCCCTTTCCCAGTTACCCCCCACCATATGTCCCATAATTCCTCTCCCCCCCATGCTATTCCCCACTCATTCCCCCCCCCACACGATTTCTCTGTTCTGGGTCTACAATACTGGATCCAATCTTTAGAGGCCCAGGGTCCTCTCCTTTTTTTCTTCTTGAGAGTCATTTGACTTGCTAATTGTGTCTTGAGTATTTAGGGTTTCTGGGCTCATTAATATCCACTTATCAGTGATTGCATTTGTGTGTATTCTTTTGTGATTGGGTTAGCTCACTTAGGATGATAGTTTCCAGATCTAACCATTTACCTACAAATTGCATGAGTTCATTAGCACCGCACGGTACCTTCTCAAAAATTGATCATATAATTGGTCACAAGACAGACCTCAACAAATACAAGAAGACCGAACTAATCCCATGTCTCCTATCAGACCACTATGGAGTAAAAGTGGTCTTCAATAGCAAGAAGAACAACAGAAAGCCCACATACACATGGAAACTGAACAATACTCTACTCAATGACACCCTGGTCAAGGAAGAAATAAAGAAAGAAATCAAAGACTTTTTAGACTTCAATGAAAATGAAGGTACGACTTACCCAAATCTCTGGGACACAATGAAAGCAGTGCTAAGAGGAAAACTCATAGCCCTGAGTGCCTCCAAAAAGAAACTGGAGAGAGCATACACTAGCAACTTAACAGCACACCTGAAGGCCCTGGAACAAAAAGAAGCTAACTCACCCAGGAGGAGTAGAAGAGAGGAAATCATCAAACTAAGGGCTGAAATCAATCAAGCAGAAACAAAGAGAACCATACAAAGAATCAACAAAACAATGAGCTGGTTCTTCGAGAAAATCAACAAGATAGATAAACCCTTAGCTAGACTAACCAAAGGGCACAGAGATAGTATCCAAATTAACAAAATTAAAAATGAAAAGGGGGATATAACAACAGAAACAGAGGAAATTCAAAAGATCATCAGATCCTACTACAAAGGCCTATACTCAAAACAACTGGAGAATCTGGAGGAAATGGACAATTTCCTAGACAGATACCAAATAACATTACTTTTAAAGATATTGTGCTATACTCTTATTAGATGAGTGCCTTGCTCAGTTATAAACAGATAAAACAGAGCACCAGATGGGAAAAAGGCAAAAAGCCATGGCTAGACACTCTGCAGAGAGTGAGAGTTCTTAAACACTCAGTCTGAAATTGGATGTCTCTATCACATTCCTCCCTAGCAGGGATCATGGAACCCTGCCGAAGAAAATGCAGAGAGCTCCTGGTATATGTATTTTGCTTCCTATTTAGAGTTTTATGAATTCCATATTGTGCAATCAAGTGAGGCTCTATGTCAATATCAACATAAAAAGTAATACTATAAATATATAAAACCAAGAGTCATATATTTTGTCAAATTATATATAATAATATATATAATCATAGGGCAAGTATAGAATTAAATCCTGGGTCAACATTACATTTAGCTCATGCATATAACGTTTGAACTATATATTTAGAGAAACATGAAAAAAATTAATATTTTTTTACTTTCCTGCAAGTATTTTATGGGTTCAATCATTTCAAATATAGTTTGGTCTTATCAAAAATGAAATAAAATGTGGATTACACTGGAATCCTAAAATGCCACCTTGTAATATCACAGAATACAAGAATCCCATTGAGAATAAGAACAGAAACCATTGGTAATGGTGTGGAAAGAGAGAAGTAAAGAGACAGAGATGTATGGGAAGATTGTACTCAATACTCACAAATGAGAATCTAAGAGCACATTACATGTGTAAGTGAGAAGAATGAATTCAAAGACTATCCTGTAGCTTCATAATAGTTAAACAATACACCAAAGATTAAAATTGCATTTCTAAAACAGCAGAAGGGAAACAGTTGAATATTTCAGTTTAACAGTATTGTCAATTATTTAACATAGTATATATTGCTAATATATAATAATAACCATATACTAAAAGCCCTCCCCTCAAATATAGCAAACTGTTCCGTAGTAAGTGGATTTTTTTTCTGAATTAACTCTTTTCTGAACACCAAGACTAAGAATATTTTCCTCAGAGCTATGAGGTCTGTATTATGTTCTGATAATGTACTGGCTAGTTCTGTGTCAATTTGACTCAGCTGGAGTTGTAACAGAGAAAGGAGCTTATGTTGAGAAAATGCCTCCATAAGATCCAGTTGTAAGGCATTTTCTCAATTAGTGATCAAGGGGGGAGGGTCCATTGTGCATGGTACCATCCCTGGGCTGGTAGCCCTGGGCTTGATAAGAGAGCAGGCTGAGCAAGCCAAGGGAAGCAAACCAGTAACATCCCTCCATGGCCTCTGTATTAGCTCCTGCTTCCTGACCTGCTTGAGTTCCAATCCTGGCTTCCTTTGGTGATGGACAGCAGTGTGGAAGTGTAAGCTGAAGTGTTCCTTCCCAACTTGCTTCTTGGTTATAACATTTGTGCAGGAATAGAAACCCCCACTACGATAATTTAACACTGACATGTTCCTATGATACCTGCTTCCCATATTCCAAGTTGGTCTTCTGATAGTGTTTAGAGTAATCCTTTGTTCCATTAGTAAAAAAGACAATGATCTGATATTTCCTTATGCTTCTTCAGTTGAAATAATTCCTTAGTTCTTGTTATCTTTATGTAAAATATGTTAACAAAACACACAACTTAGTATTCACAACTTTTCTTCACTAAGTCTCAACAGTCTATTTCAGTTACTCATTTACAAAGACAACTCTACACTAATGTCACTGTGATATGAAGAACCAGTTCAAATCTATGTACTGTTTTCCACTCATATGTTTTTGGGGTGAAATATTTATATTTACTATAGTGTTATAAGCTTTCTTTGTAAATATAAACATTTCTATTTGGGGATATATTCAAATCATTTTATTATCATAATTCCACTGGTGCCTTCAAACTAATGTGAGGCAGATATTGTATCTCTGCACTTGTTTCCAGGATAACAGTGGATAAGCAAAGGCAACAGAGAGCAGACAAGACTTTCAACAAGTCTGTTGACCATCAAAAAAATGTAATCATCATGTTTAAGTACAGCTGTGTCAGATCAAAACCACAAACTGTACGAGAATTTGGTTCATGAAATCATATCACTAAACATTGGCATCTCTTTTAAATACTGTTACTGCTGTTACCATGGTTAACATCACCAACTTCCACAAATACTAAAAGATTTGAATTTTCCCTCTGTTTCTAAGGAATACTTGTTTGAGATAATTCAGTCAGCCAAATTATCAAATTACAAATTTTCTGTAAAAGGATATCTAAAAACAGCATAGAATTTACCCAAAATAGGTAATCTTGGAGGATTATAAAAGATAATGAATTATATTTCATGAGTTAAATTGTTTTGTACTTTTTATTTATTCATTAATATTGGAATTGGTACTAAATATCACTGCAATTCAATTTTCTCTGTTTTGTCCTCCATGATCTCTTCGTTTTTCAAGTCTCCAAAATCTTCATTAAAAGAAACTCATTAGAAGCTTTCTATGTATTTGATACTTTGGGGGAACTGACATCTTAATATGAAATAGGGCAACTGCATTTAGATAAATACAAAATTATTGTTATAACTTTCCTTAGAGTTCACTAGAAATTTTCACCAGGGACATATACAGCAGAGGTCTCTCTGGTCTAGCTTCAGGGTGAGAGGGGGCAGGCAGCAGAGAGGGGGATGGTCTGGTTGGTGAGGAGCATCTTCTCAGAGACAGGGCAGAGGAGAATGGATGAGGACCATGGGAGGGGGGACCAGGATGGAGGGCAATGACTGAACTGTAAACATATATGAAAAAGAAAAGATAAAGAAAATGTCTCACTTTGATAAAAATTAGAACTCTTGTATCACAGTACTCTACAAAGCCTACTTGAATGTCAACCAAAACCTTCTCTCACCTCTCAATGTACCATTTCAGTGTAGATGTACCAGTGCAATCTTTAAACTCATATTGTATTCCATATTTTACTTTTTAATTAACATATTATTTACATTTGGTGACCTTCTTTCATATAATTTAGTGAAATATTACTATATTTTCATTTCTATTTTCCATGTTACTAATCTGTGAACCAAAACAACATAATCAGTACTTATTTTTCACATTACTCTTAGAGTCTAGGGAGAGTAAATTTGTCCTTTTAGCTTTGCACATATATTGAAAATGAGTTTGGAATCCCATAGGAAGAACAACAATATCAACCAATTAGATCCCTCAGAGCTCCCAGGGACTAAACCACCAACCAAAGAGTACACATGGAGGGACTCATGGCTCCAACTGCATATGTAACAGAGGATGGCCTTATCAATTGGAGGAGAGGCCTGCCCTTGATCCTGTGAAGGCTCAGCATAGAGTAACACTAGAGCTGTGAGGTGGGAGTAGGGGGGATGGTGGGGGAGCACCCTCATAGAAGCAGAGGGAGGGGGAAGGGATAATAGTTTGCAGAAGGGAAACTGGGAAGGGGGACAACATTTGAAATGTAAATAAATAAAATAACCAATAAACATGAGAAAAGGAGCCACATATGAAGTCCTGGAACAAAGACATGGTCAGCACCTTCTGACTGTCCTCATGTAATCAGCTGTGCTCTCTTTCTGTGTCCTTACATATTTTTCTGTGAGTGTAATTATTGGATTTTTTCATGGATGTCTTATTTGAGCTAAGAATGTCCTGAGGCAGGCTTTTGGTTCCTTCTTTTAAATTCTGTTTCCATTATTACAACGAGATAGGCAAATTTCTATTTTCAATTTCCAATGTAATAATAATTTTATAGATAATCAGAGAAAAAATAGCTTTGGCATTACAAAGAAATAAAAATTCCCCTTAGGGTTTATTGGAGTTAATACTAAATCCAACCAAGTTCCAGGCATCAATCTGAATGAGCAGTGGGGATGCTGGGAAGATGTGCTGGTGAGGTGCCTCTCTAGCAAACATGAGACCTTGAGTTTGGATTCCTGGCACCAATATAAGTCTATCATGGCAGGCTTTTATAATCCTAGCACTGCAGTGAAGAATCAGAAACCTAAGGAACACTGAAGCTCATTAGTCAACCAAGAGGAGAGACTGTCTAAAAAACTCAAAGCCAATGAGCAACGGAGAGAAACACCTGAAATCATTCTGCAGCCTCCAAACACTCACACTCATGTTCACATGAGTGCTTACATGCACATCCACCCAAATTGATAAGTGCACATACTACACCACACACCCAAAAGACTATCTAGGACTTAAAGACTATTAACTACACCTGCCTCTTAGTGAAATTTTTCCATGTCCTGGTCTTGAACTGGTCCTGGTTGTGTCTGACTCCTGCCACAGTGGGGATGAAGTAGGTGAACCAGCTCTGCAGAATCAGAGACCTGATTTAGTTGGTCACTCTAAAGACTGACCCTTAGAACAAAGCTGGCCAAAAGTTGGTGGGTATGTTTTGACAGTGAGTATGATAATAGAACAAAGGTATAGGCAAAAGATTACCAAATATCTTGTCTACAGTATTGACTGGAGGAGAACCAAGGAGACAACAGTACAGTTGCAATGTTAGATCTTCATCCTAAGGCTAAATAATGAATGCATACTCAAAAGTTGAATCCACTTGGTTGATTTCAGCATTGAGTTTGATGAATTCCTGTCTTCTTATCCTCTTGGGTGAAATAACTATTTTTTTGTTCCAGGGCTTTAAGGTATGCCTTTAAGGTACTAGTGTATGCTCTCTCTAGTTTCTCAGGGCTATGAGTTTTCCTTTTAGCACTGCTTTCATTGTGTCCCATGAATTTGGGTATGTTGTACCTTCATTTTCATTAAATTCTAGAAACACTTTGATTTCTTTATTTATTTCTTCCTTGACCAAGGTATCATTGAGTATTGTTCAGCTTCTCAATGTATGTAGGCTTTCTGTTGTGAAACAAAGAGAAGAACAAAGAATCAACAAAACCAGGAGCTGGTTCTTTGAGAAAATCAACAAGATAGATAAACCTTTAGCCAGATTAATCAGAGGGCACAGAGACAGTATCCAAATTAACAAAATTAGAAATGAAAAGGGAGATATAACAACCGAAACTGAGGAAATTAAAAAAAAATCATCAGATCCTACTACAAAAACCTATACTCAAGACAAGTGGAGAATCTGGAGTAAATGGACAATTTCCTAGACAGATACCAAATAGCAAAATTAAATCAGGATCAAATGGATCATATAAACAGTCCCATAACCCCTAAAGAAATAGAAGTGGTCATTGAAAGTCTTCCAACCCCCCCCCAAAAAAAATCATGGGAACAGATGGTTTAAGTGCAGAATTCTATCAGACTTTCAAAGAAGACCTAACACCAGTACTCTTGAAACTATTCCACAAAATAGAAACAGAAGGAATACTACCCAACTCGTTCTATGAAGCCAAAATTACACTGATACCAAAACCACATAAAGATCCAACAAAGAAAGATAACTTCAGACCAATTTCCCTAATGAATATCGATGCAAAAATACTAAATAAAATTCTTGCCAACCAAATCCAAGAACACATCAAAACAAACATTCACCATGATTAAGTAGGCTTCATCCTAGTGATGCAGGGATGGTTCAATATATGGAAATCCATCAATGTAATTCACTACATAAACAAACTCAAAGAAAAAAAAAAACACATGATCATTTCATTAGATGCTGAAAAAACTTTTGACAAAATTCAGCATCCTTTCATGCTAAAAGTCTTGGAAAAAACAGGAATTCAAGGCCCACAATGAAACATAGTAAAAGCAATATACAGCAAACCGGTAGCCAACATCAAACTAAATGGAGAGAAATTTGAAGCAATCCCACTAAAATCAGGGAACAGACAAGGCTGCCTCCTCTCTACATATCTTTTCAACATAGTACTTGAAGTTCTACCTAAAGCAATTAGACAACATAAGGAGGTCAAAGGGATACAAAGTGGAAAGGAAGAAGTCAAACTATCACTATTTGCAGATGATATAGTATACTTAAGTGAAACTCCAAAAAACTCCACCAGAGAACTTCTACAGCTGATAAACAACTTCAGCAAAGTGGCTGGTTATAAAATCAACCCAAGCACATAAGTAGCCTTCCTATACTCAAAGAATAAGCAGGCTAAGAAAGAAATTAGAGAAATGACAACTTTCTCAATAGCCACAAACTATATAACATATCTTGGTGTGACTCTAACCAAACAAGTGAAAGATCTGTATGACAAGAACTTCAGGTCTCTGAAGAAGGAAATTGAAGAATACCTCAGAAAATGGAAAAAATCTTCCATGCTCGTGGACTGGCAGGATTAATATAGTAACAATGGCCATCTTGCCAAAAGTAATATTCAGATTCAATGCAATCCCCATCAAAATCCCAACTCAGTCATTTATAGATTTAGAAAGAACAATTCTCAAATTCATCTGGAATAACAAAAAACCCAGGATAGTTAAAACTGTTCTCAAGAGTAAAAGAACTTCTGGGGGAATTAGTATCCTGGACCTCAAGCAGTACTACAGAGCAATAGTGTTAAAAACTGCATGGTATTGGTACAGTGACAGGCAGGTAGATCAACAGAATAGAATTGAAGATGCAGAAATGAACCCACACACCTATGGTCACTTGATCTTCGACAAAGGAGCTAAATCCAACCAGTGGAAAAAAAGATAGTTTCTTCAACAAATGATGCTGGTTCAGCTGGTTCATGCTGGTTGCATGCAGAAGAATGCAAATCAATCCATTCTTATCTCCTTGTACTAAGCTCAACTCCAAGTGGAACAAGGACCTCCATATATACCCAGACACACTGAAACTAGTAGCAAAGAAGCTGGGGAAGACCCTTGAGGACATGGGCACAAGGGAAATGTTCCTGAACAGAACAACAATAGCTTATGCTCTAAGATCAAGAATTGACAAATGGGACCTCACAAAATTACAAAATTTCTGTAAGGCAAAGGACAGTGTCAAAAGGACAAAATGGCAACCAACAAATTGGGAAAAGATCTTCACCAACCCTACATCTGTTAGAGGGCTAATATCCAATATATACAAAGAACTCAAGAAAGTAGACTCCAGAGAGCCAAAAATCCCTATTAAAAATGTGGTCCAGAGATAAACAAAGAATTTTCACCAGAAGAATTTCAAATGGCTGAGAGGCACCTTAAGAAATGTTCAACATCATTAATCATTATGGAAATGCAAATCAAAACAACCCTGAGATTTCTCCTCACACCAGTCAGAATAGCCAAGATTAAAAACTCAGGAGACAGCAGGTGTTGGAGCGGATGTGGAGAAAGAGGAACTCTCCACTGCTTGTGGGATTGCAAGCTGGTACAACCACTCTGAAAATCAGTCTGGCTGTTCCTCAGAAAACTGGGCATGACACTTCTGGAGGACCCTGCTATACCACTCCTGGGCATATACCCAGAGGATTTTCCAGCATGCAACAAGGACACATGCTCCACTATGTTCACAGCAGCCTTATTTATAATAGTGAGAAGCTGGAAAGAACCCAGATGTTCCTCAATGGAGGAATGGATACAGAATATGCGGTATATTTACACAATGGAATACTACTCAGCAATTAAAAACAGTGAACTCATGAAATTTTTAAGCAAATGTTTGGAACTGGAAAATATCATCCTAAGTGAGGTAACCCAATCACAAAAGAACACACATGGAATGCAGTCACTGATAAGTGGATATTAATTAGCCCAGAAGCTCTGAATACTCAAGACACAATTAACATATCAAATGATTCCCAAGAAGAAGGAGAGAGAGGGCCCTGGTCCTGGAAAGGCTTGATCCAGCATTGTAGGGGAGTACCCGGAGAGGGGGTATTGGAGAAGAGGGCTTATGGGACTTGTGGAGAGGTGGCAACCGGGAAAGGGTAAAGTATTTGGAATGTAAACAAAGAATAAAGAAATTTTTAAAAAGTTAAATCCAGTTGCCTTCATATTGGATTGCATGTGTGCAGCTAAGTCAAAAGCTTGACGACCATTTGTTGCAACTGGAATAAAATCCCTGGATCTATCTAGGGCAAGTGTAATTTATCAGACAGTAACAGTCCTGCTAGCTGACAGACACAAAAGTGTGTAGACATTATGAAGGGCCAGATATTTTACTTTGTTTAATTGGACATGAATTTCAGTGGAACCTTTGCTTTCCCACTGTTGATAGAGTAAGGTGTAAAATGTCCATCTAAAGGAAGTGTGCAGGGACAAAGATGGAGCAGAGACTGGAGAAATGACTGACTGATGACCAGCTAATTTTGAGACCCATTCCAAGGGCAGAGACGAATCCCTCACATTATTTAATGATGCTATGTTGTGCATGCATACAGGAGATTAGCATAGCAGCTCTCTAGGAGGTTCTACCCAGCAGCTGACTGGGACAGATGCAGATATCCACAAACACTGGAAAGAGGTCAGCGGCCCCTACAGAGGAGTTGGGGAAAGGATTGAAGGCCCTCAAGGAGATGGCATGTAAAACCCATAAGACCAACAGTGTCAACAAACCTGGACCCCCAGGTACTGCCAAAGACGGAGATACTATCTTAGTCAGGGTTTCTATTGCTGCACATACATCATGACCAAGAAGAAAAATTGGAAAAAAAGGGTTTATTCATCTTACATTTCCACATTGCTGTTAATCACCAAAGGAAGTCTGGACTGGAACTCAAGCAGGCCACGAAACAGGAGCTGATGCAGAGGCCATTGAGGGATGTTTCTTACTGGCTTATTTCCCCTGGCTTGCTCAACTTGCTTTCTTATAGAACCCATGACTAACAGACCAGTGAATGGTACCACCTACAATGGGCCTTACCCGCCTCCCTTGGTCACTAATTGAGAAATTGCTCCACAGCTAGAACTCATGGAAGCATTTCCTCAACTGATACTCCTTTCTCGGTGATAACTCCAGTCTGTGTCAAGTTGACACCCCAAACCAGCCAGTATATTGGGAATTATTTAAAATGCAGTGTAGACACCAACCAAAAATCATACATAGGAGGGTCCAAGACCACCAGCACATAAGCAGCAGAGGGCAGCCTTGTCTGTCCTTAGTGGGAGAGGATGCATCTAATTTTGCAGAGACTTGGTGTACCAGGGTGGGGGAACATGAAGGTGCCCTCTCAGAGTTGAAGGCTATGGGTATGGGGAGAATGAACTCTGAGAGGGGCAACAGGGAAGGGGGTAGCATTTGGGATGTAAATAAATAAATAGATGATATATAAATAATTTTTAAAATGATACTCAGTAGCTTGATATCCAATTTAAAAAAGACAATATGAAGGTGAAAAGAAAGGGCAATTGCTAATGCTTTCCAGAAGCATGGAGACTGGAATTTGAGTAACTAAAGCCATGTATAAGCACAGACATGGTGCAAAAGAAAATCTTTAATCCAATCACTGAGGTAGTAGAAAGGCAAAACATTTACTGGAGTTCATTGATCAGTCAGCCTGACTTAGAGCATTTAAGAGTGAGCAGGGGTCTTGATGAACTCTGTTAGGTCTTCTTTTTTATTAGTGTGCTGCCCTGATTTTCCCCCACATATCTACACATTCACAGTGTTACAATAATCTGTTTATTGCAGTTTTTAACAAAATATCATGCAGCACTTAGGGAGAAACTGTCCCCCTATGCATCATAGGACCTAAGGCTGAGTTTCCTTTTCATCTTCTTCCAGGACAGTCATTTGAACCATTACTTTACTGAGATGAACAAATGTTCAATCATATTTTCTCCAGAAAGAGGAATAATGATCAAAGTGTCGGTAAACCATAAGTGTGCATGCTCTTGAATTCTATTTCCTTTTAGTAACAGTAACTCGGTGAAGTCAAATATGGATCTGTTTTGTCTCAGTGGCAGATTTAGTTACATACTAAAGAGAAGCATGTGTCAATATGAAGAATTGTAAATTAAATTAGAAATTAATAATAAAGAGCCAAAATGTATGTAAACATTGAAATAATTGCTGCAACAGAGATTTTCCTTGGCTTTTCCTTAACCAGTGTAGTTTCTTCCAAATAGAACAGAGGAAAGTTCATAGGGCAGTGGAGTTTACAGCTATTTTTCTTTGTTGTTTTTCACAACATTTGGTTTTGTGCAGAAAAAGGAGACACTGAGTTCTAGCCACATTCATTCTGTGCAACATTTTAAGATTTCTTTATTGATTCTTTTGGAATTTAATATCATGCAATCCAACTCTACTCATTTCTCAGTCTTTCTAGATCTGGGAGTAGTTATGTATTTCCTTCCAAAAATAAAAATAAATAGGCTTCCCGCCCAGCTGGTGGTGAGGAAGCCGGAGTGTCAGCCAGCATGCCAGGTGCTCAGAACCAGCCGGCGGCGGCGGAACCAGGTACCCGAGACAGCCCGAGCTTAAGACCTTCGGGGACTCAGGCCTGGAGTGGGAGTTGGGCACAGAATAGCGGCTGCACTCTGCACTCGCGGGGCGGACCCCGAGCTCCCTGCAGGTAGCTGCCATATTGCCTGCAGCTTCCCGTCCAGCTGGTGGTGAGGAAGCCGGAGTCAGCCAGTGTGCCAGGTGCCCAGACCCAGCCGGAGGCGGAACCAGCCTCCCATCCAGCCGGTGGCAGGGAAGCTGGAAACCAGATCCAGCCAGCTTCCCAGCAGCTTGGGACCAGCAGGCGGAACCAGATAACTGAGATATCCCAACTTTAAGACCTCTGGGGAAACAGGATATCAGACAGCAAACCCTGAGCAGGAGCAGTGCAGAGCAGCCGCCCAACAGGCGGAACCAAATACCTGGGATATCCTGAGTTTAAGACCTCGGGGGACTCAGGCCACCTGTCAGCAATCTGTGAGCAAGACCCCCGCAGGACAGTGATTCAGGTATCCCAGTCGCTGGGAAATAGCCTTACAACCCCACAGGAGGATCAAGCACCAGCTAGTATCTACAGGACCAACTAACACCAGAGTTAACCAGATGGCAAAAGGCAAACGTAAGATCGCTACTAACAAAAATCAAGGCAGTATGGCGGCATCCAAACCCAGTTCCCCAACAGCAATAAATATTGGATACCCCGAAACACCAGAAAAACAAGACTCAGATCTAAAATCACTGGACAGGATGCTGATAGAGGAACACTTAGATAAATCTCTTAAAGTAATACATGAGAAAATAGATCAAAAGCTAGAAGCCATTGCTACAAACACAATTAAATCCCAGATATCTCAACACACCAGAAAAACAAGACTCAGATCTAAAATCACTGGTAAAGATGCAGATTGAGGATCACTTAGATAAATTTCTTAAAGTAATAGAGGAGAAACTCTGCCTCCTTCAGCAAATCCTACTGGCGTGCGCCACCACAACCGGCGACTTTCAGTCTTAAAACTAAAGTTGTTTTATGTCTTTGAGAATGAAATGCTATTTTTTGGTTTCTTGAATAGGCTCTTGTAACCAACTTATCCTTCAAAGATTCAATCGCCAAAGTTGTATCTCTGCCAATAATATGGTAAACAACATTTTCTTAATTTTCACAAGTCAAAATAAAGAGTGCATTTTGTATTTCAGACATCAATAGTTTAGCTGGCTGATTCAATTGTTCATATTGATTCTAAGAGTGTAAAGGTTTTCTTTTTCAATGAACTCAAACAGATAGTAATTGTGTATTTGAATCTGTTTTCTTGTATGGATATGCATTTGATAAATGTGTGTGTTTGTGTATGCCAGTGTTATGCCTATGTGCATTTGTGTGTGTGTGTGTGTGTGTGTGTGTGTGTGTGTGTGTATGAAGATTATTTTCCCAAATTACTTTCACCAATAATATTGCAACATAGACTGACACTTACCAGGGGATTCTACTCAGCTAAAATATCCTGTAGATCACCTGTGTATGACTCCCAAATAATCAGTTTCAAGAGTCCTTATCCATCTGCTTATCATTTACATGTATGCTGTGCATACAAATTTCAGTCTTGATATTGTACGGTAAGTATTTTATTGACTGAGATATCCTCCCAGCCTCCATGTAAATTTTTAAACGATATTTTAAGTTTAATATCCAAATATACTATTATATTGTATCAATATTATAAAAGTTTGACTGAATGCTTGCTATCAATATCAGAAATTATAAATGCAGACAATGGATTTTTAAGTTGAAAATCTAACTCATATCTGATATTAGTTGCAACATCTTGGAAAATATAACCTTTTGTAGGAATGTGACTATGTAGTCTTTATAAAGTAATGGAAGGTGAAAAGATATCCATAAATCCACTTTTCTAGGCAAGCTGCTTACTGCTAAAACCATTAAGATTAATACTTCCTTTCATCCTCCTTTCAGTGGCATGTAACTAGCAGGAACAAATCACTAAAAAGGTGTGAAAGTAGAATTCTCATGTGGTGGACGTTAGGCAGCAACTGTTTCATAGAAAAAGCACTGAACGATAGAGACAGTGTGTAAACCTTTACTTCTGAAATAAAGAAACAGATTTATTCTGGTGGCTTGAGAATGCATCAGTCCCTATCTTCACGAGTGCAGCCTCCTGCATTATCTAGAGTTCCAGAAACCCATTAGCCAGTGATCTTTGATAACATAACTGAAGCCTGGATTTAATTTGTTTTGCTATGTCAAGAAGCTGGCTCGGATACTAGGTGCACAGGAGGGTGCTGCAGATAATAACACGAAGAATGTTACTGGCAGAAATGCAGACTATTAGTTGACAGATAATATGTAGATGTTAACCAGCTTATTTTTCTCCTTAAGTAGCTTAAAATATTTGCAAACTATTTTGTGTTAATAATCATACACAGTTGCCCTTGGAAGATATAGCACAATGCCACTCCTTATTCTTAGAATCATTAGCCTATAAGAACATCTTCTCTGTGGAATCAGGTAAGTGTAATGAACCCTGGAGGCTGTGGTGTTTGCAGTGATAGATGGAAGCAAGATATCTGGGCTTTTAGAAGATACAGAAACTCTGTTCTTAATGACTTGCTAAGTCTCTAAAAATTCCTGTACCAAGAGCTTTCCATGTAATCAGCAATATAGGAAATTTAGTTGCCTGGCTCTGCTCTCTGCCAGAGAATTCTTTAATTTGGTGTTTGTCTTCACACTTAAACCCAGGCATCATAGAAGCCTATGGCTTAATCATTACAGCGAAACCCAAGGAGAATTACAATGCCATCAGTGGCACTTATATGCTTCTGGAATCAACTCTATAGCTGGCCAGTTTTAATTGCTAGTGTCAAGTTAACAACAATGTGAGCTCATGTAAAACCACTTCCTTTCGTTTCTCCTTAATGATTATTTGAACCTGTCAGCACTTGTTTATTTTGTATGTGCCATGAGGACAAGCACTACATTTCAGGATGGTCTATTTACTAGATTATTCAGCTAATTGCTAAACTTGTTAAGCCTCTTTTATGTTTAAAATTAATGTTAATGATATGGAACCAAATTTAAATTAAGAGCAAGTGCCCAGCATGTTATCTTTATTCCTTTGCACTATCATATTCTTCAAATGGTATTGTTATTTCCCAAGTAGGGTAACACATCCCTTGCATCCTCAGGTGTTTGCTTATGAGTCCACATATTAGCTGATGTGTCCAGACCAGGGCCTGTGTTGTCTTAACCCCATCACCATTATTAGCAAACAGAGGAGTGATGATCCTCAGAGAAACATGAACATAAGTATAATTTAAAAGAAAATATTTTTTAAAAATTTCATAAATAATTCTAATGAACTTATTCTCTCTCTCTCTCTCTCTCTCTCTCTCTCTCACACACACACACACACACACACACACACACACACACAAAATTTCCTTCTATGGAAAGTGTTCTCCTTTCTACAGAAAGTGTTCCTAATGCATGGTTTATGGTTAATACATAATATGAAGAAGCAATTAGTCTTAAGGCTTATTCCATATATAGTTACATGTGGCATAATATCAATGGCCAGATATATCTTTGAATGCATTGCCATAAATGTAACTTTTATTTGCCTGATGTAACTTTTGCCTTGGAGGCTCACTGCTAAATAAGCTTACCCTTTCTAGTTCTTTCTGAACTCTGCATGGTTGGTTCAACTTAGTGGTTTGGCTCAAAATTCTTTCTAAGCTGACCGATTCAATCTGGCTTCTCTCAGGTTCTAACTTAATTGTTCCCCTTGGCCTCAAACTAAATCTGGCAATTTGTTGTATTCTGGTTCTTTCTTTGTTTCTTTGTTTCTTCTTTTCTCTTTCTTTCTTTCTTTCTTTCTTTCTTTCTTTCTTTCTCTCTTTTTCTTTCTTTTCTTTTCTTTCTTTCTTTCTTTCTTTCTTTCTTTCTTTCTTTCTTTCTTTCTTTCTTTCTTTCTTTTTAAGATGACGAATTATCCATCTATTAGAAGCCATTAATTGCCTGTAGCTCTTTTTTAATTAGATATTTTCTTTATTTACATTTCAAATGCTATCCCCTTTCCTCATTTTCCCCCTGAAACCCCCTATGCCATTCCCCCTGCCCCTGCTCACTAACCCACCCACTCCCACTTCCATGTCCTGGCATTCCTCTACACTGGGGCAATGAGCCTCCACAGGTCTAAGGATCTTTCTCCTCTCATTGATATCTGACCAGGCCATCCTTCACTACCTATGTGGCTGGAGCCATGGGTCCCTCCATGTGTACTCTTTGGTTGGTGGTTAAGGCCCTGTGAACTCTGTGGGTACTGGTTGGTTCATGTTGTTGTTCCTCCTGTGAATTTGAAAACCCCTTCAACTTCTTGGCATCTTTCTCTAGCTTCTCCATTGGGGACTTTGAGCTCAGTCAAGTGGCTTCTGGTTGTTTCTTATTTCTGACTTCAACTGTGTCTGCTGACCTGCATTGAACTGCATGAACTTACAATGGAACCCACCTCTTTGGTACTACATTCTTGTGTATATACTATCTATGACTTACTGTGTCTAATCTTCCTCTGATTTGTGACATTGTCTGTCCTTCAATTTAATGCCATTTTTGGGGATTAAATGTTTATACTAAAGGATTTCCAGCAGAGGGATTACAGATATGCATTAAGGGTGTGTTTGTATTCCAGCTGGATCATATAGGCCTAGAAGGTCTTTGTGTGTGATCAGAGCAGCCATGTTGCTGGATTAAAATTCTTCATATTTTAAATTAAGGAAAAATAAACATTTGGTAATACATTTTTAATTACTCTAGGGGATAGCTTATTTTAATTAGATAATCATCTACTAATAAGATACTGACTTTCAATTGGAACCCATTTTTATTTCTCTCATATTAAAGAACATCCACTGTAAAAATGAAAAATTGAGGCTGGAGAGATGGGTCAGTGGTTAAGAGCACTGACTGCTCTTCCAGGGGTCCTGAGTTCAATTCCCAGCAACTGCATGGTTACTTAAGGGGGAACAAAATACCCATGGGAGAATATAAAAAGTGTGGAGCAGAGACTGAAGGAAAGACCATCCAGAGACTGCCCTACCTGGGGATTCATCCCATATACAGTCACCAAACCCAGACACTATTGTGGATGCTGAGAAGCGCTTGCTGACAGAAGTCTGATAGAACTATCTTCTGAGACACTCTGCCAGTACCTAAAAAATACAGAGGTAGATGCTATCAGTCAACCATTGGACTGAGTATAAGATCTCCAATGGAGGAGCTAGAGAAAGTACTGAAGGAGCTGAAGGAGCTTGCAGCCCTGTAGGAGGAACAACAATATGAACTAACCAGTATCCCCAGAGTTCCCAGGGACTAAACCACCAATCAAAGAGTACACATGTAGGGACCCATGGCTCCAGGTGCATATGTACTTGTTAGACATCAAAGGGAGGAGAGGCACTTGGTCCTGAGAAGGCTTGATGCCCTATTATAGGGGAAAGCCAGGAAGCAGGAATGGGTGGATTGGTGAGCAGGGGTAGGGGTAATGGGATAGGGTGTTTTTGGAGGGGAAGCCAGGAAAGGAGATAATATTTGAAATGTAAATAAAGAAAATATCTAATAAAAACAAAGCAAAGAAACAAAGCAAAGTAATTTGACTGTTATAAATCATATCAATTAGAATAAAGAATATTTCTTACCTTTTGATAATGCAAATTGTCTTCATATTTTTCTTGATGGCCTAATGCTTCATTATTGAGTCCCTATGTTCATGAGGATGTTCATAGCCGTGAACATCAAAGGGAGTCTACCACCTGTTGTCCATCTTTGGACATAAATTTGATCATGCAAATATTCCAGCTCAACTTGATATGGTAAAGCAACAATGAGAAAACTTTCAAAAATAATGAGATTTTTGGTATAAATTTCAATGAATAATTTCTTTCATAGTTTCTATATATCATTCATCTAAAATCCAAAAGTGAACACATGCCTAAGTGTCATAGTCAAAGCTATGTCTTCAATATAATTTTCAATTGTATGTTTTCTCTTAAAAAATACATTTGCATATACATATGTTTGTTCCTTCTCTTATCTTCTTTTCTGACTCATTAATTAATTTCCCCTTCCGAAGTTTTCCTCCTGCTTTCAGTTCTTGTTTTAGTGACCCAGTGCTTTTAATTGGGATTATTTGCATGAGCATGAATGAAGGCTATTTCTTTGGATGACAATGGAAGGTACCTGAGACTACAACATTAATATTTTTAAGGACTATAAAAATTATATATCTATAAAATTAAGTTAATAAATACACAACTGAAAATCAAAATCCTCACAAACTCCATATGCAAAGGAATTACTAAAACAGTAGAGAAAAATATTGTATGAGCAATTCCAATATAAATTTTAAATATAATAATGGAAAATTTTGGATGCATTTCCAGAGAACCTCTCATTTCCCCCATTACTGATTCCTCATTGTGATCCAACAAAATATTTAAAAGTTAGATTTAGTTACTTCTATATTGCTGTGATAAAATGTATGTCTAGAAGTTGTTTATAAATGAGTAATTTCATTTTTGCTTACAGTGAGAGAGAGAGAGAGAGAGAGAGAGAGAGAGAGAGAGAGAGAAAGCACCACACTTCATCAGCACACAGGAAGCACAGAAGTGACTCAGGACATGGGGCAAGGATGCAAACCCTTAAAGCTTGCTTTCTCCAGCAAGACTCTACCAGCTCAATGTTCCGTAGCTTCCTTAAGTGGCATTGCCAAATGAGGAATACGTTTTTCACATTCATGAACCTGCTGTGGATATTTGTCAGTCAAACCACTGCAAAGACAAATAAAAACCACGACTTCAGAATATAACATATCACTCAAACTGCAAGCCTCCATCAGAAGAAAATAGAATAAATTGTTGTCAATTTCTATAAGCAATGAGGTGTTAAACAAAATGGATGAAAATATTTTTTAGGGAATTAATCTGTCTCTAGTTGCCATTTGAAAGTGCAATGTACATTTGTACAAATATGTATATTCAATTATTTTTCAAGCTCCCTTACTCTCTAGAATATTTGATTTTTTTTTAAACAAAATGAGAACAAATGTAGACTTAGCTGGAGACAGATAGCAAGTTTACAGATTTTTTTTCAGAGCATATTTCAAACATGGGTGACCCCGTACATAACTCAAGCCATGGGAAAATAAAGAATGAACACCTCAATTATTAATAAGGACAATGCAGAAATAAGAGCTTTCATTTATATAAAATTGTTTGCACACACTGTAAGAAGAGGCTTAATTACATTGTATTGGTCTCACCAACAAATGCTAGACTATCATATGCAATGATCCACAGGATGTAATTAGTCCAAAATGGATACAAAAAGAAGAAAATAGATGTTCTGGATTGACTGGTGGTGGCATTTCTACTATGTAGCCTTTGAAAAGGTTAAACTTCATTCTTCTGTATTTTTAGAAGTAATTGTACACACTTCTTAATAGAACGTGATAGAACTGGATCAGATCAGCCTGCTAAATTTGAAAGCACTCTCCCAGGGGGCCACTTAAAGTTTATAATCATTCTATTGTAGTGAGAATTTGAGAAATAATTGCTGGCATACAGGGATTTCTTTATTGTATTTTGCTGAGTTAAGTAGATTAAATCAAGATTACTTAAAAATCTTTCCCATCTAAAGGACAACCTACTTAGAATCCCCAGAAAAATACTGGTGGCAGAAATAATGAGTAATGCCATTAAATTTGATCAACTAACGCTAAACTATGTCTATATTTCACACTTGTTTTAAGGGTCTATGAAATGAATCTGATTGTTTTATTAGGTTCTGGCTTCTCTAAAGGAACAGAACTGATAAAATGTTCATGCATATTGGTTTGATTAGAGTGTCCTAAAGGCAGTATCCAGACATCCAACAATGGCTCTCTCTGAATAGAAAGGTCAAATACCCAGTAGTTGGTCAAGACTGGATATCTCAGCATACCAGACCAGCTGCTGGAGCCTCAGGGAAATCTCTGAGAGCTTCCTGTTCTGTGTGTGCTGAAGTCCCCGAATTAGATGCTAATAACAGGGGAAGAATTACTCAGCAACACAATAGATGAGCTTGTCAGTGAGAGTGAGAGCTGAAAGGGCCAAAGCAAAGGTTCATTTCTTGTGGTTTTATGTGGGCTTCTACTAGAATGAGTGGCACAGATTTAGAGTGACTCTTCCCACATCAAATGACCCGATCAAGAATACACCTTATCCATGTAGTAAATAGTTCTTCTCAGAGCCACAGGTGCATTAGTCAGAAGGCCTGACAAGAGTTACGTATTCAAATAGAAACCTTTCAATCCAACATAAAACATTGCAAATTAAGTTCCAGGGTGATATATTTTCCTTTTATAATGATTGAAATGCTGAAATTTGAATAAGGAGCAATGGGACTCTCCTAATGAATTTTCATTTTTGTTAATTTGATCTTCATATTTCTGACACACTCAAAGGTATGGTATTAATTGTCAACTTACATCTTTAAAATTAATATTGACTGTATATATTCAAATGCATAGTCAATGAAAATTTACAAATCTCTTTTAGGTCATCCATGTTGAATAAAATGAAGCAAAATAAGAGATCAAATCCTCCCCTTTTGTTTTATTTCACAGTTTTGAAAAATGGTTAAAATTTATCATCTCATTTAATTACAGTATCCTTGAAGAATGATCATTTAAATCAGAACTGAATGGCTCCATGTTTGGGAAGACATAAACTCATTACACAGGTGTCTGTGGAGATACCATCGGATAACAACAGATTACTAATAATAGAGATCCTTTTATTGCAGCAAGATTATTTTGGGATAAATGAAATCACTGGTTAATAGTATTTATGATTACAAAATCCCTTTTTGTGCATAAAATACTACTAAACTCAGTTTTCAGTATAACAGTTCTTCTAGCTCAATGATCCATCAGACAGAAACTTTATGAAAGGGAAGTTTTTCTAAGCAGATAATCTTTATATCATTCCTATAGAATATGTATGTTGTACTTGGTATTTGGATATCTCTAAGCTCCGTGAGTATTAAGAACACTTCTTACTCAACTTCATGCTTTATATAGTTTAGCTCTCATGTGGTAGCACACCTCTTTAATTTCATCACTGGGAATGTAATGGCAAAATTCTCAGGCGTTTAATGTCATAGCTACATAGTGAGTTCAAAGCCACCCTTGTATAGGTGAAATTTTCTCTCACTGATCCCACCATAGAGACAAACAGATACAAATACACAGATGTATGCACATCTACCTATGTGCATGTCTAAGTAAAAATCAGTAAATAGCAAATGCTAAATATTAATATGTCAAACAAATAAAACAAAAATATAGTAGAATCAATACATGTTATGAGAACTTCCTTCCTACAGTCTTAATTTCTAAATTTCCATGACTTATGGATTATTATTTTCTACAAAGTACTATAGTTGTGCTTTGTAATGTTATAAAAGGTACATAAACAAATGTAGTCTTGTTTTTGAAAAAAAAACATATTTTAAAATTGGAAAAAGGGACTTAAATTGCGATATCAAAGTCTAAATTCAAATGCCTTTTACTTGCTGGTAATTCTAACTCCAGAAGACTTAAAATTATTTTCTTACCTCTACACGCATGATCACAGGTCCAAACACAGACGGGATGTACAGTTTGGTCTTCATGTGGGTCTACCAGCAAGTGGAATCTGCGATGTCCTTGAGTTCCTTTTCCCTGCCTGTGGATCCTGCTCCCCTAACTGGGCTGCCTTGTCTGTCTTCAGTGAGAGAGGATGTATCTGGTCCTTTAGTGACTTGATGTGCCAGGGTGGATTGGTTCCAAGAGGACGCTGTTCCCTTCTCAGGGGAAGATGTTGTGTGTATGTGTTGGGGGGGGGTGCCTGGAAGGAAACTGTCATTGGGATGTAAAATAAATAAATAGATAGATAGATAGATAGATAGATAGATAGGTAGGTAGATAGATAGATAGATAGATAGATAGATAGATAGATAGATAGATAGATAGATAGATAGATAGATAACAGAAGAAAATGCCCCACCTCCAAAATAAAAAATCAAAAACCAGAGGAACCTTCAATGTGTTTCTCCTAATGCTGGGACAATTCCCACAATTTTTACAGGCATCCTTTCCTTTTCTATATATACCTCCTCCCTTGAATTTCTTTTCCTCTGGTGTTTGCAGCATCTATTCTATAGGGAATGAGACATTTCTCACAGAGGTATTATTTGTGTGCCTTTCTTGTTCCAGAGTTGTTTGAGGCCTTTATATTTTGATTATTAATCCTTTATCATGTTTACTGTTTTAAAAATTCTCAGCAATTCTCATATTCTAATTGCATGTTGTTCTGGTGTTATCTAAGATAATCTTTTATGCTTTAGTGTAATTCTAAGCCCATATTTCCATTTGTATAGTTTGTACCTTTGGTGTTGGAATAAATTGTCACAAAGAAGCAGGCATGTTTCCTTATTGATTCCTAGTTTCAGATATTACATTTATACTTTGATTCCAATTCCAGCTTCTATTTTGTTTATGGTTATGGTTGTGAATACTTGATCCAATCTGGAATCAAGTAAGAGACAGTCCTCTGAGTGTTTCTTTTAGAATTTTTTTTTATCATTTTTTTTTTATTTTCTATATTCTTTGTTTACATTCCAAAGGCTTTCCCCTTTCCCAGGTACCCCCCACCATATGTCCCATAATTCCTCTCCCCCCCCATGCTATTCCCCACTCTTCCCCCCCCCACGATTTCTCTGTTCTGGGTCTACAATACTGGATCCAATCTTTACAGGCCCAGGGTTCTCTCCTTTTTTTCTTCTTGAGAGTCATTTGACTTGCTAATTGTGCCTTGAGTATTTAGGGCTTCTGGGCTCATTAATATCCACTTATCAGTGATTGCATTTCGTGTGTATTCTTTTGTGATTGGGTTAGCTCACTTAGGATGATAGTTTCCAGATCTAACCATTTACCTACAAATTGCATGAATTCATTATTTTTAATTGCTGAGTAGTACTCCATTGTATAAATATACCACATTTTCTGTATCCATTCCTCCTTTGAGGGATATCTGGGCTCCTTCCAATTTCTGGCTATTATAAACAAGGCTGCTATAAACATAGTGGAGCATGTGTCTTTGTTGTATGCAGGGGAATCCTCTGGGTATATGCCCAGGAGTGGTATGCCAGGGTCCTCTGGGAGTGGCATGCCCAATTTTCTGAGGAACCGCCACACTGATTTCCAGAGTGGTTTTACCATTTTGCAATCCCACCAACAGTGGAGGAGTGTTCCTCTTTCTCCACATCCTCGCCAGCACTTGTTGTCTCTCGAGTTTTTAATCTTAGCCATTCTGACTGGAGTGAGGTGGAATCTCAGGGTTGTTTTGATTTGCATTTCCCTGATGACTAATGATGTTGAACATCTCTTAAGGTGTTTCTCGGCCATCCGAATTTCTTCTGGTGAAAATTCTTTGTTTAGCTCTGTGCCCCATTTTTTGATAGGGTTATTTGGTTCTTTGGGGTCTAACTTCTTGAGTTCTTTGTATATATTGGATATTAGCCCACTGTCGGATGTGGGGTTGGTGAAGATCATTTCCCACGTTGTTGGTTGCCGTTTTGTCTTTCTGACAGTGTCCTTTGCCTTACAGAAACTTTGTAATTTTATGAGGTCCCATTTGTCCATTCTTGATCTTAGAGCATAAGCTATTGGTGTTCTGTTCAGGAACTTTACCCCTGTGCCCATGTCCTCCAGGGTCTTCCCAAGTTTCTTTTCTAATAGTTTCAGTGTGTCTGGTTTTATGTGGAGGTCCTTGATCCATTTGGAGTTGATCTTAGTACAAGGAGATAAGAGTGGGTCAATTCGCATTCTTCTGCATGTTGACCTCCAGTTGAACCAGCACCATTTGTTGAAAAGGCTATCTTTTTTCCACCGGATGGTTGTGGCTCCTTTATCAAAGATCAAGTGACCATAAGTCTGTGGGTTAATTTCTGGGTCTTCAATCCTATTCCATTGATCTACCTGCCTGTTGCTGTACCAATACCATGCAGTTTTTAACACAATTGCTCTGTAGTACTGCTTGAGGTCAGGGATATTGATTCCCCCAGAAGTCCTTTTATTGTTGAGAATAGTTTTAGCTATCCTAGGTTTTTTGTTGCTCCAGATGAATTTGAGAATTGCTCTTTCTAGATCTATGAAGAATTGATTTGGGATTTTGATGGGGATTGCATTGAATCTGTAGATTGCTTTTGGCAAGATGGCCATTTTTACTATATTGATCCTGCCAATCCAGGAGCAAGAAATATTTTTCCATCTCCTGAGGTCTTCTTCGATTTCTTTCTTCAGGGACTTGAAGTTCCTGTCATACAGATCTTTCACTTGTTTGGTTAGAGTTACGCCAAGGTACTTTATGTTGTTTGTGGCTATTGTGAAGGGTGTTATTTCCCTAATTTCTTTCTCAGCCTGCTTGTCCTTTGAGTACAAGAAGGCCACTGACTTGCTTGAGTTAATTTTATAACCTGCCACTTTGCTGAAGTTGTTTATCAGCTGTAGAAGTTCTCTGGTGGAGTTTTTTGGGTCGCTTAGGTAAACTATCATATCGTCTGCAAATAATGATAGTTTGACTTCTTCCTTTCCAATTTGTATCCCTTTGACTTCCTTATGTTGTCTGATTGCTCTCGCTAGAACTTCAAGTACTATATTGAAAAGATATGGAGAGAGAGGACAGCCTTGTCTAGTCCCTGATTTTAGTGGGATTGCTTCAAGTTTCTCTCCATTTATTTTGATGTTGGCTACTGGTTTGCTGTAGATTGCTTTTACTATGTTTAGGTATGGGCCTTGAATTCCTGCTCTTTCCAAGACTTTTAGCATGAAAGGATGCTGAATTTTGTCAAATGCTTTTTCAGCATCTAATGAGATGACCATGTGGTTTTTTTCTTTTAGTTTGTTTATGTAGTGGATTACATTGATGGATTTCCGTATATTGAACCATCCCTGCATTCCTGGAATGAAGCCTACTTGATCATGGTGAATGATCGTTTTGATATGCTCTTGGATTCGGTTGGCAAGAATTTTATTTAGTATTTTTGCATCTATATTCATAAGAGAAATTGGCCTGTAGTTCTCTTTCTTTGTTGGATCTTTTTGTGGTTTAGGTATCAGCGTAATTGTGGTTTCGAAGAATGAGTTGGGCAGTGTCCCTTCTGTCTCTATTTTGTGGAATAGTTTGAAGAGTATTGGTGTTAAGTCTTCTTTGAAGGTCTGGTAGAATTCTGCACTAAAACCATCTGGTCCCGTACTTTTTTTGGTTGGGAGGCTTTCTATAACCCCTTCTATTTCTTTAAGGGTTATGGGACTGTTTAGCTGGTCTACTTGATGCTGATTTAATTTTGGTATTTGGTATCTGTCTAGGAAATTGTCCATTTCCTCCAGATTCTCCAGTTGTTTTGAGTATAGGCCTTTGTAGTAGGATCTGATGATCTTTTGAATTTCCTCTGTTTCTGTTGTTATATCCCCCTTTTCATTTTTAATTTTGTTAATTTGGATACTATCTCTGTGCCCTTTGGTTAGTCTAGCTAAGGGTTTATCTATCTTGTTGATTTTCTCGAAGAACCAGCTCTTGGTTTTGTTGATTCTTTGTATGGTTCTCTTTGTTTCTGCTTGATTGATTTCAGCCCTTAGTTTGATGATTTCCTCTCTTCTACTCCTCCTGGGTGAGTTAGCTTCTTTTTGTTCCAGCGCCTTCAGGTGTGCTGTTAAGTTGCTAGTGTATGCTCTTTCCAGTTTCTTTTTGGAGGCACTCAGGGCTATGAGTTTTCCTCTTAGCACTGCTTTCATTGTATCCCAGAGATTTGGGTAGGTCGTACCTTCATTTTCATTGAAGTCTAAAAAGTCTTTGATTTCTTTCTTTATTTCCTCCTTGACCAGGGTGTCATTGAGTAGAGTATTGTTCAGTTTCCATGTGTATGTGGGCTTTCTGTAGTTCTTCTTGCTATTGAAGACCACTTTTACTCCATAGTGATCCGATAGGAGACATGGGATTAGTTCGGTCTTCTTGTATTTGTTGAGGTCTGTCTTGTGACCAATTATATGATCAATTTTTGAGAAGGTACCGTGCGGTGCTGAGAAAAAGGTATACTCTTTTGTTTTAGGATGGAATGTTCTATATATATCTGTTAAATCCAATTGGTCCATAGCTTCAATTAGTTTCACTGTGTCCCTGTTTAGTTTCTGCTTTCCTGATCGGTCCATTGAGGAGAGTGGAGTGTTGAAGTCACCTACAATCATTGTGTTAGGTGCGATGTGTGCTTTAAGCTTTAGTAAAGTTTCTTTTACGAATGAGGGTGCCCTTGCATTTGGTGCATAGATGTTCAGTATTGAGAATTCTTCTTGGTGGATTTTCCCTTTGACAAGCAGGAAGTGACCTTCTGTGTCTCTTTTGATGACTTTAGGTTGAAAGTCGATTTTATCTGATATTAGAATGGCTACTCCAGCTTGTTTCCTGGGACCATTTGCTTGTAGAACTGTCTTCCAGCCTTTTACTCTAAGGTGGTGTTTGTCTTTGACACTGAGATGTGTTTCCTGTATGCAGCAAAATGTAGGGTCCTGTTTCCGTATCCAGTCTGTTAGTCTGTGTCTTTTTATTGGGGAATTGAGTCCATTGATATTAAGAGATATTAAGGAATAGTAATTATTACTTCCTAACATTTTGGGAATTGTTATTATTATTTGTATTTGAGTGGTTCTCTTATTTTGGGTTGGATGAGATGGGGTTTCTATCTTGTTTCTTCTGGGGTGTTGTTTCCCCCCTTGTGTTGGTATTTTTCCCCTATTATCCTTTGTAGGGCTGGGTTTGTAGATAGGTATCTTGCAAATTTGGTTTTGTCGTGGAATATCTTGGTTTCCCCATCTATGGCAATTGAGAGTTTCGCTGGGTATAGTAGTCTTGGCTGAAGTTTGTGTTGTCTTAGGGTCTGCATAAGGTCTGCCCAGGATCTTCTAGCTTTCATGGTCTCAGGTGAGAAGTCTGGTGTAATTCTGATAGGTCTTCCTTTGTATGTTACTTGTCCTTTTTCTCTTACTGCTTTTAATATTCTTTCTTTGTTTAGTACATTTGGGGTTTTGACTATTATGTGACGGGAAGTATTTCTGTTCTGGTCCAGTCTATTTGGGGTTCTATAGGCTTCTTGTATATTCATGGGCATCTCTCTCTTTAGGTTGGGGAAATTTTCTTCCATAATTTTGTAGAAGATATTTGCTGGCCCTTTAAGTTGTAGATCTTCATTCTCATCTATCCCTATAATCCTTAGGTTTGGTCTTCTCATTGTGTCCTGGATTTCCTGAATGTTTTGGGTTACCAGCTTTTTGCATTTTGCATTTTCTTTAATTGTTGAATCCATGGTTCCTATGGTATCTTCAGCATCTGAGATTCTGTCTTCTATCTCTTGTATTCTATTGTTGATATTTGCATCTATGACTCCTGATTTCTTCCCAAGGTTTTCTATCTCCAACATTGTCTCCCTTTGCGATTGCTTAGTTGTTTCTACTTCTGTTTTTAGATTTTGTATGGTTTTGCTCAGATCTTTCAGTTGCTTGTTTGTGTTTTCCTGTAATTCTTTAAGGGATTTTTGTGTTTCCTCCTTTATGACTTCTACTCGTTGACCCATGTTCTCTTGTATTTCTTTGGGTGATTTTTGTTTCTCCCCCGTATTGGGATTCACTTTTTGCTCTATATTCTCCTGGATTTCTTTAAGTGATTTTTGTGTCTGCCTTGTATGGGCTTCTAGTTTTTGATCTATTTTCTCCTCTATTACTTTAAGAAATTTATCTAAGTGATCCTCAATCTGCATCTTTACCAGTGATTTTAGATCTGAGTCTTGTTTTTCTGGTGTGTTGAGATATCTGGGATTTAATTGTGTTTGTCTTGCAATGGCTTCTAGCTTTTGATCTATTTTCTCATGTATTACTTTAAGAGATTTATCTAAGTGTTCCTCTATCAGCATCCTGACCAGTGATTTTAGATCTGAGTCTTGTTTTTCTGGTGTTTCGGGGTATCCAATATTTATTGCTGTTGGGGAACTGGGTTCGGATGCCGCTATATTGCCTTGATTTTTGTTAGTAGCGATCTTACGTTTGCCTTTTGCCATCTGGTTAACTCTGGTGTTAGTTGGTCCTGTAGATACTAGCTGGTGCTTGACCCTCCTGTGGGGTTGTAAGGCTATTTCCCAGCGACTGGGATACCTGAATCACTGTCCTGCGGGGGTCTTGCTCACAGATTGCTGACGGGTGGCCTGAGTCCCCCGAGGTCTTAACCTCAGGATATCCCAGGTATTTGGTTCCGCCTGTTGGGCGGCTTCTCTGCACTGCTCCTGCTCAGGGTTCGCTGTCTGATATCCTGTTTCCCCAGGGGTCTTAAAGTTGGGATATCTCAGTTATCTGGTTCCGCCTGCTGGTCCCAAGCTGCTGGGAAGCTGGCTGGGTCCGGTTTCCAGCTTCCCTGCCACTGGCTGGATGGGAGGCTGGTTCGGCCTCCGGCTGGGTCTGGGTACCTGGCACACTGGCTGACTCTGGCTTCCTCACCACCAGCTGGACGGGAAGCTGCAGGCAATATGGCAGCTGCCTGCAGGGAGCTCGGGGTCCGCCCCGCGCGTGAGTGCAGAGTGCACCCGCTATTTTGTGCCCAATTCCCACTCCAGGCCTGAGTCCCCGAAGGTCTTAAGCTCGGGCTGTCTCGGGTACCTGGTTCTGCCGCCGCCGCCGGATGGTTCTGAGCACCTGGCACGCTGGGTGACCCTCCGGCTTCCCCACCACCAGCTGGGCGGGAAGCTGCAGGCAATATGGCAGCTGCCTGCAGGGAGCTCGGGGTCCGCCGCGCGAGTGCAGAGTGCACCCGCTATTCTTTGCCCAACTCCCACTCCAGGCCTGAGTCCCCGAAGGTCTTAAGCTTGGGCTGTCTCGGGTACCTGGTTCTGCCGCCGCCGCCGGATGGTTCTGAGCACCTGGCACGCTGGGTGACCCTCAGGCTTCCCCACCGCCAGCTGGGCGGGAAGCTGCAGGCCTCTTTTAGAATTTTTTAAAAGAATAAAGTGACAGGGGCTGATCCTCCCACATATTACTTTGGTTCCTCTGTAATACTATTCCACTTTAGTATTGGATCTCTCCAATTTTAAAACATGATGAAAATGGTTTCTGATAAAAATGTTATTGATTCTGAGAGTAACTTTCAGTAGTGTGGACATTTTAAGAAAATAAATATGCGGCTGGGCGGTGGTGGCGCCCGCCTGTAATCCCCAGCACTTGGGAGGCAGAGGCAGGCGGATTTCTGAGTTCGAGGCCAGCCTGGTCTACCGAGTGAGTTCCAGGACAGCCAGGGCTATACAGAGAAACCCTGTCTCGAAAAACCAAAAAAAAAAAAAAAAAAAAAAAAAAAAAAAGAAAGAAAATAAATATGCAACCTACAAACTAAATATATATTTCTATTATTAGATGTTTTAATTTGTTTCATTTTTATTTCTTTCATTAATTTCAAGGTGTTTTTTCTTCCTTGATTAAATCTATTCCAAAAGTATTTTTGATAACATTGTAAATGTGGAAGTTGCTATAATTTTATGAAGCTGTTATGAGTAGCAGCTTCAGTCTTAACCTAACATCTTCAGGCACCCAGGGGAATATGCTAGGTGAATCTTCATTAAATAACAAATTCTCATTCGTGGACAAGAAGATAGCTAACAAGTTTTGTGAAAGTTTGAATATGAATGGCCTTCATATAGACTCATATATTTGAATGCTTATTTACCAGCAAGCAGCAGTGTTTGAAAGGGTTAGAAGGATTCAGACATGTGGACATTTCAGTGTAGTTGTGGCCTTTTTGGCAATAACATGTCCCTGAGGCTGGGATTTGAAGTTCAAAAAGTCACAATCGGCCTATGTTCTCATTTTGCCTATGAAATAGTATATAATTCTTAGCAACCGCTCTGATGCCTGCCTGCATGTCCCCATGCCCCCTCCATAACAACAGACTAAACCTCCAAAGCTGTGAGCCCCCATTCAAATGATTCCACTCATAGGGCTTGCCTTGGTCATGTAGTCTTTCCATAGCAATTAAACAGTGACAGAGACAGCTTCTAAGCGTATTTACCAGATGCGGCTACACTTTCATGATGAGGCCATTTTGTTTCTAACCATGCTCATACATTAGAGTAATGAGTTAGATGGATGAAGATTATTTCTTATTAATATAAATGTCATGTAGCAGGTCATATTCATTTTATGTGTCCTTGCTATATGTTCTTGGACCTTTTCAGACACTGGCTTACATGACGATTTTGCTGTACAGGGATTAATTTCTTTTTTGTTCTTTCTCATAGATCCAGGGTTCATCATCACCCTTCATTGACTGATTCTTACCACATTCTGCATTATGCAAGTTTTATTCCACTCAAATTTTTCTATGCCAAATTCTGTCAGAGAAACTCATTTCGTAAGCACATATCATAGTGTTATCAAAACTAGTTCAAGAAAGCATGTGTTATGATAAGAACTGGAAACTGTATACTCCTGGTTTCCATGGTAACAGGCCCCTCATTTGGCATATGGAGAGTGCTGTATTGCTAAATATTTCACTAGCAATCACCAGATAGGAGGGACATTTGGAAACAATATTGTGATCTATACAATGTCCAGGTATAAAAATCTCTGGGACAGCACTGGGAGGGAGAGCAATTTTGAAGACTCATTTAAAGTTTGACTGATAACCTACAGAGTGATACATAAAAGCACAAATGAGTAATATATGTCATTCAAATTGAAGCACAAGAATCAGAATACCTTTATTTTTACCTTCTGGTAATGACCTTTTTACCTGTAGTGAGAAGACATAAAAATTCAAGAGCATCCAGGATGGCATAGATATGTTAAATTTCAAAGCAATTCGTTATTTCGGTGAGGTCAGCTGACTATGATATCATTGAATCCTCGTAGGGAAAACTTAAGATCTTGCCACAGAAGGCTCTGAAGGTTGTAGCTGCTTATATACCTACAACTTATGGAGCAAATAAGTCTTTCTCACTTCCTTCTGTAAACACACTCAACATGTTCATGTAGAGAGAAGGGTCATCTCTAAAGTGGCCTCACACTCCTGTATACAGTTTGCCCAGAGGGTATTGAGTAAGTGTCTATGTGCCTTGTCTTTTATTGGCTGTGGCCATTACTTGAGAGATACCATTTTAAAACTATTATAGAAATGGCTATAGAACGTTCAGGCATGGATGTCTGGCCCCATAATTTCTGTGTTATAAGGACCCAGAATATGATAGTTGAGTGGCATGACAGAGCAAGATTGCTCAATCATGGCAGCCAAGGGTCAGAAAGAAAGGATAGGGTCTTAAATACCCTTCCCATGCATAACCATAAATGAGACTGCAAAGTAACCATTAGTATTATGAAAATTTTACTAATGTCAGGATAGCACGTAGGAAACGTGTTATCTAACTGGAGTAGGAAATTACATTTTTTAAGGGAAATGAGACAGATATAAAATAATGATTTTTCCCTTAAACACATGCAAATTGATATATTGAATATGTTTTCTTGTTTTGTTATTGAAACACAACTCTAACAATCTACCAAGAGTTATAATTCCCATTAAAAGCAATATAAACTAACACACTCATTCAATAATGATAAGTTTTTCCACAAGTATTTTATATGTGTTGTCAAAGGAAATGATCCTTTTGCACATACAATAAAGGATAAACAGGATCCTCTTGGAACTCATTAGGAACTGCTGTCTTGTCAAGAGCTATGGAGGTGGGAAATTTCTTGCAGCTAGTGTACAATGAACAGATGTTCAGTGGGACTGAGTTGAAAGCATATATTGTTTAGCATGATGTTTTATTTTTAAAAAGTGAAGGGAAAATTAGTTTACTAAATTTTATCTGGGAAGACTATAATTAGACATGCACTGTTGACTGATACTTGTTATTTAAAAAGTAAAACATCTTCAGTAGTGATAGAAAAATCTTAGCGGATTGTATCCTTAATTTTTAAGTTATAGCTTGGTAAAATTATACTGTATTGGGCCCTTCTTGTATATGACTTCACTATGAAGACACACAAGTCAGAATTCTATGAGAAGCAAAATCCACTGTGCTCTGGATTGAAGTGGGATTGGGACATATAGAATTAATAAGATGGCACAGTGAGTTTTGAGTTACTTTCTCCAGAATGAGTACACCTAACCAGCAACAGAAAAGGCAGGAGGCAGACACATCTCTTCAGGTACATTTTGCCCCTTGAAATCACATAATATGGATAAAAAGAAAGAAAACTCACTATGCAGTCTGGAAGATTTAAAAAATTCCAGAAACCCTGCATGAAACTTGTTTTTTTTTTTTCTTTGAACTCAACTGATGATATAAGTGAGGTGTTTTCCCCTGTGGGGAATCCTGTGAGCAAAACAGGCAAAGCAAGAAAAGTTAGAATGTTCGACCCTGTTGGCCCCTTTGAACTTGATCAGGACCTCGACAGGGGGTTGATTAGCAGGCAGACAGCATCTCCCTCAGAACATAACTGCTAAGTAAGACACTGAGCTGGAAGGAAAGGTTGCACATGTGCTTAGAAATTAGACATTTAAGCAAGTCAGCCCTTCTTTCAAGGATGAAGAAAGGAGAAGACATGTTCCCTGCTGGGCACAGGGTATTCGATTATTATGATTTCTTGGAGGAAGTGCTTTGGTCTATAGACTTTTAATATAGACTTTTAAGGAGGAGAATTGTGTGAATTTGTATGAGTTTGTGTGTGTGTGTGTGTGTGTGTGTGTGTGTGTGTGAGAGAGAGAGAGAGAGAGAGAGAGAGAGAGAGAGAGAGATCATGGAGGTCTTATAAGACACCTGCTCTTTTCAACTCTCACTTCCTATACACATACACAAACACACACACACACACACACACACACACACACACACACACAAATACACACATATACATACACTCAAACTCATAGAGGCACATATCTTTCTATCTGTAACCAGACTACAGAAGGTGATTTTTTGCTATTGCAGGTATATTTGTTATGTTAAAATCCTATAGAGGAATTTCACTATAGTAATGTGTTCTTAGGCACATTTTATTTTATTTTATTATTGGGCAGGTGACTAGTTTCTGTAAATCAGGAGTAGAATGGCTATGTACTCATTCTCAACTTATTCTTACCTCTCGTTCTTGTGTTGTCTCTACTTCAATTTCTGTGATAGTGTCCAAGACAGACTGATTGCAACATTTATTTGTACATCTAAACATAGAATTTAGAAAGCAGTTTGATACTCATTTGGTACTAAACAATAGTCATAGGTTTCTTGCTAGGGCTCATGATCTGCCCAGTTATGGGATTCTTTTTCTGAAAGATCCTTCTCCTTAATATCTAACAAGAGTCACCAAAATGTTTGATCATGGCATGTTCAATTTTTCTATCTACAATTACTAATTAAAAGTCTAGCATCCTTTCATTTTTCATAGTAATTAAAATAAACCCAGCAATGCCAGAACTATTAATTCAATAACTGTCTCTGCAGTGGAATCAGTTGGAAATATGGGATTTTTTGTTTGTTTGTTTGTTTGTTTTTGAGTAATGGTCTTTTTATGCTATTTTTATTAGATATATTATTTATTTACATTTCAAATATTGTCCTCTTTCCTGGTTCCTGCCTTCCCCCAAAATCCCATAAGCAATCTCTCCTTCCCCAATCAACCCTCTACCACTTCTCTGTCCTGGTATTCCTCTATACTACAGCATCAAGTCGTTCCAGGACCAAGGGCCTCTCCTCCCTTTGGTGTCAAACAAGATCATTCTCTGCTGCCTCTGCCTGGAGTCATGGGTAACTCCATGTGTACTCTTTGGTTGATGGTTTTGTCCCTGGGAGCTCTGGAGTACTAGGTGACTCATATTTTTGTTCCCCCTGTGGTGCTGCAAACCCCTTCAGCTTCTTACGTCCTTTCTAGGAAAATTGTTTTCCAGTCCTTTACTCTGAGGTAGTGTTTGTCTTTGATACTGAGGTGCATTTTCTGTATGTAGCAAAATGCTGGGTCCTGTTTAAGTATCCAATCTGTTAGTCTATATCTTTTTATTGGGGAATTTAGTCCATTGATGTTAAGAGATATTAAGAAATGGTGATTTTTGCTTCCTGTTATTTTTGATTTTATTTTTATGTTTGGGTGGTTATCTTCTTTTGGGAAGGGGGGTATTTGCTTTCTTTATATTGGTGTTTTCCATCTATTATCCTTTGTAGGGCTGGATTTGTAGAAAGATATTGTATAAATTTGGTTTTATCATGGAATATATTGCTTTCTCCATCTATGGATGTTTGAGAGTTTTGCTGAGTATCATAGTCTAGGCTGGCTTTTGTGTTCTCTTAGAGTCTGTATGACATCTGCTCAGGATATTCTAGCTCATGGTCTCTGGTGAGAAGTCTGATGTAATCCTGATAGGTCTGCCATTATACGTTACATGGTCTTTTACTCTTACTGCTTTCAATATTCTTTCTTTGATTAGTGCATTTGGTGTTTTGATGATTATGTGAAAGGAGGTATTTCTCTTCTGGTGCAGTCTTTTTGGAGTTCTGTAGGCTTCTTGTACGTTCATGGATATCTCTATCTTTAGGTTAGGGAAGTTTTCTTCTATAATTTGGTTGAAGACATTTACTGGTCGTTTAAGTTGTAAATCTTCACTTTCTTCTATACCTATAATCCTTAGGTTAGTTGTTTTCATTGTGTCCTGGATTTTCTGGATGTTTTGGGTTACAAGTTTTTTGCATTTTGCATTTTCTTTGACTGCTTTTTTTCTACCTAAGCGACCCAAAAAACTCCACCAGAGAACTTCTACAGCTGATAAACAACGTTAGCAAAGTGGCTGGTTATAAAATCAACTCAAACAAATCAGTAGCCTTCCTGTACTCAAAGGACAAGCAGGCTGAGAAAGAAGTTAGGAAAATAACACCCTTCACAATAACCACAAACAACATAAAGTATCTTGGCGTGACTCTAACCAAACAAGTGGAAGATTTGTATGACAGGATCTTCCAGTCCTTGAAGAAAGAAATCGAAGAAGACCTCAGAAGATGGACAAATATTTTATGCTCTTGGCTTGGCAGAATCAATATAGTAAAAATGGCCATCTTGCAAAAAGCAATCTACAGATTCAATGCAATCCCCATCAAAATCCCAAATCAATTCTTCATAGATCTAGAAAGAGCAATTCTCAAATTCATCTGGAGTAACAAAAAACCCAGGATAGCTAAAACTATTCTCAACAATAAAAGGACTTCTGGTGAATCAATATCCCTGACTTCAAGAAGTACTACAGAGCAATTGTGTTAAAAACTGCATGGTATTGGTACAGTGACAGGCAAGTAGATCAATGGAATAGGATTGAAGACCCAGAAATGAACCTACAGAGTTATGGTCACTTGATCTTTGATAAAGGCGCTACAGTCATCCAGTGGAAAAAAGATAGCCTTTTCAACAAATGGTGCTGGTTCAACTGGAGGTCAACATGCAGAAGAATGTGAGTTGACCCACTCTTATCTCCTTGTACTAAGATCAACTCCAAGTGGATCAAGGACCTCCACATAAAACCAGACACACTGAAACTAATAGAAAAGAAACTGGAGATGACCCTGGAGGACATGGGCACGGGGGGAAAGTTTCTGAACAGAACACCAATAGCTTATACTCTAAGATCAAGAATTGGCAAATGGGTCCTCATAAAATTACAAAATTTCAGTAAGGCAAAGAACACTGTCAGAAGGACAAAATGGCAACCAACAAAGTGAGAAAAGATCTTCACCAATCCCACATCTGACAGAGGGCTAATATCCAATATATACAAAGAACTCAAGAAGTTATACCCCAAAGAACCAAATAATACTATTAAAAATGGGGTACAGAGCTAAACAAAGAATTTTCACCAGAAGAAATCTGGATGGCTGAGAAGCACCTTAAGAGATGTTCAACATCATTAGTCATCGGGGAAATGCAAATCAAAGCAACCCTGAGATTCTACCTCACACCAGTCAGAATGGCTAAGATTTCTTTGACTGTTGAGTCAGTATTTTCTTCAGCACCTGAGATTCTTTCTTCTATCTCTTCTATTCTGTTGTTGATGTTTGCATCTATGACTCCTGATTTATTTCCAAGGTTTTCTATCTCCAAAGTTGTCTGTCCCCCTTTGTGATTTCTTAGTTGTTTCTACTTCCATTTTTAGATCCTGAATGGTTTTGTTCAGTTTCTTCTCTTGTTTGTGTTTTCCCATAATTCTTTAAAGGATTTTTGTGTATCCTCTTTCAGGACTTCTGCCTGTTACCCTAAGTTCTCCTGTATTTCTTTAAGTAATTTTTGTGTTTCCTCCTTATGCGCATCTATCTGTTGACCCATGTTCTTCTGTATTTCTTTAAGCAATTTTTGTGCTTCCTTTTAAGGGCTTCTCCCTGTTGACTCACGTTCTTCTGTACTTCTTTAAGGCAGTTATTTATGTCCTTCTTGAAATTCTCTATCAGCATCATGAGATGAGATATTAAATCCAGTTCTTGCTTTACTTCTGTGTTGGGTTATCCAGGACTTGTTGTTGTTGGAGAACTTGGTTACGATGGAGCTATGTTGCCTTGGTTTCTGTTGGTGATGTTCTTGCATTTGCCTTTTGCCATCTGGTTATCTCTGGTGTTAGCTGGTGTTGAAGCCAACTCTCTTGTGCTTGTATTTGGATATGTAGCTCTGTGTCCCTGATCAACTCTGGGTGCAGGTGGTAAATGGAAGACTCTTCTCACAGGTTGTTTCTAGGCTCTTGTGTCCCCAGAGTTTCCAGCTGTTTCCTCTGAGCAGCAGGGGTGGTCCTACGTGTGCTGCCCAGCCTCTTTTGCACTCCTGAGTGGTTAGCTACCTTTGTGTGTCACTTGTATATGGTACATGGTGGCAGAGGGTGATCCCAAGCTGGAGATGGAAACCAGAGGGCTTCCACCAGAGGGTTACAGGTGTGATCCTCTGGCAAGGGCTCTTCTACCTGTGCAAGCAGGTCCCTCAGCACTCCTGAGTGGTTAAGTTGCCACCCTGTGCTACTTGGGTATAGCATGCCATGGTAGAGGATCTACCCAAGCTGGAGACTGAAACCAGAGGGCTTCTGCTAGAGGTTTCCGGGCATGTACCTCTGAGCAGTAGGCTCGGTTTTACCTGTGCAGGCCAGTTTCTCTGCACTCATGGGTGGTTAAGCTGTCTCACTGTGCCACTAGGATCCAGTTGGAAATTCTATGTCAGAACGTATATAGAAGTGGTTGAGAATCCTTGCTAGAAAAGAGCTTAGTAGCTGACTACCTAAAAAAAAATGTAATTTTTTGATATATTTTTTTTATTTTCTATATTTTGTGTTTACATTCCAAAGGCTTAATTTAATATTTACAGGAATGTGCAAGAGGCAAGGTCAGTTATGTGTATAATTATGTAGATTTTGCAGTGACTATTTAATAAAACAGAAAGGTTATAGAAACTAATATGCAATTTAAGTTGACTGACAGCAGCTGCATCTATTTGAGGTGGTGGTGGAGCTGCTCCTTTATTATCTTCCTTTACCACTGAAATACTTCAAAAGATGTGAATAAAATGCAAAACCATTCATACATATGGTTTAGAAAAATGCATAGATAATATTCAGACAAAAAGATACCAAATATGCTGCTGATAAAAAGTTGACCTTGCCAGGTTAGTTTGCTCAGTGTTTTTGTTTTGTTTTGTTTTGTTGTTGTTGTTGTTGTGGTTGTTGTTTTGTTGTTAATAGAAAAGTTCAGAGATCAGAGATCTGCAGAGAAGATTTATAACTTACAGTCAGTAGGAAAGGTAGGTGTCTTCAGAGGTTGAAACCTATTAAAATGGTCTCTATTAAAAGAATTGTGTAAGGATATCATATTTTGTTTTCCTGTTTTTCGAATTGTTTTCCTTTGACTAATTTGGGGTATATTGCTACAAACCAGAAATTAAAAAACAAACAAACAAATGTAAAAACAATTAAAAACATTTTAAGTTAACTCTATATAAGCTGTATTTCATAGTATGGAATTTTACATATATATATATATATATATATATATATATATATATATATATATATCTCACAATATTCTTAGTTACAGAATAAAATGCCCTGCATGAGGACCTTGCTAGATTTTCTAATAACCAAATGGCTGAGAATCCGTTTGTCTTTCATAAGTATGTTGTGAGCCTTCAAGCCAATCAGCCATGTCTAGTGTAATGTAACTTATAGAGGCTGGGAGCATTCATTTATGTAATCACACCGTGTTGAAAGTCTGAACCACTGAGTCAGAAGAGGCTTCAGTCAAGTTCAGCTGCCCAGCATCATTCCTTCACAGAGAAGAGATGATAAAATACACTTGATCGTCAGGTTTGTTTGTTGTTTGCGTTTGTTTCATTTTACTATTGTCGTTGTTGTTGTTCTTTATTGAGACATGGATCCTTTGCGTATCCCTGGCTGTCTAAGAACTAGTGCTATAGTCCAAGCTGGCCATGAACTTACACAGCTCAGCTTGCCTCTCTCTGCCTCCAGAGGTTAAAGGCCCAATTCTTGTCAAGTTTTAAATAACTACAGCTGACATCTGTTTCTTGCAATGCTTTGATACAAAGGCAGGATCCAGGATGGAAATATGACTAAATGCACCCTTTGTTTATCTGTTTTAAAAGGTTGCCTTTGGCACATTGTTACTTTCTGAGTAAAGGGAAAACAACGTGAGATTATTAGGCCTTGGCATGCCTCCTTTTTGCAGCCTGTACCAGCAGACCTGATATAAAGGTGTGTAGCATGTTTTCTGAAAGGCACTTGATATGAGAGAAGGGAAATAAAGAAAATAAAGAATTGGTGGACAGGGACAGTGCATATTTCATAACTTAAAACTTGTGCTTGGTCTCCTTGCTTATGATAAGACAGGGCTAGGAAATCACTCAGGAGATAAACGACTTGCTACTCCAGCCAAATGATCAGCATCTGGACACAGAGACCCCATGTTAATACACTGTGGGCATGGTGGTCTGCATAGAATTCCATCCCCAGAAGAAGGAAGCATGACTTTACAATAAGATGTCTAGTGGGAGAAGTTATATCAGCAGGTTCTAGATTTGATTGTTCCCTTGCCTAGAAACAATAAGACAGGGGGAGGAGTAAATAAAGATTGTTCCAACATCAAACTAGGGCCTCCCCACTTGCATGCACATATGCACCCAGGCACCCATACACATGTAAACATACAAACAAGTTGTACAGGCATATAATAAAAAGAAGAAACATAAATAAAAGAACAGCGATTGATAGTTCTTGAAGATAATAATTCCTCATGCCTTAACCCCATTTAAAATAGTCACTAGCTAGCTATCAGTGGGAAGGTACCCAGAACCCTTTGGCAACTGAGGATGCTGAGTTCTTTTTATTTTTTTCTGAAGTTGATGTGGAGGGCAGGGCATTGACAACTCTGACTCAGATTACATGGTCTTAATCCGTGAGAGAAAACCCAGAAATAAATACATAGAAAATGGAAGTTTACAGTTAGTTTGCAATTTATGAAGCAGACTTTAAGTTTTAAGGTACTTGGAATTATTTTTTAAAATATCATATATTTAATGTAGTCATGGCACTGTAAATACCACCTTTAGAAGATGACGTCTTGGACCGAGTAGCACCTGACAGCAGTGTCCTGCACTCTTTCATTTATTTTCAACTCAATAGTACTTTTTATGTACAGGCCTTCCATGTTGTCCAGATCTGCAGCTGTATGTTAGACTGTCTAATACTAAAAAATCAGAGATTATGAAAATTTTCTGGAGATGTGGACTTGGGTGGAGTTGGAATTCTCTGAGGAATGACTGAAAATTCAGACACGATGTGTGTGTCAGTGTGTCGCTGAGCAAGACAGAGTAACCTGCCTCTGATGCATGCCTGTGAGTCAGCTGTGTTTTCCTTTTTAAAATAATTGTTAAAATAGAGGAACGAATTGTTTATCATACTCTTTGATAGACTTTACTTAATCCATAAGTGTTTTGTTTCAAGAAGTAAACCTAAGAGCTGTATAGCTGCAAGTGGCACATTATAATTTAAAATAAGATGTTTCTGGGCAAAACAAACTACTAATTGGATTAAAAATAAATTCCATGTGCATTCATGAGTGTTGATTCACAGAACTTTGGCATCAAATGTTATTTTGCATAATTTATGTCAAACATTATTTAGCTGCTTTTTATTGGGAATGAGGAGGGGGAGGGGCTCAGTTCTGTTACAGCATTCTCTCATATTCTCTCTTTACCTTCTACCTTTACTAGTATATTTCTGCATTAACATGCATGCTTTTCCCAGCATGCAATAAGGATACATGCTCCACTATGTTCATAGCAGCATTATTTATAATAGCCAGAAGCTGGAAAGAACCCAGATGTCCCTCAACGGAGGAATGGATACAAAAATTTGGTATATATACACAATGGAGTACTATTCAGCCATTAGAAACAATGAATTCATGAAACTCTTAGAGAAATGGATGGAGCTGGAGAACATCATACTAAGTGAGGTAACCCAGTCTCAAAAGAATACCCATGGTATGCACTCACTGATAAGTGGATATTAGCCTAGAATTTTGGGACACTAAAGACACAATCCACATACTAAATGATGTCTGACAAGAAGGAAGGAGTGGACCCTGATGCTGGAAAGGCTCAAAGCCTTTGTAGGTGAATATCAGAACAGGGAATTGGGAAGGGGTGGATCGGGGAAGAGGGGGACGGAAAAGGGCATGTGGGACCTTTGGGGGGGCAGGGAACTAGGAAAAGGGAAATGAAATGTAGATATAGAATATATCCAATAAAAAATTTTTAAAAATTGACAAAAAAATGCATGCTTTTCTCAATCTCTTGTTGTGGTATGACTCCAGACTGTATATAAATTTAATAGCATATTCTCTATTTGTCCAGTATCTTTTTGACAAGATGTCATTTTTATATGTCATTAAAGTCTACAGTTTAGTTTTTGCTTTAATATTCGGCAGGTGGCTTTAGTTTTATGTAAATTTCCGGTTTCTTTATCACTCCCTGCACCAATCCCATTAATGCATGTTCAGCTTTTTAACTCACCCATGTAGTGTTTACAAATGGAGTAGCTTTGCAATTCTCTGTAAGCTTCCTGCTAGCCTATTTTATTCTCTGCATTTTTTCTGGGTTCCTTTTTATATTTAGTTTTTCATGCCTATACTTTTCAAAAGCAGTACATCTTTTTGCTATGATAAGAAGGAAGAAGTTACTCCTCTTAGTGATTTTACTTGCTTTGCTGGACTTTTTTCCCTCTTTCTTGTTTAATATCAACATATAACCTGATTTTGTAAGGCTCTGTGTTTAGCATGGAAATACTTGTATATGCTTAATATAATTATAAACCAAATATGAGAAAATTTTCCTGAGGAATTAAATGAGGCATATTATTAACATTGACACCATGACCAAAATACATTCTCACTTAATGAATTCACTAGGTCCTTTGCAGACACTGCATTTATTATTTAGTGTTATTGGAAGTAAATATTACATACAGGGTAGCTTATATTATGGAAACATCTTTTTTCACAGTTATAGGATAGAGAATAATCAAGTTGTCTACAGAATTGGTTTCCCCTGGAAATCGTGAGGAGGAACCTGCTCCCGCTTCTCTCATGGGCTTGTCCAAAGCCCTCGTCATTGTATATGACTTTATCATCTTACTCTATGCATATCTCTGTCTCCCTGTTTACCCTTGTAATGAGATGGACTGTCATAATGAATTCTAAAAGAATCGAAGACACAATTTAAATGTGATTGGCATTGTCAGCACCTTATCTCTGTAAGGTTTTCACCATAGTTCTGAGGTTAAACCTGCAGCCTCTGCTCTTTAAGCAAAAATCAAGACATGAAACATGCAGAATAGGTCAAGATTAATTGAGACTGCTGGTCCTCCTTCTCCTATCACCCCTCCATACAAACACCCAGGCACCCATCCACATGTAAACACGCAAACAAGTTGTACAGACATACACATGAAAAGAAGTAAAATAAATAAAAGAACAGAGGGATGGTTCTTGAAGATAATAATTGCCTTATGTCTTAACCTTATTTAAAATAGCCACCAGCCAGTTATCAGTGGGAAGTTACCCAGAATCCTATGGCAACAGAAGATGCTGAGTTCTTTTTATTTTATATTTTTCCACATCGATGCAGAGGGAATGGCATTGGCAACTCTGACTCAGATTACATACTCTCCTGCCATGTGAGAAAAAAGAAGGACCTAGAATAAATACATAGAACATGGAAGTTTTTTTTTCAACCAGTTAGTTTGCAATTTATGAAGCAGACTATAAGTTTTAAGGTACTTGGCATTTTTTAAAAAATATCATATGTTTAATTTAGGCATGGCAATGTCAATACCACCATTGAAAGATGATGCAATAGCACCTGACAGAATAGCACCATGCAGGGTAGCCCTTCTCCTCAGCTTCTGTCAGCCTTCTGTAGGTCAACACCAGGGATCAGCTGCTTCTGTCCATTGCTTGGGTGCAAATATCTGCATCTGATTCTTTCAGCTGTTTGTTGGGTCTACCAGAGTGCAGTCATGCTAGGTCCCTTTTTGTGAGTGCTCCAAAGTCACAGAAGATTCAATTAATCTGGACCCATGAGATCTCTCAGACACTGGACCACCAAACAGGCAGCATACACCAGCTGACATGAGACCCCCAAGACACATACAGTAGAGCACTGCTGGGTCTGTGTTCATTCAGAGATGATGCACCTAACCCCCAAAGACTCGAAGCTCCAGGGACTTTAGAGGTCAGGTGGGGTGGTGGGTGGGACATTTACACAGAGACAGTCAGGGGTGGGGAGGAGGTATGGGCTGTGGAATAGTCTGAGGGTGGATGGGTGGCGGTTAAAATATAGAGTGTGGGTGAGCAGGGGTGGGGGATGGGACAGGGGTTTTCAGAGGGGTAATGCAGAAAGGGGATACCATTTGAAATGTAAAGAAAACAAATATCTAATAATAAAATAAGTAAGTAAATAAATACATTTAAAAAACGTGCTGAATGGTTCCATGATGTAACTGTAATTCTTGAATTCAAGCAATTGATACCAATCCTGAAAAATCTTTGTATTTCTTACAATATATCATTCCACATATCCATAGTACCCAGAACACAAAATCTTAAAAAAAACTATTAAAAAGCCTGTTATGTGAAGATAGATGGTACTCTCTCAATATCAAATATTTTGTATATTAATACATAAATTTTAGTAACTGACATTATACTTCAAAAATTGTATCTTGTAGATATGGCCAAATGTTTTTTTTTTTTAATTTTTGCCAAATAGTTTTACAATGTTCACATTAATATTATTTGGGAACTCCTTAATATAAACCCTAATCATGTCATCTTTAAATTAGCATATAGTGTGCTCTATTATAAAATATCTATGCAGTGAAAACTCTAACAAATATCAGAGTACAAAGAAATAAAGTTACACACTAAGGTTTCTATATATTTAATTTCGCCCATGAGACACGGCAGGAATGATGAAAATGAATAGCTTAAGGTAAACAGAAGCAGGTGTTTAAAAATCTTGGTCATTCTCTTTATTTATTTTCCATGTAAAATTAATTCCAGAGCTCCTAAAACAAATGTTTCTGGACATAGTTCTATGAGAAAATCCGTTTTATTCTTTCACGTTTTTCAATATATATTAGAACTGTGTCGTCCCAGAACCAGAAGCAAAATCACTCAACTGACTGAAAACTGAAAATGTCATCTAACTCAAGATACTCTTGTGTAATCCACCACGCATATATCTGCCATTCAATCTCTTCTTACCAGTCACATGAAGGTGAAGTGTTCTTTTATTTTGGCGTCTGAAAGAAAAGGATTCTAAGAGGATCGGAACTGGAGGTCTGTTCACAATAATGAGCAATACAGAATGGATGTTATTTCCTAAAGTGTGTACAAAGACCTGGGTCACTGTATGAGAGGTAGGTATACGGTAGTACTTATTGACCATCACCTTTGGAGTAGCATCTGGTGGGTCACGAGTGTGTTTGCTCACTTCTAGTGAACAGATGCCATCACCTCAATTGGACATAAGTGGAAGTCTGATAGACAACCAGATGAGTGCATTTATTTTTTCCTGGATTTACAAGACTGTTTACTATGCAGTTAGTGACACTGACAATGTAGTACAGTCCTGGGGAGCCAAATGGCATACGGTAAGCCAAGGCTCACTCTGATCTTTCTGTAAACCATTGACTGTTCATACCAAAATTATCAGTGCGGCATTTCTTGAAAGTCCAAACGCTCTTAAATCATTGCAAAGAAAACCATTTGTTATAATAACGAAATCTGTAGCGGAGTTAGTCTAATCCTGCTTCTATTCTAATGTTTATTTGGGTCCCCAAAAATGCTTACCTGTCTGCATGTAACTTCTTGTAACCTGCTTTCTATTGGTTTTGATTGGCAAATTAAAAATGCCAACAGCCAATAACTGGGAAGGACAGACTGTGTCTGGTTCTTGGAATTTGCCAGACTTGGGTCTAGGAGAGAGGAAGAAAAAGTAAGGGAGAACCACCATGCTGGGAGACTGTGGAGAAGAGATTCACCATGTCTGACAGAGGCATAGCTGCCAAGTGAGGGAGCCCAGAGAGCGAACCCAGAAAGCAGCCCAGTTGGGCAGTCCTCCAAATCCAGAGCAGCCAAGATAGATGGTTTGGTAAGTAATAACTTGGGATTATTGGTTGTGGAGAGCCACAGCCGCCATTCCAAGATGGCGCCTGGCCATGAGCCAGAACGTAGCGAGATCTTGTCAACAAGCCCTTATTTGGAGATGCACTGCTGGCTTATCGCGTTGTGCCATAGTTAGCCTATCCTGGTTTACCAGGTGGCACATGCTGATAGGAGCAGGCAAAAACTTATAAGCTTGGGTAGCGGAAGCGCGGGGGTAGAAGAAGCTTGTGAAGGATCCTGAATAAAAACTGCTCTGAGAAGGACTTGCATTTTTCCTCTGCTGGTCAGATACGGTTGCGAGAAGTGGTGACCCGTATGGGGAACCTATTCTCAACCACTTTCCCTTCACAGGATAATACAGTTCAGAACTCTTTGCAGATAGGGCAGCCAGCTGGTAAGTCCCAGGTAAGGGGGACCAATTTAAGTCTCCGGGAAGGAGCGATAAAGTCCTCAAGTAAGAGGCTATAAAGTCCTTGGTAAAGAGGCTAGAAAGGAAAAGTGAAAGTATGGGTAACTCTACTTCGCATCCAATTTTTGTGGCACTAAAGGAGCTGTTAAAAGGAAAGAAATTAGAGTTGAAAAGGAGTACCATGGAACGTTTCCTTGTAGAGGTGGACCGAATTGCTCCTTGGTTCACAGTGTCCGGTAACCTTACAATGGAGTGCTGGGGCAAATTGTGTCGCTATCTAGATTTTCCCTGGGAGCAGGGCACTCTAAAAGGAGGGGTTCGCCATTCCAAAGACCATTTCCTTGGAAATTAGTCAGGGAGTGTCTTGAAGATAAGGGATGCTATAAAGCAGTTGAAAAGGGTCAAGAAGCCCTAGAACAACTGAAGGAAGAGCACTCGCTGAAATCAGAAGCAGGAGATTCTAATGATACATGCTCAGAAGAGTCAGATGAGGAACTAGAAAGACTAGTGAAGGAAATGGAGAAGTCCTCCCTCAGAGTAGAGCCCTCCGTTCCAGGGCCGCCCGCATTACCGCCACCACCCTATAATGGAATGGCAGGAACTTCCACCTCTGGGATGACATTTTGTCCTGAGGTGTGGTGAGAAATGCATGGCTACATGTGTTTTCCTGTGTTTCAGGATGCCCCTGGCCAACGATACCATGAGCCTCTTGATTTTAAAATCATAAAAACTCTGGCAGAGTCTGTGTATACATATTGTGTCTCAGCTGCTTTCACTATTGCCCAGATTGAGATGCTTCACAGACACTGCATGACTCTGTCTGACTGGAAGAGTTTAGTCAAAGCCTGTTTGTCTCCTGGTCAGTATTTGGACTGGAAGGCCTTTTTTATTGAGTTTGCCAATGAGCAATGCAGTGGGGAACCAAGCCTGGGATGCAGAGATGCTGCTTGTCAGTGGCCGTTTCGTGGGTAACCAAATGGGATACCCACCACAAGTGTATGAACAAATTAACAACATAGCCACTAGGGCTTGGAAGTCACTGCCCAATAGGGGGGAAGTTAGTGGCAACCTAACTAAAATAATACAAGGGCAAATGGAGCCTTTTACAGATTTTGTGGCCAGAATGGTTGAGGCCACAGGAAGGATATTTGGGGATCCAGATGCAGCAATGCCTCTGATTAAACAGTTTGTGTTTGAGCAATGTACTAAGGAATGCCGTACGGCCATTACACCATATAAAAGCAAAGGATTAGAGGCTTAGATGAAAGTCTGCGGAGACCTGGGTGGGGGGCATTGACAAATGCAGGTCTTGCCGCTGTAGTTTTGAAAGCCGCTCAAGGCAAGAAGAGGAACAATGGGGCATGTTTCCACTGTGGGCAGACAAGCCACCTTAAAAGGCAATGTCCCCATAAAGACAGGAATTCAGGAAGTGAAGGCAGGGACAGGCCTCAGCAAGCAGGGCTATGCCCGCATTGCAGGAAAGGAAACCATTGGGGCAATGAATGCTGATCAGTAAAGGATATCAATGGTCAACCTCTTTCAAGGAACACTAGAGGGATTCAGTCAAAAAATGTGTGATGGGGCCCTCAACCTCAGGGCCCACAAATATATGGGGCAATGGAGAATCAACACAGAGAGATGGCCATCCCTCAGGCCCCCCAACAGCCAAGGAGAGCCACTGCGGGCTCTGCAGGGTTGGACCTTTGTTCTACCACCAGACTCGTACTAACCCCTCAAATAGGGGTTCAGTTAATAGATACTTCTTTGAGACCAGGGATGGTTGGTTTGCTTATAGGAAGATCATCATCGGCCTTGAAAGGATTGATCTCCACCCTGGAATTATTGACCCTGATTGTACAGGCATAGTAAAGATTATGGTAAAGATCTGCCCTAAGAGGGTTGGTTGCCATTTCCCCCCGGAGATTGGGTCGCTCAATTAATACAACTACCCAGCTTTCATGAGCGTTTTCTAGCTAAAGGTGCCCATAGAGGAGCCAAAGGATTTGGCTCCACTGGAGTTGATTCAGCTTTCCTGTCTCTTGATTTGGATAAAAGGCCATTGCTTGAGCTAGAAATAGAGAGGAAAAACATCTTGGGACTATTAGATACAGGAGCTGATAGAAGTATTATTATAATCAAGGACTGGCCTAAAGGCTGGCCTATACAAGAGTCATCTCAGCTTTTACAGGGGCTGGGATATGCTAAAGCCCCAAAAAAGAGTGCCAGAGAATTAACATGGAAGGTTAGGGAAGGACATGAAGGTGTTATTACTCCCTATGTGTTAGAATTGCCTGTGACCTTGTGGGGACAAGATCTCTTACAAGGTATGGGCTTTCATCTAACTAATGAAGGAAATTATTCAGAAGAATCCCAATGCATGATGTGTCAGATGGGTTACCATCCAACCTATGGGATAGGAAAATTTCTGCAGGGATGTAGATCCCCCATTATATCAAAGGAAGGCCAAGAAAGACAAGGACTAGGTTTTTCATAGAGGCCATTGAGGATGGGATTACAGAGGACCCTGTATGGGTTCCTCAATGACCTTTATCCTCTGAGAAATTACAAGCTGCTGAGAGATTAGTGAAAGAACTGCTCAAGTTGGGGCATATTAAGCCATCCATGTCCCCTTGGAATACTCGCATTTTTGTAATCAAGAAAAAAATTAGGAAAGTGGAGGTTACTCCATGATTTGTGGGCTATTAATAGACAAATGCAGCTTATGGGGCCAATCCAAAGAGGCCCCCCATTGTTATCGGCTCTTCCACAGGGATGGCCTATTTTTGTTATAGATATTAAAGATTGTTTCTGGCTTTCAGCGGGGCCACCATCTTGCCTCAGGACACCGTGAGCAAATGGTGGGCACAGAGAGCTGTTGGAGTCAGGCGCACTGTGCTTTCAGTGGGGCCACCATCTTGCCTCAGGACACCACAAGTGAACGGTGGACACAGCGAGCAGCTGGAGTCAGGTGCATGGACAGAGATATAACTTACCTTTGCTCTGCAGGAGATCTGGGCACAGACTGCTCAGCTGTGGGTGCAGACCACCACGGCTGGCTCTCCAGGCAGGCTGGCAGCGAGGGGCCATCTTGCCTAGGTATACAGCGCAGAATTCTAGCAGCTGGAGTCTGGGGCTTGGACTGAGAGCTAGTGTAGTCCAGCACAGACAACGCCACCAGGCTCTGGCCCAGAGCCACCAGGCACCCAGAGCCAGAAGAGATCTACAGATCTCCTGGGGACTGGCACGCTGTGCTTTCAGCAGGGCTGCCATCTACAATAAGACCAACTAACTCCAGAGATAAAGCAATGGCAAAAGGCAAATGTAGGAGTTATTAACAGAAATCAAGGCAATATGGCACCATCTGAACCCAATTAGCCAACCACAGCAAGTCCTGGATACCCCAGCACACCAGAAAAACAAGAGTTAGATATAAAAGCACAGGTCATGATGCTCCTAGAGGAACACAAAAAAGACATAAACAAATCTCTTAAAGAAATGCAGGGAAACATCAATAGGGTAGAAGCTCTTACAATCCAAACACAAAAAAAAACATTAAAGAACTCCAGGAGAATATGGGCCAACAGACAGAAACCAATAAAGAGGAAATGGGAAAATCAGTTAAAGAAATGCAGGAGAACTTGAAACAACATGCAGAAGTCATGAAAGAGGGAGCACAAAATAATATTAAAGAATTACATGAAAACACAAACAAATGAAGGAACTGAGCAAAACCATCCAAGATCTGAACAAAGAGGTAGAAACAACTAAGAAATCACAAAAGGAGGCAACTTTGGAGATAGAAAACCTTGGGAAGAAATCAGGGGTCATAGATGTAAACATCAACAACAGAATACAAGAGATAGAGATAAGAATCTCAGATGCTGAAGATAACATAGTAACCGTTGAATCCACAGTCAAAGAAAAAGCAAAATCCAAAAGGCTTGTAACCCAAAACATCCAGGAAATCCAGGACACAATGAGAAGACCAAACCTAAGGATTATAGGGATAGATGAGAGTGAAGATCTACAACTTAAAGGGCCAGCAAATATCTTTAACAAAATTATGGAAGAAAACTTCCCTAACTTAAAGAGAGAGATGTCCATGAATATACAAGAAGCCTACAGAACTCCAAACAGACTGGACCAGAACAGAAACACCTCCAGTCACATAATAATCAAAACCCCAAATGTACTAAACAAAGAAAGAATACTAAAGGCAGTAAAAAAAAAAGGCCAAGTAACATATAAAGGAAGACCTATCAGAATCACACCAGACTTCTCTCCAGAAACCATGAAAGCTAGAAGATCCTGGGCAGACCTCATGCAGACCCTAAGAGAACACAAATGTCAGCCAAGACTACTATACCCAGCAAAACTCTCAATCAACATAGATGGAGAAATCAAAATATTCCATGGCAGGACCAAATTTACACAATATCTTTCCACTAACCCAGCTCTACAAAGGATAATAGGAAGAAAACTTCAATACAAGGAAGGAAACTGCACCCAAGAAAAAGCAAGACAGTAACCTTCTTCCATTAAACTCAAAGGAAGATAACTACTCAAAAACAAAAATAACATCAAAAATGTCAGGAAGTAATAATCTCTACTCCTTAATATCTCTTAACATCAATGGACTCAATTCCCCAATAAAAAGACATAGACTAACAGACTGGATATGGAAACAGGACCCTACATTTTGCTGTATACAGGAAACACACCTCAGAGTCAAAGACAAACACTACCTTAGAGTAAAAGGCTGGAAGACAATTTTGCAAGCAAATGGTCACAGGAAGCAAGCTGGAATAGCCATTTAATATCAGATAATTGACTTTCAACCCAAAGTCATCAAAAGAGACACAGAAGGTCACTTCTTGCTAGTCTAAGGAAGAATCCACCAAGAAGAACTCACAATTCTAAACATCTACGCTCCAAATGTAAGGGCACCCTAATTCGTAAAAGAAACTTTACTAAAGCTCAAAGCACACATTGCAACTAACACAATGATTGTGGGGTACCTCAATACTCCACTATCCACAGTGGACCGACCAGGAAAACAGAAACTAAACAGGGACACAGAGAAACTCATCGAAACTTTGGGCCAATTGGATTTTACACACACACACACACACACACACACACACACACACATATATATATATATATATATATATATATATATATATATATATAATTTCACCCTAAAGCAAAAGACTATACCTTTTTCTCAGCCCCTCATGGTACCTTCTCCAAAATTGACCATATATTTTGACATAAGACAGATCTCAACAAATATAAAATGATCAAACTAATCTCATGCCTCTTATCAGATCACCATGGAGTAAGGGTGTTCTTCAATAGCAACAAAAACAACAGAAAATCCTCATACACGTGGAGGCTGAACAATATTCGACTCAATGATACCTTAGTCCAGGAAAAAATAACGAAATCAAAGATTTCTTAGAATTTAATGAAAATGAAGGCACAACATACCCAAATCTATGGGACACAATGAAAGCAGTGCTTAGAGGAAAACTCATAGCCCTGAGTGTAAAAAGAAACAGGAGAGAGCATATACTAGCAACTTAATGGCACACTTGAAAGCTCTGGAACAAAAAGAAGCAATTTCACCCAGGAGGAGTAGAAGACAGGAAATCATCAAACTCAGGGCTGAAATAAATCAAGTCGAAACAAAGAGAACCATATAAAGAATCAACAAAACCAGGAGCTGATTCTTTGAGAAAATCAACAAGATAGATAAACCCCTAGCCAGACTCACCAAACGGCACAGAGACAGTATTCAAATTAACAAAATTAGAAATGAAAAGAGAGATATAACAACAGAAACTGAGGAAATTCAAAAAAATCATCAGATCCTACTACAAAAACCTATACTCAACACAACTGGAGAATCTGGAGGAAATGGACAATTTCCTAAACAGTTACCAATCACCAAAATTAAACCAGGATCAAATAGATCGTCTAAACAGACCCATAACCCCCAAAGAAATAGAAGGGGTCATAGACAGTCTTCCAACCAAAAAAAGCACAGGACCAGATGGTTTTAATGCAGAATTCTATCAGACCTTCAAAGAAGTCCTGATACAGATACTCTTCAAACTATTCCACAAAATAGAAACAGAAGGAACACTACCCAACTCATTCTATGAAGCCAAAATTACCCTGAAAGCAAAACCATACAAAGATCCAACTAAGAAAGAGAACTACAGGCCAATTTCTCTTATGAATATCGATGCAAAAATACTAAAGAAAATACTTGCCAACTGAATCCAAGAACACATCAAAACGATCATTCACCATGATCAAGTTGGCTTCATCCCAGGGATGCAGGGATGGTTCAATATATGGAAATCCATCGACGTAATCCACTACATAAACAAACTCAAAAAAAAAAAAACCACATGGTCATCTCATTGGATGCTGAAAAAGCATTTGACTAAATTCAGCATCCTTTCATGCTAAAGGTCTTGGAAAGAGCAGGAATTCAAGGCCCATATCTAAACATAGTAAAAGCAATATATGGTAAACCAGTAGCCAACATCAAGGTAAATGGAGAAAAACTTGAAGCAATCCACTAAAATCAGGGACTAGACAAGCCTGCCCCCTCTCACCATATCTCTTCAATATAGTACTTGAGGTACTAGCTAGAGCAATTCGACAACAGAGGGAAGTCAAAGGGATACAAATCGGAAAGGAAGAAGTCAAACTATCACTATTCGCAGATGATATGATAGTATACTTAAGTGACCCAAAAACCTCCACCAGAGAACTCCTGCAACTGATAAATAACTTCAGCAAAGTGGCTGGCTATAAAATCAACTCAAGCAAATCAGTAGCCTTCCTATAAATGAAGAATAAGCAGGCCGAGAAAGAAATTAGGGAATAGACACCCTTCACAATAGCCACAAATGATATAAAGTATCTTGGAGTGATGCTAACCAAACATGTGAAATACTTATGTGACAAAAACTTCAGGTCTCTGAAGAGGGAAATTGAAGAAGACATCAGAAAATGGGAAAATCTTCCATGCTCGTGGGTTGGCAGGACTAATATAATCAAAATGGCAATCTTGCCCAAAGCAATATACACATTCAATGCAATCCCCATCAAAATCCCAACTTGGTTCTTCATAGAGTTAGAAAGAGCAATTCTCAAATTCATCTGGAACAACAAAAAACCCAGGATAGCTAAAACTATCATCAACAGCAAAAGAACTTCTGGGGGAATCAATATCCAGGACCTCAAGCACTATTACAGAGCAGTAGTATTAAAAACTGCATGATATTGGTTCAGTGACAGGGAGACAGATCAATGGAATAGGATCGAAGACCCAGAAATGAACCTGCACATCTATGGCCAATTGATCTTCGACAAAGGAGCTGAAAACCTCCAGTGGAAAAATGATAGCCTTTTCAACAGATGGTGCTGGCTCAGCTGGAGGTCAACATGCAGAAGAATGAGAATTGATCCACTCTTATCTCCTTTCACTAAGCTCAACTCCAAGTGGATCAAGGACCTCCACATAAAACCAGACACACTAAAACTAATAGAAAAGAAACTGGGGAAGACCCTTGAGGACGTTGGCTCAGGGGAAAAATTCCTGAACAGAACACCAATTGCTTATGCTCTAAGAGCAAGAATAGACAAATGGGACCTCATAAAATTACAAAGTTTCTGTAAGGCAAAAGACACTTTCAAAAGGATAAATCAGCAACCAACAAATTGGGAAAAGATCGTCACTAACCCCACATCCGACAGAGGGCTAATATCCAATGTATACAAAGATCTCAAGAGGTTAGACCCCAGAAAACCAAATAACCCTATCCAAAAATGGGGTACAGAGCTAAACAGAGACTTTTCACCTGAAGAAATTTGGATGGCTGAGAAACACCTTAAAAAATGTTCAATATCATTAGTCATTAGGGAAATGCAAATCAAAACAACCCTGAGATTTCACCTCACACCAGTCAGAATGGCTAAGATTAAAAACTCAGAAGACATCAGGTGTTGGCGAGGATGTGGAGAAAGAGGAACACTCCTCCACTGCTGGTGGGAATGCAAGCTGGTACAACCACTCTGGAAATCAGTATGGCGGTTCCTCAGAAAAGTGGATGTGATACTTCCAGAGGACCCAGCCATACCACTCCTGGGAATATACCCAGAAGATTCACCAGCATGCAATAAGGATACATGCTCCACTATGTATAGCAGCCTTATATATAATAGCCAGAAGCTGGAAAGAACCCAGATGTCCCTCAACAGAGGAATGGGTACAAAAAATGTGGTATATATACACAATGGAGTACTATTCAGCCATTAGAAACAATGAATTCATGAAATTCTTAGAGAAATGGATGGAGTTGGAGAACGTCATACTAAGTGAGGTGACCCAGTCTCAAAAGAATACCTATGGTATGCAGTCACTGATAAGTGGATATTAGCCTAAAAGTTTGGAACACCAAAGACATAAGTCACATACCAAGTGATGTCTCAGAAGAAGAAAGGAGTGGACACTGGTGCTAGAATGGACCAAAACATCATTGTGGGGGAGTACAAGAACAGTGAGGTGGGAGGAGGTGGATGAGGGAGCAGGGGGAGGGAAAAGGGCAGGTGGGACCTTTGGGAGTGGGCAACCAGAAAAAGGGAAATGAATTGTAAATATAGTATATATCCAATAAAAAATGTTTCTTTTGCATTCCTCTATGTGAGAAAGATAGTGCAAGATTCTCTTTCACATTGCCTTCTATTAATCATGAACAGCCTGATCAGCGGTGTCAATGGATTGTCCTACCCCAAGGAATGGCTAATAGTCCAACCATGTGTCAGATCTATGTAGATCATGCTATCCAGCCCCTTAGAAGACAGTTTCCAGGTTTAAGGTGTTTTCATTATATGGATGATATTTTACTTGCTAGCAAGAATAATGAGTTGGATGAAGCCTATTCTGAATTAGTGCTATTGTTAAGGATGGCACGTTTGTTTATTGCCCCTGAGAAAGTCCAAAAGGATCTGGTTGTTAATTATTTGGGTGCGAAGTTTACCCAAGATAAGATTACTCCCCCAAAAATAATGTTATGATTGGATACTCTTTGTACTTTGAATGATTTTCAGAAATTATTAGGGGATATTCAATGGATTTGACCATTTCTGTGAATTCCCAATTATATTATTAAACCTTTGTATCAAATATTAGTAGGAAATTCAGAGCTAGCTTCTCCAAGGCAATTAACCCCTAAAGCTAGAGAGGCTTTGAAGGAAGTGGAAGCTGGTCTTGAACGTGCCTTTCTTAAAAAGAATTTCTTCCCAAGAGACATTTATGCTGTGTATACTTCCTACCAATGAAGAACCTACTGGAGTTCTTTGGCAGGGTGCACCTTTGTTGTGGGTGCATCCACGTAGCTCCATCAGCAAAACTGCTGAACATTATCCTACTGCTGTGGCAGTTTTGGCAATACAAGGCTTACAGGTTAGTCTACAACATTTTGGCTGCATGCCTGATTCAATTGTTACACCCTATAATGCTATTCAGTTTATTGTTCTTATTGCGTCTATAGATGATTGGGCTATTTTAAAGTGTAATTTTCCAGGAGATATTGATAATCATTTTCCTAAAGATACCCTTCTTCAATTTTGTAAAGAACATCCTGTTATCTTTCCTAGGGTCATCAGGAAAGTTCCCATCATAGCTGCAGTTAATATATTTACTGATGGCTCTAAGAATGGAGTTGGCACATTTGTCATTGAAGGTGCACTTCCAGTTACCTGCCAATTTGCACAAGGAACCCCACAGATTATTGAGTTAAAAATTGTGGAAGAAGTCTTTTGACGATTTTTTTACCTCCTTTAACTTAATGTCCGATTCCTTTTATTAGTGAAAAATTTAGAGTTAATTGGGAAATTAAGACATAGCAGCCCAATTTGTGAGATTTTGAATGAATTGCAACAATTAATATGGAAATAGACAAGCTCCATTCTTTATCCAACATGTGAGAGCCCATACAGGGATACCAGGTCCTATTTTTGAAGGTAATGACCTGGCAGATAGAGGAACACAACTTCAATTTGTATTTACTGCTTCTAAGTTAGAACAAGCTCGAAGATTCCATGAACAATTTCATGTAAATGCTCAAACCTTGTGTTTGAAATTTCATATCTCTTGAGCAGAGGCCAAGGATATTGTCAAAGCATGTCAAAATTGTGTTATTCTTCTACCCCAACTGATGCTTAGTGTTAATCCTCACGGGATAAAACCCCTATCACTTTGGCAGATGAATGTGATTCACATACCTGAGTTTGGAAAACTCAAATATGTTCATGTATATTCAGGTATAATTCATGCTATGCCTCATTCTGGAGAAAAGGCTACTCATGTGGTAACACATTGCTTAGAGGCATGGAATGCTTGGGGCAAACCCTATTCTATTAAAACAGATAATGGCCCAGCCTATACCGCTGCTTCTTTTGTTTCCTTTTGTCAGCAAATGTCAGTACAATTATCACATGGCCTGCCATATAATCCACAAGGCCAAGGTATTGTAGAAAGAGCCCATAGAACATTAAAGGAATTATTAATTAAACAGAAAGGTGGAATAGGCCAAGGCTGTACCCCTAGAGATATGATTAATGCTGCTTTACTTACTCTTAATTTCTTTCAATTGGATTATGAAGGATGATTTGCTGCTGATCGGCATGCCACACCATTACCGGGACCGAAAGGGTTTGTTAAATGGAAGGATGTTCTTAGTGGACAATTGTGTGGCCCAGATCCGGTGTTGATTTGGGCGAGAGGGTTGGTGTGTGTTTCCACAGAACAGTAAAGATCTGGTGTGGGTACCTGAGCGGCTAACTCGACGTGTGCCTGATCCAGATAAATAGCCCAATCATGGAGAAAACACCCCTGATTCTTGTGCTCCTGATGAACAGCCTGATGATAGTATACATGGAACCTAGATGGGAAATCTTGTCTCTATTTCCAAAACTGCTGTCTATATGCCAGTCTGCTTTGGTGTTTCCTAGATTTTTTGCTACAAATCAGACTTTAAATTTACCATTTTTACCCTTTGATTCAGAGATTAGTCTTGTAGAAGGGAATTTTACTTTGGGATTGTGAGGGACCTTATGTTTACAAATTATCATTATCATCTCACAACAGGGAGATTGTATTAGCTTATAGAATCAGACGGCTGCGTGGTTTGATCCAATAGTTGTTGGCCATTCTCCCAATAGCACTAATCCTACATGGATAACTGGAAGATGGCCTATTTCACCTGCTAGACGGAATTATACTGTACCTCCTCAGCCAAAATGGTCTCCCTTTTGCAAGAGTCAGAGGGATCAGATCTTTCCCTTGTGGACCAGGTGTCAATCACATGGAGTGCGCTGGGCTGTGCGAGGATTTTTTACCTTATCTCCCAATATAGGGACCCTATATAATGCTACCTTTCCAGGTTATAATTGGCCATACCAAAATCCCACTCCTGCCGTTACCCGCTCTTCATTGAATTTCTTCACTTTGACATTCAGAGCACTGGGCAGAAATCACATCGTGTCAACAACCGCCGCGGGCCTTCGTGATGCTTTGCCATTCACATAGCCTAAGACAGAGGCACTGCCCCCATGAGAGACCTTCTGTGTTATGAAAGGATTACCACTCTCATGGTGCAAGGTTTTATTATCATCCCTGAGGGCTATTAGAGTGGCCTTCTCGAGGACAGGCAACTTCCCTTCCCCTGACCAACCTAAGACATGGAGCCTTGAGGACGACAAGGTAATCCAAGATGGGTAAGGAAGTTTCGATCCTAAGACAGAGATTGCTACCTATGCTCAGTTTACCTAGTGTGATACCGGGTTGATTGGATGCCTTTATTTAAATAAAAAAGGAGGAACTGTGGAGAGCCACAGCCGCCATTCCAAGATGGTGCCTGGCTGTGAGCCAGAATGTAGCAAGATCTCGTCAACAAGCCCTTATTTGGAAATGCACTGCTGGCTTATCGCATTGTGCCATAGTTAGCCTATCCTGGTTCACCAGGTGGCACATGCTGATAGGAGCAAGCAAAACCTTATATTCAGGGTTGTGGAAGTGCGGGGGTAGAAGAAGCTTGTGAAGGATCCTGAATAAAAACTGCTCTGAGAAGGACTTGCATTTGTTGTCCCTCTGCTGGTCGGATAGGGTTGCGACAAATGGTGGGAGGTGGATTAACAGTATAGAGATGAGTCAGTAGACCAGCTCTTAAGGCATATTAAAATATAAAGGCTGTGTGTCGTTCACTCTGGAATAAGCATTGGCGTGGGTGGCAAAGCCGTTGCCCACTCTACTTTTTAAATATTAATTCTATAGAAATCAATAATATAGACAAGACTGGTATTATGTGTATCAATATAAAAATAGTGTTTAAAAATGAATTTCAATCTGATTACTGGGTCAATACCCCTCCTATACACACGTCCACACCCACAAACACACACATTCATCACAGAGCCATTGCTAAGTATTAAGGAAATCTTTAGGACGACCAAGAATATTTGCATAGGAGAACAACTAGAGTCATACAACCCATTCATCCATACAGAAAAGTCCTTGTTCAGTTGTGTTTTGCTTTGGATATACATACATACATACACACACACACACACACACATGCACACACACGCATAGGGAGACAGACAGACAGACAGACAAACACACACACACACACACTTTTATTTTCTGTAGACACTAATATAAAAATCATCTGAACTGTGCCAAGATTTTGTCAGAGGTAAAAGAAACAGTGTTTGTACTTCTATAAAAAATGTACTTAGTGTTTCTTAAGGAATCATTTACTTCCCTGCTTAGAAAATTACTGCTTTGACATCTTTCAATACAGTTTAGTCCTAGATTTATAATTCTACTTTAAGTCTTTAAAAGAAGTTACACTGTACTGTGAAAGATTTTCTTTTCCTAGAAACAATCTCTAAACTTGAAAATGAATTGAGTTTGTGACCTTGGAATCAAAACACCAAGTACACTGCTCAGACAGTGGGCTGTGGCACACTGCTCCAAAAGCATTACGTTTTATTTATTAGATCTTTCTTTTTCTGTGACTTAACATGCAAAGAACAGACATTTTGAAAGGTAATGAAATAAATCTTTTCAGCAGTTAAAAGGACATAACCTTCTTTTAATCTGTCTATGTGACTAATGACCTTGATGACTGCCTGCCTCAGATTCTTCATATTTAGTAACAAGAATGCTCAGGGTTATAGATATGGCATAGTCACTGCAAGAACAGAGATCTGTATTAAATCTCCAAAACACATACCAGGTAGACCTACCGGTGCATGTACTCTTAGGTCTAGGTAACCATTTTAGGTCCAGCATGAGGATCCTTATTTCAAAGAACTTTGAATGGTTCTTGAGGAACTACATCCAATGTCCTCTGGCCTCCACCTGCACATGTAAACAGGTAAATGCCTCCTCATTCACTGAAACACATATGAGCTGGCATGTGCACACACCCTCTCACCCATACACTCCCACACACATGCACACACACATACATGCACACAAGAATATTCATTTCACTGCATATGAAGTGATCTAGACAAAGAATTCCATTTAATATATGGAATCCATTTATCGCACTGTGCTATATAGTGCGCTATGTCCTTTGATGCTTTCATTTCAACTAAAAGATAAGAACTCTTAATTAAACTTGAAAATCATTAGGGAAATAAACTCAAAAGACATTTGCCTCATAGAATTTCCCTCGAGCTTTAACAAGTAACTCTTAAATTTGTAAAGTGTGTTTGATGGTTTACATAGGCTTGGTTCTTGGAAGTTACACTATTAGGAGGCATGTCCTTGTTGGGAGAGGCGTGACCTTGTTGGAGTAGGTGTGGCATTGTTAGGGGAAGGGTGTCACTGTATGGGGTGAGCTTTCAGAGTCTCCTGGCTGCCAGTGGAAGATAGAGTCTTCTGCAGATCAAGGACTCTCAGCTCCTCTAGCAACCACATCTGCATGATGGTTCCTATTATGATAATATGGTGTAAACCACTAAAACTGTCAGCAAACCCCAATTAAATGTTGTCTTTTATAAAAGTGGCCTTGGTAATGGTGTCTCTTTACAGCAATGAAAACCAAACTAAAAACCTGGGGTAATAATCAAACATGAAATTACATGTATATTTATTTAAAGGGTGGTTGTGTCTGTGCTGGACAGCCTTCACTGTTGTAATTATACATAGATATTTTTATTTATACTTTATGTTAAGAGACACAGCCCTATTTATAACTTTAAGCACAATAACTATGCTTTTGCTATCATTTTACAAGTGTTTAATATAGCCTGGCAAACATAAAAACTAATATGCCCTTCTAATTAATATGCTGCAAACATTTTCTAAAGTTTCTAATGTCTAATGGTATTAAATTGCTTTGTAATAAATTGTATGACTTGTTCTTAAATATACATACTTGGGCATAGAATACTTTTAGAGTTTTAAGTTTTTATTAATTAATGTCAATGATTGGAAGTAATCCTAGATTTAACATATTTGTTGAAGAATAAAGAAGAGAAGACATTATAATACACTTGACAGCTATTACTAAATCAAGTAAATACATTACTAAAGTATCTTTTGAACAATTTAAAATCTTTTATTATTTGATAAATTATTATATTTTGTTCTAACTTTGTAAGTTCGAATCCAAGCTAATATATTTTCATAATTCTAAGGTACTTTATATATAATATTGTTACTAAGTATAAAATTTTATGTATGCACAATCTGTTTTAAACTAAGTTACATTTAAGTCATTTAACTTTTTTTCTTAAATTGAAAGTTTAAAGAATAGAGATATTTTCTGGGGATTAAATATAAATTAATACATTTTATAACTTACCTTCATAATTCACATCACCTGGGACAAGCTGTGGTGCTGACAAATTTCTTCTTATGAAAATGGTCCATATTCTTTATCAAACTAGAAGAATGCTTGATCAATTATATTGTATGTAAAAATTGATACATACATGCATATAGTGTAAAATAATGTTACCTCAAACTGTATTATATATAAACATGTATGCATACACACTTTTATACATATAGACATAAATTCTGTAATATGACAAGGGAGGATGACGTATGAGTAAATTTGAATGTGGCAATGACTTATGAGCTTAATTATCACTTGTCATCAGAGGAAGAAAGCAGTCATTGCTATAGCTGATAAAGATCAAGAACAATATATCATTTGGAAATAAGGAAGGTATATCAACCAAAAAAGAATATTAAAAACTCAGGATTATTTGCAATTTAAAATCAGGAAGTAGGAAATTTGATAGGATACACACACATAAATATATACTATGTCAATAATATAATTAATTATATAGCCATAGTATAGATGTGGACATAGTCATGCTTATTACTGCTGCTATTGGTTTAAAATATGTGTGAACTATAGAGACAGCTCAGTGCTTAAGTGTACATCTGTGCTTTCAGAGTTGTGGTCCCATACCTCACATCTTGAGCCTACAATTTCTTATATAGTCTCACTTGGGAATTTGGTGTCCCTTCTTGCTTTCAAAGGCAACCTTAAAAGGAAGCAAACATAAACAGACATACATATATACATATAAAAATAAATCTTTAGGATATGTGGTGGTGGTGGTGGTGGTGGTGGTGGTGGTGGTGCTGCTGCTGCTGCTGCTGCTGCTGCTGCTGCTGCTGCTGGGGTGTGTGGGTGTGTGGTGTGTGTGTGTGTGTGTGTGTGTGTGTGTGTGTGTGTGTGTGCACGCGAGTGCGTGCGTGTGCATGCTTGTGTGATTTGGGTGCATTTACCTAAGCCTCTCTGGAACTGATATTATGCAAATTGCAAGTGCCATTTTTAGACAGGAATAGGGGTGCACAAACTGTTCCAGAACTTATAAGGGAGAGGCAGAAGGGTCTCTGAGAGTTCGAAGCCAGTTTGGTCTTCATAGTTAGTTCTGGTACAACCACAACTTACAGTAAGATCCTATCTTGAAAGAAATAAAAAAAGAAGGAAAGAAAAATGAACCAAAGAAGCAAAATATTTTTAATGCTATAGATTGTTGATTGTGGTTATCACACTTATTTCAATACTTCATTATATTTACATACATAAAAATTAATATTGAAACCTCCTTACTTGATAATTAAGTTTCCTGGGTGCAGATATTTATAATTGCAAGTACATAGACTGTAGCAATCTTAAGGCAGACCATCTGTGGGCATGTTAATTTGAACAAATAGGATAGAGCAGTGCCACAGACATTGTTATAGGTTAGCATACTTCTATTTAAGGAAAAATAGACAGATGTTCTTAAGGTCCACTTTAAGTTTCTTTAATTATGGCATTCATCTAGATGTCCTCAACATTCCCATGGTAACTATAACACATTTCACAATTTCTACAACAGTTATGGTGTATAGGAATATTAATTGATTGTCATTAGTTGATTGTCATCTATGATGGGGGCATAAAGTTTGAGTATCAGACTTATTATGGAAATGACCATAAAAGAAAAAAAAAAGAAAAAAAAGTAAAAGAAGGGCAAAAAGGGAAAATAAAAAGGAAGAAGAGAAGAAAAAAAAGGAATAGTCTTTCTTAGTAAATCTAATTGCTATTTTGGAAAAGAAGAAAATGTAAGACTAACGACCATGTAAAACACTTTAGCTTTCAATGTAGGAATTCTGGAAAGATCTTTTGTCATTAGAAGCAATGTTTCATTAAAATGAAAAAATACATGATTTTAAGGAAGTTTCCTGAGCTGCGATGACACGAACTTTCATTAATGAGCTGTAGAAAATTCTGCTTATGACAGTGCTCACGGAGCTAATCATAAATGAATGTCATCAAGTAGCACCTAATTAGTGTGATTAACCAACTTCAGTGCTCACTAGAGAAGGCATCGATTCAGTGCATTCTCTTTATGGGCAGGAAATGTTTTACCTTTGGGATCAATGCCTTGCTTCTAAAAGACCTTTAATAGGTCTTTTCTCTTGTTTTCACTCACATATCTGATTGGTTTGTTATCAGACAGTAAGCCTGTTAGATAAGCAAGCGTAACCTTGGAAATAATGAGGTGCACTGTTCAGAGTTTGATAGGGCTTTTCACAGTAGATTTGATGAGACCGAGGCTTGGGAATCCTAGCCAGCTTCAAATCAGCCTTGTTCAAGCACTTTCTCATAAATAGCTTAAAACAAATTAAATATACCTGTTGGTTGAAGACTGAAAATATATATCACATCAATAGGATCCTTCTGTGTAATACAAGTCCTCACAACTAGGGAAGCACACCAATTAACATATAAGAATCAGTATTCATCATGAGAAATGGGAAAATTTTAAATAACATGGTATAAAATTTTTGTTAGAATTTTTAGAAGTAATTTTGATGGATTAGGCTATTTTATATACATCAAATTTAATATAATTATATAATATTATTCTTTACATGATGATTACAATGACATGACTTTTGATTTTATGAATAAAATATCATCCGATTGCAGAACATTTTCAGAAAATCATACAAATTTTAAAAAAGTTATCAGAAATATTCATTAAATAGCTTATATTTTAAAAATGTTAGCTAGGCAGTGGTGGCACATGCTTTTAATCCCAGCACTTGGGAGGCAGGTGGATTTCTGATTTCAAGGTCAGCCTGGTCTATAGAGTGAGTTCCAGGACAGCCAGGGTTATACAAAGAAACCCTGTCTCAAAAAAAAGAGAAAGAAATAAAGAAGGAAGGAAGGAAGGAAGGAAGGAAGGAAGGAAGGAAGGAAGGAAGGAAGGAAGGAAGGAAGGAAGGAAAGAAGGAAAGAAAGAAAGAAAGAAAGAAAGAAAGAAAGAAAGAAAGAAAAGAAAAAAGAAAGAAAGAAAAAAAGAAAAAACAAAATTAATTTGACATAAGAGCACTATTGTGTGCCCTTCCCCAGCCTTGAGCAGGCTCAATAGAACAAGTGTTTGCCACAGTAGGACCTTAAGACCCAAGTGGAGTCAAGACCCTACAGGAGCAGACTGCTCACTGAGCTTGCTTTGCAGCTCAATCCAGCTGAATCAAAGGATGGCATTTGTGGGATTTCCCTATATAAATGCAGTGCTGACTATTAAACATTGAGCCTTGATCAGAAACCTTTGTCTTTGCTTCATCCTTCTCTTGCACTCAAGACTCTCATACAGTCATGTATTATTCATTTTCTCAATTTTAAACTTTGGTTTCTGTACTTTGGTTTCCGTTCTTTTCAATTTAACTGGGGTCTATAGTAAATCAGTGAATTTGAAAACTTCCTATCCACATTCAAGTAAAAAGGCTCTCTAGGTTTAAAAAGTATTGGAAGAGAGATTTATGAAAATATCTAATATTAAGAAGGACCCATAATTGTTCGTTAAAGTAAATGCAGAGACAAAAAGGAGCAAAGACATCCAGAGAGAGACTGCCCACATTGGGATCCATTCTATGCACAGGTATGGAACCCATGTTCTGCTTGCAGACAGGAGCCTGGCATGGCTGTCCTCTGGCTCTACCAGCAACTGACTGAGACAAATACAGAGCCTTACAGCTAAAGGGGATTGCAACCCCATAGAAAGGACAACAGTACCAACTAACAGGACCCTTCAGAGATCCCAGGGACTAAGCCACCAACCAAAGACCTCACATGAGCTGGTCCGTGGCCCCCACTACATATGTATCAGAGGACTGTCTTGTCTGGCTTCAGTGGGAGGGGTACCCTTCGTCCAGAGGAAGCTCAATACCCCAGAGAAGGGGGATGCTAAAGGGGTGAGGTGAGAGTGAACGGGTGGGTGGGGAAGCACCCTCATAGAGGCAAGGAGAAAGGGGGATGGGGTGAAGAGCTTGTGGAGGGGGGACTGGAAAGGAAGGGAAACAACATTTACAATGTAATAAATAAAATAATTGATAATAAAAAGGTGTAATTGTTTTTAATGGTTTAAGAAAAATTATCCTCCATCACTTTTACTGGTGAGATTAGACAGAGAAGTGTAGGTTGGTTTCCCTTTCAGTCTATGAAGAAGTCTGTGAAGAAAAGGCTACAAGTATGCTATCTTCCATATCTTTTTAACTGGCAGACTATCATCCAACTCCTATGTTCCCTTCCTACTTTGGGTATACTGTCTAATAGGTGTGAGCCCCTCCTGTAAAGATTTACTATTAAGATGTAACAAATAGCTAACAAATAGTGTTGGAGAGTATACAGAAACTCATTAGCCAACAATCCAAAAGAAGTAACCCTCTCCAGACATATTATTCGCTAGCCTGTGGTATATAGTAGGTGTGCTAACATCCCTTTATAGGCTAATTATATTTAACATCTTTGTATGCAAGTGAATATATTTATAGTTTGGGAAGTTTCAACAGTACATAGAACTTTTTAAATGAAGATTTTATTACTGCAAATACCACATAGCTGAGTAATAGATCAGGGAGAAATCAAGCTGGTATAACATGAGAGCTTCGTTGCTACAGGCTGGCATTCATAGTGATGAAAGATGCCATGCTTGATACAGGAGGGGAAGAATAATCTACCCATATCTTACTGTCAGCTATAATAACTGGCCTGGGAAAATATGTCCCCTAATACAATAATGACAAGAACATCATTGGAGAAAACATCTATTTTGTGATTGGAACTATGTATTACTGTCAGATGAAAAATCCTCAGTTGGCGGCACCATTATCAAGAAAAGAACCAATGTCTAGATGGGTCATAATCATTTTGGCAAAATGTATCATTATTATATTGCTAAATTGATGCATTATTAAACTGACTTCTTATGATTTCTTGTCATACTGGTATATGAATATATCTTTAAACCCTCATCAGAGAAGACTCTATTTGTTATAATGATGATAACACAGAGACCCACAACTGGTAGATGTATAAAAAGTAGGAGTTTGTGGAATTTCTCGGCCTATGTATAATAGTTATATGATTCCCTCTTTTCCAAAGGCTTGGGGAGTTTTGCAGAAGAAAGGGCAGGCCTTACCATATGATCCCCAGATTTGGGATGTGTACAAGGAAAACGTGTCCTTGCAGATAACATAGCAGTTTCACATAGGAGCTTACAGCCGTGTGGAAGAATGCACAAGGTATGAACATGTTCAAACCAGACAAAATCCAAGCATGGGAAGGAGAATTCCCAGCCCTAGCTGAGTGTCTCCTGGAAATTGACAGTTTCTATGAGATGGATAGTCAGTTTTCTCTAAGAGAGCAGTCACTGTTAAGCAACTGTTCACTTGTAGCAAACCACACATCCAAGAATATATGACTATCACAGTTAGAATTTGATGGGTTTATAAAAGGGGATAAAAAGTTCAGTGGGCAGGGAAGCAGAGGACTGCATCTGGAAGGTTTTAGATGTCAGTGATCTGATCCAAAATACTGTGTAAAATTCCCCAAGATCTAACAAAAAAACTAAAAAACTTTCTTGGTATTTATATAAATAAAGACAAGCAATCAATGCTAATATTGATAGTGCAATTTCTTCAATACTTTATAAAATAAACACAAGTAACCACTAAAAGGCTTTTATTACTAATAAAATATTTTACATTTCATCTTCTAGTTCCTTGGGAGAACACATTTGTCTCACCTACACAGTAGATCTCAGCTGAGATTAGCTGTATTACTATTGATAGTAATTTTACTTTACTTAGAATGCAATGGATGGTGTGGGCCCTTTGTGCACACATATCTCAAGAAGTCTGGAGTAGATGGACACACCGAAGAATCTTCTACTGATAGTTAAACATATTTAGTTATTACAATTGTCTAGATTTCTATTTTAATATTTTAATGTATCTTAAATTGTAGCCCAAATCTAGTAATTGTGAAACACACAATGTTGCTGTAGTAGGAGGCAGTGAAATGGTCAATCTAAGCTTAGCTTTTCAGCAATAAGGGGCTAAATAGAGAGCTGGGGCAGGAAGTATCTGAGGTTATGGCTGTTAAGTAGGTTTACCACTGTACCTGCTAACTGGCTTTATTCAAACACAAACTAAGCTATTCCATGTTTTCATGAAATAGTTTTATAGCATGGAGCCAGGCACCTCCAGAAGGCAGGAAATTCCTTCCCAGATGTAGGAAATGCACCTACTTTCTAGTCTCTTCCTTTTTCAAAGAAAAGGTTTTTTTTTCCCTTTGGTAAGTCATCCCTGGATGTCAATCTGGAAAGATATCTTTTACAAAGGTTTCAAAGGGACACTGAAGGATTTCATCATGGCAAGTTTTCTAAAGTCAATACTCTATGAAAGAGGAGGTCAGGGACTCCAAGGTTGGAAGAAGCTTGTCACAAGTTCAGTCAAGACATGGGAACATCAATGTCATGTATGACCCTATACACGAGAGGTAGAAACTTTGGGGAAAATAGTCTGTCTATTCCTGAACAAACTTCATGTCAAACTATGAAAATGGAGTAGTCCTACATTAGTAATGAAATTTCTGTGTCAATATGCAGATGTGCAAAGAAGAGAAATGAAAAGACTCATAAAAGACTAAAATGAACAGAGACCAGTGAGAGACAACTGTTTAAAAGGGCAATGTGTTAAAAGACAAGTTACACATCTTACCGTTTTTAAATTTTATGGTATTTTTTTAACTCTGAATTCTATAATAATTTACCTGTCCTATCATTTTGTAGCCAACCCATGACATGAAACATGACAGATGCTTCCTAATCATCAATTCATTAATTAATTAATTAGTTTCTTCTTTCTGCCTAATTTTTTTCAAAATGCCATCTGAATAACTAGGTACGTTTTGGTTAATATATTTCCTGAGACACCAGAAATCTGACAGCTTTATCTACTTACATTAAAATTCTAATTTTTTCTTCGTCCTCATTCATGGCAAATTGTTTCACAGTGTCACCCACAATGTAGAGAAACCTCATAACATCTAGAGTCAAAGTCCTTACGCTTAGTGAGGACAGTCTGACTTTGTTATCTCTGAATTTAAATAATCACAAAGAACAAAAATCCCTCTCTGTCTTCCACAAATGGCTGACTTTGAGACAGCAATCTGTGCAAATCTTCTAAGAATTGTGCTCTAGGATACTTGAAATATTCTAATTTGGAGTGTGGTAGAGCTGATCAAGAATCCACAGGGCAACCTCCAGGAAAATTGAGACAGATTATAAGCACTTTCTTTGGGTCTAGGTCACCACAATTCACAAACTAAAATATACAATGCCTAGCTAAAACTAATGTCTGATGACTCTGATATTTCAGTTTTATCTGTTCCAGGGATTGGCAGTCCTAAACATCCTTTCAAGTATTATTCCCATTTAATCTGAAAATTAAACTTAACCGGATAGTTTAAGTTGATTTTGAGGGGACGTTTTCAGTAGACAAAACCTGGAATAGATGTTCAGATGACCAGGCTTTTGCAAAGCTCATTAAAACAAGAGAAAAATTTTTAAAAAACAACTCTCACAGAATATTTTGATCTATGTATATAGAAGAAAACTAGGTACCAAATAGGAGAAGGGAGAAAAGCAGCACTTAAACTATTTTTTTCTTGCAAAGCATTATTCTTTTAATAGCAAATGTTTCCAGGAGTGAGGGTTATCTATCATTCCTGTGTTTGTGCTGAATTCAATTTTAAAAAGTTCTGGAGGCTATAGGATTATTCAGCAAAGATTTGAAATTGCTACTGTTTTATTCTGATTAATGTTGTATACAATTGATCATTTCTCTCAGAAGATAAATTTCCCTCCAAAGTTTCATATTCACCTTCCAGTGACTTCAATATATCCCCAAGAATCATAATATGCCAGGTATAAGAATTATTTACACCAAAGCAGCATACAATTTTTATTAGTTGGGGAGAAGAAACTATTTGACAACTAGTAAATTAAATAAATGTACTATTTCATCACATATTTATCTTTAATTTTGACACATTTGTTCAAGTATTTCATGTTAGTAATAAAATATGTTGGTAATATATTTTTGATTCATTACATTTAGTTTTGATACATGTAATTTAATGATATTAAAATCAATGATAACAGTCCAGTTATAAACATGGATGTCCATTTAAATATGTCTTTTGGGATTTTGTATATGATTTTTTCCCCGAAGGTTTCCATGTGAAAGGCTTGTTCACTAATGAAACACTGCTGAGATCTGTCAACAACAACATTAACATAACAACACAAAACAAACACACACACAAACAAACAATACCCAGCTTTTCCACAAAACAGAATAACGTACAATTTATTCAGTGCTAAATAAAAGTTTATATCTGGGAACATGAATTTAGGTAGCTCTAGTATCATGTTCCACTAGATATAGGTACACTTAGAGTCACAAAAGGAAGAAATTAATAAATTTACCAAATACATTAGTGAAGACATCAGATAGGCTGGAAAGTAGGGAAATCTCAGGTAAGCCTTTATATGCTGTCCAATTCTGATGATGTTTATAGCTTTTGTGGACGCTAGTGATCTGCTCTGAAAGCATTACAAAGATTTTACTGTTTAATGGAAGGCATGTTAGGCCTGACATACCTTATCCACATGAACAGAAAATGATCGCCTATGTTACTTATACCTAGGAAATGTATTTTTGGTAGTGTGTAACCTACCAGGTTTTCTTTTTACTACAAATTAGATTTTGAAAAATCTGTTTTGAATTCTCCAACTTAGCAATAGAAAATACTTGGCTTAATATTTTCCATGAAGCATAGAAAATAAACAAATAAATTCCAGGTGCACAAATAATGTCACGTCTTCCTGCCTTGAGTTTAATCTTTTCTTTGATTTCAAACTCAGCTGTCTAGAATCATAATCCATGTATCTTCCACGCATTGATATACATACAGTGTGTGTGATAGTAAAGGATTACCCATGACTTCACGCTTGGGAAGTGTCTCAAAAAACAAAATGATTCATGCACACTGGAGCTACTCTTCCCCCTCAGTGTGTCATTGCAAATCTTTATTTACATATCATTTCCTCATGTGAAAGAGAGGACTTCCCTTCAAGTGTCCTGTATTGCATCATCATTTGTGTGTGCATATGTCAAAAATGACTCTTTTAATCATAAACTATTTGAATATACAAAGCTACACCTTCTGTATATTCTGCTCCATTCTGTAAATCTCTCACTTTTTTTTGATAATTGAAATAATTTCTATTCTTAGACTCCTCATGACTTAATAAAGGAAATTAAATAACTTAAATGTGACATACAAATTATGACCTCATAAAATGCAAAATATCAATGTGTGTAGAGACCAGAGTTCTGGGGAAAGGCATCTAATATACAAGAACAAATATAATCAGGTATTCCATTTTTGTAAATTGTCTATGGAACATCTGGTAAGATTTGTTTTTCTATTTTACTTGGCATCTACCAAAAATGAAGTTAAGCTTTTAACACCCCATCGTAATGTGCTTTTCCCAAATTTTTATCTGCTCCCTGAAAATGTATGCTAAAATACTTATTTTCCTTCTTGAATAATTTGGGTCTCTCTGGGTTAATTACTTGCAAGCCATTCCTGCAAAGGGCAACATTCCAGAAATGTGTGAGCTTTCACAAACACGAAGTTAATATTTTCATGTGCCTCAAAATAAGACTATTTTCATTTCACCTTTTACCAAGAAACTCACCTAACTGTGACTTCTCCTTACTTTTCAGTATAATAAAGGGAATGGGATCAGAAGATCAACCTTTTGTCTATATTCTGGAAATTGACTCCAATCTGAATTTGTAGCAGGCTCCTCATCCCTTGATATGCAGTTCCTCCAACTCAGGACCGTAGCATGCTGGGCCAAGAGTTCTATCACTGAGCTGCCCCTCTCCCTATGCCCTTCATTTTCCATATGAATGTGACGTAAAACAGAAGCTGCGTACAACCTTAACAAGTACATTTATGTAATTTTTCTTTCAAAATACTTTCATAGAGGCGTGCTTGTTTCATTCATTCAAATAGTTTGTAAACTTTAATAATTTCTTCAGAATGGTAAGAATTTTTTTTTGCCTAATTTGAACATTGTTGAAGAACCTATGGTCATTTTTAAACACGGAACAAAAATGTATCCCAACATATTTTCATAACAAGTAAGACTAGTGACAAGTTTTTTTTTGAGATATACTGTAAATTATTAAAATAAAATATGGGGTTTGAAAGTAAATATCATACATCGAGCAAGATTAGTTCAAAACAAATTAGAAATCTTTAAAAATAACTTTCAGATTTTTTAAAAAATTATGTTGATAAGTGTTTTTTGCCTATACTTGTATGTATACTGAGCATGCATTGCCTCTGGAACTAGAGTGACCTAAAGTTGAGAGTCACCATGTGAATGCTGGGAGTTCCACAGTTCTTCAAGAATAGCAAGTGTTCTTAACTCCTAAGCTATCTCTCCAGCCATAAAAATTGGGAATATTATTTCTTTTAGAAATAATTAACTCCCATGTTTTATATGCTTAAAAGATAGCTAACTGATAATCTTCTATACGTAGAGGGAAGGCATCTTCTCATGAAAAGCTCACCCTCACTCTCTCTGTGGACTCACACCTGAGGCAGGGGTACATTCCACCTAATGTTCTTGATTAGAACATATTACAAAGCTCAGCTTATTGGAAATCATTTGCAGTAAAGGTTCCAACTTTCCTGAAGTGCAGTATTAGCTGGTCTGTGATCCTGCCTCTTGGATCTCTTTTCCTACTGCAGAGCTTAGAATTATACCTTTACCTAATTGCTAATATGATTCTTAGACTAGAAACCAAGTTTATATACAACACAAGAGCATACAACTATTTTATTTATTAAGAAACTATTGAACATAGATGGATGACTCACTGAGCCGTCATCACAGAAGCATCCTCTTGGAGTAGATGGAGAACTAACTCAAAGACATTCAACTGGATAACATGCAGATAGTAAGAGTCTTCAGAGCAGAACTCAGTCAAAATAGCATGACTTCATTCCAATCTCCACAGGGCCTCAGGGATCTGAAGAGTAGGTGCAAATACTGTGAGAGGTGGGATGGTGTATAACTTCAAGGGAAGTGTCTTCCACGCAGAACAGGGATGATGAACATAGAAATTCACATAAACTATGGCCTCAAGCAGAGGGCCTGCACAGCTTCAAGTCAGACAGGTTCCCAGCACTGAGAGGGGGAAGCAGACAAAGGCTAACCAAGTAGACATTTGTAACTGATACCCACTGGCAATTGAAAATTAGCTTCTCTAATGGAGTTTCATTGGGCACTTTACCTACACTTCAGGAAAGGCCCTATGCCCAAAACAATGGTATAATTTCCAGAGTTTTGAGCTCATTTTGTTTTGTTTTATGCACTTTTTTCTTATTGGTTATTTTTGCTTGTGTATTGTTTCTATTTTTGGTGTGTGTGTGTGTGTGTGCATGTATATGTGCGTGTGTGTCCAAAATAGATTTTTTTCTCACATAATATATCCTGAATATGTTTTCCTTTTCCTCTACTTCTGGTTCCTTACAACATTTCCTCCCATTCTGATCCTCTCCTTTTCTGTTTCTCATTAGAAAACAAATGAGCTTCTAAAAGATAGTAATAAAATTAGTATAATAAAATAAAATGAAACAATACCTATCACCTTGAAGTTGGAAAAGACAGACCAACAGAAAGAAAAGAGTCTATAAGAAGGCAGAAAGGTCATAGATCTACTCATTTACATGAATCTCATAAAAATCCTAACCTGGAAGGCACAGTGTATACATAGGGGACCTGGTGTAGCCAATTGCAGGCCCTGGGCATGCTGCCCTCAGTCTCTGTGAGTTCATAAGAGCTTTGATTTCCTTGATTAAGAGGGCCTTATGTTCTTGATGTCCTTCACACTCTATGCTTTTGCACTCTTACTGCCTCCTCTTCTGTTGGGTTCCTTGATCCATGAGGGGAGGGATTTGATGAAGCCATCTCATTTCAGGCTGAGAGTTCTTAGGTCTCTCACTGTCCACATAATGTCCGTCTAGGAATATTTGTTTCCATCTGCTGTATGCAAAAACTTCTCTGATGGTGGCTGAACAAGGCACTGTTGTATGACTATACCAGAAGAGGAGTGATTGGGTCTTTTGTTTGTTTCTTAAGCTGTAAGTCTCTGGGCAATCTTGTCTTAGGTTCTTGGTCAATCAAGTGGTATCAAGTATGGGTTCTATCTCATGGGGTGGGCTTTACCTCAAATCAGATATTGGTTGGTTCCTCCATAAGATTTGTGGCACCCATGCACCAGCAGATCTCTCAGGCCGTACGTCATTGTTGAGCAAAGGCTTCATGGGTAACCTGCTGCTTACATTTCCTTTCTATTTTGGCAGTGTGCATTTTTTTAAAGAAAATAATTTTGGCATTATCAAAATATTTCTGAAAGTAAATTTAATTCAAGGAAATGTTCTGTGTTTTAATAATAGAAAGTGTCTGAAGAATATATATTCAAATATTGTTTTCCCTAATGACATGAGGGAGGTCACAGTCAGGGTTGAATTTTCCCTTATCTAAAAAAAAAACCTTATTACAAAGAATGATACATTTATTGCTTGCACAATTAAAAACTAATTTTAATAAAGAGGAAAAAGTAATTATTTGGAGATCATATTTTATTGAATGTGAGAAGAAGGTGATGATACTGTTTTGCATAGAAACCAACACACACACTTTAGTTACTTCAATATATCTGATTTAAACCTGAGGCTTCTGGTGACAGTTCTCTTTCTCATTATAATATGTTTGCTTCATTTAATAGGAAACTAATCAATATTCTCAATGTGCAAACAAAATCAAGACAATTAGTTTAACTGAATTAGAAGCTACAATGTTACTTTCAAGATATTTCTTTTGTTTCTTATTCTTATAATCACATAATCACACTTTCCCATCCTCCTATACATCCTTCCTTATGTCCTTGAAATTCATAGTTTTTATTTTTTGTTTTGTATAACAAAAGTATTTTATATCAGTTATATTTTATGCAGAATATCAGAAATATCTTAACATACAGAAAAGTCTTGTCATTGTATAGGTAAAACCTTCCATCTTGATAATCAATAGGGTTGATAATCAGTTATTAGTTATGCAATATGGCTTTGTTCTGTACTTGAGAAAAATGTCTCATAATTACTGTTTTTATTAGAAAATTTTGCCTCAATATAATTGCTTCAGAGTTTATGTAAATTATCTACATTAGTAAACTTGTAAGGCTTCCAAAGAATACTTTCTATGATGTGCATGTCAAGACACTAGAGTCACGTAGTTCAGGTAAAATTCATTTATTGCTGATAGAGGTGGGTATATCCTGGGTATAATACAATAGCAACTAACAACCCTTTCACACATTGTGTTTCATTGGTTTGGGGTAAGCAAAAGTTGTGTTATTTATGCAAGTGCTTGCAATTCATAATGTAGAGAATATTTGTCTAGATACCTTTGTAAGTATTGTGATAACTACCAAATACATGTTACTAAATATCAGCGATGGTTATTGCGTTGGGTCACAGACCTCGGTTCGTATGGTACTATTTTATTCCTAACTTCTCCAAAACACAGTAGTTCTACATACTGCCTGCAGATGATATGATATTCTAGGAACTCATTTTAAAAATCACATGACTACTTTCCTCCCACTTTCTACCAATGTTTTACCTGAGACTCTGTCTTGACTGATAGCAGGAATGATTTTTGCAATGGCAAAACTAAAAATGTGATAGCCAGACCCACAATACTGATAATGAACTGGCTGTCAATCATTCCACAATACAACGTGCTTGCAGAGAAAGAGGAAGAGAAGACAGAAGATGAAAGATGATGAGGGGAAGAGGGAAGAAGGGTGTAGGAAGGAACATCCACTTCCATGTTTCAATTTGTCAGTTTTGGATAGACAAATGATGTGGAATTATAACTTTAATATATACAGGAATTACTTCTTCAGAATACTAAAGTATTGTATTCTTAAGAAAAAACATTCTATGACAGTCTGGTCTACAAATTTAAGTAAAATATATTTTTGCAGAAGATGTTTTTACTTGAGAAGATGTCTAAGATAACTTTAATTCTATATTTGGTTATAGATTCTTATAAATAGACTGAGACCCATGTCATTTTCAGGAAAAAAAGAAATACAGAACACCTGTAAGTGATAAAATTTGAGCTTCGATCAGTAAGTTAGAATTGTGCAAAATTGTGATTCACAGCTAAGTATTTGACAGCTTCTCAAAAATTTACAGAATACCAAAAGAGAGAAAGAATATGGACTTCTTTAAATACTATTTGAAGAAATTGGTAAACATTTGGAAATTCTGTGTACCCTACACATCAATAATTTCTATGTGCCCAGCTATAACATTAAGTGTAACAGTGCCAACAAAATTGAAAACAAAATAATTTTAATGTTGTAAGCTGAACATTTGTGATATGATTTTATATTTGACATTTCAACTAAACTCAATAATCTATTGACTATATTATAAATCTAGTACCATAGCAGAATTGCCATAATTCTATATTAAACCATATAAAATACTATCTATCTTAATTGCATATTTATCTGAGTCTGAATTCTTTCGGTGTATCAGAAGATATATAGATAAAAAATAAAAATACTCTACATCTCATATTCTTAGATTTGCAAATACCATGAGCATATAGGGAACACTGATTGAATGCAAAATACTAAAGATACTAAAATAGTAAAGATACTAAAGATTAAATAGTTGGAAAGGAGACTATTAAATTGGGAAGGGGAGGTTTATGTGAGGTAGAATCGGGAATAAGGAGTGGATATGCATAAAGTACTTTATATACATGTTAGAAGTTTTCAAAGAATGAACTAAATAACAAAATTAAAAAGGCAACATACTAGGGACTCATCACCCACCAACCCCCTCCCAAATACCACTCCCCTTCTGTTCCTTCCCACCCCATCTGCTGGCCCTTTCTTCTGGGGCAAACTCCTAGCTGGTTTGCTCCAGAGAAGTCATATCCTGGCAGATCCTAGAGGACCCGCTAAGAACCTCATGCCCTCACCCCCAACACCAATTCCCAGAGATGCCACTGGTGGACTCAGGACCTATCACCCTCCAAAACAGAAAGACTCAAATCAACCCCTGCTGTTTCTTGCTGAAGTTGTAAATACTAGCAATAAACAAACAGATTCATTACCTGTATTAATTTTCTTTCTGTAAAATACTCTCCAGAGATAACTAGGGGAGAAAGACTTTATTCATCTTATAACTTTGGGTCAGTCATCAAGAAAAGTCAGTGCTCGAACTCAATAAAGGAACCTACAGGTAAAAAAGAAGCAGAAAATATTGGAGGAATACTAGTTACTGGAGAATTTTAGAGGGCTTGCTAAGGCTGCTCTCTCACACCCAGGACCTCCTGTCCAGGTGTGGCACTGTAAACAGTGGATTGATCTTTCTCATATGAGTCATTAACCAAATGTCTAACAGACTTGTACACAGGCCCATCTAATGGAAGCCTTTTCTCAAACAAGTTTACTTCTTCTTCAGTGACCCTAGTTTGTGTTAGGTTAACTAAAACTTTTCAGTACTTTAACAACGAAGCTTAAGAATGTGACTCCTGGATTTTGATAAGCCCCAAATGACCTGAAATGCACACATATTTGGTTTTGATTCTCTGACTCAGATATTCATCTTTCCTCTTCTTTTTCCTTTTGTTTTTGTTTGGCATAGCAATATGTGCTACAACAAACAGGATTTTAAATTTTAATATTCCAAACACACTGGTATTCTTATAAAAATAAATCAAAATGATAGCATAGTGATCGGAAAGAGAGCTCTATTGAACTAAGTAGACATAGGCAAGCTCCCTGCAGAACTGACTGTAGAGGGAAAGGGTCTGGGGAAGATGCTCTCTGATAGGAGACCTTAAGGCAGCATATTTTGTCACGTTTGATGATAACCAATCTGTTCGATGGCATAGACTAAACTTAATGTACCAGAAAATAAGAGAATATATGGGAAACATTGTCAGGCAAGATATTGTCTGATATCCTATGGGCATAAAATACAAAATGTGTATTAAAAGGTAATATAATGTTGCTCTTACAAATTGCTAGTATCCTCAGACGGTCTGTCCAAACATAGCGAACACTTCTAACTCATTTCCACATGTATTCCTATTAGTATCGTATGTGGAGAAAAGGATTTGTAAGATTGGGAGATTTGCATCTACAATGGGACTCTACATTCTCAATGCCTCCTACATTTTTTTTATGACTTGCTGTGATAGCAATGCTCCCAAGTGTATTTCACTCACATTTTCTGTAACTTGCTGCAGTACCAACGTTACCATGTGGGTATCATTGGCAGATGTCTTCACCTATGATTTGAAAACTACCTAATTAATGAACAAGTCTTTTCATATGTGAATATGAAAACCCAAGAGCTTGTTTTCCTAGATTCAATGCCTTAGTAAGAAACAAAGTATCTTTTTCTATTGGTTCTTTTATTTATTTACATTTCAGATGTTATCCTCCTCCCAAGTTTCCCCTCCACAAACCCTCTATCCCATCCCTCCTCCCCCTGCTTCTATGAGGGTGCTCTCCCTCTCACCCACCCACTCCCAACACACTACCTGAGCATTCCCCTGCATCATGCCTTCCCAGAACCAAAGCCCTCCCTTACCATTATTGACAGATAAAACCATCCTCTGCTACAGATGCAGCTGGAGCCATGGGTCCCTCCATGTGTACTCTTTGGTTCGTGTTTTAGTCCCTGGGAGTTCTGGGGGGGTCTGTTTGGTTGATATTCTTTTTCTTCCTATGGGTTTGCACTTTGAAGATAGATACTATCAATATAGAAATATAATATGATTTTTGAAAATGAAAAAGCATTCATCATGTTCAATGAAAACCCATTGTGAGTACACCAAAAATCTAAGAGAATTTTCTGTTACATGGTGAACTAATAACACCTTTGATAAAACATCAAGCCCACTCATTTATATCCATGCTCACATACCTGGAAACTTGTAATGCATACTCACACGTGGCTTATACACATACACATTCCTTACACATCTGCACAATCACATACATACACACTCATGCCATAAGTATGATTACATGGAATAAAATTTACATTGTTTCCAACCCAAAGTTATTATTACCTGTGTAATATATTTTTGGAATGGATACAACATTTTTTAGAGTTTTAGTACATATCCTCTTTCATGTGTATATAAAGGCAAGCATATAGTTCCATTCTATGAATCATTTATTTCACTGTCTTTTCATGTTCCTCTATGATTATGGTTCATTTGGCAAGTTATAATTATTCATCTAGAAATGCTAAGAGGCTGCCATGTGATGTAACGTTTACAGAATCCCAACTGTCAGCATTGAACCTTCACCATAGCTAGTATCAATAGCAGAGAAAACACAGGGAATGTTTATTGCGAAAAGGCAATGAATTTCATACAATCATGAAAATACAACCAATCTTCTCTCTTTTAAATCTTTAGAAATTATTTCTCCTCTGAAATCAAATTTTAGTACTTGTGATAGTTTGAATAAAAAGGGTCTTCATAGGTTCATATATTTAAATGCTTAATCACCAAGTAGTAACACATTTTTAGTTTTATTTATTTGTTAATTTATTAATTTTACTTTGATAGTATTTAATTTTTATTATCGGGTTATTTTATTTATGTACATTTCAAATTTGCTCCCTTCCCCAGACTCCCCTCCACAAACCCTCTATCCTATTCTCCCTCCCCTTTGCCTCTAAGATGGTGCTCCCCTTCCCACCCACCCACCCACTCCTGCCTCCTCACTCTAGAATCCCCTTGTCCTGGAGCAACAAAACTCCACAGTAACAAGGAATTTAAAAGGACTAGATGGTGGTCTTGTTCGAGCACTTGTGTCACTTGATGTAGACTTTGTGGTTTCAAAAGCCCAGGACAAACCCAGAGCCTCTCTGTGGCCTAGGGAACATGATGTAGGTCTCAGCTACTACTTCAGCACCTGCCCACATGCCAACATTCTCCAGGTCATCATGATAATGGACTAAACCTCTGAAACTGTAAGCAAGCCTCCAGTTGAATTCTTTCTTTTGTAAGAGCTGACTTGACCATGGTGTCTCTTCTCAGTGGGAGGAGTGACACCTAACTTCCCCTCTCTTCCCTGTACTGTAACCTTCTACCTTCCTTGCCCCTGGTAAGCATGATTCTCCTCTCCTCTTTTACAATATCAAATTTTCTTTCCACAGAGGATTGAGAAGATGAGGTGTTTCCCTCCTTTGTTAGTTCCCCTTTTCGCCCATCTGGATAAAATTTGTTCTAAAGATAAGAAGTTTCCACCAGCATGTGAAACCCGGAGCATGTACAGTCAGCAGATGAGAAAGCAAAATGATTACATCTACTGTGACAGTCTGGCAGGACTCAGAGATTGAAGCATTGACCTATAACTTAAAGCAGAAACCATTTCAAAAATAAAAAAAATAAAAAGAAGGCAGCCACTTAAAAATCATTCCTATTAACATGCATAGCAGTTTTGTTCAAAATGACAAAAAATATTAGGTATCAACAGAATTCTCTCCAACTGAGGAGTGAGTCAATATGAATAGATGCATGGTACACTAGAGATAAACATTGATGTCATCATATTTAAGAATGCCGCCAAATTCCAAAACCACACAAAGATCCAATGAAGAAAGAGAACTACAGGCCAATTTCCCTTATGCATATCGATGCAAAAATACTAAATAAAATTCTTGCCAACCAAATCCAAGAGCACATCAAACGATCATTCACCAAGATCAAGTAGGCTTCATCCCAGGGATGCAGGGATGGTTCAATATACGGAAATCCATCAATGTAATACACTACATAAACAAACTAAAACAAAAAAACCACATGGTCATCTCATTAGATGCTGAAAAAGCATTTGACAAAATTCAGCATCCTTTCATGCTAAAAGTATTGGAGAGAGCAAGAATTCAAGGCCCATACCTAAACATAGTAAAAGCAATCTACAGCAAACCAGTAGCCAACATCAAACTAAATGGAGAGAAACTTGAAGCAATCCCACTAAAAGCAGGGACTAGACAAGGCTGCCCTCTCTCTCCACATCTTTTCAATATAGTACTTGAAGTTCTAGTGAGAGCAATTAGACAACATAAGGAAGTCAAAGGGATACAAATTGGAAAGGAAGAAGTCAAACTATCATTATTTGCAGAAGATATGATAGTTTACTTAAGCGACCCAAAAAATTTCATCAGAGAACTTCTACAGCTGATAAACAACTTCACCAAAGTGACTGGTTATAAAATCAACTCAAGCAAAACAGTAGCCTTCCTGTACTCAAAGGACAAGCAGGCTGAGAAATACATCAGGGAAATAACACTCTTCATAATAGCCACAAACAACATAAAGTACCTTGGTGTAACTGTAACCAAACAAGCAAAAGATCTGTATGACAGGAACTTCAAGTCCTTGAAGAAAGAAATCGAAGAAGACCTCAGAAGATGGAAAAATATTTCTTGCTCCTGGATTGGCAGGATCAATATAGTAAAAATGGGCATCTTGCCAAAAGTAATTCTCAAATTCATCTGGAGCAACAAAAAACCGAGGATAGCTAAAACTATTCTCAACAATAAAAGGACTTCTGGGGGAATCAATATCCCTGACCTCAAGCAGTACTAAACAACAATTGTGTTAAAAAAAAACTGCATGGTATTGGTACAGCAACAGGCAAGTAGATCAATGGAATAGGATTGAAGACCCAGAAATGAACCCACAGACTTATGGTCACTTGATCTTTGATAAAGGAGCCACAACCATCCAGTGGAAAAAAGATAGCCTTTTCAACAAGTGGTGCTGGTTCAAGTGGAGGTCAACATGCAGAAGAATACGAATTGACCCATTCTTATCTTCTTGTACTAAGATCAACTCCAAGTGCATCAAGGACCTCCACATAAAACCAGACACACTGAAACTATTAGAAAAGAAACTTGGGAAGACCCTGGAGGACATGGGCACAGGGGGAAAGTTCCTGAACAGAACACCAATAGCTTATGCTCTAAGATCAAGAATTGAGAAATGGGACCTCTTAAAATTACAAAGTTTCTGTAAGGCAAAGGACACTGTCAGAAGGAAAAAACGACAACCAACAAAGTGGGAAAAGATCTTCACCAACCCCATATCCAACAGAGGACTAATATCCAATATATACAAAGAACTCAAGAAGTTAGATCCCAAAGAACCAAATAACCCTATCAAAAAATAGGGTACAGAGCTAAACAAAGAATTTTCACCAGAAGAAATTTGGATGGCCGAGAAACACCTTAAGAGATGTTCAACATCATTAGTCATCAGGGAAATGCAAATCAAAACAACACTGAGATTCCACCTTACACCAGTCAGAATGGCTAAGATTAAAACCTCAAGAGACAACAGGTGCTGGCGAGGATGTGGAGAAAGAGGAACACTCCTCCACTGTTGGTGAGATTGCAAAATGGTAAAACTGCTCTGGAAATCAGTTTGGCGGATCCTCAGAAAATTGGGCATGTCACTTCCAGAGGACCCTGGCATACCACTCCCAGGCATATACCCAGAGGATTCCCCTGCATACAATAAAGACACATGCTCTACAATGTTCATAGCAGCCTTGTTTATAATAGCCAGAAGTTGGAAGGAGTCCAGATATCCCTTAAAGGAGGAATGGATACAGAAAATGTGGTATATTTATACAATGGAATACTACTCAACAATTAAAAATAATGAATTCATGCAATTTGTAGGCAAATGGTTAGATCTGGAAAATATCATCCTAAGCGAGTTAACCCAATCACAATAGAATGCACAAGAAATGCAATCACTGATAAGTGGATATTAATGAGCCCAGAAGCCCTAAATTCTCAAGGCACAATTAGCAAGTCAAATGATTCCCAAGAAGAAAAAAGGAGAGGACCCTAGGCCTGAAATGATTGGATCCAGTTTTGTAGATGCAGAACATAGAAATGGTAGGGGGGTGATTGGGAATAGTTGGGGGGGAGAGGACTTATGGGATGTATGGTGGGGGGGACTGAGAAAGGGGAAAGCCTCTGTAATATAAACAAAGAATATAAAAAATTTAAAAAAAGAATAATAAAAAAAAGAATGCCCCCAAATAAAAAAAAAATGCCTTCAACAGGTAAACACAAAGGGAGAGGAGGTACTTAAGTGACTGCTAAGTTTCATCATAAAGAAAAGTACCAGATAAGGGCTCTAGCATTCCTCCAGTGTCCTGAGAACATCCTAAAACTGATGGTAATGACAATTGTGTGAGTGGACATACATGCTAAATTTCTTGAATTCTATGCTGGATGCGATTAATTGAATGTATGTGAGCTACCCATTGTGAATTATAATCTCAATCTTACTGTGATATGAAGATATGTGGACTGGTGTAGCAGATGCCTTTCGATAGACCCTCTCCTAAATATTCTCATCTGTTTTTTTATTTCCTTCCATGTTCTATTTTAAAGCTCAAATTCATCATAATGTTGTCATTAGTACTTCTTATTCATACATAACTTCTCAATACCTTCATTTTTTTCTGTATTAGAAAATTAATGAAGCTATTAAAACACAATGGGAAACTGTGTGGTGCATGTTTGTAATCCATGAAATGGTAATCCAAAGCAAAAGAGCAGCTATTTTCAAAGACCCTGTGTCAGAAAATTACTTCTCTTCTTATAAAATTGTGGCTGTAGTTCAGGAAGTATCCGATTATTTTATTCAAGGCCTCAGTCTCTATCCACAGTGTGGGAAGTTAACAAAATTAATATCATAAAATCACAAGAAAAGTTTTAACAAGTGCGACAATTCTTAAAGGATGATTTTCATGATAACAGTGTATATTTATGTACAATGATGCTTTTTATGTATCAAATACTGCAAACATATAGATGAGAAAAGTAATTTTGGAATGTTTGAATTTAATGTAGAAGAAATGATTGCACATTAATAGATGAGCATTAATATTTCTATATAAATATGTTGTTGTATAATTTTTACATATGTCTGTTTCCTAGGGAGAAAATAATTAAGAAAACAAATGACCAACATCAAAAATACAATAAATATTTATTTTCAACTTTCACAATACTAAAGATGTTCCATAATTTTGTACCATTAATTTGTTCCAGATGGCCCTGAAATGTCTATCATAAGTTCAGCTTTATTTCAGGAGAATTATAAAACCTGCCAGAAGGATTCTCCATATTCATGTTTTCAAAACAAAAATTATTTGATGTCTGCTTATAGAAAACAAAGTGTTTGGAAATCAAAAATAAAATGAAAAATTCTCTACTTTAAAAAGAACGATTTTGGACATTTGTTTTGAAATGTTTTGTTACTTTACAATATGAAAACATGGATTACACAGTAAACATAGGTGGTCTCCAGGCTGTGGAGACAGCCTGTGGTGCAAACAATTGGAGTTCAAATACCAGCACCCACATCTGACAAAACACACACACACACACACACACTCACACACACACTCACACACACACAGAGAAACCTTTAAAACCAACCAAACAAAAATTGAGAATCCAAAAATAGAGGAGATATATACCAGAGATCATTAATGGCTTTTTTTTAGAAAAGTAAAGATTTGATCCTTTTTTCTACTTTTCTGGTTCTGCACAGGACTCTTGTGTATTTCACATTTCCAATCACAATCACAGTAAATATCCATGTTGCAGATATCAGAGATGTAGTTACATAAAGCTCAATACTGATTTGAAATAGAAAACAGAATTACAAAAGAAGTCAAGGAGCTCGATTTAGCATGGGGAATGAGTACGTAATTTTACATTGAGAAATACAAATTTTAATGCCGAAAAATCGGAAGGGACTATTTATACGTAAATATATTTTGTACAAAGATAATAAATGATCATATGTTTAATGAATTATTAATATTTACCAAATTTGCTCTGTGTGCTTGCCGATACACTCTAGGAATATACGCATACAATTATTTACTTCAAAATGTCTCCGTTAATTAATGTACACATTTTCTTATGTTCTTAAAAATGTTTACCTTTTCTATTTTATGTGCATGCATGTCTGGTGCCCACAGAGGCCAGAAGAGGGAGTCATCTTACCTGGGTGGGAGTGAGCAACAGGTGGATGTAGGCAGCCATTGGCTCTGCCAAGCAAACCCAGGTCTTCTCAGGACTACCAGAGAAGTCAAGTCGTGTCTCCACCCACACACAATTACAATTCCGACATATTCAAAGCAAAAATTAGTTACAAAGGTAAAGTCACCAAAAAAGTCACTTAATACATTTCTTCTTACTGATAGAACTTCTTATCCACTTGAGTTGAGATAAAATTTCACCACGAAAGTAAAGGTATGATGAACTGAAACAACTTTTTCACATTAGAATTCATATTGAATTACATTTCTGAAAATCAAACTCTCTCTTCCTCTCTCCCTCTCCCCACCCTCTCTCCAATGTTTAGTTCTCTAATAACCTCCTAAAAATTAACTCCATATATCAGCTTTCTCTGTCCTTTTTTATTAATCATTTTATTCATTTACATTTCCTTTCTTGGTTACCCCTCCACAAACCTCCATCCCACCGCCCCCTTGCCTCCATGAGGGTGCTCCTCCACCCACTCACCCACCTTCACCTCACCTCTCAAGAATCCTCCTACACTGGGGCATCAAGTTCCACAGGACCAAGGCCCTCCACTCCCATTGATGCCTGACAAGGCCACCCTCTGCTACATATGTAGCTGGAGCCATGGGTCCCTCCATGTGTACTCTTCGGTTGGTGGTTTAGTTCCTCGGAACTCCGGGGGTCTGCTTGGTTGATAATGTTGTTCTTCCCGCGGGGTTGCAAATGTCTTCAGCTCCTTCATTCCTTCCCCTAGCTTGTCTGTCCACCCATCTCAAAATTTTTAGCAGAAAATTGTTCCTGTCTAAAGGAAAGGCAGAGACAAAATATGTATCAGAGACTGAAGAAAAGGCCATTCAGAGATCACCCCACCTAGGGATACATCACATCTGCAGACACCAAACCCAGTACTACTGCTGATGCCAAGAAGCACTTGCTGACAGGCGCCTGCTATGGCTGCCCCCAAAGAGGCTATGCCAGAGCCTGAATAATATAAATGCAGATATTCCTTGTCTTTTTAATGCATGTATTTGGTCTGAGCCCTGGAAATAACTTCCAAACTAAGTTATCTAAAATACTACTAATAAATCACACCTTTAGACATCACTATGTTGAGGGGGTAAATTTTGGGAAGAAATGAACATGTTTAATAAAAGTATTCATTTTGTGTATTTTATTCTGATTGATCATTGACCAAATGATTTACCTTTGAAATCATGGCATGTTTGATTCCAGATTCTGTTTTCTCTAACAGTTGTTTTCATTATACACCATCTCAGAAAAAATTGCTCACAACCTGTCTTCTAAATATATCCCTTTCATTTAATTTGAGAGTTCCTCAGAAATATTTGGCAACACTTAAGATGGTTTCCTTTAAGTTTCTTGAGCTTAAAAGACATTTAAACCAGAAGTGTAGTGGCAGGTAAACATTGAATATGAAGCACAGATGAACAAAATAAGAAAAATGAGAGTTCTAAAATTAGATATAAAATGATTTAAAAATGATTCATTGGGCCATTCTTGAATTTTAAAAACCTTCAGCTGAAAATAGATGAAGAATCTTCCCTCCTCCCCCCTTATTTAAAGCAAGAGGAATTTTATTTAATCCAACATGCTGAGGTTGTCCTACACGTGGGAAGAGAATGATCCTGTGCAACCCACACAGATGGCCTTTATGCAGTCCTCAAGGCAGCCGCCATTAGGCACAATGTGATTGGGAGAACAGTGTGACTTTAAAATGAATTGGTCTCTAGGGAATAAGGTAAGCGCCCAATGGACTGTCCTTTGGTATGTGTCCCTACCCACAGGTTGGTTACCCCCTTGTGGTCTGAGGAATGATAATTAGCCTCTCCCCTCTGGGAGGGGCAAGTGTTCCATGACCTTTCCAAAGTTCCCGAGCTGACCCTTTCATTTCCCTTCCCCCTCCCACCCCCAATTCTTTATGCATGCTTCAAAAGTGGCCAAGGTTAGGAAAGGGCTAGCCAAGTGGAAAGGAGAGTCAGGATTGGTTTGAGTCTTGGCATAACTCCTCCCCTTGTTTAACCACTTGCATATCTACCCAGTTAGTACCCTTAATTGTTCTCCTGTCCTCCTTATTGTTGAGCTTTGGCCCCTACATTTTTGATCACTTGGTCTATATTGTTAAGAAACACATAGGTATGGCGAGAGGGGACAGCCTTGTCTAGTCCCTGATTTTAGAGGGATTGCTTCGAGTTTTTCTCCGTTTACCTTGATGTTGGCTACTGGTCTGCTGTATATTGCTTTTACTATGTTTAGATATGGGCCTTGAATTCCTGTTCTTTCTAGGACCTTTAGCATGAAAGGATGCTGAATTTTGTCAAATGCTTTTTCAGCATCCAATGAGATGACCATGTAGTTTTTTTCTTTGAGTTTGTTTATGTAGTGGATTACATTGATGGATTTCCGTATATTGAACCATCCCTGCATCCCTGGGATGAAGCCAACTTGATCATGGTGAATGATCGTTTTGATGTGTTCTTGGATTCGGTTGGCAAGTATTTTGTTTAGTATTTTTGCATCGATATTCATAAGAGAAATTGGCCTGTAGTTCTCTTTCTTAGTTGGATCTTTGTGTGGTTTTGGTATCAGGGTAATTGTGGCTTCATAGAATGAGTTGGGTAGTGTTCCTTCTGTTTCTATTTTGTGAAATAATTTGAAGAGTATCGGTATCAGGACTTCTTTGAAGGTCTGATAGAATTCTGCACTAAAACCGTCTGGTCCTGTGCTCTTTTTGGTTGGAAGACTGTCTATGACCCCTTCTATTTCTTTGGGGGTTATGGGTCTGTTTAGACGATCTATTTGATCCTGGTTTAATTTTGGTATTTGGTAACTGTCTAGGAAATTGTCCATTTCCTCCAGATTCTCCAGTTGTGTTGAGTATAGGTTTTTGTAGTAGGATCTGATGATTTTTTGAATTTCCTCAGTTTCTGTTGTTATATCTCCATTTTCATTTCTAATTTTGTTAATTTGAATACTGTCTCTGTGCCCTTTAGTAAGTCTGGCTAGGGGTTTATCTATCTTGTTGATCTTCTCAAAGAACCAGCTCCTGGTTTTGTTGATTCTTTGTATGGTTCACTTTGTTTCAACTTGATTGATTTCAGCCCTGAGTTTGATGATTTCCTGTCTTCTACTCCTCCTGGGTGAAATTGCTTCTTTTTGTTCCAGAGCTTTCAAGTGCACCATTAAGTTGCTAGTATATGCTCTCTCCTGTTTCTTTTTGGAGACACTCAGGGCTATGAGTTTTCCTCTAAGCACTGCTTTCATTGTGTCCCATAGATTTGGGTATGTTGTGCCTTCATTTTCATTAAGTTCTAAGAATTCTTTGATTTCTTTCTTTATTTCTTCCTGGACTAAGGTATCATTGAGTAGAATATTGTTCAGCCTCCAAGCGTATGGGGATTGGTTCAGTGACAGGGAAGCGGATCAATGGAATAGGATCGAAGACCCAGAATTGAACCCACACATCTATGGCCAATTGATCTTCGACAAAGGAGCTGAAAACATCCAGTGGAAAAAAGATAGCCTTTTCAACAGATGGTGCTGGCTCAGCTGGAGGTCAACATGCAGAAGAATGAGAATTGATCCACTCTTATCTCCTTGCACTAAGCTCAACTCCAAGTGGTTCAAAGACCTCCACATAAAACCAGACACACTAAAACTAATAGAAAAGAAACTGGGGAAGACCCTTGAGGACATTGGCTCAGGGGAAAAATTCCTGAACAGAACACCAATTGCTTATGCTCTAAGAGCAAGAATAGACAAATGGGACCTCATAAAACTACAAAGTTTCTGTAAGGCAAAAGACACTGTCAAAAGGATAAATCGGCAACCAACAAATTGGGAAAAAATCTTCACCAACCCCACATCCGACAGAGGGCTAATCTCCAATGTATACAAAGAACTCAAGAGGTTAGACCCCAGAAAACCAAATAACCCTATCCAAAAATGGGGTACAGAGCGAAACAGAGTCTTTTCACCTGAAGAAATTCGGATGGCTGAGAAACACCTTAAAAAATGTTCAACATCACTAGTCATTAGGGAAATGCAAATTAAAACAACCCTGAGATTTCACCTCACACCAGTCAGAATGGCTAAGATTAAAAACTCAGAAGACATCAGGTGTTGGCGAGGATGTGGAGAAAGAGGAACACTCCTCCACTGCTGGTGGGAATGCAAGCTGGTACAACCACTCTGGAAATCAGTATGGCGGTTCCTCAGAAAACTGGGCGTGATACTTCCGGAGGACCCAGCCATACCACTCCTGGGAATATACCCAGAAGATTCACCAGCATGCAATAAGGATACATGCTCCACTATGTTCATAGCAGCCTTATATATAATAGCCAGAAGCTGGAAAGAACCCAGATGTCCCTCAACAGAGGAATGGATACAAAAAATGTGGTATATATACACAATGGAGTACTATACAGCCATTAGAAACAATGAATTCATGAAATTCTTAGAGAAATGGATGGAGCTGGAGAATGTCATACTAAGTGAGGTGACCCAGTCTCAAAAGAATACCCATGGAATACAGTCACTGATAAGTGGATATTAGCCTAGAAGCTTGGAACACCAAAGACACAAATCACATATCAAGTGATGTCTCACAAGAAGAAAGGAGTGGACACTGGTGCTAGAATGGACCAAAACATCATTGTGGGAGAGTACAAGAACAGTAAAGTGGGAGGGGGTGGATGCGGGATCAAGGGGAGGGAAAAGGACATGTGGGACCTTTGGGGGTGGGGAACCAGAAAAAGGGAAATGAATTGTAAATATAGAATATATACAATAAAAAAATCAAAAAAAAAAAAGAAACACATAGGTACCGTATAGCTAATGATCTTAAAGCAGAGATGTAAATCTAAATACAGAAGACCAGGAGTATGAACTATTAGAATATCAGCAATTGCTTCAGGATTGAAGCATGCACAAAGAATCCTCTCCCCTCTAGAAACAGGATTATACCTGTCTATCTGGAATACCAAATACTGTGTTGTTAGACAGTTGACTAAGGGCTATTTTTTGTTATTCCAAGCTTTCCCATTGTATTTAACCTTGACTTTGTCCCTGACTACCACCATCACCTTTTCTGTAAAAAATAGAGTGGGCTTTGCTTTGTACCAGTCTCAAACATACTTTCTGCCCCAGCTTCTTGAAATCTGTTACTACAGGTAAACACAACTGATATTGTAACAGATATTATATTTTCTTGGTTAATCCTTGGTTTAAGAATTAATCAGCGGCCTTTGAAATAAAAGGAATTTAAGTCTATGTGAAATGTGCTTCATTTCCTTGAAAAGTCATTTTCTTCAACATGTGCCGAGTTTATATCACAATAAAGACAAGGTAAATACTGTGCTATACTTTGATCATGGTAGGTTTCTTTTTTCTCTTTGTTTTTTGTTAAAATTTTATTAGATATTTGCTTTATTTACATTTCAAATGGTATCCCCTTTCCTTGTTACCCCTTAAAAAAACACCTATCCCATCCCCCTCTCCCTGCTTACCAATACCCCTCCTCCCACTTTCCTGACCTGCGGTTCCCCTTCACTAAGGCATCAAGCCTTCAAAGGACCAATGGCCTCTCCTCTCATTGATGTCTGAAAAGGCCATCCTCTGCTACATATGTAGCTGGAGTCATGGGTCCTTCCATGTCTACTCTTTGGTTGGTGGTTTGGTCCGTGGGAGCTCTGGGGATACTGGTTGGTTCATATTGTTGTTACTTCTAAGGGCTGCAATCCCCATCAGCAACTTGTGGCCTTTTGGGAGCATCTTCTGGGTATATGCCCAGGAGTGGTATAGCTGGGTCTTCAGGTAGTACTCTGTCTAATTTCTGAGGAACCGTCAAACTGATTTCCAGAGTGTTTTTTACCAGCTTGCAATCCCACAGCAATGGAAGAGTGTTCCTTTTTCTCCACAGCCTCTTCAGCATCGGCTGTGCCCTGAGTTTTTGATCTTATCCATTCTGACCGGTGTGAGGTGGGCTCTCAGGGTTTCTTTTCCTTTTTGAAAATAATTATATTAACTCAAAGTTGAAAACTTTTAAAAAATAAATGTAGAAGAAAAAAACACAACTCAATATATGTTGAACAAGTAGCAGGTATAATTATGCATTCATCAGTTCAAAGGAAACTGGGTAGGATATAGGAAGAAACTGAAGGAAGACATTCCATTGCTTCTGCACTCTACTCTTAGCTTGATTAAATGGGCTCATCTTTGAAGTGGAATGAAAACTAAGTTCCTTTTTACTTTTCTGTATTTTTCCAGTGTTTTGATTAATTCAGGATTGGCAATTTGTGGCAAAATTATTATGAGAAACTGTTCTCATTGAAGTAAAATGCATGCTTTCAGTATACTATTTCAGAGATGCTATCACAGGAAATAACTTATTGTATAATATTTTACATGTTTATTGGAGTTTGAATGCTCATTTTTGAATCTAGAAATCATATTAAAATATGAATTGTTTATAAATATCTATTAAAATTTCAAATTAATATAAATATCTAAAATTGTCATAGGTTTCCTTAGAAACTATATTCACCAGTAACATACATATGTATTGAGAAATATCTGTAATAATCATAATAGAAGGCAAGACAGAATATGTTTTCCTCTGAGGATTAATAAGATTTTTACAACTTTCCAGCTTCCAGGATATACAGGGATGCCAACCTTTTGTCACATACATAATGACTGAACCATCAAGCTGGTGAGAACTGTCCATGTGACGTGAGTGCAGTGCTTTCTAAATTAGAATGGGCATTTGAAATTAAGTTAGAAATGTACTTAATCCATCAATGAATAAAACCATTAATAAATTCCTAAGATTAAGAAGGTAGTATCATGTTGGGGGAAGTAAGTCACTGTACACTAATTCCTGCCTGTTCCCTGTCTGCTGCCTCCTCCTCCTCCTCCTCCTCCTCCTCCTCCTCCTCCTCCTCCTCCTCTCCTTCCTCCTCCTCCTCCCCTTCCTCCTCCTCCTCCTCCCCTTCCTCCTCCTCCTCCTCCTCCTCCTCTTCCTCCTCTTCCTGCTCCTGTTCCTCCTCCTCCTTCTTCTCTCTCTGTCTCTGTCTCTCTCTCTCTCCTCTTTCTCTTTCCATGGAACTCCCATTTTTCTCACTTCATCAAAATGTCTTTGAATATTGAATATTTTATTTCTTCTTCTTACAGAAAATAACTCAACAAGTAAGCATCAGTGACATGAATAGCCTTAAAACGGGACTAAATGAAGTATTTCAATTGTAAACCACTAAGCAAGTACTAAGTCATTGCTCAAGGAACTAGATTTATATATAGTTTTTTATGTACCAATACATGATTGATGAAGTTTGTCTTTTAGGTGAATATGATCATATAGAAAGAAATCTAAGTGAAGTGGGTTAAATTGTAAACAAGAAAGCTAGTGTATTCCTTCAACAGCAGCTTATGAAGAAACAATACTAAGTAACATGTATTAATTTAACTACTTCAAATATTTGAAAAGTAATAGAAGACAGCAAATAATATTTCTGGAACCATTCTAGGAGATTTTAAGTGTATATGTTCTCTGAAAAGAATATAAGCCATTATGGGCCATTTGCATAATCAGGTTGCTCATGGTATATACACAGGGTATTTTAAAAACTATATCAGTTACAGTTCTAGATGCCCAGTGGTCACTAACATTGGACAATTTGTTCTGAGGTAGTAAATTGATCTCAGTTATTTCTATAGAGTTTCAGAAAATACAATTATGATTCAATTTCTTAGTTCCGTTAGAACTGGGGACCCTAAGCACTGGGGACCCTAAACAAAGATGGAAATGTAGATAGAAAAACAAACATTAATGAAATAAGAAGTGATGTATCAGATGGATAAATACATTCATGTCACCTCTCTTCTGATATGGTGATTTTTCCACTGACTAAATTGACTATGTACCTTCTTAAGAGACACTTTATTATTGAAGTCCAGAACATTTAAGAAAAGGTGGTAGTTTGAGGAATATGGTAAACATCTAACACTGTAGTTTATGTAGATTTTTATTTTATGTTTACCATAAACAAAACAATTATGAACCATTTTCTGTTTCTGAAGCATCACCTATATGGTCCTGTACAATTACATTGTAATAATTGTTATATGTAAGTACACTTCAGACACACCAGAAGAGGGCATCAGATCTCATTATGGATGATTGTGAGCCACTATGTAGTTGCTGGGATTTGAACTCAGGTCCTTCTGAAGAGCAGTCAGTGCTCTTAACCGCTGAGCCATCTCTCCAGCCCTTATATTGTAATCATAACCAGTTTTGTCTGATGTCACACTATCTCTCTAGCTTTGTAACAAATTAGAAAACTGTTCCAGCTATTGAGCTATTTTCTACATCCAACTTGTCTTAGATGAACATTAAAATATGGTATATTATCACTGGACATTGCCAAGCTACCATAATAAAGGCAGCGAAAGAAAGATCTAGAAGCCATGTTTAAAAGTTATATTTGTGCTGAAAAATTTTCATATAATTCATACTCTCCTTTTCATATAATTCATATTGTCCTAAAACTGTTTTAAACTACTTTAAAGTTCAATATTATTCTTAGGGATTTATGACAAACCTATTCCTCTAAGTTTTAGTTTAGTATACAATATACAAAGAACAGTCATAGAAAAATAAAAGTCTCCTAAAATTATTTAATCATTTATCGAAAATCCCCAAATTGTCTTTTATTTACAAATTAAATTGGTTTTACTAGGTATAGTAAATTGATTGTTCTTTCAATACTTATAACTAATTTAATCATATAAAAATTAGAGAGGTAAAATAAAATATTGAGAAACTTTAAGTATAAATAATAATTCAATGTTTTTTTTTAAACTAAGTCATGTTTTGGGTTTTTTCTTGCCAACTAAGTAAGAGGGAACCTCATTGTTAATGTTACGGGTTGGGGATATTGATCATGGACAAATGCTCTCAGCCTTCTTCACCATAATGTGACAGGGACTCATCCTGTAATTAGAAGATTCTGAGGATTAGCAGACACTTGTGACTGAGCAGAAAGAGGAGCAGACTTATCTGAGAAGCTCACTGGAAACTGGTTTATAACAACTTTATCCATAAATATGTTTCTCCTTCTGGCTAAGGGGATTTGTAAACTCAATTGCTCATTTTGATTCAAAACAAACAGCGATGTAACTTGAGGGTAGCATGCTACCCTGGGCTACCACCACAGTATTTGCTAAATAGAAATTCTCTTTTTCTGTATTTTAAGAGTAAAATACGAATGTTAAAATAACTGCTACTTCCTCTGGGCATATAATTCCACAGCAAATCTGAATAATTATAGAAATTTCATGTTCTGAAAGGAGTTATCATGCATAAATGACAGGCTATGTAACTCAGAGAAACAAATTTTAAAAATACAGTGTATACATTTGTTAGAACGATTTAGATGTTAGTTTTTAGGTTAAAAATATTCACCTGTGCGTTTTGTCCATATGAGTATCTAGCCACCACATGTGTTGCTGATGCTCAGGAGGTCAAAAGAGGGTGGCAGATCCCTGAAAATTGAGTTAGTGATGCTTATGTGTCACTATGTGGGTTCTGGACATCACTGTCCTTTGGAATAGTAGCCAATGCTTATAATCACTTAGCTGACTCTCCAGCTCCAGCTTTAGGTGTTTTTGCTAGCTAGTTCTAAGCCTTTAGAACAAACGATGCAAAACTTGTATGCAATGTGTGTCAGTATCTACCATGCCAGTGTCTCTTCAGATGAGAAGCAATATTGTGGCAGGGAGCATGACAGTGTCTCGAAGACATGGTTCTGAAGAAGGAGCTGAGAGTTCTGTGTCTTGATCCTAAGACAACAGAAGTGGACTGCCTTTTGCAAGCAGCTAGAAGGATGCTCTGATTCCTCACTGTATGGAGCTTGAGCCTTAGGGTCCCTCAAACACCGCAACGGTGACATGCTCTCTTCAACAAGGCTACATTTCCTAATTGTACCACTGCCTATGAGTCAAGCATCCAAATGCATGAGTTTATTGGGTCTAAGATTTACAAACTACCAAACCAAGAAAAAAAAGCATATAGTCTAGAGATAGGTTAACAGAACTTATTTAACACAAAGGAGACAGAGATGATGCATTAATATAGACAGGAACAGGAAGTATATATGGTTTATGCCTATACTTCAGCATCTGGAGAGTAGGCTAAAAGGACAAGAATCACATAGTCATTGTCAGTAGTGGCTACATTATGAGTGTGACATCAGCCTCAGTGAAACCACCATGATCTCTACACAAGTTTTCTATACCTAATGTTCCTAATCATAAAATTAGAAAGAATTTAATTGTTTGTACAGGAAAGTCAGTCACATGCTACCTTGAAAACTATTCACAAGATAAATTTAATTATGTGCAACACCTCAAATGATTCATTGAATTTGATAGTTTCTCTTATCTTTTACATTATTTGTATATCACACCATATCCAGATTTTCAGATGGGGACATGCCGGGCAGGAATTCAGCCCTCCAATGTATGGCCATGACTTTTCTAATGACTACCCCTTATATATCATATTGGTCTTATCTGACATCTTATGTTCCACTTTATTTGAGAGTTTTGAATGTTTTCAATAAAAAGTGGTATATCAAAAAACAAAGATGAACATAGTCATTTTTAAGAACTGTTGATAGTTTTGACTCAAGGCATTAAGAAATATAATTTTCTCCAATAATCTAAGTAAATTGAAAATTCACCTACTGTGTTGGAATAGTGGTGCATTCCAGATGTCATCTCCTATCATTGACATTCTAGTCTTCCAATAACAGTTAAAATATATCTCATAATCTTTAAAGTTTGGCAGTAGTCCTTTTGAAGATACTCAATAAGTCTGGTAAAAACAAAACAAAACAAAGCAAAACAAAAACAAAAACAAAAAAAAAAAACCTTTTCACTTCAGCATAAGAAGAAAGAAATCTTTGTATTTGCTTTCAATTGAGATGCTACTGCTTTTCAATCATAAACCTTTCATTCAAATAAGATTTAAACATTTATAAGAGGAATGAGATTAAATGATGTAGAATGTTAGAGCTCAATTTACATATATTATTTTAACCTTCCATGTATGTAAGTGACATTACATGAGCACTTCCGATAGATATTACTTTTTCTGTATGTCTGATTCATATTTTCTATGTACTGGTGAAGTTTAATTTATAGTACACTGTCAGTTTTAAATTATGGTGCAAAAAAGACTCTATGTTCTGAAATATAAACTTATAAAATAGAATTTAACCTAGCATTTTATCTATTACATTTTTACACTAAATACTTTCTTGTGGCTTTGTTTAGATGTTTAGATGATAAAAGTCCAAGTGTATGGTTAAGAAATATTTTTTATATTTGAGAAACAAGAAATTACTTAGAGTTAAACACTCAACACATAACAACTTGTATTAAAAATTTTATTATAAATATTGTTATATTTGAGATTTTTCTGGTTATACTGGATTTTTTCACTTTCAAGTATACCTTATTTTATAGCTTTTGATCCATAAAATAATTTATAGATTAAAAATAATTTTTAAATAATTTATATAACATTTTATCAATAATGAAAATAGTGCGTGTTATATAATTCATTTGACAGTTCTTCTTTATACTATTTTAATTGACTTCAAGTAGGAAAACAAAGTCCTCTTATGCCCATGTTACATTTGGTCAACTTTGTGAAATTGCAAGATTAACAGATCTGTCTGTTCCTTTTCTCATGCATAATATGTTTTCCATTTTTAGATGCCTTTTAGATTTTATTATCCTCTTAAGATAACTAAAAATTATATATTACTCATGTTATATTAGTTCAAATAACTACTTTAACAATTTCTTCTAATTTTCTATTTCACTTAGTGTTACAATAAAATCATATGTATTCAATATACCACTGAATTTATATGTTAAAACATAATTTGGAGAAGGTAGATGTTATATTATGGCCCAGTTGGGAGGTCCCCAGAGAGCACCAGCGACTACTAGGAGCCCAACTCCTATGCATAAGCAACAAATCTTTATTCAGGCAAGAGCTTGGACCTCCCCAACTTCTCCAACAGAGTGAGTGGATGGCTGTGGAAGTTCCTAAGCCTGTATAGATTTGTGTTTTTTATCATAGTTTTATCAGGGTAAAGGCCTTTTAAATTTGGTGGGTACATGATTGTTTAACACTTAAGAAATTAGAGATTTGAAGTATTTGTTGGATTACAATGATTTCAACATGTTATTTACAATTGTTCTTTTTATTTATTTATTTATTTATTATGTTTATTTTATTTTATTTTATTTTATTTTATTTTCTATATTCTATGTTTACATTCCAAAGGCTTTCCCCTTTCCCAGTTCCCACCCACCATAGTTCCCATAGTTCCTCTCCCCCCCCATCTGTTCCCCAATAATTCCCCCTCCCCCCTCGGTTTCTTTACTAAACTGGATGCAATCTTTACAGGCCCAGGGTCCTCTCCTTTCTTCTTCTTGGGAATCATTTGACTTGCTATTTGTGTCTTGAGTATTTAGGGCTTCTGGGCTCATTAATATCCACTTATCAGTGATTGCATTTCATGTGCATTCTTTTGTGATTGGGTTAATTCACTCAGGATGATATTTTCCAGGTCTAACCATTTACCTACAAATTGCATGAATTCATTATTTTTAATTGCTGAGTAGTATGCCATTGTATAAATATACCACATTTTCTGTATCCATTCCTCCTTTGAGGGATATTTGGGCTCCTTCCAATTTCTGGCGATTATAAACAAGGCTGCTATAAACATAGTGGAGCATGTGTCCTTATTGCATGCAGGGGAATCCTCTGGGTATATGCCCAGGAGTGGTATGCCAGGGTCCTCTGGAAGTGACATGCCCAATTTTCTGAGGAACCGCCAAACTGATTTCCAGAGCGGTTTTACCATTTTGCAATCCCACCAACAGTGGAGGAGTGTTCCTCTTTCTCCACATCCTCGCCAGCACTTGTTGTCTCTTGAGTTTTTAATCTTAGCCATTCTGACTGGTGTGAGTAACTTGAGTAAGCATCTGCAACATTGGCTACTTCCCATTACCAAGGGTCGAGTGTCTGTTTTTAGGCGAGTTACGGCTGTTGCTAGGGGTGCTTCATGGTTCCAGAAACAAGTAGTGGTTTGTTTGTTTGTTTTTGGTTTGTTTGTTTGTTTTCCAGTAACCAAGTTCAAACTAAGACAAGCTTAAAATAAGATGCAGTCTGAACACAAAATAAAATTTGTAATGTTAAGCTTAGATTGGGCCCTTTTGTAGGAAAGAAGGATGAAGTAGAAAGTTTTCCATTGAATTTTCAAATAGCTTCTCAGCCAGAGGTATGACTTCATGTGCTCTTCTTGTATTCAGATTTGGACTTATTTTGGCATGATTTATTCTTGGGTTTTATACATGAGGTCACAACCACTGTGAGTTGCTGTGTGCTTTTGCCCTTTTGAGTTTTGAAAACACCATTTCACAGCAATTATCCATTGCCTTTGGCTCTTAGAAAACCTTTTTGCCATTTTTACACAATGATCCCTCAACCCTGAAAAGAGCTTTTCATACATATCTCATTGAGGGCAGAGTATTCTATAGTATCTTATTCCCTACACATTGACCAGTGTGTTTCTGAGTTGATCAACATATTTTTTAAAGGAAATATTTTGATAACATGGAAGAAATGGAATACTCTATGTGTAAGAACTTAAGGGGCAGGGTAATACTGTGCTAATTAGAAGAATAATAGTAGTAACTTCTCCTCCAGGACCCTGACCTACCCTTCCATCTGTTCCAGTGGCACCAGGCATTAGTCCCATTATGTAGAGCAAGCTTGAAATTGGATTAGAACATCGTCTGTTACTCCCAAAACATTCCCCCCATAATTTCACTACTGGGCATATCTTTCTCTTCAATTTACTATCTAAACTAACAGGGTTCACATCCAAGTAAAAGCCCTGATAATTTTCCTCCTTGGGTAAATGCATAGGAACTTCAAGAACTGTATGACTTCTCTGAAAGGATGAAAATTTCAGGTCATCACTTGCTTGATTCTTCTGTGTCCTATGATTCAAGAATGTGGTTGACATGTTCAGCAAGAAAAGCTTACCATCAATTTCTGGTGCATAACTAAGAGCAATGGCCCTAACCTGTGATAGTTGAGCATGGGGGTCTCAGGACCCCAGTGAGTCTATTCTGGATGCCAAGCTTCTAATTAAATACCACATGGTGTTTAGAAGGTATCATCCCCTTTATATGTTAACTATTTAAACTCAAATTATATGGGCATATGAATATCATTTAGGAAGTTTCTACAGTAGCATATTTTTACATGTCCTTTCCAAGGGTCTTGCATGTTATTTATCTCTTCCCACACTCAACTCTCTACTTTCCCACAGCATGCTTTCCCCACTAAACATTTCCTGCTCCACTGTTCTCTTTCCCTATTCATAGCACTTAGGTTCTAGTCCCTCAACTCTGCCTCCTCCATGGCCTCTATGTTTAGGTCTCCCATTTAAGCACACATATTAATAAATCAAAACAAGCACCTGTGACTGGGAAACCTCACTCAGCATGATATTTTTCTAGTTCCATCTATTTGCCTACAAATTTCAAGGAGTCCTTGATTTTAATAGCTGAGTAGTGCTCCATTGTATAAATATACCACATTTTCTGTACTCGTTTCTTTGTTGAGGGACATCTGGGCTCTTTCAAGCTTTTGGCTATCATAAATAAAGCTGCTATGAACATAGTAGAGCATGTGTCTTTATTACATGTTGGGGAATCTTCTGGGTATATGCCCAGGATGGTATAGCTGGGTCTTCAGGTAGTAATATGTCCAATTTTCTGAGGAACCAGCAAATTTATTTCCAGAGTGGTTGTACCAGCTTGCAGTGGAGGAGTGTTCCTCTTTCTCCACATCATCACCAGCACATGCAGTCACCTGAGTTTTTGATCTTGGCCATTCTGACTGGTGTGAGGTGGAATCTCAGGGTCATTTTGATGTGCATTTCCCTTAATAATTGAAAAAATTCCATTGAGTGTATTACTCCATTTTTATTGTCTATTGATTATCCATCAGCTGCTGGTTTCCTACACTATTTTTTATTTCCTGAATATTGTGAATAGAATAGAAATTAAAATGAATGAACAGCTATTCTTACCATAGTCTAAAGACTCCTTTCAGAATAAGCTCTGGGAGAGTAGAGCAGGAACATATACGAGATGAACAATCCACTTAGAGTTCATTAAAGAACTTCCAAACGGGTGTCCATAGTTCTCATTTCATTATGTACTTTACACTCACTCCCACCAAAGAAGAGAAGACATGCCCTTTCTCCAAATTTATATCAGCTTTGTTGTCTTCTTAACAATTCTCACCTGAACAACATAAAATCTCAATGTAGTTTCAATTTATCTTTCCATTATGGCTAAGGATGTTGTACATTTTAAAAACAACTATTTCTCAGCCATTTTATTTCTTTGTATTTATAACTGTTTATTATATTTTCACATTTTAATTGGGATATTTTTTTGTTTTGCTTTATTTTATTTTTTAATTGTATTTCAGTTCTATATTCAACCCTACCTCCTCTTCAAGATTTGACCCTTTCACCCTAAATAAATTTGATGTGTCTCATTGAACCTGATCCTGGAAGTCAATCAATCCATTGGTATTCATGACCATAGAATCCCTGCCCTCTGCTTCAGCTCCTTTTGTCCTTTGATTGGTCATAACATAGAACCTGGTTATCATATGGTAGTAAGTGTTGTGCAGGACTTATATGCTGAACCATAACAGTTCTAGGGGAGAAGGGAGAGCCATACTATCTAAGTCTGTTTTTGATGTTTGCGTATATATGGTCTCCTGGCTTCTCAGTCTGTACTAGACAACCAATAAGAGGTCTCATTTCTAAGAAATTTTGAGACTCCTTTCTTTTACAACAAATGGAAACCATCCCTGAAAAGCACAATTGGACACAATGAAGAAATCAAAAGATTGTGGGAAGTCAGAGCTATTGACTACTTTTATATCACAGCCTCTGTATACACAGCTCTGGGAAGAAGTTGCAGAAAAACTGTGAGTGCCAGAATACCAAGAAGTTTTCTGTGAAAGTCTTTCCTAAAAAAAAGGCTTCATAAAAAAGATAATAGCTAAGGACATATTTGCGTGGAAGGGGAATATTTTGTATGTTCCCACGGCAGACAAAGATATACAGAAAATCTATTGTTATTCTTAAGCCTTTAGTTTTTAAGATTCTCATTCATATAATTTGATCATTCATGCCTGTATACACTGAAGTATATTCTTTAGTTTCTCCTAATTTCTAATTTGGACAGATCTGAGTATCAGGACTTTTGTTTTTGACCTACTTTGATTTGAGTTTTTTTCAAGGTGAAAAAGAAAAAGGTAGGAGTCACATTCTTCTATCTGTAGCTATTCAGTTTGACTATTTGACAAAGATGCTCTGTTTCAGCAATGTGAACTTTCTGCTATTTCTTCAAATATCAGGTGTCTGTAAGAGAAAAGCTTACATGTTGGTCTTCAGTTACATTCCACTGATAAATATATCTGTTTCTATTTCAATACTCTGCTGCTTCAATTACTATGGCTAGAATATTATTTAAAATATGGCATAAAATTATTTTGGCCAATAAAATTCTTTTATTTAGGATTATTTCCACAATTGTGAGTCATTTTTGTTTTAACATTTATTTTAGAGTTTTCAAATTCTTTGATAAACTACATTGTGACTTTTTCTGTTCTTTGATAAATTGAACATAAATTCTCCCTTCACACTGCACTCACTAACCACAGTTTCCTCTCCCTCTGCTCCTCTCAACTCCCCCCACCTCACCACTCCCACAGATCCACTCCCCCTTCACTTCCTTTTTTGAAAAGAGCAGGTCTCCAATAGATGACAGCCAAACAGAACAAATGATGACAAAAGATAGTGCAAAAGTCCTCATATTGAGGCTGGATAAGGCAACCCAATAATAGCAAAAGTGTCTCAAGAGCAGGCAAAACAGTCAGAGACACATCTGCTCCTACCATTGGGAGTTGACAAAACCACCAAGTTAACAACTATAGCATAAACACAAAAGACTTGAAATAGGCCCATGCTAGCACCATGCTTGCTGCTTCAGTTTCTGAGAGCCAATATGAACCTTGCTTTGTTGCTTTGGCAGGCCAGGGTTTCCTGATGTCCTCCACCTACCCTAGTTTCTACAATATTTTCTCCCTACCTTCTTCAGAGTTCCCCTATCTCCTGAATGGTTATTACTTCGAATCTGTATGTTGCTTTTGTCAGGATGAACATTTTCCTAATATTAATACTAACAATTCCTGAGAATTAGAGGTCTTTCCATTTTCTGGTATTTCCATCTTCAGCTTATTTGTTGAGTCTTTTAATGTCTTCATTGTACAGGACTTTGCATTTTCTTCCTAAAAGTATTCTGCAATATTTTATTTGGGGGTGAATTGTATGATTTTGTTTCTCCACTGATTTCTGTCTAAGAATATTTGTCACTGGAATATATGAAAGCTATTGATTTGATGTTGATTCCACATCCTGTGACTTTGGTGAACTCCCACAAGAAATAATTCAACACTTTAATGCAAGCTTCCAGGATCAAGGTCTTTGAAACATTTACTAGCATACATTTATTAGTATATCAAGTCATTTCCACATTCTAAAAATGGAACTCTAACGAAGAAAATAACACCTCAGTACTCATTGTATAGCTGTTAGACTTGGAGTGTATATTTTCTTTCATGTTTTCCTACTACCATGAGGACTCTAAGAGACTCATTAAGAGTATACAGAGAGCAAAAACATTGAAAGTCACAGTAATAAGAATCACTGATAAATTAGTTAGACACCAGGGGCACATCAATATATCAATAAGAATATACTTCTAGATATTGCCTGCAGCTTCCCGCCCAGCTGGCGGTGGGGAAGCCGGAGGGTCACCCAGCGTCCCAGGTGCTCAGAACCATCCGGCGGCGGCGGCAGAACCAGGTACCCGACACAGCCCAAGCTTAAGACCTTCGGGGACTCAGGCCTGGAGTGGGAGTTGGGCACAGAATAGCGGGTGCACTCTGCACTCGCGCGGCGGACCCCGAGCTCCCTGCAGGCAGCTGCCATATTGCCTGCAGCTTCCCGCCCAGCTGGTGGTGGGGAAGCCGGAGGGTCACCCAGCGTGCCAGGTGCTCAGAACCATCCGGCGGCGGCGGCAGAACCAGGTACCCGACACAGCCCGAGCTTAAGACCTTCGGGGACTCAGGCCTGGAGTGGGAATTGGGCACAGAATAGCGGGTGCACTCTGCACTCGCGCGCGGGGCGGACCCCGAGCTCCCTGCAGGCAGCTGCCATATTGCCTGCAGCTTCCCGTCCAGCTGGTGGTGAGGAAGCCAGAGTCAGCCAGTGTGCCAGGTACCCAGACCCAGCCGGAGGCCGAACCAGCCTCCCATCCAGCCAGTGGCAGGGAAGCTGGAAACCGGACCCAGCCAGCTTCCCAGCAGCTTGGGACCAGCAGGCGGAACCAGATAACTGAGATATCCCAACTTTAAGACCCCTGGGGAAACAGGATATCAGACAGCGAACCCTGAGCAGGAGCAGTGCAGAGCAGCCGCCCAACAGGCGGAACCAAATACCTGGGATATCCTGAGGTTAAGACCTCGGGGGACTCAGGCCACCCGTCAGCAATCTGTGAGCAAGACCCCCGCAGGACAGTGATTCAGGTATCCCAGTCACTGGGAAATAGCCTTACAACCCCACAGGAGGGTCAAGCACCAGCTAGTATCTACAGGACCAACTAACACCAGAGTTAACCAGATGGCAAAAGGCAAACGTAAGATCGCTACTAACAAAAATCAAGGCAATATGGCGGCATCCGAACCCAGTTCCCCAACAGCAATAAATATTGGATACCCCGAAACACCAGAAAAACAAGACTCAGATCTAAAATCACTGGTCAGGATGCTGATAGAGGAACACTTAGATAAATCTCTTAAAGTAATACATGAGAAAATAGATCAAAAGCTAGAAGCCATTGCAAGACAAACACAATTAAATCCCAGATATCTCAACACACCAGAAAAACAAGACTCAGATCTAAAATCACTGGTAAAGATGCAGATTGAGGATCACTTAGATAAATTTCTTAAAGTAATAGAGGAGAAAATAGATCAAAAACTAGAAGCCCATACAAGGCAGACACAAAAATCACTTAAAGAAATCCAGGAGAATATAGAGCAAAAAGTGAATCCCAATAAGGGGGAGAAACAAAAATCACCCAAAGAAATACAAGAGAACATGGGTCAACGAGTAGAAGTCATAAAGGAGGAAACACAAAAATCCCTTAAAGAATTACAGGAAAACACAAACAAGCAACTGAAAGATCTGAGCAAAACCATACAAAATCTAAAAACAGAAGTAGAAACAACTAAGCAATCGCAAAGGGAGACAATGTTGGAAATAGAAAACCTTGGGAAGAAATCAGGAGTCATAGATGCAAATATCAACAATAGAATACAAGAGATAGAAGACAGAATCTCAGATGCTGAAGATACCATAGGAACCATGGATTCAACAATTAAAGAAAATGCAAAATGCAAAAAGCTGGTAACCCAAAACATTCAGGAAATCCAGGACACAATGAGAAGACCAAACCTAAGGATTATAGGGATAGATGAGAATGAAAGATCTACAACTTAAAGGGCCAGCAAATATCTTCTACAAAATTATGGAAGAAAATTTCCCCAACCTAAAGAGAGAGATGCCCATGAATATACAAGAAGCCTATAGAACCCCAAATAGACTGGACCAGAACAGAAATACTTCCCGTCACATAATAGTCAAAACCCCAAATGTACTAAACAAAGAAAGAATATTAAAGGCAGTAAGAGAAAAAGGACAAGTAACATATAAAGGAAGACCTATCAGAATTACACCAGACTTCTCACCTGAGACCATGAAAGCTAGAAGATCCTGGGCAGACCTTATGCAGACCCTAAGAGAACACAAACTTCAGCCAAGACTACTATACCCAGCGAAACTCTCAATTGCCATAGATGGGGAAACCAAGATATTCCATGACAAAACCAAATTTGCAAGATACTTATCTACAAACCCAGCCCTACAAAGGATAATAGGGGAAAAATACCAACACAAGGGGGGAAACAACACCCCAGAAGAAACAAGATAGAAACCCCATCTCATCCAACCCAAAAGAAGAGAACCACTCAAATACAAATAATAATAACAATTCCCAAAATGTCAGGAAGTAATAATTACTATTCCTTAATATCTCTTAATATCAATGGACTCAATTCCCCAATCAAAAGACACAGACTAACAGACTGGATACGGAAACAGGACCCTACATTTTGCTGCATACAGGAAACACATCTCAGTGTCAAAGACAAACACCTCCTTAGAGTAAAAGGCTGGAAGACAGTTCTACAAGCAAATGGTCCCAGGAAACAAGCTGGAGTAGCCATTCTAATATCAGATAAAATCGACTTTCAACCTAAAGTCATCAAAAGAGACACAGAAGGTCACTTCCTGCTTGTCAAAGGGAAAATCCACCAAGAAGAATTCTCAATACTGAACATCTATGCACCAAATGCAAGGGCACCCTCATTCGTAAAAGAAACTTTACTAAAGCTTAAAGCACACATCGCACCTAACACAATGATTGTAGGTGACTTCAACACTCCACTCTCCTCAATGGACCGATCAGGAAAGCAGAAACTAAACAGGGACACAGTGAAACTAATTGAAGCTTTGGACCAATTGGATTTAACAGATATATATAGAACATTCCATCCTAAAACAAAAGAGTATACCTTTTTCTCAGCACCGCACGGTACCTTCTCAAAAATTGATCATATAATTGGTCACAAGACAGACCTCAACAAATACAAGAAGACCGAACTAATCCCATGTCTCCTATCGGATCACTATGGAGTAAAAGTGGTCTTCAATAGCAAGAAGAACTACAGAAAGCCCACATACACATGGAAACTGAACAATACTCTACTCAATGACACCCTGGTCAAGGAAGAAATAAAGAAAGAAATCAAAGACTTTTTAGACTTCAATGAAAATGAAGGTACGACCTACCCAAATCTCTGGGATACAATGAAAGCAGTGCTAAGAGGAAAACTCATAGCCCTGAGTGCCTCCAAAAAGAAACTGGAAAGAGCATACACTAGCAACTTAACAGCACACCTGAAGGCGCTGGAACAAAAAGAAGCTAACTCACCCAGGAGGAGTAGAAGAGAGGAAATCATCAAACTAAGGGCTGAAATCAATCAAGCAGAAACAAAGAGAACCATACAAAGAATCAACAAAACCAAGAGCTGGTTCTTCGAGAAAATCAACAAGATAGATAAGCCCTTAGCTAGACTAACCAAAGGGCACAGAGATAGTATCCAAATTAACAAAATTAAAAATGAAAAGGGGGATATAACAACAGAAACAGAGGAAATTCAAAAGATCATCAGATCCTACTACAAAGGCCTATACTCAAAACAACTGGAGAATCTGGAGGAAATGGACAATTTCCTAGACAGATACCAAATACCAAAATTAAATCAGCATCAAGTAGACCAGCTAAACAGTCCCATAACCCTTAAAGAAATAGAAGGGGTTATAGAAAGCCTCCCAACCAAAAAAAGTACGGGACCAGATGGTTTTAGTGCAGAATTCTACCAGACCTTCAAAGAAGACTTAACACCAATACTCTTCAAACTATTCCACAAAATAGAGACAGAAGGGACACTGCCCAACTCATTCTTCGAAACCACAATTACGCTGATACCTAAACCACAAAAAGATCCAACAAAGAAAGAGAACTACAGGCCAATTTCTCTTATGAATATAGATGCAAAAATACTAAATAAAATCCTTGCCAACCGAATCCAAGAGCATATCAAAACGATCATTCACCATGATCAAGTAGGCTTCATTCCAGGAATGCAGGGATGGTTCAATATACGGAAATCCATCAATGTAATCCACTACATAAACAAACTAAAAGAAAAAAACCACATGGTCATCTCATTAGATGCTGAAAAAGCATTTGACAAAATTCAGCATCCTTTCATGCTAAAAGTCTTGGAAAGAGCAGGAATTCAAGGCCCATACCTAAACATAGTAAAAGCAATCTACAGCAAACCAGTAGCCAACATCAAAATAAATGGAGAGAAACTTGAAGCAATTCCACTAAAATCAGGGACTAGACAAGGCTGTCCTCTCTCTCCATATCTTTTCAATATAGTACTTGAAGTTCTAGCGAGAGCAATCAGACAACATAAGGAAGTCAAAGGGATACAAATTGGAAAGGAAGAAGTCAAAGTATCATTATTTGCAGATGATATGATAGTCTACTTAAGCGATCCAAAAAACTCCACCAGAGAACTTCTACAGCTGATAAACAACTTCAGCAACGTGGCTGGTTATAAAATTAACTCAAGCAAATCAGTAGCCTTCTTGTACTCAAAGGACAAGCAGGCTGAGAAAGAAGTTAGGGAAATAACACCCTTCACAATAGCCACAAACAACATAAAGTACCTTGGTGTAACTCTAACCAAACAAGTGAAAGATCTGTATGACAGGAACTTCAAGTCCCTGAAGAAAGAAATCGAAGAAGACCTCAGGAGATGGAAAAATATTTCTTGCTCCTGGATTGGCAGGATCAATATAGTAAAAATGGCCATCTTGCCAAAAGCAATCTACAGATTCAATGCAATCCCCATCAAAATCCCAAATCAATTCTTCATAGATCTAGAAAGAGCAATTCTCAAATTCATCTGGAGCAACAAAAAACCCAGGATAGCTAAAACTATTCTCAACAATAAAAGGACTTCTGGGGGAATCAATATCCCTGACCTCAAGCAGTACTACAGAGCAATTGTGTTAAAAACTGCATGGTATTGGTACAGCAACAGGCAGGTAGATCAATGGAATAGGATTGAAGACCCAGAAATTAACCCACAGACTTATGGTCACTTGATCTTTGATAAAGGAGCCACAACCATCCGGTGGAAAAAAGATAGCCTTTTCAACAAATGGTGCTGGTTCAACTGGAGGTCAACATGCAGAAGAATGCGAATTGACCCACTCTTATCTCCTTGTACTAAGATCAACTCCAAGTGGATCAAGGACCTCCACATAAAACCAGACACACTGAAACTATTAGAAAAGAAACTTGGGAAGACCCTGGAGGACTTGGGCACAGGGGAAAAGTTCCTGAACAGAACACCAATAGCTTATGCTCTAAGATCAAGAATCGACAAATGGGACCTCATAAAATTACAAAGTTTCTGCAAAGCAAAGGACACTGTCAGAAGGACAAAACGGCAACCAACAAAGTGGGAAAAGATCTTCACCAACCCCACATCCGACAGAGGGCTAATATCCAATATATACAAAGAACTCAAGAAGTTAGACCGCAAAGAACCAAATAACCCTATCAAAAAATGGGGCACAGAGCTAAACAAAGGATTCTCACCAGAAGAAATTCGGATGGCCGAGAAACACCTTAAAAGATGTTCAACATCATTAGTCATCAGGGAAATGCAAATCAAAACAACCCTGAGATTCCACCTCACACCAGTCAGAATGGCTAAGATTAAAAACTCAAGAGACAACAAGTGCTGGCGAGGATGTGGAGAAAGAGGAACACTCCTCCACTGTTGGTGGGATTGCAAAATGGTAAAACCGCTCTGGAAATCAGTTTGGCGGTTCCTCAGAAAATTGGGCATGTCACTTCCAGAGGACCCTGGCATACCACTCCTGGGCATATACCCAGAGGATTCCCCTGCATGCAATAAGGACACATGCTCCACTATGTTTATAGCAGCCTTGTTTATAATAGCCAGAAATTGGAAGCAGCCCAAATATCCCTCAAAGGAGGAATGGATACAGAAAATGTGGTATATTTATACAATGGAATACTACACAGCAATTAAAAATAATGAATTCATGCAATTTGTAGGTAAATGGTTAGACCTGGAAAATATCATCCTGAGTGAATTAACCCAATCACAAAAGAATGCACCTGAAATGCAATCACTGATAAGTGGATATTAATGAGCCCAGAAGCCCTAAATACTCAAGACACAAATAGCAAGTCAAATGATTCCCAAGAAGAAGAAAGGAGAGGACCCTGGGCCTGTAAAGATTGCTTCCAGTTTAGTAAAGAAACCGAGGGGGGAGGGGGAATTATTGGGGAACAGATGGGGGGGAGAGGAACTATGGGAACTATGGTGGGTGGGAACTGGGAAAGGGGAAAGCCTTTGGAATGTAAACATAGAATATAGAAAATAAAATTAAAAAAAAAAAAAAGAATATACTTCTATTTAAAGGAGATTTAGTGAGTTCATCTCAGAATGTTCATCCTCATTATGGGTATGTAATACCCTTGACAGATGCAAAAATGGGAAAGATCACAAGTGTGGGCGCATGTTGAGAATCAGGAAAGCATGACCTTATAATGTGACAGTGGAGGTAATTAACTACAGGAATCAATTTCCTTAAAACTCACCAAGTATTAAGAGAAAACTGAAATGCTGGTAAAGAAACGTGGCTTCCTCTGAGGTCTAGTGAATAGAAGGAGAATAGTGAAATTTAATAAAATCACACTTGTATGTGTTTGAACTGTGTTCAAATGCTTTAGTACAGTTTAGGAATTCACTCTTTTTATTTTAATTTTCTCATTTCTAAAATCCAGATCACAAGAATTAAACAAAGAGATCAGTATATCCATTTGGAATATATTTAATAAATCAAGGTAACACAAAATAGGAGGCAAAAATGCTAAATAACATTTAAAAATATTTATTGTAGAGAAAGTGACTGGTAAGACAAAACAGAGCACAGAAAGAGACAAAAAATGTAGCATTATGTTAATATCTGAGAAATACGTTTTCATAACTAAAAGAAAACCTTTAGTCTTAGTATACATTTGTTTTTAAAGATCTCGTGAAAAGGTAAAGAAAAACTTAGGTCCAGGCTTAATAGTCCGTGAATTTTATGCCAGCACTCGGAAAACCTAGTTTTGCAGATCTCTTGAGTTCAAGGTCAGTTTACAGAGCAAGTTCCAGGCATGGCAAGCTTAGAGAATGAGGGATGGAATAGAACAAGGGGTCAACTAGTCCTCATCAGGCAGCAGAAATCAGCAGCCTCTGCTATGTGGCTCTAGCTTTAGTCAAGAATAAAAGAGGTTCCCTCACTAGCCAATGGCCTTCCTTGCCTCCTCCTCCTCTCCTGTCACTGCCTTGCAGAAATTCTTCAACTACCCACAGTTGTTCCCCAGTGAGAGCAGTGTCCTGGGCACTGGCTCCTCATTTCATTTGGGCCTATGCCAGAGGTGGAAAATTTGGTGTAGATGCTCCAGCCTTAAGGGTTCAAGGTGTAGACGTTTTAGCCAATGCTGTAGGTGTTACAATGGGCCCAAAGGGAAGAACAGTGATTTTTTGAACAGAGTTGGGGAAATACCAAAAGTAACAAAAGATGCATTTTTGCAAAGTAGTACCACTGCTACTGTTCTGGCATGTTCTATTGCCAAAGAAGGCTTTGAATAGTTCAGCAAAGGAACTAATCCAGTGGAAATCCAGAGAGGTGTGATCTTGGCTGTTGATGCTGCAATTGTTGAACTTAGGAAACAATGTAAATTTCCTAACAATCTGTGACAACCCCTGAAGAAACTGCTCAAGTTGACAAAGACATTAGAAACATCATTTCTGAGTCAATGAAAATGGTCAGAAGATCAGTTGCCATTACAGTGAAAGATGGAACAAACCTGAATCATTAGCTAGAAATTATTGAAGGCATGAAGTATGATAGAGGACATATTTCCTCACATTTTATTAACACATCAAAAGATCAATAATGTGAATTTCAAGACACCTAAGTTGTGATGAGTGAAAAGAAAATTCCTAGAGTTCAGTCCATTGCCAATACTCATTGGAAGCCCTTGGTTATAATCACTGAAGATCTAGTCAGAGAAGTTCTAGGCAGACTGCTTTTACCAGGCTAAAGGTTAGTCGTCAGTTTTTCACAGTCAAAGTTCCAGGATGTGGAGCCAATGGGAAGAAACAGCTAAAAGATATGGCTATTCACACTGGTGGTGTGGTGTTAGAGAAGAGGGGTTGCATCTAAATCTTGAAGATCTTCAAGCTCATGACTTAGGAAACATAGGAGGGGTCATTGTCACTAAAGATGGCACCATGCTTTTGAAAGGAAAAGGCGACAAAGCACAAACTGAAAAAAAAGTATTCAAGAAAACTCTGAGGAGCTAGACATCACAACTAGTAAATATGAAAATGAAAGCTGTTAAACATTAAAACTGAGTGGCTGTGCTGAAGGCTGAAGTGAGTGAGAAGACAGTGCTACAGGTGCTTTCAATGCTGCAAGAGCACCTGTTGAAGAATGTATTGTTCTATGAGGGGCCTGAGCTTTGCTTCAGGGCATCCCAGTCTTAGATTACTTAAAGCCTGCTATTGAAGATCAGAAAATATGTGTGAAAATTATTAAAAAGAGCAAAAAGTTCATGAAATGATGATTGATAAGGATGCAGGTAATTGAAAAATCTCTGTTCACTGAGAAAACTCTGCAGAGTTCCTCAGAAGTTGGTTATGACGTTATGCTTGGAGATTTTGTGAACATGGTAGAAAAGGGAACCATTAATCCAACAAAAATTGTAAGACTGCTTTAATGGCTGATACTGGTGTGGCCTCCATGGTAGCTACCGTCAAGGATATAGTGACAGAAATCCCTAAAGAAGAAAACAACCCTGGAATAGGTGCAATGGACTGCAAGAGAGAGGATATGGGAGGTGGCATGTTCTAACTTCTAGAAGAGTACTTTGCCCTTATCAATGAACTGTGACAGGAAGCTCAAGGCAGGTTCCTCACTGAACATTTCAGAGAAGTCACCTAAAGAAAATTACTGAAAAGGTTAGCCGATCACTATAACTATCAGTTAATCATTTCCACTGACAATATAGAACAGCTTATTTCTGTGATTGTCTGTGCCTACAGATAATTTATTTTGTAATTTCAAATAAATATCTGTACATTCCTGATTCTAGGTGCAAGGGCCATATACCAAGGTCTTGCTTTCCTTAAATCACTGAAGCATCTCTACTGTACTATTAGGATCAGGTCTATAGCACTGTGTCACCTCATGAGAGGTTCAGAAGCAGCCTTTCTGTGGAGGATAGAAATGATTATATACAAAGCTGAGAACTGCCCAACATGTGGCAAGATTTGTGTACTAGAATTTTGTTTAAAAAAACAAAATAGGTATTACTAGGACAATTAGTGTTGGTTAGCTGGGGCTCAGGTTTTAGTGGCCATTAAGAAGAGACCAGCATCACTTTGGTGAAATCAGGGAAGTGTTTCCCAAGAGTACAAAGAAGCTGAGATTCAGAGATAGCCAAGGTTGTACATCATTCTGTAGCTCAAGTTGGTAATATGTAAGGGTCACCCAAGTGGTATTGGTTTTGAAGGCATGAAGGGGTTGTGGAGAACAGCTGAAGCTTGGCCCAGTGAGGGGCCTGGGAAGGCCATCGGTGAAGTGCAACCTCAGTTGCAATTGATGTCCCAGGACTAAAATGGTTATACAAAGAAGCTGAGGTTTGGCACTGTGAAGAGACCCCATGAGAGGCTATTAGTAAAGCCTATTTGCAGCAGACAAACGCAGTATACTGGACATACAAACAAAATGGAATGATCACCAAGAAGAACCGCAGCAGTGCAGTAGAGTCAAGAAGAGACCACAGAACTGGAGAAGTGACCAAGCCTTTCAAGGATCAAAGAAGATCATGTATGGATCTCAGCCATTGGAACGTGAAGCTGTAAAGTTGAAGTTTCCTTGGATACCCCAAGATGTTAAAGATGCTATAGGTACCTGGGAAGGAAAGCAGGAACCATGCCAAGTTAAGAAAGTTTGTTGCAGTTATCAGTGCTGAAAGGAGTCAGACTTCAGACATGGAGATGTAGTTTGGAGTTTGCCTAGCTGTTTTTTTTTTTTAATCTTCTTTGGTCCAGTATTTCCTCACTATGACATCTTGGAACAATAATGTATATCCTGTGCCATATGTTGGAGATATGTAGTTTTTTATTTTGAATTTATATGTGATTAGAGTTAAGAGATTGCATAAATCTTACAAGAGACTCGAACTTTGAACTTTGTTGAGGCTGTTAAAATCTATGGAGACATTTGAAGGGAAGCAAAAAGTAATTTGTAATATGTTATGGCCATGTATATAGACTCATGCATTTGAACTAAGCCTTTGAATGTCAAGGAGTGGAGTGGAGGTTTGAATATGCTAGGTGCATGGGAAGTGGCACTATTAGGAGCTGTGGTCTTGATGGAAGAATTGTGTCACTGAGTAGGTGGGCTTTGAGGGATAATATTGCTCAAGCTCTGTCAAGTGTGGAAGAGTTAGTCTCCTGCCGCTGCCTTTGAATCAAGATGTAGAAATCTCTTCTCTCCAGCCCCATGTCTGCCTGCACACTGCCATGCTATTGGACTGAAATAATGGACTGAACCTCTGAAGTGGTAAACTAGCCTCCAATTAAATGTTTACCTTTTTAAGTGTTGCCTTGGTCATAAAGTCTGTTTATAGAAATGAACCTCAACTTAAGATAACCACCCTCTTTCAACCCTCTTGGTCAATGTAGACTGAAGTCATGCTGAGAATCTGCATTTAGTGACAAGGCATTTCTTTTCTATGTGTGTTACTGCTCAGTGTCTCCAGAGTCCTCAAAACAGACATTGGTGACCAGGGTCTATCCTGCGCTATTGAATTCCCAATAGTAGGAACACTGATTACCTTCCATTCATGTTGGCCTTCCACTGAGGCAAGGCAGGCTAGGACTGTCTTTATTTTTGATAGGATTTTCAGTTTCTGGCTTTGGTCTTACTTGCTCTGTAAAGATGATATATCAAGTCAAGACAAATGCAAAACCTGTCTCACCTTCCTATCTTTAGAGAATGCATGTGGTTTATTTATAAGTCAAATTATTAGGCCTCTGTAATCACCTATTATTGCTCAATTTGACTCAACACAAATGAGAAAGAATGGTGTGTGTGAGTGTGTGTGTGTGTGTGTGTGTGTGTGCATCGATTAGAGGAATGGAAAGATGATAAATGATTCCACAGTGGAGACTTGTTATTCTGATAAAATAAAATGTTATTGTCCTTAGCAAAACAATAATAAGAGTACCAGAATAGAGCAGAGAAATGGTTGGGTGGTGATTGGGGAATAGGCGGGGAGTGGGGTGGGGTGGAAGAGGACATATGGGACATATGGTGAGGAGGGAACAGGGAAAGGGGAAAGCCTTTGGAATGTAAACAAAGAATATAGAAAATTAAAAAAATTGTAAAAAAAAGAAATAAATAAAAGTAAAAGAAGACAGCAAAGAACTTTTTCCTCTCTCCTTCTTCACTATGACAGGAGAGAAGACAATTATCTATAAACCAAGAAGAGATATCACCAATAACTAATCTTTCTGGAGACATGATTGGGTTTGTAGCCCCCAGAAGAGTAAAGAAAGTACTTCTCTTTTCAAAACATGATAGTATGTGATATTCTGTTATACCACATAGACCAAAAGCAATGCAGCTCACATAGTATGGAGAGTTTGAATCACTCTGCTTCTGTTTTCCAAAGACTTTCAAAAGTTTCAATTAAAGAAAAAGTCAGCACTGAGTCAGTTTCAAAGTGGCTCATCTAAACTCTGGAGCCCTCAGTTACTGTACCAAATACTTTCAGTGATAATGCTTTTGCACAGCTTAAACTTTTCCCTCCCAACTCTGGGATTTCTTCCAGTTGTACTGTTGCAAAGGGCAGAAATTTATCACTGTCCATTGGTGTTATCACATGGCCCATTGATCCATATCTCCTTATTAAACCAGAGAGACCCTTGATTCACATTTAAGTTGATTGTTCTTGAATCTGAAGCAGCATTGAATTTCCAATTCTTGGTTTCATTAGGCCACATCCTAAAAATCTGGATGGTTCTGTTCTATATTTTCTTATGGGATAGGTAGATGAAATGACTGTTAAGATTTATCGGTGAATATAGCAAGAATGTTAGCATTTATATTTTCACTAAATTCTGCATGAAATAAAATTGACTGTATAGATCCTGATTTGTTAATAAAATTCTACATATTACCTTTGAATTTTGGAGATAATTATATCCCAATCAAAGGTTTCTACCCTGTCTTTAACTATTTAGTGCCTGCACAAAATACACACACAACCTTCATATTCACAATAAGCCTTAATCAGCACAAGAGCTGGGCAGGTAACTATCCAGTATGCTATTATATCTATTTCCCAGCCAATAATCTCATTATATAATTTGCCACATTTTGTCTGTGCTGCTCATAACTAACTAATCAATCTCATGGCTGTTATTTCATCACTTAGCTTTTTCCTGGTGGCTTCTTCCTCTTCTTAACTTATTCTCTTTGCCCTTGTGGTTCTCCTCTGACCCCAAGCCCAGAATCCTAAAGTCTGCCTAGGACTCTTCTGCCAACTATTGGCTACTGGCATACTTATTCACCAATCAAAATGACTTGGGGACAAGGTAGCATAGTGTCACTTGGGTCTACATGTGGACTCTCTCATCTTTAGGGCAACTAGGTCTTGGTGGCCTGTACTTAGCATTACAATATAACAGACCAAACCTCAACATCTGTTCACATCTTTAAAACTGTTTTCTATAATCTCTAAGAAAGCATATTCACATTATCTATATATTTAATTATAAGAAACTCATGTTGATAGTACTTTTTGGTAATACTATAGAATTATAGGACTGGAAAAGATTAAAATAAATATCATACAAAGTCCAAAGACCATAAAATAAACCATGATATATGATTTAGTCTTTTAGTGATCTGTAATTTTCTGAAAACTAAGGACAAGAGGATTTGGGAGATGGGGAGGGGGTTAGGGATAGGTTTAGGAAGAGTAGAGGAAGGGTAAACTGTGGTTGGGATATATTATATAGGAGAAGAATCTATTGTCAATTAAAAAAGAAGTTCACACAAATAAAAATAAGTGATCTTGATATTGGTTATTTCCTCTTTCAACAGTTCATACTTACACACATACATACATACAATGTGTTTGCCTGTATCCACTTCTAATGCTCTCTCCAATGCCATCCACAGCTCCTGCCACATCCCTCCCCAGTCATTTCTTCTTCTTCTAACTCAGTGATTCCAAGAAAAGTGGGTTGCAACATACAAATGGTAAATTCTTTCACCATCAAAAGTGCCTATGACAAACAAAGGAACATGATGGAAAAAACAATTGCTCAAACCACTACTATTTTAAGTGTTATTTCTTAACTTTTATTTTAAGTTTGCTTGGTTCTTTTTGTAAAGGATAAAGGTTACTCATAAAGCAGATTTCTGTGAAATTTATTTATTGTCAAATTATTGTTGATATAGTCATATCAACAAAATGTACTGTGATCACAAAATTATTATTGAGAAATTTTATTGTGTTCTGGTTTCTCTCATTTTTCTTTTTTTAAAAATCAGTATTTATGTAATATTTTCTCTTCATCTAACAAGGGGTTTTATTTTCCTTATCCAGTGTTTGTGTTTATAATTATATTATTGAATGCTCTGGATAAACACAATAGGTTGGTACTGTATTCACTGTGACATACTTTTGGAAAAGTCTGGTTTGCAAACAAATCAATAATGATTTGATTTTCACAGTTAGTAATCACTTTGGACAGAGAAGACCCTAATGCCCACCCTGGAAGTAGAAAATAAGAATGGATAGAGAACTCAGCGTGACTGTTGGTGCCTCTCAGTGCCAAGTGGATTGCATAGTTCAGGAAAGTTAAGAAACAAGAAGAAAACTTTCACAACATTCACCTTACACTGATTACATAACAGCCAACTATGGTTAGAGCATTTCCCTTTTAAAAGTTCCAAAGACAATAGCAATGTTTTCGGAATGCATATCTTCATACACGCCTCAGCATATTGGATGTCACAGACTTCATTTTTTACATTTCATTGAGCAAAAACAATCACACAACTTAGCATTTGTAAAGATCCTCTTTCAGCTGTCGAAGATATCATAGTTTGTCTAGAAACTTAAGAGACAGTGAGTGTATGGGGAAGCTGCCTTCAGAAAGAAGAACTGATGAGTCATCTCAGGACTGTATGTGCTGTCCGTTTACTACTATAGCTGAGATCACAGCAACCATATGATACCCTACAAATAGGATTATGTCAGGGCTTTGGACTGATACTATACCATTCACATTGGAAACTTTGTAGAGTCTTTTATTCTCACATCTATTTAGAATTCCTATAAGTGTGTGACTCATTCCAGAATTATAATACTGTGCTACAAAAACAGAAGAAATAGAAAGAGTGCAGCATTTGGCAGTTAAACAGCGCTCTCTCTCCTTTTAAGGACTGAACTCTACAAATGCAATTCATTTATTTTTCCCGAATGAAAAGCCTACTAAAATGCTTGTGAATCATGCAACATTGGTCATTAAATAAGTCTAGAGGGTTTCAATATGAAGTCTCTTTCCCTAAAAGGGACTTCTACTAGTGTCCCTAGATAACTAATTTAAAGTTAAATTTTATCTGTGGATATCACATGTCAATAAATAATCATGCCTCTTCTTGTTCTTTTTATATACTTATTTATTGAAGTCTATTTGAAGTAGCTCCAACTTCTTTAAAATGACCACCTATACTTTCCCTTAATACCTTAAACCCAGGTTAAACTTTTTACTAAGAAATTTTGAGGAATACATTGTGACACACCAACCTGTACAGAGCCCTCACAGTGAACAAAATGTATTCTGTGTCACTTGTATACATGTGTACTAAATGAAACTTGATGAGACTTGTTTTTGATAACTCTGCTATGGCCTTGAATCAATCTCTCTCTCTCTCTCTCTCTCTCTCTCTCTCTCTCTCTCTCTCTCTCTCTCTCTGTGTGTGTGTGTATGTGTGTGCATAATGACTTAATCTCTCTCAACCTCCCCACCACATCTCATCCCACGGCAGTCTCTTTTCTTGAAACTTGAGTAAGAAAACTATTTTTGAGATAATTTGGAAACATGATGAAATGGCTGAACCAGACATTACTGAAAATTTTGCTATCATTTCATGCTTGTTACATACCATCAGCAGAGGTCTCTGCAAATAGGTCATGTATAGATGTGAATACCATTAAGAATCTCACACTGTGAGAAAGAAGAACTGTTGATATGCTCTGCTTTAAATATGACGTTTGAATTGTTACAGAATTATAACCTTAGCTAGAGAGAAATGCATTCCTCTGATAATTACCTGCCCGCTTTTCAGAGATTATCAGAAAGATGTAAAATGTATTTATTGACATTTAAAAAGTTACTCTTCTGGCATCATTATTTGCTAATGAGCTTGTTTTGGAAAGTTTGCAAGCTTAGGTGCCAGGCTGACATTTACTCTTGTGAATAAGGTCACCCATGTTACTTATTCTACTAGAGAAAATAAAAGTCTTTTTAAAGATGAGACAATTAACTACATTTGACCCAAATATGTTTTAAAATTATATATATATATATATATATATATATATATATATATATATATATATATACACACACACACACACACACACACACACACACACACACATATATATATATAAAAGTAAAATATTCATAGCTCTTGTAAACTGTTGGTTGCAGTTTCAATAATAATCATGAAATATCAGGATGTGAAGAGCAGAGGAAGAGAATCACATTTCCCATGTTCAAGTGCGTTCTTTTGCTGAATTTGAAATGTGCTCATAGTCACATATTCAGAACTGACATACTCTTGTGAGGAAGTGCATAAGGTACTGTTTGGGCTGAGTCCAAGTCTTCATCTTTCCTAATGTGAGCAGGCAATCTAGAAACTGATCACATGATATTTTCAGAGGCCCTGGATACCAACAAAGAATCTTAAATATTTGCTACTAAGAAATAAGGAGGTTTGAGAGTATTGAAGCAGATATCTGAAATGGTCAAATTTGTTTTGCAATAACGTTAGTTTCTGTGTCACCAAAGTGAAGGGAATAAAGACATTTAATCACAGTAACAGAGATTTTAGAGTTTTCCACTATGAACATTTCTGCCTGCCAAGTGCATTAGTCTCATTACAATCATTGTCAAGTTGATTAAGCTAATTATCATGATACCATATAAGTGGCAATGTAATTACCATATTATGATCTGTTATATGAGAAGGGAAGAAAGCAACATTTTTAGCCTTTTCTCTGGTTATTCTGGGACCGGATTATAGTATAATCATTATGTATGCATAGTCCTGTAAAATGCACAGCATTTGTAGAGTTAGAGAAAAAGAGTATCATATTTTAGTAATCCAAAGAACCCAGAGAGTTCTCTTATTCTCCAATAATACTTTGAGAAGAGTGGCGCGATCTTCATGTGGAAGACATGAGATTCAGCTAGATTTAGGTACCTGAGTTTACTTGTGATACTATTAGAAGATGTGCATTCTCATAATTATAATGGACAGAAATTTTTATTACATTTTATTTGATCCTGTTTTTCTCCAGAGGAAAATAGTGTCTTTTATAAACTAGAAATACACTTACGTTTCTTTTTATTAAAAACAGATTTTTCTCCCACATATTATATCCTGATTGTGGGTTGCCCACCCTGTATTTCTCCCAGCTCTTCCCCCCCACCCTATCTGTATCTGCTGCCTCTAGGTCTACTAAAAAGATATAGAGGGTTCAAAGAGATAATCATAAAATAAGATACAACAAAAACTAACACATCTGATTAGGACAAAACAAGCAAGCAGAAAGAAAAGTGTACAAGAAACAAGAAACAAATACAGATACAGAGAGCCCCTTCCTTGCATACTTAGGAGCCTCCTAAAAATAAAGATCAAAACCCATAAAATATGTACAAATATTTTTGAATGATAAAATAAAACAAAAATAAATAAATAAAATGTTAAACAAAAGAAAAAGGCTGACAGTACATTATGAAACAAGGAACCGCTAAAGATAGTCCTGAGCTTATTTTCTGTTGGCTATGTATGGGTGGGCATGCAGTCTAGTTTATTTTTTTCTATATTCTTTGTTTGCATTCCAAATGATTTTCCATTTCCTGGTTCCATCCTCCCCCTAAGTCCCATAAGTCCTCTTTCCTCAGCCAGTTCCCCAATCAATCCCCTCCCACTCCTCTGTCCTGGCAATCCCCTACAATGCTGCATCAAGCTTTTCTAGGACACGGGTCCTCTCCTTCCTTCCATTCTTGGGAATGATTTGATATGTGGGTTGTGTTTTGGGTATTCTGAGCTTCTGGGCTAATGTCCACTTATCAATGACTGCATTCCATGTATGTTCTTTTGTGAATGAGTTACCTCACTTAGTATCATATTTTCCAGTTCCAACCATTTGCCTTGGAATTTCATGAATTCATTGTTTTTAATTGCTGAGTAGTATTCCATTGTGTAAATATACCATATTTTCTGTATCCATTCCTCCATTGAGGAACATCTGGGTTCTTTCCACCTTCTGGCTATTATAAATAAGGCTGCTATGAACATAGTGGAGCATGTGTCCTTATTGCATGCCTGGGAATTCTCTCAGTATATGCCTAGGAGTGTTATAGCAGGGTCCTCTGGAAGCATAATGCCCAGTTTTCTCAGGAACCGCCAGACTGTTTCCCAGAGTGGTTGTACCAGCTCGCAATCATGCCAGTAGTGGAGGAGGAGTGTTCTTCTTTCTCTACATCCTTGCCAACACCTGCTGTCTCCAGATTTTTTAATCTTAGCCATTCTGACTGGTGTGAGGTGAAATCTCAGGGTTGTTTTGATTTGCATTTCCCTGATGACTAATGATGTTGAACATCTCTTAAGGTACTCTTCAGCCATCCGAATTTCTTCAGGTGAAAATCTTTGTTCAGCTCTGTACCCCATTTTGAATAGGATTATTTGGTTTTCTGGCGTCTACCTTCTTGAGTTCTTTGTAAATATTGGATATTAGCCCTCTGTCAGATGTAGGGTTGGTGAAGATCTTTTCCCAATTTGTTGGTTGCTGTTTTGTCCTTTTGAGTAGTTTCTTTCCTCAGTGAAACTCCCTTGGGAAAAACCGAATTTTCATTTTAAAGTATTTATCAATTGAAGAAGCTTTGTTCTTTTCTTTTCTTTTCTTTTCTTTTCTTTTCTTTTCTTTTCTTTTCTTCTCTTTTCCTTTCTTTTCTCTTTCTTTTCTTTCTTTCTTTTTTTTAGAAAGAGCTGCCATTTAGGATAAGTTATCTGTCAAGGATTTATCTGTTTGTGACTTCCCTGTGCAGAGATTGCAAGTGCATTCCTACCATGATAGGTTTTTATACACAGTTTCTTGGAATCTCAGATCTTCATGCTTCTTGCATGGGAAACACTTTAAAGAACTAATTATCTCCTACATCTCCTATGTCCCATAGTTTTTAAAAAATGAAAGTTTGGAAGAATTGTGTTGGTAACTTGTAAGATGCATCTGAGTTTTTAAAATATTGCTTTGGATATGTAACCTACCAGAATTGAAGACCACTGCATTCTTAAATAGCAAAAGGCATTTGGCAAGAGATCCTGGCATCTGTACAACCAACTTTTCTGTAAGCACACCATTTCAAAGGTTTGCCCCGTACCCACTGCACTCTCTCTTTTGGTCCACACCACTACCTGAAATCTGCACTTCATCCCCAGGGCTCTGACAGACAACTAGATAGATAAAGGCCAGCACAAGAATATGATGTAGGTCCTGATTCTCTAACTGAGATGCCTTGTCTGGCCTCATTGGGAAGAGATGTTCTTAGTCTTTATGTGCCAGGGTGAGGAGATATACAGGGGTCCTCTCAGAGGACAAGAGGAAGAGGAATGGGGCTAAGGACTGTGTGCTGCCATGGGACTAGGAGGAATGGGGACAGTGATAGGGATGTAAAATGAATGAATGGATGAATGGATGAATAAATAAATAAGTAAATGAATTGTAGATTCATAATTATGTGAATAAAAAGAACAAGATTTCTGATTTATTATCTATTTACTGATTAAGGGCTCCACCTCCTAATTCACTCACACTGGGGATAATAGAAAGCACAGCAAGATTAATCACCTCTACTCTCTTTCCATGTCCTTTCTAGTCACTTAATGTGAATTGTAAATTGGCCAGCAACAGGAACACAAATGAAGATAATATAAGAAAGACAAAGAAGGAGTAGAAGCAGGAGGAAGAGGACAGATAAGAGAGGAGGTGGAAGCAGAGGAGCAGGTGAAGAAGGAGAAGGAGGAAGAAGAGGAGAGGGAACCAGGCTTTCAGAGTGATATCTCATTAGTTATGAGCACAGAAATGGAAGGTGAGGTCACACTGCTGAAGATGCTATACTTTGAATACAGGACTTGGAGAATTTAACCAAGAACTGACCTTAAAGCTTCCTCCCTGAGGACTAGCTCTCATTGTGTTAGAAGATTCTAAACAAATTGTCAAGTGAGTAATGTGATTAGTTGACCTACCCAGCTTTATTGACTATGAAACATAATAATGACTGACACAGTAAGATATTTATATGACAACAACAATGACAATTATATTCTAGAGTTAATCTATGGCTACCTATTTGAATGTCAGGACCTCTCAGTAGGAAGTAAGTCAGGACTGTGCTGCAAAGTTTTCCCTTTACATGTGGCTGATAAGGCAGTGGACCATAGAGAAGAACCTATTACTGCTATATTCTCAAAACTGTACACATTTCAACTGCATTATAAATATTTATGCTTATAACCACAGGTAAGTTTTAGCAAAGCAGCTTCCTTTTCCACCAGACAGTGACCATTACAAGAATCTGCAACCATTCAAAATTCAAGGACAACTAACTAGGGAGTGACAAGTCCAAACTGATAAATCTACAACACAGTCCTACCCAGAATGGAGAGAGAGCAAAGGCCTTCTAGTTGGAAATACTATCTTTTACACACACACACACACACACACACACACACAGACACACACACACAGACATACACACACACATATATACATATATATGTATACACACACACACACACACACACACAGAAAGAGAGAGAGAGAGAGAGAGAGAGAGAGAGAGAGAGAGAGAAGAAATCTGTGTTGATGAAATTGCAACAACATCATCACCTAAATAACGCCTTAATTATTATAAGATCAGTGGCCGCAGGCCATTAATGACAGATAAAAGATGGAAAATAACTCTCCTCGGAAGAGACATTTGATAGGTTATCCAGTTTCAAGCGGTCAATCCTAAACACATATGCTTGTAAGTAGCAGTAAATTGACTCATAAGGGTGTGTGTGTGTGTGTGTGTGTGTGTGTGTATTAAAAAGCAAGAGGCCACAGATTAGAGGTGGCATACAGGAGGAGTAGTAGGGCAGACAGGAAGGGGAAAAGGTAAATATAGTATTTTTAAAAAGACACAAAATAAGAAATATTGATCTTGCATATAACTCCAGTTCAGTTTTCAACACCCAACTCATGCCAGGTTTTGCACAATTACCTTTAACTCCAGCTTTGGGAATCCAATAGTTTCTTCTATACTACAGTGGCAACAGGTGACTGTATGTGCACATACACCTAACACTTTTTCTTTTTAATCTTCAAAATAAAGATTCAGGGGCAGTCACCTGTCTTATTTGCCTTCTTTCCTGCTGGAGAGTGCAGGAAACCCTGCTGGGATTAGAGGGGAGGGTGGTAGAGCCTGTGTTCTCACTCTGCAGGGCTCCTTCTCACCTTGTCTAATTATCTCCCTGTATGTTCTTCTGAAAGAGAATTGTTGACAGGTAGAAACCATAGTGCAATCATACATCCTAGTTCAGATGAGCAGAAGAGAAAGAGAGAGAAATGTTGAACAAAGCAAAGCCAAGATCCTTCTGATCCTCACGCAATTTGAATAAGACCAGCAGCAAGCCAGTGAAGTCAGCACACAGTGACCTGATCTCAACCAAAGCCAGGGAGGTATCAAGAGGAAGTAGCTACAAGAGCAACTGAAAATCTGAGCCAATTTTAACAGCCCACAACACCAGGCGGAGAGATGGCTCAGCTGTTAAGAGCATCCACTGTTCTTCCAGAGGTCCTGGGTTCAATTCCCAGCAACCACATGGTGGCTCACAACCATCTGTAATGGGATCTGATGCCCTATTCTGGTGTGTCTGAAAAAAGCAATGGTGTTCTCATATATATAAAGTAAGTAAATAAATCTTAAAAAAATAAAAATAATTTTATGAGGTCCCATTTGTTGATCCTTGATGTTAGTGCGTATGCTATTGGTGTTCTGTTCAGGAACTTTTCCCCTGTGCCCAAGTCCTCCAGGGTCTTCCCAAGTTTCTTTTCTAATAGTTTCCGTGTGTCTGGTTTTATGTGGAGGTCCTTGATCCACTTGGAGTTGATCTTAGTGCAAAGAGATAAGAGTGGGTCAATTCGCATTCTTCTGCATGTTGACCTCCAGTTGAACCAGCACCATTTGTTGAAAAGGCTATCTTTATTCCACCGGATGGTTGTGGCTCCTTTATCAAAGATCAAGTGACCATAAGTCTGTGGGTTAATTTCTGGGTCTTCAATCCTGTTCCATTGATCTGCTTGCCTGTTGCTATACCAATACCATGCAGTTTTTAACACAATTGCTCTGTAGTACTGCTTGAGGTCAGGGATATTGATTCCCCCAGAAGTCCTTTTATTGTTGAGAATAGTTTTAGCTATCCTGGGTTTTTTGTTGCTCCAGATGAATTTGAGAATTGCTCTTTCTAGATCTATGAAGAATTAAGTTGGGATTTTGATGGGGATTGCATTGAATCTGTATATTGCTTTTGGCAAGATGGCCATTTTTACTATATTGATCCTGCCAATCCAGGAGCAAGAAATATTTTTCCATCTTCTGAGGTCTTCTTCGATTTCTTTCTTCAAGGACTTGAAGTTCCTGTTGTACAGATCTTTCGCTTGTTTGGTTAGAGTTACGCCAAGATACTTTATGTTGTTTGTGGCTATTGTGAAGGGTGTTATTTCCCTAATTTCTTTCTCAGCCTGCTTGTCCTTTGAGTACAAGAAGGCCACTGACTTGCTTGAGTTAATTTTACAACCTGCCACTTTGCTGAAGTTGTTTATCAGCTGTAGAAGTTCTCTGGTGGAGTTTTTTGGGTCGCTTAGGTAAACTATCATATCGTCTGCAAATAATGATAGTTTCACTTCTTCCTTTCCAATTTGTATCCCTTTGACTTCCTTATGTTGTCTAATTGCTCTTGCTAGAACTTTAAGTACTATATTGAAAAGATATGGAGAGAGAGGGCAGCCTTGTCTAGTCCCTGATTTTAGTGGGAATGCTTCAAGTTTCTCTCCATTTATTTTGATGTTGGCTACTGGTTTGCTGTAGATTGCTTTTACTATGTTTAGGTATGGGCCTTGAATTCCTGCTCTTTCCAAGACTTTTAGCATGAAAGGATGCTGAATTTTGTCGAATGCTTTTTCAGCATCTAATGAGATGACCATGTGGTTTTTTTCTTTCAGTTTGTTTATGTAGTGGATTACATTGATGGATTTCCGTATATTGAACCATCCCTGCATCCCTGGGATGAAGCCTACTTGATCATGGTGGATGATCGTTTTGATGTGCTCTTGGATTCGGTTAGCAAGAATTTTATTTAGTATTTTTGCATCTATATTCATAAGAGAAAGATCAAGGATCGACAAATGGGACCTCATAAAATTACAAAGTTTCTGCAAAGCAAAGGACACTGTCAGAAGGACAAAACGGCAACCAACAAAGTGGGAAAAGATCTTCACCAACCCCACATCCGACAGAGGGCTAATATCCAATATATACAAAGAACTCAAGAAGTTAGACCCCAAAGAACCAAATAACCCTATCAAAAAATGGGGCACAGAGCTAAACAAAGAATTTTCACCAGAAGAAATTCGGATGGCCGAGAAACACCTTAAAAGATGTTCAACATCATTAGTCATCAGGGAAATGCAAATCAAAACAACCCTGAGATTCCACCTCACACCAGTCAGAATGGCTAAGATTAAAAACTCAAGAGACAACAAGTGCTGGCGAGTATGTGGAGAAAGAGGAACACTCCTCCATTGTTGGTGGGATTGCAAAATGGTAAAACTGTTCTGGAAATCAGTTTGGCGGATCCTCAGAAAGCTGGGCATGTCACTCCCAGAGGACCCTGGCATACCACTCCTGGGCATATACCCAGAGGATTCCCCTGCATGCAATAAGGACACATGCTCCACTATGTTTATAGCAGCCTTGTTTATAATAGCCAGAAATTGGAAGGAGCCCAAATATCCCTCAAAGGAGGAATGGATACAGAAAATGTGGTATATTTATACAATGGAATACTACTCAGCAATTAAAAATAATGAATTCATGCAATTTGTAGGTAAATGGTTAGACCTGGAAAATATCATCCTGAGTGAGCTAACCCAATCACAAAAGAATGCACATGAAATGCAATCACTGATAAGTGGATATTAATGAGCCCAGAAGCACTAAATACTCAAGACACAAATAGCAAGTCAAAAGATTCCCAAGAAGAAGAAAGGAGAGGACCCTGGGCATGTAAAGATTGCATCCAGTTTAGTAAAGAAACTGAGGGGGGAGGGGGAATGATTGGGGAATAGTTGGGGGGGAGAGGAACTATGGGAACTATGGTGGGTGGGAACTGGGAAAGGGGAAAGCCCTTGGAATGTAAACATAGAATATAGAAAATAAAAATTTAAAAAAAAAGGAAGAGAGAAAAATAAAAAAAAAATAAAAGGAAAAAAAATAAAAATAAGAAAAAAATTATAAAAGAGCCCACAACACCATCACAAGTATATTCAGGGTGGTGTGCTTCCTTAGAAAATTTCCGCAGGGAAATAGTTCTCCCTGAAGACTCAGCTTTATCCTTCCTGGGCATATGCTCAAAAGATGCTCCACTATACCACAAGGACATGTGATCCCCTACGATAATAGCAGCCTTATTTATTTATTATTTTTTAGTTTTTTGTATTATAGCCTTTTTTAAATCTTTATTTATTTGTTTTTTCTTTTATTTACATTTCAAATGTCCTGTTTCACAGTCCACACCCCTCCAGAAAGTCCCTATCCAATCCCCCTCCCCCCTGCTTCTATGAGGTTGTTTCCTCACCCATCCACTCTCACCTCCCTGCCCTCAAATGCCCCTATACTGGGGTATTCAGCCTTCACAGGACCAAGGTCCTCTCCTCCTACTGATGCCCAACAAGGCCAACCTCTGCTTCCTATGCAGCTGCAGCAATGAGTCCTTCTATGTGTACTCCTTGGTTGGTTTAGTCCCTGGGAGGTCTGGGGGTGTGTGGTTGGTTGATATAATTGTTCTTTTTATGGGGTTGCAAACCCCTTAAACTACATCAGTTCTTTTTCTAACTCCTCCATTGGGGAATCCCATTGAGGACCCCTGTGGTCAGTCCAGTGGTTGACTGCGAGCATATACCTCTGTATTTGTCCAGCTCTGGCAGAGCCTCTCAGAAGACAGATATATCATGCTCCTATCAGTATGCAGTTCTTGATGTCCACCATAGTGTCTAGGTTTGGTAACTGTAAAGAGGATGGATCCCCAGGTAGTGCAGTCTCTGGATGGCCTTTCCTTCAGTCACTGTTCCACACTTTGTCTCAATGTGTGCTCCCGTATTTTTTCCCCTAAGAAGGGTCGAAGCACCCAGATTTCAGTCTTCCTTCTTCTCGAGCTTTATGTGGCCTGTGAATTGTATCTTGGGTATTCAGAGCTTCTGGACTTATCAGTGAGTGCATACTATGTGTGTTCTTTTGTGATTGGGTTACCTCACTAAGAATGATATTTTCTAGTTCTATCTATTTGCCTAAGAGTTTCATGAATTCATTGTTTTTAATAGCTGAATAGTACTCCATTGTATAAATGTACCACATTTTTCCATGTCCATTCCTCTGTTAAGGGACATCTGGGTTCTTTCAATCTTCTGGCTATTATAAATAAGGCTGCTATGAACATAGTAGAGTGTGCATCCTTGTAAACAGCAACCAACCGATTGGGTAAAGATCTTTACCAATCCTACATCTGATAAAGGGCTAATATACAATATATACAAAGAGCTCAAGAAGTTAGACTCAGGAGAACCAAATAACCCTATTAAAAATGAATCCCACTTGTAAAGGTAAATAAAATAATCATGCAAGGCATAGGGTAGGGAAATACCTAGGTGGGAGAAAGTAGCAGGATGGGAAACAAGGGGCAGGGATAGGTAATGGGAGGGGGATAAACAGAGGCAAACCCCAGAGGTCCAGGAGAATGAATGGAAATATGCAGCTTCTTGGTTGGGTGATGGGGGTATCCTCTAGAAAGTTCCAGAGCCCTGGGATGTGAGAGGATCCCAGGACGCAATGTGGGATGACCTAAGCTGAAATGCCCAACAGTGGGGATCCAGAACGTGAAGAGACCACCTCCAGTAGATAGACAGGGCACCCAGTGGAATGATAGAGTCACCAAGCCACCTTCAAAATTTCTGAACTAGATTTGTTTCTAAAAGAAACAGGGATAAAAGTGGAGCAGAGACTGAAGGAAGGGCTTTCCAGTGAATGGCCCAACTGGGGAATCTACCCTATGGGCAGTCACCAAATCCAGACACTATCACTGATGCTATGTTGTGCTTGAAGACTGGAGCCTAGTATAGCTGTCCTCTGAGAGACTGTACCAACATCTGACTGAGACAGATACAGATACAGAAAGCCAACCACGGGACTGAGGTGGGGACTCCTGTGGTAGAGTGAGGGGAAGGACTGAAGGAGCTGAAGGGGATGGTAACTCCAAAAGAAGACCAACTGTTTCAACTGACTTCTAGGATCTTGTAGAGACAAAGCCACCAATAAAAATGCATACACAGACTGGTCCAAGGCCCCATGTATATATGTAGCAGAGGGCTGCCTTGTCTGGCCTCAGTTAGATAGAAGGTTTATAATCTTGTAGAGACTCGATGCCGCAGGGAAGGGGATGCCTAGCCATGGGTACCCTCTTAGAAGCAAAGAAGCAGAGGAATGGGATGAAAAATTTTGGGAGGGGGCACCATGAGGGGAGCAACTTTGGAATATAAATAAATAAAATAATAATAAAAAAAGAACATTCAGAAATTGTCCACATTTCTAGGAAATATAACCCAGTGTTAGTGTTTATTAACATTTGGATAGGGAAAACTAACAAAAGAGTTAATTTGGAACATACCTGTAGAGAGCCTTATTGAGGTGCCATGCCACCTGGCAGGAACTTGACATCAACCAAGGTGAAGTTCCTCTCCCAGCCTTTGAGTGGGAACTCCTGTGTTAGTCATAATCCCCTCCACCTAGGGTGGAGTGCTCAGACCAAGGTGAAGCCTATTGTTCTTCCGGGACCTGCAGTTTCCTGAGAAACACTAGCCAACTGTGGAGCAACTGAACTTATCCTGCTGTGAAGCTTCCAGTCTTTCCCCCCTGCCTGTACATATTAGGAGTTCTTCATTAAATTTTGAGACCTTGAATACCAGGTGTTATCTTGGTCTCTGTCTCTTTTTGCTGCCTTCCCATACATCTCCAGATTCCTTTCCAGGTAACCCATTCGATGTAACTTCAGTCAGTTATACATACCATCATGATTTAAAAAAATATTTTCATATTTCTATTCTTTATTATTATATCAATGATAGAAAGATATCTTGAGATGTATCAAATGAAATTTAGACCAACATAAAAATCTAATCCTATATCTCTTTAAACATGGCTGCTTTGGAGTTACAGGTCACAAGTCAGTATTATAGATTATATAATTATTAGTGAAAGTTCATGAAGCTGAATTATGAGATTTCATTAAAGGAAACTATAAATCAATCAAAAACTTAAATCATACAGCTGGCTCTGCTTACCTCTAATAAACATATCATATACAGATGCAATAAAATAAGTAAAACAAAACCTGATTTAAAAAGAAAAATGCTAGTTGTTAAGTCGTTTATTAAATTATTTTATCAAATGGAGGTCAAATTACTTGGTCATGATTTTACAGAATTAAGGTTAGCAGTACATGACCAGACCCTATAAAATAATTAGTAATAATATTCTGAAACACTTATAAAAAGAAGTATCCCTTATCTGATTTTAAATTTCTATTGTCAGTTACAAATTAGATTTTGCCTCCTACACACCACCTCCTAATATCAGAAAATCTTATTTGCTTTATTATAGATGATAACTTTAATCACACAATTCCACTTTTTGGTAGCAAGAAAATTTGGTTGCCTTTTGGACTTTCGAAATTTGTGTGGAACACTGCAAGTTATTCAGCCAATGCTATGGTAGGTGATATAGCTAGGCACATACTGACCTCACTGTCCATCACACCTGCCATCACCAATTGTACACCAATTGTAGATTTGTCCCTTTGTAGGGTCTCATCTGATGTCTGAATCAGCTGCTAGGTGGAGCCCATCAGAGGACAGGAATGCTAGACCCAGTGTGCAAGCATATCAGAGTATCAACCCAGAAGATCCCCCAGCATGCAATGAGGATACATGCTCCACTATGTTCATAGCAGCCTTATTTATAATATCCAGAAGCTGGAAAGAACCCAGATGTCCCTCAACGGAAGAATGAATACAAAAAATGTGGTGTATATACACACAATGGAGTACTATTCAGCCATTAGAAACAATGAATTCATGAAATTCTTAGAGAAATGGATGGAGCTGGAGAACCTCATACTAAATGAGGTAACCCAGTCTCAACAGAATACCCATGGTACGCACTCACTGATAAGTGGATATTAGCCTAGAATCTTGGAACATCAAAGACACAATCCACATACCAAATGATGTCCAACAAGAAGGAAGGAGTGGGCCCTGGTTCTGGAAAGGCTCAAAGCATCAGTGTAGGGTAATACCAGAACAGGGATGTGCGAAGTGGTGGATGGGGGAACACGGGGAGGGAAAAGGGCATGTGGGACCTTTGGGGGGCAGGGAACCAGAAAAAGGGAAATGAAATATAAATATAGAATATATCCAATTAAAAGAATAGTATCAGGAATTGGTGCTTGTCCACAGGATGGGTCTCAAGTTGGGCTAGTTAGTTGCCCAATTATTGACAGAGGGCAGCTTGAAGTTGTAAAATAGCACATAATATTTTTGCTATGATTACTGATGGGTAACTCTGATGCTATCATTTCATGCATCTAAATTCTCATGAATATAGTAAGGAATTGAAGGTATGGACTTACAGAATGATTCTAGGTTTGGAGATAAAATTGTTTATTCCTTACCTGAAATACCATTTAAAATAGAAAACTCAGGTCATAAAAGATCCCTAGTTCTCCAAATACACTAAAAATGCTGTTACTGTCACACCTTCATTGGTTGGACTACATAGGGTAACTAAAGTTATGAGCATCACATACATTGCAAGAAAGTGCTCTATATTTAAAGCATTTTAATTCAAAACATTTTAGCTGATATATATGTGCTTCTTAGATGTGATAATTGCTTTTAATAAGATATCAACAATATACAGTGTCATATTTTATTTATTTCTCTAAAACTAGACAGTGTTCTAAATATCTGAAGGAAGAATGTATATTTTCCATATGAAAATATAAAAAAATTAAAATAAATGTTCTCTAACACTTAACCTCAATCTTGTACTTGAAATAGTTTCACAAGACTTGATAATTATTTAAAATAATTTTCAGCACTATTTCAGGACTGTGAATGAGGTGGGTCATATAATGCCATAGAGAACTATAAAACTTTAGAAAACTTTACACGTTAGAGTAAAAAAGTGCTTCCAAATATATTAAGTTAATTTCTGAATAATGCTTACATTAATTAGAAGGCTGCCTTATCATAAGGGCACTTGTATTTTTCAGCATAAGATTTTGTGATGTTTTATTTCAAATATGCTTGCCCATACTTCTATGGTCATGATAATAAGAACTAGGTACACAAAGTAAAACAACAACAAAAAACCAACAACAACAAAAATACAAAAACAAAAAAACAGATGTTTGTTACTACATGGTCCCAAACATTCTCATTAAAAAAAGAGAGAGAGAAAAGAAGCTATGTAACACTGCTCTTAAATTTTTATTAGTGTTAATTACAGATGTTTTCTCTTTTAGATTATGCATTAAGATAGACTACAGTCTGCTACTTACAAAATGATACTAAACAAGACCATGCTTATCTTTCTGATCAAATCTTATATCATCTAGTGATTCATATTTCCTCTAGTTACAGAGCATCATTTGCTGATAAATAACAAGTGAGCAAATCAGAGAGAGAAAAAGGACTGTCTTTGAGCTAATGGAATTTAACTTATTTTATCTTCCTAACTATACCGGCTGGTTTTGTGTGTGAACTTGACACAGGCTGGAGTTCTCACAGAGAAAGGAGCTTCAGTTGGGGAAGTGCTCCAGCTGTGGGGCATTTTCTCAATTAGTGATCAAGGGTGGAGAGCCCCTTGTGGGTGGTACCATCCCCTAGGCTGGTATTCTTGGGTTCTATAAAAGAGCAGGCTGAGCAAGCCAGGGAGAGCAAGCCAGTAGGTAACATCCCTCCATGGCCTCTGCATCAGCTCTTGCTTCCTGACCTGCTTGAGTTCCAGCCCTGACTTCCTTTGGTGCTGAACAGCTGTGTGGAAGTATAAGCTGAATAAACCCTTTCCTCCCCAACTTGCTTCATGGTCATGATATTTGTGCAGGAATAGAAACCCTAAGACACTAACCACATTACTTATCATGAAAGAAAAATTACAACAGGATTTTAGTAATTAGTTAGATTTGGGTGAAGAGATTTATAAGACATAAAATGTTTTGTTACTAATATTTTTGATAAACAACTTTCCCTCTTTGGTTTATCATGAACACAGTATGCACATGATATCTAAAGGGATGTCTCTCATTGCATTATAAAAGACACAGTTCCCCTTGCTATTGCTTGCTACTCTCATAGCTACCATGGCTCATTTTTCTTTATCTTTAATAGGCCATTCCATTTTACATGTATTTATAACCATTGCATAATACACTGCAAGTGAATGTACACTGATTGTTACCTCTTAAATATTTTCCATAAAGCTTCTACCTTTATTCAATAAATACAACTTTAATTTTATATTTTATATTTTGTCTAATCTAGTTTATATTTTTGCCTACACCATCATTTGTCACTTATTTTAATAAATAGTTAAATTCAGGAAATTGAGGGATTTTCCTTTCTTATGAAACTTCACACCCATTTTAGATTTTGTAATGTTCCCTATTGGTTGTTGTTTTATATTTCCTACTTTTAAGTTTTCTCACATGTTTTGAAATATTTATAAAATATATTTTCTAAATGTATAAAAGACCTAGAAGAGCTAGAGCTGGGATGCTGGCTCAATGGGTGGAGTGAATTCTGTGCAGGCATGAGAACCTGAGTGAGGGTTTCCAGCACCCTCATAAAGCCAGCCATGGGGGCATATGGAGGAGGAAGCTGAGGTGACCTCTGCTCTGGAGAGGCAGAGACAGAGGAAATGTGCTGAATGTCCAATGTAGTTAATTGATGAATTCCATGTTCTGTCTCAAAACGTTTTATAAACATTTCAGTTAAAAAGGAAGATACTCTGATAACATTTTAAAACATATTCTAAGGAAATAATATTCTGCCTGACACATTAACACAAAATAATGAAATTAAGACTAGAAGGAAGGAAACAGGAGAGGAAAGGGAAGGAAAAAATGGAAGGAAGGAAGGAAGGAAGGAAGGAAGGAAAGAGTGAAGGAAGGATAAACCTGAAAATTAATTAGCTATGTTTTTTTAGTAAAACTTTTAACTTCTAGATTACCCTGTCCTTTGAAAATAATTATCAAGGCCATGTTCTTTATAACTGAAAGTTTAATCTTTTATGCTGAATCTTATCCCTCCTATCTTTTGTCCCTCCAGGATCTACTATGTGGAAAAAGACAAACAGGAGATTTTGAGAACCATATGTCAGAAAATATTTTCAGCATACTTTATTTGATAGGAAGCTTCAATGCATTAGACTACTAAACTGGAAATGCCTATTATTCAGAAAATTGAAAGTATATTCTTACTCTCATAATTTCAGCTCTGCTAACTCCAATTTAATTCTTTTTATTTTTACCTTTTTTTCTGATCAACTTGTTTTATTCATCTTTATACAAAATAATAGAATCACAAAGGTTAACACAGATCTCAGAAACAACAAGCCTTTCACTGTGCTAAACAGGCACATCCTATATTAATTTTGTTAATTTAGTAGTGATCCTTTTGCAGTATTTTTTTCTGAAAATATCATTGTATATCCTCTTCCTATTTGTAACCTAACAATATTTGAATATTGGCACATTTTCACAATCAGTGCCTCGGGTTTATTATTCAGTGTCGTAGAAACATCTACTTTCTCTTCCCTTTTCCCATATACTTCCTCAGAAGTTTCATAAATACCTTTCACATCATAATACATACTATCACATGCTTCTTAATCACTTCCATGTAACACATCATACTATTAGATTCATTTCTCTTAATTCCCTTAAAATATTGGTTTGCTTTTATATGTTTTTTTATTCTATTTTTTACTCCAATTTCAACTATCTCTCAGCCATTTCTATTTATTTGTTTAGCTTTTATCTAATATTAAAGCGATTTCTCACCCTGTCATCTCTAAGTTTAACTTTTAAGTAATAGCAATAAAAAGATAGTTCTTGGAAACATTGTGCGTATATCTGTGCATGCCTTTTTGTGTCATAGTGTGTATTTGTACACACATCTGTGTGTTCATCTCTGTATCACTGTGTGACACTCTGCGTCATTGAACCTGACCAGGTACACATAATTCTAGGTTTCTCTTATAAAAAAAATTGTCCATAAGTGGGATATCTTTTCTGAATCTCTGAATTTTCTATAGGAAATGTTGTTGTTGTTATCTGCTATTTTTCAAAGATGAGTAGATGTTCAGAAATTATGAGAAAATGCTTTATTTAGTTTTTCTGGTTTCTGGAACTGAAATGCAGACATTGAAAAAGAACACTTCCAAGGAACTTTCTTTGTTTTGGTTTGGTGTTTATACTTTTTAAATTTAAATAGATTTTTCACAATGTATACTGATTATTATTTTTGCCTGTACTAGATCATCCCAAACTCCCCATCTACCCAAATGTACACTGCATTCTTTCTCTTATTAAGAAATTAACAGATATCGAAAAGCAATATAAAATATTGTAATATAAAATAAAAACAAACAACTGCCAATAGGACAAACAGACAAACAGAAAAATAAGAGCCAAAGAAAAGCACATGAACACATAGACAAAGGCAAACATTTGTAAACACAGACATCCTATAAAGACACAAAATCAGAAGTCATATCCATGCCATATAGGTGAAAATGCCTCAGGGGGAATATTAACCAAGACAATGCAATATGAGACAGAACAAAACAAAACAAACAAGTTTGTTTGGTCTATCTATTGTGGACAATGGGACCTGGCTTTATGTGGAGTTGTTATACAGGTAAGACTCTACAAGAGAAAACTCATTCTTTGCAAGCAGATATCACTTAGAGATAACTTCTGGGTAAGGGATGTGACCTGTGACCATCTCTCTGCTCAACTCCGAACCTCAGCAGGCTTAACATTTTCCAGGCCCTGTGTATGGTGTCAAAGTCTCTGTGAGAGGAGCTTCTTTTCTACCCTTCACTCTGAGTGTTGTTCTTGTGCACTATGTCGCTGTCTTTCTTAAAATTCATTGTGCCTCACATAGATGGACTGTAAAGTCTTCTTTACAGTTGTTCTATTAGGCTTCCTCTCGTCACAGATGGCAACAAAAATTTTTGCATGAGACTATAAAATAAATAAATATGTTGCTTCATTAGAACTCCTCTCAAGCACAAGTGGTGGACTTATCTTAGATAATAAGATGAGCATTGGGAAGAAGGCTATTGCACCATTGTGGAGAGTGAAGATAAAAAGTTAACTCCCAGAAAGAACAGGGTACATCAGTGACATGGACCCTTCCACCTGTGTTTACCATTCCATCTGTGGGTTTCAGGTAAGGAAGAGCTCTTGGGAGACTGTGAAATGGAGCTGAGTGTAAGAAGAACTAACAGGAACAGTGTCCCCGATAAAAGACAGTTAGCCTTGAGTAACAGTAAAAGGAAGAACACATTTATCTCCAAAATGAGGAGAATAAAACTTTCCATCATCTTGTTGGGCCTTCTTTCTGACCTCACCAACTAAATAGATAACAGCAGTGGAGGCTGTTCTCTCAGGTTAAACATCCCTGGAAGTGTGTGACTGGTCACTGGTAATTCTGAAATAAATTAGAAGTTAAGTAGATAAAGGTTCTAGATACTCAAAACTATAGCTCTCCAACCTGCAAACCTTTCTTTATTTGGGGAACAGAAGTTCTCAGATGAGCTTGCCTAAGGATGGTTGCAATGAAGAGGTCATTCTGAGTGGGCACACATCAATCAGTGAGAGAACCATGGAGTGGACAACAGAGGAAATGGAATAAGTGGAGTAAAGGTAGACAGAGATTGAAGTGAAGCAGCCATAGCAGGGGACACCTGGAGACCTCAGAAGCTTGGGAATAGACTCTCTCTATTTGCCATCAAGATTTCAGTTCATATTGCCCTGATTAGCTTTTTATGCAATCTGTCCCCAGCCTGGTAATTTAGTGACAAGATTCTAACTAATATTCTCCTTTTCTGTCTACTCCCTCTCCCCTGCTCTCTTCCTTCCCCCCTCCCTCCCTTCCTCTTTCTCCCTCTCTGTCTCCCTGTCCCTGTGCCCCCCCCTTCTTTCAAAAATTTCAGGGTAAATTTTCTAGAGAACTTGAGTTTGCCCAAACTATCTTTCATATCATCATAAATGAAGTATATAATTTCAATTGATCTTTATTGTTTTCTTGAACACTGTATACATTAAAGGCAAAGAAGAGTCTTGCCTGTCATTCTTGCCTGGCAGCAAGTCATTGTCACACGAAAACAGGTCTGAAAACAGACTTAGACCTAGTACATGCATCCATTTAAATACCTATGGTAATGAGTCAAGGGTTCCTGTATTCTTAGAAGTATGTAGTCTAGGAGCCATCATTTTTGAACACTAATAAACAATGGTTCTAGCTTTCCTTTGTTTTGTTATTGTTATTTATTTTATAAATTTTTTAACTCTGTATGTGTCATTAAGATTTCAGTTCACATTGCCCTAACTGGCTTTTATGCAATCTGTCCTCAGCCTGGTAACTTAGTGACAGGATTCTAATATTCTCTTTTCATGGCTGCTCATACCTTCCAAAGCCTACCCGTTGATCAGTTCATCAAAAGCCATCAGTGGCCCTGGCCCATCTTCAGTTTTACTAGGAAAAAGATCTTACCCGCAAACATTTCAACCCTGTGGAAAAGTCTTAAGATTTGATTTAGAACTTGGTCTATACCTTCAGTATGAGAAAGCCTTTGGGTGAAATTAAGGAACAAGGTGGTTTAGCAAGTGCAGGTGCCAGAGTTATTCCCTCCTGTACGACTAGGGTTTTGTTTTCAGTGTGATCAACTGAGCATGATTTGCATTTCTCTGTAGCTCTCTTGTTTCTTCTTATTTAGTGAGGAGGTTTGTTGCATGCTCACTTGCTCTCTGGGACTTAGGGTTTGAGTGCTTTTCTCCTAACAGGATCGCTCTATGTTCTTTTGTACGCACTCTGGCTTTAGTAAGGAATTGCCGCCTGTGGACCCTGACTGAAGCTGTCTTCACCAAAGCTTATCTTAATACTTGCTGAGGTTAATAAACATAACATATTAAAATAATGTGACTGAGCCAGGCGTGGTGGCACATGCCTTTAATCCCAGTACTTGGGAGGCAGAGGCAGGTGGATTTCTGAGTTCGAGGCCAGCCTGGTCTACAAAGTGAGTTCCAGGACAGCCAGGGATACACAGAGAAACTCTGTCTCAAAAAAACAAAACAAAACAAAAAAACCAAAAACAAAACAAAAAAATGAAATAATGTGACTTACCAAGATCTTTGACCTTTTAAGCAGGCAACCTGGTGATGGGCAATTCATTGTTTTTAGAGAACACCATTAGTTTTGAAGAGCTTCTGCATAAATGTCACTAATAAAAATTTTTTATTGGATACATTCTATATTTACAATTCATTTCCCTTTTTCTGGTTCCCCACCCCCCAAAGGTCCCACATGCCCTTTCCCTCCCCCTGCTCCCTCATCCACCCCTTCCCACTTCCCTGTTCTGGTATTCCCCTACAATGATGCTTTGATCCTTTCCAGCACCAGTGTCCACTCCTTCCTTCTTGTCAGACATCATTTGGTATGTGAATTGTGTCTTTGGTGTCCCAAGATTCTAGGCTAATATCCACTTATCAGTGACGGCATACCATGGGTATTCTTTTGAGACTGGGATACCTCCCTAATAAAAATCTGGCTATGTTTAAAACCTTAGGCAAAGCATTGGCAAGTTTGTTGCATATCAATAATTGGTATCAGTTTTTCAAAATGTTTTTCTCCTAGTTTTCATTTCTTTTTTTATTACGATATTTTACAATTCACTTTAATGTACAGATATCTTTACCTGATACATGAACTATTTCTTCTGACAGCCAAAATCTGTCATGTTGATATCAGAACATGGCATTATGCAGTGAGAGAGCTTGATGAAGCACAGCTGTCACAGGGAGCAGCAGGAAGTCCAGTTAATGCAGTGTGAATGCAATGTGTTACAAAACCAGTGACCAGAGTTACTGGAGCAATGGGGCCTAACAGATCTGTAGGTTGTTACACATGATGAGATCCAAAATTGTTTGGAATATGTTTTGAAAATGTTTGACACGAACCAATTTCTATTTATCATGAATAGAAAATATGTGATGAAAGAGGACATGGCAAAAATTACGGGAGGCAGTAAATGTGACCGTGCAGGCCTGAAATGGTACATGCCAATTCCAAAATGGAAGCACTGGAAATACCAAGACATAAATCAGGGCATAGAGGACCCTCAGCTAACTGACGTAAAAGCCTTTCCTCTGAGGACTAGATTTTATAGTTTTAAAGGATGCTACACAATCTATTAAATGAGGGAAACGACCAGGAGGACAACCCAGCATGGTTCTGATGAGACTCAGCAGTGACCAACATGCACAATAACCCTAAAATTGCAGCAGTGGTACTCATATTTGTCAGTAACCAACTGTTTTCTAATTGAACTTAAGACTTGCTCAATGACAGGGAAATCATCTCTACTGTAAACTTGGGTAACTACTTGTAAACTCAGAGCTAGTGAATTCTTCCATATTCCAAAGGAACATACAACTGCCAATGTACTAAAGTGCCCTAACTCATTTTTCTTAACATTTGTCCTTATGTCTACAAATAAGTGTAGTGTTTACCCCTCATCCTCACTTTACAACAGCAGATTTCCATTACAGAAGCCACAACCAATCAAAATGCAGTCGTGAAGCCTGTTCCGATAAAATATCAACAAAACTCTCTAATTCCCAAGGCTCAGGGAACACTTCAGAAGAGAGAGCAGAAAGATTGTAAGAAGAAGAGAATCAGGTTGTTTGCTTTGAGACTGTGTCTCCTTTTAACCAGAATCTAATCTCATACTCACCATCAGGACCACCTAAATATGAGCTGAATAAGAACAATAACAATAGACTTGCTAAAGTGACAGAAAAGCCTAGAGTCTCCAAAAATGTACATGAAACTAGGGGCAGCTAAGGACTCTTGAGATCAGAGTAAATAGCCTTCCCTAGCGAAGAGCATGTGACTGACTTATTTAAAAGCAAATGGCTAATCTTGAAAACATCTATACAAGTAACATAAGACAGGCAATGTTTTATGTATGTGTTGAGGAATATATATATATTCATATATATATATATATATATATGAATGATGTGGGCAGTAATGAAATTATGGGACCACAGGAGCTGCCCAGAGGCATAAATTTAGGGTGTGAATGGAAATGCTATACATAAATACAGGGAGAAAAGCCCCATCAAATATTGTTGAAATTAAATAGGCTGGTTTAAAGTCAGTGGGAGAGAAGCAGAGAAGGGTTAAGAGAAAGAACCTAGAGCTGGCCAAAGAGACTTAGGTAAGCAAAATTTCAGAAGAGGTAGACTTCTGGTTTAGGCAGAAGACTGTGTTTATGCTGTTCTGCAGACATAAGAGGTCAGTAGACTTCTGAGACCGCAGAGCTTTCAGCTTCCTTTTCCTTGAAGGGGCATGGAGGAGATCCATCTTGGACCAGCCTTACATATGCATATGCATGAATATGTATACATGTACATACATATGTGGAAAAGAAAGAAAGAACAAAAGAAAGAAAGGAAGGAAGGAAGAAAGAAAGAGAGAGAGAAAGAAGGAAGGAAGGAAAGAGAGAGAGAAAGAAAGTAAGAAAGAAAGAAAGAAAGAAAGAAAGAAAGAAAGAAAGAAAGAAAGAAAGAAAGGCCAAACTCTGAAAGATAGCAAGGAGGGAGGTATACGTGAGAAGGTTTAGAGGCAGAAACTGGAAGGAGAAATGGTGTACACGAATTTGAGTTGACAGACGCGTACCATTTCAGAGAGGACAGTCCGTGAGAATTGACATGCAACATACAATTTTAATGAAAAACAAATACTGAAAGCCTTGTCTTAATGCTCTCATGCCATAAACAAATGCATTTAAGCACACATTTAAGAGACTGCATGAATGGCATTCCCAGGTTCTCACATGTGATGGGGAATGCCTGACTTCCGTTTACGGTTAGCCTCAGAAACTCATCAACTGGGAATTCTGCCGCTGCAAACAAAAACAAAAATTCTGCTGACAACCAATAAACCTTTGGAAAGAACACAGCCAGAAATGAAATGACAAACCTGGACAAGCTCAGACTCCAGTCTGCTGAGTATGCTTTAGAGTGAGTGTGCTTAACCCAGGCTGGACGTCTCTACTTTTGAAAACTTTTATAATAAATTGACATGGGTTGAAATTTCTGTGCCCATGGTGGTTTGTTGGTGTCAGAAAACTGATGTATGAGCCTCACTTCTTAGTATCTAAGAGCTTTCTATAGTGTTAACACAGTGATAATATTCCTGTATAAAAGAAGCAGCATAATGTGTTTATGTGCTGAGATGCTGAATTCATTTCTTTAATCATTTTCTTTCTTTTTTTTTAATTTTTATTTTCTATGTTCCATGTTTACATTCAAAAGGCTTTCGCCTTTCCCAGTTCCCACCCACCATAGTTCCCATAGTTCCTCTCCCCCCCCCAACTGTTCCCCAATCATTCCCCCTCCCCCCTCGGTTTCTTTACTAAACTGGATGCAATCTTTACAGGCCCAGGGTCCTCTCCTTTCTTCTTCTTGGGAATCATTTGACTTGCTATTTGTGTCTTGAGTATTTAGGGCTTCTGGGTTCATTAATATCCACTTATCAGTGATTGCATTTCATGTGCATTTTTTTGTGATTGGGTTAATTCACTCAGGATGATATTTTCCAGGTCTAACCATTTACCTACAAATTGCATGAATTCATTATTTTTAATTGCTGAGTAGTATTCCATTGTATAAATATACCACATTTTCTGTATCCATTCCTCCTTTGAGGGATATTTGGTCTCCTTCCAATTTCTGGCTATTATAAACAAGGCTGCTATAAACATAGTGGAGCATGTGTCCTTATTGCATGCAGGGGAATCCTCTGGGTATATGCCCAGGAGTGGTATGCCAGGGTCCTCTGGAAGTGATATGCCCAATTTTCTGAGGAACCGCCAAACTGATTTCCAGAGTGGTTTTACCATTTTGCAATCCCACCAACAGTGGAGGAGTGTTCCTCTTTCTCCACATCCTCGCCAGCACTTGCTGTCTCTTGAGTTTTTAATCTTAGCCATTCTGACTGGTGTGAGGTGGAATCTCAGGGTTGTTTTGATTTGCATTTCCCTGATGACTAATGATGTTGAACATCTTTTAAGGTGTTTCTCGTATCTAGATTTCAGGCCAGAGAGCATGATGCAAGTAAAACTTCTAATTCGGTCCTTTTAGGATGGCACTTTAAAACAATGTCACATTTGAAATGGAGAGACAGAGAATCTTGGCATCCTGTAAGTGTCTTTACAGAACTCATTCCCCATGTAAGTGCTATGTGACAAGTATAAAATTTAAACCGACATCTATGATTGTCATAGTTTGAAAGGTTAAAGCCATACTTTTCCTTGACTTCCTAGACTGTACAATTCTATCTTAGGTGAGATTCTCTGGGTACAGTAATATGTATATTTAGTTTCTATAAGCACAAAGTATGTGAGATTTGATTCTCTGGCTTGACTTCTAGAGGATCATTAGGTATAATTACTCTTAGGAAAGGTTAAAAAAGGTAACAGTCTACTAAAGTTAGTATAACTGTAACAATTGATGTCACTGCAATATTACAAGCTGTTTCATAAATGTTTAATTCCTGTACATATATGTGTGTATCACTGTAAATAATGGTAGCTAAATTTCTGTAATAAAACATCAATAGAAAGATTTTAATTTATGTGAGGGTGACATATTTAACATACAAGATACATATTTCATCAAAGGGGAAACCACACACGCAGACAAATATAAAATGGAGACAGTCTAGGTACAAACAATGTCAAAGTAAGTTTAAACACAGGGGAACACATATGATTTTGTAAAATATTTGTTGAGAATTTTATACAAGATCAGCACAAAAGGAAAAGAATGACAAGGGAAGATAGTCATTTCTTTGCTGTTATCATTCTTTAGTGTCAGAATATTCACTATTGCACATATTAACTTACCTGGAGCTGGTGCATGAGAAATGCACTGAACCATCTTAGTCATGAACCGTTACTGAGATCCTTGATTTTATGTGTTTATATGACTATTTCATTCTGTGTTATGATAAAGTTGAATCATAAAACTTGAAAGCAAGACAGCATGCACTTTAGTATATTTAAGTTTGTGAATGCACATATACATACAATCTTGTCTAACAAACACAAACTTTTTCTCTAAGTGATTTAAAATTGAGCTGAGCTGCCATAGTTCCTTGTCAAAACAACAACAACAACAACAACAACAACAACAACAACAACAAAACACTTCAATGTGCAATTCCCAAGAGAACAACAGAACAACATTATCTCATTATTGTATCTAAAGCTTTTCTCTTTGAAATGATAAAGGTCAGATTGTTAAGTGTAAACATATTTTCTTCATATAGTTTTTAAAAGTACATGCACGAAACCAGAATAATATAATATGTTTCAATGAGACTATGTGTCTTCAGTGTGTTTGCCAGGGACACCTTCCTTCCTTCCTTCAGCTTTTGGATTAACATGAGTAATGTGCACCGTTTGATTTGCAGGATTTGTCACCTGCAACACTAACGTGCTGCGCTGCATATGTCATTTATTTATTGGATGTATGCTTTGTTAACATATGATAATACATTCATTATGTGATTTCCTTTGTATGGGTACACAGCTGACTATCATCATCAAGGCTCTGATACAGAAGGTTGCTATAGAAGCTCTCCATTGTCATTGAATGGGACAGATATGTACAGAACATTTAGCCTAAACACAAAAGGATATACCTATTATTCAAAGCTCATGAAACTATCTCCAAACTTGACAATATACTTGGACACAAAGATAGTCTAAAAAGGTAAAAGTAAACCAAAATTGAAATCCAGCATCATACATAACCATCACAGATTAAAGCTGAATAGCAACAACAACCAAAACAACAAAATTTTCAAAATCTTAGAAACTGACAAACTCACTAGTGTATGAAGAATGGCTCCAGAAAGAAATTAGGAAACAAATGGAAAATATCCATAAAAATAAAAACAGAAAATATACAAACTATTGGATAAAATGAAGGCAATTCAGTCCATCAGGTGAGTCATCAGTAAAAACATTTTTCAGTTCAGTAGCCTACCAGCTGGTCTGAATGATGATGATGTCCTTTGCCATGTAAAAGGTTTTCAGTTTCATGAAGTCAAATTTGTTAACTGTTAATCTATACAGAGAATTCTCAAAAGAGGAAATACAATGGCTGGGAAGCACTTAAAAAAGAAATGTTGAAGATCTTTCAGCATCAGGGAAATGCAAATTAAAACTAGTTTGAGATTCACCTTACACCAGTCATGGCCAAAATCAATAAAACAAATGATAGTTCATGCTGGCAAGGTGAACTCTTATCTATTGCTGGTTGTATATCCAATGTAGAGATCAGGGTGATGGTTCTTAGGAAGCTGAGAGTGGAATTACCTCAACACCCTGCTAAACCACTCTTGGGAAAATATCAAAAAATTTACATCCTACTACAGAGACACATGTTCAAATGTGTAACTGCTCCTATATTCATAGCAGCATTCATAATGGATGAATGGATGAAGAAAATGTGATACATTAAAACAAAAATGAAAAAGTAAAAAGAAATCTCAAAATTAGCGGGTAAATGGATTGAACTAGAATAAAATCATCCTGAATGAGGTAACCCAGACACAGAAAGTCAACTATGGTATGTGTTTACTTATATTTTGGTGTTATCTGTTAGGTTTTCAATAAGAAGCATGTCATCTATAAAAATCACAGAAATTAGGTATACAGGAAGGAATGAATTAAGTAGTAGTGGATAGATCATTAAAGGAAAAGGAAATAAGAGTAAATTTTTATGAATGGGTGAGGGTAAATTCAAATGCGAGGATTAAATGGAGGGGGAGGCATATAAGAAAGTGCAGCTAACACTAGGACCCCTTGCCTGGGCATATGGAAACCTAACATCATAGAAGCTTCCTTAAAATATATACATTTATGAAAGTGATCTAAATGAAATTACTAAGTAAAAGGATGTCAGAGCTTCAATTGGAGATCTTTCATCACAAAATGAGGCTACAAGTTCCAGAATAGGTTACATCTAATAAAGTTGTTAGCCAAAGAGGCCACAATGGAACCTTAAAAAGGCAGACTTTTGCCAAGGAGTTTGGTTGATTTCCACACACTGATAGTTGAGGCCTTATTACTGAATATAACATCTACACAAAAACCTTAAAAATGTTCAACATCACTAGTCATTAGGGAAATGCAAATTAAAACAACCCTGAGATTTCACCTCACACCAGTCAGAATGGCTAAGATTAAAAACTCAGAAGACATCAGGTGTTGGCGAGGATGTGGAGAAAGAGGAACACTCCTCCACTGCTGGTGGGAATGCAAGCTGGTACAACCACTCTGGAAATCAGTATGGCGGTTCCTCAGAAAACTGGGCATGATACTTCCGGAGGACCCAGCCATACCACTCCTGGGAATATACCCAGAAGATTCACCAGCATGCAATAAGGATACATGCTCCACTATGTTCATAGCAGCTTTATATATAATAGCCAGAAGCTGGAAAGAACCCAGATGTCCCTCAACAGAAGAATGGATACAAAAAATGTGGTATATGTACACAATGGAGTACTATACAGCCATTAGAAACAATGAATTCATGAAATTCTTAGAGAAATGGATGGAGCTGGAGAATGTCATACTAAGTGAGGTGACCCAGTCTCAAAAGAATACCCATGGTATACAGTCACTGATAAGTGGATATTAGCCTAGAAGCTTAGAACACCAAAGACACAAATCACATATCAAGTGATGTCTCACAAGAAGAAAGGAGTGGACACTGGTGCTAGAATGGACCAAAACATCATTGTGGGAGAGTACAAGAACAGTAAAGTGGGAGGGGGTGGATGCGGGAGCAGGGGGAGGGAAAAGGACATGTGGGACCTTTGGGGGTGGGGAACCAGAAAAAGGGAAATGAATTGTAAATATAGAATATATACAATAAAAAAAATCAAAAAAAAACTCATTTAAAAAGGAGACATTGAGGAGATGGCTACTTAGAGCTTTCACCCTTACTAACTAGTACTCATGGTACTGGAAGGTTCTTTGTATGCTACTAAAGGAGAAAGGAAACCATCACCACAATTACAAAGTCTTTTGTTTATAATTTTGATCAGCCTTCAAGTTATGCTGGTATTATAGTAGCACAAAGCCTGTGGATCTCAGCAATCAGTATCTGTTTGAATTTAAGACCCACTTTATGAGATGGATTCCATCCTGAATATTACTCAGGTGTCTAAGAACCTGAGGAAAGATAGGGCATGGACCTAAGGAAATAGATAAAACAAACAAAGAAATACTACTGTTATGCAAAAGAAACAGAGCAATGACTACTAAGGACATCCTTTGTTCCTAGTTCAATGTCCTGCTCAACCACCATTCAGAGAAGTCCTAAGTGTGGTGTTTAGATCAATTTCGTCTAGTCAGGACTGAGAAAACACTCTCTAACAGCAGGAAGAAAAAAAATGTCAGAGCTAGTGAGTACAGACCACACCAGGGGAATAAAGTCTTCAAAACACAGCAGGAAAAATGGCCATATGAACTCACAGAGACGGTGGCAGCATGCATAGAGCAAACACAGGTCTGGGCATGATGGAATCCCACAATAAGAGCAGAAGTGGATGCAAACCCATCTCTTACAATAAAGCTACTTCAATTGATAAATTTTCTCAATGAGAAGTTAGTTTTCTCCAAGAGTCTCCCTGCATATACAAAACACGTTTAATGTCGGGTAACATATGCAGCATTTGGTGGCTAGCACAAACACAGTCAATGCAATTTTGAAGGTTCATTTTTCTCACCGTCAGGGCTTGCTCATTTATTTATTTATATTGGTTTATTTATAAATTTTTACCTTATAACACACACACACACACACATATAGGTTTTACATTTTTTCTGGGATTTTTGCATGCCTCAATATGTGTCCCTGAATCTATGTTTCTCTCTATCTTTTTCATTAGCTCTTTGTTTTTGTGTTTGTTTCTTTGTTTTCTTCTGTTCTGTATTGTTTGGTTTTATTTTATTTAATCTTATTTTGATATTATATCTCATTAGATGCCTGTTTGTATCCTAATGAAAATTAAACTGAAAGGGTGTCGCAGAGAGGAAAATACCAAATAATACAGGTAAATGGTGTTTAAAATATGAATATATTTAGAGTTATGCTACAACTATTTCTTTTTTTTTTAATTTGGTATTTCTATATAAAGTGCTCAAGTTCAAATCTTGACTGATCAAGTAAAGCACATGTGCTAAATTTTAAGTCCTGGTGTGTGGTGCTCTTGAGAGGTGCTGAAGGTTTAAAGAAGTAGGACCCCATGGGAGAATTTCCTGGGATTGGTGGCATGCTCAGGAATATCATGAAGTTCTGTGGCACATTTCTCTAAGAAAGTCTCAGGATTCAGGAGACATCTCCACAAGGTTATACAAATAATAAAATAAGTTTTCCAAGGAAGGGTAGAATCTTCTATGAAGAAGCTTTGCTCTACCCAGCTTGGAGTGGATGATACCATTCTGTAGCTGTCCGTGTTACTCTTGCTGTTTATTAAAATCAGTCAGTTCCTTTAGCTTCTGTTAATTGTAAAACATCTTGCCTTTGCCTGTTTTCATACCTGTGTGTGCCATACTTGTTCCACACTTGTTCCCAATAGCCTCTCTCCTCTCCCTCTCTTCTCCTTGACCAAACTTCTTTCTACTTTCATGGCATGCTGGACGCGTTCTCTCCTGCAGCCCTCAGGCTTGATCTTTCTGCTTCTCCATCATGGCGATTCTTACATCAGAACAGTAGCATTTGTGTGCTATTTGTGTGCGGAATTAAAATAAAAGTTAACATTTACATTTAGTAGCTATATTTAGCTTTTACAAATAAATGCTGTTTATGTACAGTGTGAAAAACAAGACAAAAGAAGATCAAAATATCTAGTTTGGTTTAGTCTAATAACTGCATATAATCATGCAACCAAAACCCTCAAAACAGGACAGCTATATATCAAAGCATTCACTCCTTTAATCTGTAAGGCTGGAGTTGTAGATTATTGAGCCTGTCACAGGGAGTTTTATAAATGCCCGATCAACAGTTGTGATTCCCCCGCCCCCACATTTATATTTTGTATCATCACTCCATCTGAGAATAGAAGACAGTTTCATTGTTTTTCTTTACTATTTAATCTAACTCTTTCAATCATAGCAATGAAGAATTATGAAGCTGCTATAGAAATGGGCATGTGGATACACTTATCACCAAAGGACATCCAAAACAGGCATTTAATATTTCACAAATCAGGTGTTGCCTTCAGGTAGATGTGACATCTCTGTAAATGTTTTGAATGGATGCCCACACGTGTAGAGCTCTGAGGGCAACATTTGGCTATTTTCTTCAATCATTTCTCAATTTTATATTTGGAAACAGTCTATACCACCACCTGAAGCTTATTCATTTGCTAGACTCTTTGGTCTGAAAGTCCCAGAACTAGTTCTACAATTATAAACAAATATTACCACACTCAGAATTGTACCCTATTACAGAATTGAACAAGGGTTGGAGATCTGAGTCCAGGACATAAGGTTTGTGAAGATAACCTCTATCAGTTATAAATAATAACCTTGTACTTTTTTATGAGACATATTATTTATAGATGATTGTCATGTTTTTACCCAATACTCAAATAGGTTACATAAAACACCTCGTACAATGATAAATGCAACTTTAATTTTTTTCAGACCTTATTTTTAATGATGGATCTTTAGTCTCCCTTGTAGCCCACCATCCATCCGAAGAAACATACAGGGAAGTGGACCTTTTTAGAAAGGTTCTTTGGAACAACTCTCATCTGTGTTGTTTGGAAATTGGCAGCTCAGTTCATAGGTTAGCTGCAGCGGCTCCATCCACTCCCAGACACTTCATTCAGCCTTCTAGTCCAGTAGAGTTGAGAAAGCAAACATAAATCAGCAGCTATGGCATGACCTAGGCCCCGTCTCAGCAGGAGTCAGCTGGAGGGACCAAGGCCAACAGGAACACCAGGAGAAATTCTCAGCTGTGCCTCTCTCAGTGAACTGAAGATCAGTGAAGATGCAACACCCAAAAGCATTGCACACCTTGCTCTATAAGCAAACCTAGCTCTGCCTCCACCACTGTCTGTCTAATCCTTTTTATACTCCCTCCAAACATTATGTGTCCTCCAGAGGCTTTGCCTCAGCATCTGTCTTGCCTCAAGGCAAGAGTCTGTCTCAGCTGACATCACTCTACCAATCAGCCCCAGTCCATGCAAGCAGCAAAATACTGCAACACACCACTAAAAATTTCGTGGCCAGTTTCTCTCTATGACAAATGGAGGTAAACTACACAAGGTAAGTCAGACCAATACATGTACATCCATAGTGAAGAATCCTTCATCCTATATCCTTTGATTGATTGCTTTACCAGAACATCCTTTTTTGTTTTGTCTGCTTCAGGAAAATAGTTCTTTAGGAGTCTGCCTTAGCCTTTCATCTGTGTCCACTTCAGGAAAATGTTCCTTCACATGTTTGCCCCAGCCAAACACCAACCAACACGACTGACTTTCCAAAAACCCTTAAATTTCCACTTCAGATAAATATATTTTTATCATTTGCCCTTTAATATGTCTAGTGGATTTTAATGGGGAACTTTTGCATATGTTTTAACTGATTTCTGCACCAGAGATCTTAGTTTTATTTAAAAGGCATGTGCTTATTGTTATTTTAGTTATAGTTAGTTTTTGCCTTTCTTGTAGTATCTTACATGGCTGCTAATACCAAGCTTATTATGCCCTAATAAATAGAATTGGGTGATTTGTCATGATCTTTTACCTTCGGTGGTATGTTGCAGTAATATGCATTATATAATTCATGAAGTTGGGTAAAAAAAAATCCAACTGAGTTAATTCACTCCTTGCATATTCTTTGCATTGACCTTTAAATCAGGACTTATTTTCTTAATAATGCAAAGAATACCACACAGTTTGTCTTTGATGATAGTTTATGGACTATATTTTAAAAATATTTCTAATTCATACAGATTTACATGAATTATTGCAAATTGTACATAAATTAGTTTCTACTAATCAAATAATTATAACACTATCTACAGTCTGTGCAATGACAACCCCTTTTGGATTTCTGAGATGGTCTGTACTCTTCTTCATGATTTGACCATATTGAGAGAAATGAGGTACAGCTGCCCGCAGCTACATCGAGCCAGGTACCAGGAAAGAGAAGCTAGGGATGAATGGGAAGGTGTGAAGAAAGATGGAGACCAGGACAACACAATTGCTGATTGAGGTCCAAAGTTTAACGGGTGACTGAGAATTTAAGATTGGGGGCAAAGCCCTTCCCCCCAATGTTCTAGAGTCTGCTCAGTGGGTGTTGATTACACTGCTTCACTGCTCAGAGGGGTCGCCTGCTTAATTCAGGAAGCTGTAGATCTGGAAGAACAATGGACTTCACCTTGGTCCCAGAGCTCCACCCTAGGTGGGTGAGGCTTGTCGCTTGCACTGAGGTCTGAAAATCCCCACTCAGAAGGCTAAGGGGGGGGCTGAGGGCACAATGAAGGAGATGGGTAGATTACTGCATTATAAAGCTGCTATAGACGTTACCCAGAAAACTAACCAGTTAGCTTTGCATAATGGATTGGCCAGAGATTCTTTTCTTTCCCAAGTGGTTTGTGCTGTATATATTCACTGTATACACTGTATACACAGTATATATAACAACAATTAGCTTGTCTTTAGTGGTAGTTTCTAAGCTATATATATACATATATATATACATGTATATATGTATCTTACAGTATATATATAAGTATATATATATATATATATATATATATATATGAATATGACTGTAAAAGCAGCATCTGACAATCTCTCACTCCCAAGAATGTCCTGAAAACAAATTAGTGTTAAATATCAAAAAGATTCAGCATTTGTTCTCATCCTCTCCCTTCTCCAGTTCCTCAACAGAGGAAATGCTGTTGGACTCTCAACTGTTTCACGATTAATAAAATATTTACTGCAGTTATTGAACAAATAGTGCATCTTATTTCTGATAATTTTTCTTGACATGTTGCACACAATCATGAGTGATTATATAACATATAACTTATGTGTGTGCATTTTGGGGAATGATAGAGGCCTGGTCATTAAATGGACATGTGGTCCAACATTCATCATGTCCATAGGATGACAGAACCAGAGTTTTCCCTTATATGTGAAATTTCAAAAAAAACAGTACTTAACAGTACTTAACAATCACCCTGTTCTGCCAGAGAACACCAGAACTCAAATAGTTTCTCTTTGTACAGAATTACACCTGATGATCTTCCCAACTCCACACCTTCCATATTCATAGAGTAGTTACTTAGGAACCAAGGGACCCATCTCAGTATTTCAAATTCTAAACTTCATTCCAAAGCAATGTTTTTTTTTTCTTTCATTCTTTCTTTACTTTTTTTTTGAAAGTTTTACCGATGGGTAAAATTAGCACATCACTGGATGCATATGATCCACATGAACAACATGAAGGAAAAGAGGCCAAGATTCAGAAGAGTGTATTGCTAGGATTTCACCACTCAGGAAGCAAACCAAACTGATGGTATAAATTCAAAGCCATGGCCCAAATGTTCTACAGTGGCTCTGCTCCAGGGTACATGAGAAAACATTACTAAACAGTTTAAGCACTGGACAGTCACATCTGAAAATTCAGTTAATACATCCCTGAACTAAGTTTCTAATTTATATAGCACATTTCTGCCTCATAAATGCATTGTGTCACACTGTGCCTATTGAATTGAAGCACTGTTTTGGTATTGTGACAAAAATGTCATCATGATGGGCATAAAGTACTTCCAACACAACAATTACTGAAGTAATTGTAGCCTTCCATAATTCTAACTTCTAATTTACATCTCTATGTTTAGAGTAAAAGTCATCACATATGTTTGTCATTCTGATGTTAGCTGACTTAAGTGAGAGAGCAACACAGATGCATTCTCATATAATTTTCTCTGTTTTGTATAGTCATTGATTTATGCAATGTATCTATAAAATTCTACTTTGCTCATCTTATGCATAGAAGGTTAATTTGTCCTTCATCTGTTTATTATTTTAATTTACTTGCTAAGATGCCTATATGACCATTGCAATAGGTATAGACTCACACATAAGTATGATGTTGTGCTATTTAAAATAATGTATAAGCAGAGTGTATCTGTTAACTATTAATTCCACCAAATTTACTAAAATCAAGTTATTTTCTTCTTATTGTTAGTAAAGGAGGTCTTTTTTTCAAAACTTTATATTTACTTTTTGTAAAGTATATCAAATTCAGAATTGAAGTTTTATTTTTAGCAAAGCATGCATTGGACAGACTTTGCAGATTACTTGGATCTTTCTACATACCCACTGTGGTTGTTTGTTTGAGCAGCATGCAACTAATACATATTAGATAAATGTTGAATCCAAAAATGAAAAAAATATTTTCATGATACTAGAAAAAATATGATTTCTGGATTTTTTAGGACAAGATTGGTCCAGTTTTTATCCAGTAGATACATTTCAAACGTTTGACAACAAGGCAGGACATGCAAATATGTGTGCTTGAACTAAGTTAACCTTAACTTAATGATCAAGAAAACATTCGTAAAGAAACACAACATTCATACGAATGTTAATATAGAACATTATTTTAGAAAGGAGAGGGAATTAAAGTTTGGTTCTATAAAACCAAGGATGAACCAAGCAGGAGAATAAGGAAGACAACAGAAAGACAAAAAAAGCAGAGGCTGAGTAAATGGTTGTAACCAGATTAGGGGGACTAAAGATGAACCCTGAGGCTGAATAACCAGAACTGCTGCAAGTGAGTTTACAAAATGCACCACTGTTAGCAAGAGGCTTAACATATACTCTGAATGCTTTTGAAACCAACTTGCTTACTTGACATGTGTAGCTTACAGCTGTAGGCTAAACCTAAGGGAAAGAAAACAATGTTGGAGATACATCCACTCAAAGATAATATAGAAGATTTCCAAGTCAACTGAAAACTAGGGGCTTGACCACATTCTCACCATGATTAGCAAACGTTCCTGCAAAATGGGAATTCTTGAAATAAAAGTATCAACATTTTCTTTCACATTCATATCTTTATTTATTATCATATAAAACTTTAAAAATATGTCATAAATATATTTAATAACATAGGATGTATTTACAATCATATGTGAGGGTGTGTTATTCTCCATGTAACCTCTGTCATAGTAAATTAGCCATATGCCTGTGGATTTTATAGAGTATGCAACAATATAAAGGATTTCTTTGGTGACTTTTCAACTAAAATTCTATCTTATGATGTTTTACATCTGGGACAAACCAATAATTGACAACTTGTTTACATCAACACAATCAGATGATTGAAACAAACAATGAAGTATACATAATAAAATGAAGTAAGCTCCATCATCTTTAAGGAACAAATCATCCCATGTATAAGAACAAAAGGACATGTAAGAAGAAATGCTCTCAGGTGGGAATTTGAAAGTACTGGACTCATAGGAACATAAAAAATAGCTATACCAGAAGATCTCGAGCATTTTCAAGACATCTCTTATACAATATGACAATTATAAAGACGTATAGTGTGGGGCAAGTGTACTGTGCCACCAGACAGAAGAATTGGTAAGGTTGAAGCAGGTTCAAAACACAGGTAATTCTCATAATTGAGAATGGTAGGCATTGGAAATAGCTCTGAGCCAGGCTTTAACTGTCCTGGAACTGTCCTGGAACCATGAGACCCTGCTAAAAGGATCATGACAACTGATCTCAGGCATGTAGCATAAAAACCTACAGCTCTCTCTGCTAATGATCAAGGGTTGCTGTGGGAAGGTCTTTCTTATAAAAAGCCTGGCCTGGATCTCCCTGAGAAGGCCTATTCTCTTTCTGCCCCTCAGTAGTCTTGACACTCCCTGCGAACCAGACCAGAAACCTCCCTGATGGGAACCAATCCTGATTCCTCCTTGACCAAGGCTCAGCTATCCCTTCCAGCCTGGTGCTTATGGGTTTCAAAAGCCATGTGGGCCCCTTCAGACTCTCTGATCCCCACCTGTGTCCCCACCTGTGTATCAGGAGGAGCACATAGGCTCTCCTGTACTGACCTAATGTCATGCTCATCTGTCCCATCATGCTCCCTGACACGATGAAAAAGGGCTATCCCTCTGAAACTATAAGCAAGCTCCCACCTACGAACTTTCTTCTAGAATTTGCTTTGATCATGCAGTCTCCTCACATGAATAGAACAGGTACCCCCTAACATATCAAGTCAGGAGAAATACAGCATTGTAGATTGCTTGGAGGTCTTTGGACGATTCAGGTCTCTGTTGTGTTTTAGTAAATCTACAGACCCTCATTTTCCTCACCATGAGTTTATAACATAGTATAGCTCAGATAATAAGTTGTATGTGCCAATCATTTGATTTTAATATCACAGGGGTAACATGATGGCTTTGGTGTAGTGATTCTTCCTACTAATCATGACAGCCTGAATTTTATTCCCTGAAGTCTCAGAGAGAAAATCTATTCTTGCTTTTTGTCTTGAGACCTCGATTTGCATCTTTGCATCTCTCTTTCCCTCCCTCCTTCTTTCCCTCCCTCTCTCCCTCTCTCCATCCCTCTCTTCCTCTCTCCGTCTCTCTGTCCCTGTCTCTGTCTCTCTCTGTCTCTCTCTGTCTCTGTCTCTCTCTCTGTCTCTCTCTCTCTCTCTCTCTCTCTCTCTCTCTCTCTCTCTCTCTCAAACAAAACAGTTAAGAGTTATTATTGTATCTCTTGGAACATTTGTCTTATCAGGAGCAAAATCCCATGAAATTGCAATTTATTTATGTGGATGCTTTTGCCTGATTAGGATGCTGTGCTGAGGTCTCAGTGTTTTTGGCAGGCTTTTGTCATTCCCTCTGCAAAGAGCTTCTGCCTCTCCATGATTGTTTACTTCAGTCTCATCCAAACTCATTTGTAGCATGGTGAGTCTAACATACTGTTGAATATAAATAGTGAATTTTTTAGGGAGAGACTTTTCAAAGAAATTCAGAACACAGCTGCCACTGTCCAGAATTCCTGGATTTTTGTCCACTACTATTAGTAGGGTTTCTCTGTGTAATACATAACATCTAAGTACACAGAACCAGAAAGTTTACCTTATTCTAGAGTTTATACTATTTTACTACTTTCTTGGAAGTAATTGCTCCTTCACATGTTTCTAGAATTATAAGTAAATTAGAGCAGTGAGAAGGGTAGGTATCCTTTTCTTGTTCCAGGTCATAGAATGTTTTAGCTGTTTATTCACCATTCGGTGTGACAGTGTTCATAGGTTTGCTGTCCATGGTCTTCATTGTGCTGAGGAAGTCCATTCTCTACCAGTTCTCTAGAGCCATAGAGTACACTGCCACAATATTAAATGGAAAGACCGTGAAGATGGAATGATAGACTCACTAACCAGGTGAGTTTTGAAGAGGGCTACATGTTTCCCTTTGCTCTACCCTACTCGCATATAAAAAGCTGTGCTTCTCTCTGTGTAGGATGTAGCATTCATATGTGACCTTGGAGAAAGTGTCAGTTGTTATATTATTAGGCAGCAACTTGACAGGCCTTGAACTGGAATGGTTAAGAACTCAGAGGTAAGAGATTATTTTTTATCTTTTTCTTTATTCTTTTTTTTTAATTGGATATATTTATATTTACAATTCATTTCCCCTTTTCTGGTTCCCCACCCCCCAAAGGTCCCACATCCCCTTTTCCCTCCCCCTGCTCCCTCATTCACACCTTCCCACTTCCCTGTTCTTGTATTCCCCTACACTGATGCTTTGATCCTTTCCAGCACCAGTGTCCACTCCTTTCTCCTTGTCAGACATCATTTGGTATGTGAATTGTGTCTTTGGTGTTCCAAGATTCTAGGCTAATATCCACTTATCAGTGACAACATACCATGGGTATTCTTTTGAGACTGGGTTACCTCACTTAGTATAATGTTCTCCAGCTCCATCCATTTGTCTAAAAACTTCATGAATTCATTGTTTCTAATGGTTGAATAGTACTCCATTGTGTATATATACCACATTTTTTGTATTCATGCCTCCGTTGAGGGACACCTGGGTTCTTTCCACCTTCTGGCTATTATAAATAAGGCTGTGATGAACATAGTGGAGCATGTATCCTTATTGCATGCTGGGGAATCTTCTGGGTATATTCCCAGGAGTGGTATGGCTGGGTCCTATGGAATTAGCATGTCCAGTTTTCTGAGGAACCGCCATATTGATTTCCAGAGTGGTTGTACCAGCTTGCATTCCCACCAGCAGTGGAGGAGTGTTCCTCTTTCTCCACATCCTCGCCAACACCTGATGTCTCCTGAGTTTTTAATCTTAGCCATTCTGACTGGTGTGAGGTGAAATCTCAAGGTTGTTTTGATTTTCATTTCTCTAATGACTAATGATGTTGAACATTTTTTAAGGTGTTTCTCAGACATCCGAATTTCTTCAGGTGAAAAGTCTTTGTTTAACTCTGTACCCCAGTTTTGGATAGAGTTATTTGGTTTTCTGGGGTCTAACTTCTTGAGTTCTTTGTATACATTGGATATTAGCCCTCTGTCGAACGTGGGGTTAGTGAAGACCTTTTCCCAATTTGTTGGTTGCCAATTTGTCCTTTTAACAGTGTCTTTTGCCTTACAGAAACTTTGTAATTTTATGAGGTTCCATTTGTCTATTCTTGCTCTTAGAGCATAAGCAATATGCTCTAATATCAGGAATTTTCCCCCTGAGCTAATGTCTTCAAGGGTTTTCCCCAGTTTCTTTTCTATTAGTTTTAGTGTGTCTGGTTTTATGTGGAGGTCCTTGATCCACTTGGAGTTGAGCTTAGTGCAAGGAGATGAGTGGATCAATTATCATTCTTCTGCATGTTGACCACCAGTTGAGCCAGCACCATTTGTTGAAAAGGCTATCTTTTTTTCCACTGGATGTTTTCAGCTCCTTTGTCGAAGATCAATTGGCCATAGATGTGTGAGTTCAATTTTGGGTCTTCGATCCTATTCCATTGATCTGCCTCCCTGTCACTGTACCAATACCATGCAGGTTTTAACACTACTGCTCTGTAGTATTGCTTGAGGTCTGGGATATTGATTCCTCCAGAAGTTATTTTAGTGTTGATGATAGTTTTAGCTATCCTGGGTTTTTTGTTATTCCAGATGAGTTTGAGAACTCTTCTTTCTAACTCCATGAAGAACTGAGTTGGGATTTTGATGGGGTTTGCATTGAATCTGTATATTGCTTTTGGCAAGATTGCCATTTTAACTATATTAATCCTGCCAACCCATGAGCATGGAAGATTTGTCCATTTTCTGATGTCTTCTTCAATTTCCTTCTTCAGAGACCTGAAGTTTTTGTCATATAAATCTTTCACATGTTTAGTTAGAGTCACACCACGATACTTTATATTGTTTGTGGCTATTGTGAAGGGTGTCATTTCCCTAATTATTTTCTCGGCCTGCTTATCCTTTGTGTATAGGAAGGCTACTGATTTGCTTGAGTTGATATTATAACCAGCCACTTTGCTGAAGTTGTTTATCAGCTGTAGGAGTTCTCTGGTGGAGTTTTTTTGGGTCACTTAAATATACTATTATATCATGTCCGAATAGTGATAGTTTGACTTCTTCCTTTCTGATTTGTATCCCTTTGACTTCCCTCTGTTGTCGAATTGCTCTAGCTAGTATCTCAAGTACTATATTGAAGAGATATGGTGATGGGGGCAGCCTTGTCTAGTCCCTGATTTCAGTGGGATTGCTTCAAGTTTCTCTCTGTTTACCTTGATGTATGGCTATCGGTCTGCTGTAAATTGCTTTTACTATGTTTAGATATGTGCCTTGAATTTCTGTTCTTTCCAAGACCTTTATCATGAAAGGATGCTGAATTTTGTCAAATGTTTTTCAGTATCCAATGAGATGACCATGTGGTTTTTTTATTTGAGTTTGTTTATGTAGTGGATTATGTTGATGGATTTCTGTATATTGAACCATCCCTGCATCCCTGGGATGAAGCCAACTTGATCATGGAGAATTATCGCTTTGATGTGCTCTTGGATTCAGTTGGCACGTATTTTATTTAGTATTTTTGCATCGATATTCATAAGAGAAATTGGCCTGTAGTTCTCTTTCTTAGTTGGATCTTTGTGTGGTTTTGGTATCAGGGTAATTGTGGCTTCATAGAATGAGTTGTGCAGTGTTCCTTCTGTTTCTATTTTGTGGAATAGTTTGAAGAGTATTGGTATTAGGACTTCTTTGAAGGTCTGAAAGAATTCTGCACTAAAACCATCTGGTCCTGTACTTTTTTTGGTTGGAAGACCTTCTATGAACCCTTCTATTTCTTTGGGGTTTATGGGTCAGTTTAGACGATCTATTTGATCCTGGATTAATTTTGGTATTTGGTATCTGTCTAGGAAATTGTCCATTTCCTCCAGATTCTCCAGTTGTGTTGAGTATAGGCTTTTGTAGTAGGATCTGATGATTTTTTGAATTTCCTCAGTTTCTGTTTTTATATCTCCCTTTCCATTTCTAATTTTGTTAATTTGAATACTGTCTCTGTGCCCTTTGTTAAGTCTGGCTAGGGCTTTATCTATCTTGTTGATTTTCTCAAAGATCCAGCTCCTCGTTTTGTTGATTCTTTGTATGGTTCTCTTTGTTACAACTTGACTGATTTCAGCCCTGAGTTTGATGATTTCCTGTCTTCTAATCCTCCTTGGTGAAATAGCTTCTTTTTGTTCTAGAGCTTTCAGGTGCGCCATTAAATTGCTAGCATGTGCTCTGTACTGCTTCTTTTTGGAGACATTCAGGGCTATGAGCTTTCCTCTTAGCACTGCTTTCATTGTGTCCCATTGATTTGGGTATGTTGTGCCTTCATTTTCATTAAATTCTAAAAAATCTTTAATTTCTTTCTTTATTTCTTCCTTGACTAAGGTATCATTGAGTAGAATATTGTTCAGCCGCCAAGTGTATGAGGATTTTCTGTAGTTTTTGTTGCTATTGAAGAACACTCTTACTCCATGGTGATCCGATAGGAGGCATGGGATTAGTTTGATCTTTTTATATTTGTTGAGATCTGTCTTGTGACCAAATTATATGATCGATTTTGGAGAAGGTGCCATGAGGTGCTGAGAAAAAGGTATAGTCTTTTGCTTTAGGATGAAATGTTTTATATATATATATATATAAAATCCAATTGGTCCAATGTTTCAATGAGTTTCCCTGTTTAGTTTCTGTTTTCCTCATCGGTCCATTGAGGATAGTAGAGTGTGGAGGTCCCCCACAATTACGTGTTAGGTGCAATGTGTCCTTTGAGCTTTAGTAATGTTTCTTTTACGAATGAGGGTGCCCTTGCATTTGGAGTGTAGATGTGGAGAATTGTGAGTTCTTCTTGGTGACCTTCTGTGTCTCTTTTGATGACTTTGGGTTGAAAGTCAATTTTATCTGATATTAGAATGGCTATTCCAGCTCGCTTCCTGCGACCATTTGCTTGCAAAATTGTCTTCTAGCCTTTTACTCTAAGGTAGTGTTTGTCTTTGACTCTGAGTTGTGTTTCCTGTATGCAGCAAAATGTAGGGTCCTGTTTCTGTATTCAGTCTGTTACTCTATATCTTTTTATTGGGGAATTGAGTCCATTGATGTTAAGAGATATTAAGAAATAGTGATTATTTCTTCCTGTCATTTTTGATGTTATTTTTGTTTTTCAGTAGTTATCCTCCTCTGAGTTTGATGGAAGAAGGTTACTATCTTGCTTTCTCTTGGGTGCAGTTTCCCTCCTTGTATTGGAGTTTTCCTCCTATTATCCTTTGTAGAGCTGGGTTAGTGGCTTAAATTTGGTCCTGTCATGGAATATTTTGATTTCTCCATCAATGTTGATTGAGAGTTTTGCTGGGTATAGTAGTCTTGGCTGACATTTGTGTTCTCTTAGGGTCTGCATGAGGTCTGCCCTTTATATGTTACTTGGCCCTTTTCTCTTACTGCCTTTAATATTCTTTCTTTGTTTAGTACATTTGGGGTTTTGATTATTATGTGAAGAGAGGTATTTCTGTTCTTGTCCAGTCTGTTTGGAGTTCTGTAGGCTTCTTGTATATTCATGGGCATCTCTCTCTTTAGGTTGGGGAAGTTTTCTTCCATAATTTTGTTGAAGATATTTGCTGGCCCTTTAAGTTGTAGATCTTCACTCTCATCTATCCCTATAATCCTTAGGTTTGGTCTTCTCATTGTGTCCTGGATTTCCTGGATGTTTTGGGTCACAAGCCTTTTGCATTTTGTAGTTTCTTTGACTGTGGAGTAAATGGTCACTATGGTATCTTCAGCATCTGAGATTCTTACCTCTATCTCTTGTATTCTGTTGTTGATATTTGCATCTACGACCCCTGATTTCTTCCCAAGGTTTTCTATCTCCAAAGTTGCCTCCTTTTGTGATTTCTTAGTTGTTTCTACCTCTGTGTTCAGATCTTGGATGGTTTTGCTCAATTCCTTCATTTGTTTGTTTGTGTTTTCTTGCAATTCTTTAATAGAATTTTGTGTTTCCTCTTTCATGACTTCTACCCGTTGGTTCAAGTTCTCCTGCATTTCTTTAAGTGATTTTCTCATTTCCTCTTTATTGGCTTCTGTCTGTTGGTCCATATTCTCTTGGAGTTCTTTAAGTGATTGTTGTGTTTGCTTTGTAAGAGCTTCTACCCTATTGATGTTCCCCTGCATTTCTTTAAGAGATTTGTTTATATCTTTTTTGTGTTCCTCTAGCAGCATCATGACTAGTGCTTTTATACCCAACTCTTGCTTTTCTGGTGTGTTGGGGTATCCAGGACTTGCTTTGGTTGGCGAATTGGGTTTAGATGGTGCCATATTCCCTTGATTTCTGTTAGTAACGTTCCTACGTTTGCCTTTTGCCATCTGCTTATCTTTGGAGTTAGTTAGTCTTATTGTTACTGGTTGTAGTTTGAAGCTCCTGTGAGCCTGGCCTTTGGCGCTGCTGTAGTAGAGGGCATCCATGCTCCTGAACCCAGCTGTCAGTCGTCCGCAGGGACCTGAGGCTAGATAGATGATGGCCTAGCTGCAAGCCCAGAGAGCAGGACTCCAGAGGTCAGCAACAGCAGTGTCAAGGTGTAGGTGCCCAGATCTCCCGCTTAGCTCCTCTGGCTTTATGCACAGGCAAGATCCTGACAGGGTAGTCTATGCTAGGCTAGGTCTCAGTCCATGCACTTGAGCCCAGCCACCAGCTGTCCTCAGTGACATGAGGCAAGATGGCAGCCTCTCTGCAAGCCCAGCGAGCAGGTTCCCAGTGGTCAGTAACTGCCACTGCTGAGCTGTAGGTGAACAGATCTCCTGCCGAGCTCCTCTGGCTCTGGGTGCCAGCAAGAGCCTGATGGTGTAGTCTATGCTAATCTAAGTTAGGTCTCTGTCCACGCACCTGACCCCAGCTGCCAGTGGTCTGCAGTGTCCCGAGGCAAGATGGCGGCCTCACTGCAAGCCAGGCGAGCTGGTCCCCAGCAGTCAGCAACAGCTGCCAAGCTGTAGGTGCACAGACCTCCTCCGGGTGACCTGCTCTGGCTCTGGGCTCAGGCAAGAGCCTGACAGGGTAGTGGATTCTGGGCTAGGTCTCTGTCCACGCCCCTGACCCCAGCTGCCTGCAGTCGGTGGTGTCCCAAGGCAAGATGGCGGCCTTGCTGCAAGCCTGGCGAGCCAGTCCCCAGGGGTCAGCAACAGCTACCAAGCTGTAGGTGCACAGATCTCCTGCCAAGCTCCTCTGGCTCTGGGCGCCAGCAAGAGCCTGATGGGGTAGTCTATGCTTAGCTAAGCTAGGTCTCTGTCCAAGCACCTGACCCCAACCGCCAGCAGTCTGATGTGCCCCGAGGCAAGATAGCAGCCTTGCTGCAAGCCCGGCCTATTTTGAGATATATTTTGAATTAACTAACTTGAGGTATTCAACTGAATTATTTGCCAAAATTCTCATATTTTCACACTGTTACATCCTCTTTTCTTTGAATATATGTAACAAATGTATGATTGTATTGAGTCCTATAGAGTACTATCATCTTTCTTGATATTTCTCATCTTCAGTCTGGCACACTGTTTCTTGGCCAAAATTAAATTATGAAAAATGAATCTATGAAAATTCTCCATCAGTTTAACAATACTATTCAAAGACCAGACTAAAGAAATGCCGGCAGGACATTGAACTACAGCAAATTACTGACTACTTAATTACTTTTTTCTTTTTTCTTTTTTTCATAATTTGATTAGTCATATATTTTTATTTTTAAACCAGTTATTACAAATGTCACTATAAGCAGATCAGTATCTTTAAGAATGTCAATAACTTTCAAAACAAGAGTTGAATCCAAATTACATACCTGGCACAATGTAGCAAACTGTGATTTCCTGTCTCCACAGGTTGTTAGACTACCAAGTTGTTTGTTATTGTAACAAGTCTCAGGCAAGCCTTCCTAGAGCTTGGATTTTTATAGTTCATTTTTCCTGTGGTCTCACACAATTTGAGAGAGAATTCAACATGAGTCTGTCTGGCTAAAACGCAGAAGAAAAAATAGGGATTACCAGGACAGAGAAGTGGGAGAGGGTTGATTGGGGAACGGGCAGAGGGAAGAGAGCTGATGGGACTTATGGGGAGGGGGGGACCGGGAAAGAGAAAATCATTTGGAATGTACACAAAGAATATAGAAAATAAAAAAAAATACACTAAGTGTTGGTATCAGGACTCCTGAGACCTGTGACATCACATAGGTGACAGCAGGACCAAGGCAACAGGTACCATATTCCCAGAATCTAGTAGGCTCACCTTTACCTGAGACCACATCACCATCTATATATATGAGAGAAGCTCCCCCCTCACTTCCCCTCTTCTCTTTCCACTGCCACCTTTGCCCTTTCCCTTCTCAATAAACCTCACATGGAACTGTTTGGCGTGGTGTGTTCTTTCTGGAGCTGCTGCCGCCTCTGCTGTCCAGTGCCTACCCCAACACCAAGAGCCAAAATCTTTACATGTTCATTCATCCTGTAACCTGCAGTTTGAGACATAGAAGGCACTTCTTCCTGTATTCCATCAGTCTGAGCAGAGGCCAGGTGTCTGTCTTGGTGTCTATTGTCTCTTTTTCACTTTTTTAGGGGTCACAACCTTCAAATATCAACAGCATCTTGTGAAGATTGTTGACCCACCCTATTGGGTTCTTCAGAGTCCTGTGAACAAACAACAATATCCACACCTTCAGTTTATAATTAGTGAGTTTATTATGTATACAACAAGCTAAAGTAAAAGAGTAGGTAGAAGAAGAAGAAAAAAAAGAACAAAACATCATTTTCAAATATCCAGGGGGAATGGACAGTAATCCAGGGGAAGTCCTGCAGAGGCAGTCAACTGGAATTTCCAATAGAGTACAGGACAGAGGAGAGTTAACAGTTGGTGGGGCTTCCAGATAAAAGAATAAATAGCAACAGAGAGAGAGAGAGAGAGAGAGAGAGAGAGAGAGAGAGAGAGAGAGAGAGAGAGAACCATCAGTCTGGTCGCTCACAACAGGCAGCAGGAACTGTTTGTGGAAACCACAGTTTTCAGTTGAGCATTCCAACCCATGACTGGGCTCCCATGGCTGAATTTCTCGCTTCTCTTTCCCATTTTATGTCCCAGGATAAACAATTATAATATCTGTTAGAAATGGTCACCTTCTAGCTCTTTTGAAGGACACAGTATTTTCACACTTGGGCTGGTTTTGCTGGTTCCTCCTTCCTGTCACAGAGTTAGAGAGGCAAGCCCACCCCTAGACAAGGTTCTTGGGAGGACATTTTGGGACCGGCTTACTTTGGGTTTGAAATGGGACAAGGGGACAATTCTGCTTCCAGACTGATCTTCTCAGTGGGCTTCCTTAGCACTGGACAGTTCACCATTGTGCTGTATATTATATGCCTTAAGCTTTATTTAGGAAGATGATCAAACAGGAAGGGCAATATAGAAACTTAGAGACAGAAACATAGCAGGCTGTCCATGTTGAAAGGTGGGCTCTCTGGGCATGTGCTCTTGACTGCTGGCAGGGTGGGCAGTGGGGGTAACAGAAAGGATTATATTAACAAAACAGTGTGTTTACACAGTCATTCTTTGTTTATAACCTCCATTGAGAAAAATTCTTTTTAAAGACTTTTCAAATTGCTTTCTTCTGTGACTCCAAGATTTTTGAAGTTGTTCTTTCTCTTTGTTCACCATGGGTTTGATGGGTTTTCCTTCTTTTTCCTTTTTCTTGGTGGGTCTTGTAGTTCTTTTCTTTTAGGGTCCATCCCCAGCAGCACCTGCTCTGCCTCTAGTTCTTGGATCTTCCAAGGTTTCCTTCAAATTCAAACTCCCTGGGAGTGAATCACAGTCTATTCTCACTCCTGATACTCTTCACATAGATGCCTTGCTTAAGTCTCTCCTCATAGAGTCCACCCAGCATTGCCACATCTCACAGGAAGCTCAAGAGTTTAAAATTCAAATTTTCTTCTTTGGGAATTCTCTTTTTCTTACTCTTTGGGAAGAAGCGTTCTACACATAGTCCCAGGAATTCGTTTTTTTCCAGATTGTTATCATTGGGATTTTTTATTCAATATATTCTTTATTTATATTTCAGATGATTTCCCCTTTCCTGGCTCCCTGGCCCCCAAAAGTCCCATATGCCCTTTACCCTCCCCCTGTTCCCTCATCCACCCCTTCCTACTTCCCTGTTCTGGTATTCCCCTACACTGGAGCATTGAGCCTTTCCAGAACCAGGGGCCACTCCTTCCTTCTTCTTGGACATCATTTGGTATGTGGATTGTGTCTTTGGTGTCCCAAGATTCTAGGCTAATATCCACTTATCAGTGAGTGCTTACCATGGGTATTCTTTTGAGACTGGGTTACCTCACTTAGTATGATGTTCTCCAGCTCCATCCATTTGTCTAAGAATTTCATGAATTCATTGTTTCTAATGGTTGAATAGTACTCCATTGTGTTTATATACCACATTTTTGTATCCATTCCTCCATTAAGGGACAAGTGGGTTCTTCCTGGTAATTATAAATAGGGTTGCTATGAATATAGTGGAGCATGTATCCTTATTATATGCTGGGGAATCCTCTGCGTATATGCCCAGGAGTGGTGTGGCAGGGTCCTCCGGAAGTATCCTGTCCAGTTTTCTGAGGAAACACCAGACTGATTTCCAGAGTGGTTGTACCAACTTGCAATCCCACCAGCAGTGAAGGAGTGTTCCTCTTTCTCCACATCCTCGCCAACACCTGCTGTCTCCTGAGTTTTTAATCTTAGCCATTCTGACTGGTGTGAGGTGGAATCTCAGGGTTGTTTTGATTTGCATTTCCCTAATGACTAATGATGTTGAACATTTCTTAAGGTGCTTCTCAGCCATCCGAAGTTCTTCAGGTGAAAACAGCCCCGGGATTTTAATGTTCCATATTAAGTAGTTTCCATGACTGTCTCTCTTTTTCTTTACTTTTCTACTATCTTTTCCCCATGGTAGAAGTATTCTTAACACCTGAGGTATCTCATCCTGCTACACTTCCTGCCTATGCTCTGCCTCTACACATACACCACCCAGATCGTCTCATGTCTCCCGACTCCTATGCTGTTCTTTTGTCCATGATGCCCAGATTTGCTTGTTCCCCTTACTTCTCTGTTAATCAGTCGATATTCCACCTGGGCTGCTCTTAACTCCAGCGGGCCACACTTTCTTTACTCCTAACACATGGTGTCTCCTCCCTCTTCCTCCTGTACCTTCTTCCTCTCCCCTCGTGGTTCCTTTCTGATCGCATTTAATTTCTTAATGTTGGTAGGAATTATGCTATTCCCGTAATTCATAGTACACCCTCCCTTCAAAACTTTGGGAAATTTTAAAACACAAAATAAAAAGCATAAGAATAACATAGTGAAAGATACACATTCGTAAAATAAATAAAATCCATAAAATATGGTAAGGATGGATTTGCTCTTTCAGAGACAGTGTGTAACTGTTTTTGTTAATGAAAATGTTGACATTTTTTCTGAACTCTGGGAACTATGCAGGAGGTTTCCAGCTGGGGGGGGGTGTTGCATGACAACAAGAAACAGTGTCTTCAAGACACTCCTGGAACTTACAGAAACTAAGGCAGTAAGTGCAGGCTGTGCACAGGGCTTAGCCGAACAAGGAAAGGACCTGAGAGGGAGATGGAGACATGAGCTCCCATCCCTAACTAGAGTTCTTCAATTAACAATCCCTTGGAAAGGTAAAATTATTTTTCTTCAATGGAATCTGACTGAGTACATAAACTCCACTTCAGACCACATGACCAGCAGCAAATGACCCACATGAAACAAACTCAGTGGCGTATTTGTAGATAATATTTTCTTTTTTGTCTCACATTGTTTTGTTTGGTAACTTTTATATTATCTTACTGGTTTGCTTGTATATTATTGTTTTCAATTTTATTTTTGTTTAAATGAATTTTATTTATTTTGTGTGTGTGTGTGTCTATTTGACCACATTATCCTTATGGCTTTCGTTTTTATTATTATATTTTTTAAAATTTGCCTTATTTTTGTGGGAATCGGTGGTCTTAGAATTGGATGAGGAGAAAAAGGAGGATCTGGGAGAAGATGAGGGTGAAGAAGCCATGATCTGGATGTATTGTATGGGAAGATATTTTCAATAAAATGGGATAAAAAACCAAAGTGTTAGTTTTAATTGTTTGATTTTAATGCATAAATATCAATATTTTCTAAATGTTTTACTTGTGCTCAGGCCTTATATCTATGACATATTAATTTGGCCATTTTTATTTAATAAGTATTTCATTAAAATCAAATATTGATAAAATTTCTGAGATTTCTCTGGAAGCTACTAATTAATTACACAAAAGAACATGCAGAGTGTACACTGGAGACTGCCTGCAACTTCCGGCTTACCCAAGTGACCAGTGTCTTGATCACTGGCTCCTATGAAGTGACAACATGTGTCTCCTGTTACCCTAGGTTGAGGAGAAAACAAGTTGATTCCCGGGGACATTTCCTTCAAAACGGCATCAGCTAAGTCTGATCACTGGGGAAACAAGAAAAGAATCCTACACACTGAGGAATAATGTCTGAGTCTTTCCAGATGCCCATACGAAAAATGCCAAGGTGAAGAAGAAATGAGAAGAAATGCCATCACTTTGTAGATTAACAGGCTCTTCAGCAAAGTGAAACTTGCAGTGCTTACCTTGGACCAGGAAAAATAAACAGGACAATACATCTGGGATGCTTGCCACAGTCAGAATGTCACTCTGCATAAAATGGAAGTCCAGAAAACAATAGATCAAATGAAAGATGGTTAGTTTTGATATATTAATGTACCACGGCAGAGACTTTCTTAGCTAATTCCCACAAGGCAAATGTAGGCCTTGTTGTTTTTCTATGTTCAGCAACATTAAGGTAAATAAATCTGACATCATAAATGTTCCTAAACACAAAGAAACTCATTTATTTCTTTTCAATCTATATCTAGTTCTCATATGAAGTACATGTTTCTCTAAGAGAAATTCATGACTAAGATATAATTTCCAAATTAAGTTTAATTAAATATATCAATATTATTGATAGAGATTATAAGTAAATATTAATGGTAAAACCTAATATTAGCATTTATCATTAAGCATTTTGAACAAAATATCTGATGACATAGCATATACTCTTATACTAAAAGAGACTTTGTGCATGTCCTTCTCTTTCTTTTTATGGGACTGTAATATGTCAGCTTCACTTTGCAATCAATGGGAGAGAAATCAGAAGAGACTAGTGAAAGTTATTCAAACCACAGAATGCTGAGTAAGCTAAAGGAACAGCAAAAGCAGCTCTGAGATAGACTGAGTTTCAGACAGTGAAAAACTCACTTGAAAAAAATATTTAATAATATTTGGCTTTTCTTATGCCTGGGAAAATGTTGGTGTTATGAGAAATTTACTTGCATCAAAGGATGGGGTCAAAAAGGGGGATTTGGCCATTTTTATTTAATAAGTATTTCATTAAAATCAAATATTTATAAAATTTCTGAGATTTCTCCGGAAGCCACTAATTAATTACACAAATGAAAATAAAGAGTGTACACTGGAGACTGCCTGCAACTTCCGGCTTACCCAAGTGACCAGTGTCTTGATCACTGGCTCTTATGAAGTGACAACATGTGTCTCCTGTTACGCTAGGTTGAGGAGAAAACAACTTGGTTCCCGGGGACATTTCTGTCAAAACGGCATCAGCTAAGTCTGATCACTGGGGAAACAAGAAAAGAACCCTACACACTGAGAAATAATGTCTGAGTCTTTCCAGATGCCCATACGAAAAATGCCAAGGTGAAGAAGAAATGAGAAGAAATGCCATCACTTTGTAGATTAACAAATAGATAGAATCTTGATAGAAGATAAATATTAGAGAGAGACGTAAATCTAACCATTTAAACAGTTACCTAGTTTGACATTCAAGCGTTCTTAGCCTTCTAGTGAACACGATGGTAGTGTGACTCCTATATTCATCTTCCACCTCATGCTTATCCTTCAATCATTGTGTGTATTGATCTAATTTCTCTTTCTGAAGAAACTATCATTTCTGAGATAGGTATTTGTGCCTCCATGATAAAACTAACAATTTTATAGATACACATTTTCTCTACTTCTACTGAGAATTTGCTCACAAATATCCTCATGAGGACATTCCCTCAGTTTTGATTTTGTTTTTCTTAAATATACTTATAGCATTATTTTTGAGGTTATAACATAATTACACTATTTCCCCCTTTCTCCTCCACTCTGCAATGCCCCACATACACTGACTTGCTGTCTTTCAGGTCCACGGCCTCTATTTCCTGAATTGTTTGTACATTCCTATGTATATGCATAACATATATTCTGTATAAAATCTGCTTAGTACATACCTGGATATTCGTAACTAAAACCTGCTCAGTCTGTATAATACATCTTGTATATATGTTTCAGACTTGGCCATTGGTATTGGGTAACTAATTGGACTACTTTATTTATGTGTCCTGATAATGTATTTACGAACTGTGCTTGGAACCAAAATTGTAAGGAGGCTTGGCTAGGAGAAAAAGTTAAATTGAGTTACATTTCTTCTTACATAGGAACACCATGCTCTTATGAGGTGAGTTTGGACAGGGTAGCAGAGGCTACCTGCTCGTGAAGTGCAGCTGCGTTCACTGATACTGGCAGTGGGGTGAATCATTCCTTGAGGGCTTATATGATTTAGGCACGTGCACAGACATCATAGGATATCTTTCTTCATTCTGCATACTCTAAAAGCATTAATATCTCTTCCTAACCAACAATTCCTCGAATAAACAAAACTACTGCTCACACAGTTATGTCTGAGTTCACTGCTAATATTAATGCTCATGTCAACTCTACCATCTCTTCAGGTACTGTACTGAGCTTGATTGCTATGGGAACAAAGCCTTAACATCTAAGTCATGGTCAAAACATCAAATACCAGGAAGAAGTTACAGTGCTTATATTTATTGAAATAATTGAAAAAATGTGAAGGTCTCATCATGATATCAACTGATGTTTCTATGTCTAGTTTATTAATAGGAACTCTGTCCTCCTGTTGATCAATAGAACTCAACTTTGCCAAGATGGTGGCTCCTCTTATTATTTACTGCTTCCTAGATAGAAGTGTTGTTGACTGCTCAAATAAGAGATATAGTTTATTGTTCAAAGATATTCTTCAGTCTTTCCCCTTAAGAAAAGAGGTATAATTCAGGACCAGGTGCTATACCTATGTATGTATACAGAGACATTGCAAAAACAAGAATATTTTCCTTTGAATTGTTACAAATATTAAAAATGGGACCCAACTGCTTTGAAACCTTATAAGATATAAGAGTTTCCCACTCAGTTCATTACTTCCTCAAAAACTTGGAAAGTCTTCATGTTATTAATGTTTGCTGAATCTTCTGGTGAAAATTGAAATTACTGCCTAAGAATTTTTGTTCACTAATGTATAAATATGTGTTTTTTTTAGTATATAGTATTATAGTATTATTATCTGTACTGGCTGGTTTTGTTTGTCAACTTGACACAGGCTGGAGTTATTATAGGAAAAGGAGCTTCAGTTGGGGAAGCGCCTCCATGAGATCCAGCTGTGGGGCATTTTCTCAATTAGTGATCAAGGGTGGGAGGGCCCCTTGTGGGCGGTGCCATCTCTGGGCTGGTATTCTTGGGTTCTATAAGAGAGCAGGCTGAACAAGCCAGGGGAAGCAAGCCAGTAAGCAACATCCCTCCATGGCCTCTACATCAGCTCCTGCTTCCTGACCTGCTTGAGTTCCAGTCCCAACTTCCTTTGGTAATGAACAGCTGTGTGGAAGTGTAAGCTCAATAATCCCTTCCTTCCCCAACTTGCTTCTTGGTCATGATGTTTGTGCAGGAATAGAAACCCTAACTATGACATTACCTCATAATCAGACAGGTTGTTGGATCAATGAGGTAAGAATTCTGATTCTACTCAGACCTTTAGCCTCTGTCATGAGTACATAGTGCAAAAGACAGAGATAGAACCTAAAGCAGTGTCAATTTGTGTGACTATGACTTTTGTGATTTATGTCTAGTGCTCACCTTCATATCATAAGCATTAAACCAATGAGTTCAGTATAATAACACTGTTGCAGTTAATGTAACTCAATGAATAATTTCTTATAATTCATTATTTTAGAGCACTAGTAATATGTTTCCTGAGATGTGTGAATATATGTTATAAGTTACTTCAAACTTTGTATCTATTCTCTTATACTAATACATATATTTCTTCTACATATGGTCTCACTCCATTACTATCTTTCACATCTTTTGCTTGCATTCCTCTTGAGTAGTTCAACCAGAGGTTATGTGTATCTTTCAAACTTCACCTTCATATATGCACAAGAGTTACGCACAAGAGATTTCTCAGGCATACTGCTTAAAAGTCGACTCATTGGGAGAATATTGTTGTTGTATTTGAAGGTGCTCACGATGAAAGATCTAGCCCTCTATTATTTACATTGACTCCATTTTAAAGGGCTTGTTTTTAAATGAAGACATGTCTTTTAGAATATGATTTTACAAGAGTCATCATAGTAATTGCATGCTTATTTAAAATGACTGGTAATTGTGAGTCTTAACCATGTCATTCCTGCCTAGAGCAGCATATAACACCAGCCCTGTTTGACAGAAATGTAGTACATCTACCATATGATAGATTGTTAGTATGTCTGCTTGGTTTAATCCCTTTGTGAACCTTAGAAGACTCAGCTTCTGATAAAAGTCATACACACTGGAATTCCTTGTAGCAGTTTTCTATCTTTATTAGGTCCCATCGACATAGTAGACACTATTTATTAATACTTATTGTTATTGTTACTACTTGCCTAGGAAAGTAGGGAAATGAATTTTGATTTTTTCACTTGACATAAAATCTGTATGTTATATCCTTCATAAATATTTCCTAAACCACATGGTGAATTGTATGACTGAAGAAGAAAGGCTACTTGCACCGTGCCCTGTATGTACTGTGAAATCGTTACTTTTTGGAGACATGTTATAAATCATCTGGAACATTAGTCCTATGTGTAAAATATGTTGCCTCTGGAAAATGATGAGTATTACCCCACAGCATCATTCATGTGTCATGATTGAATGTACTAGATGCAATAAATATTGCTATATAATTTTTTATTATTTTCATAATACACAGTGTCCCCCACCTCACTCCGTTACCCAATTCACTAGTACATAACTTTTCAGTTTTGTTTTGCTGCTTGGCATAACTATGAAGACTGAACACCAGGGCTACATAGTTGCTAAATGCCATCCTGCCTATTAAAATGGTCATTCAAGTGTATCAGCCCCACTTAATTTAAGTTGTTATTTCTTCATGATTTTAAGTGTCAACTAAATCATATTATGCCATTAATTAAGATCCTTCCTAGAATGTGAATTCATATCCTAGGACAGTGCATTGATTTCTGTTAAGCTTCATGTCTTGCCTTAATTAAATGTTTGAAGAGTTTGTTTGTATGCATGTTTTTCAGTCACATGAGTCCAGGAAACTTCTTTGAATCAATACTTTTGCTTCCCTAATAAACCTATTTGTGTCATTATGAAATTTAAGCTGAATATAAATACAGCTTTCAAGAGAAAGAATAAGAACAAGCAGGAGATATTTTTATTTTGGAGATACAGATATTACATTCTAGTCTTGAAAGATGCTTATCACTTGTTTCAGGAAGCAGGCCATTTGGTAGATGTGAAATTCTTTGAAGAAAATGAAGTATCAAAAATGGATGTAGTCTTCTTCCAAGATTTCTCCAAAACACTCTTCAGGTACATTTAAAACTTCCCTATAATTAGCATAAAAACTTGACTTCTTTGAAAATTGAGTGGTTGTCCACAGTCAGCCATTCTGATCATCAGATCATACCATGGATATCATCCTCCCTTGAGCTGACCACAAAAGGATAGTAAGACAATGCTCACTAACTTTGGCCACTGCAGATAATTCAATAATTTGTTTTTAATGATGCAGTTATCTCCTGTTTTAGACTCAGACAGATATGGACTGCCAGAACTAGGTCAGATGAAGCAGGCATGGAGATCCATGTTTTGGCACCAAATTTGTACTTTGTGTTAATAAGTTTGAAGAAAGGAGAAGGATGAAAATTGTGTATACAAGAGTAGAAACCAGACTGTGTCCCAAGAAGCCACGACAGAAACTGATAGTGCCTTTGAAACCAGTTCTGCCTATTGCAAGGTCCAAACGTAGGAGAACATGACTCTCACACCTGTGCTTCATTTGAAGAGGACTCAGTGATAAAGTCTTTGCTAATGTATTTCTGTGAGTGTGATATGACTAAGGAAAAAGAAACTCTTCTATTTAGTTAAAATTTATAAGAGAAATCAAGCTTGAAGAGAAAGCTCCTAGCATAAGTGCACGTAGGTTCTTATAGAGAAAGTGTTTGGTTCTTGGCACCCACATTAGGAAGCTCAAAACTGCCTGTGAGCAGTTCTAGGGGATCCAACGCCTCGTAATCACTTCTCTAGGTACCATATTCACATATACATAACAACACGGAGAGTACACACACACACACACACACACACACATACACACACACACACACACACACACACACACTTATAAATAAATAAAAATAAAAGTTTAAAAATCACAAACAAAATTTCTAATTCCACATTAAGCAAAAGTGAGAAGAGTATTTCTTATATAAAACTCCTTCAATAGCATTTATAATCTATGTGAGTCTCAGTGGAGAAAAAAATTGCTTTAGAACTCAATTTCAGAAATAAAGGGGAAACAATATTTATTCTTCAAATCAGGCCATGAACGTCTTACTCTGAATAAAGACTCAGCACAGCACCTGAAATTTAAAAGTAATTAAAAATGGTCTTTCATTAAACCTAGCTCTCTGGAATTTATTAGAAGGTTGTGAGTTTTGCAGAACAATTTTAAGCAGCAACTTGGATTATAAAGCTAATTTACATCCAGCAACTTTTCAGTTGTAAAACTAATTTATAGTCAGCAATTTTGGGTACATACCTGAAGATATAACTTTCCTTTTCAAATATTAAAATATATGTGACCGTATTTATTTGAAATAAAATATCTCATAATGTGGAAAATGATTTATAGTAGAAATAAAAGTCAGCTTCAGTTCAGGCAATAAGGGCATAATGAATTTAATTTTATCATTCTTGTGGGAATAAAATGTGTACAGGGGTTGTAATTTTAGATATCCTTCAATTCTGTAGCAGATATTTGGATACAAATTCAGCTTCTTCATGAATTAGAATAAATAAGCAAATATGAATGTACTAAAAGGTTATGTATATATATTCACATCTCTCTGTATATGTATACATATACAGAGAGATGGAAAAATAGCAGTCAACTACTTTAAAAGAAGGTAAAATTGGATGAAAATAAAAGGAATTAACATGATACATAGATTTATTAGTTATCTTTATTCTGTAACTTAATACCTAAGAAGAAACAAGTTAAAGGGAAACAAAGAAAGCATCATAGAGGAAAGCATTATAACTTACAGCCATGGTAACAAGACCATGAGATGCTTTTTCAATTCTCTCTGGGTCAGAAAATTGAAATCAGACAGAAAGGGAATGGGTCTGTTGTATGAAAATCAGGGCCATCTGTCTAAAGATTGACTTCCTCCAACTAAACTCCATGTCTGGAAAGTTCTGCAAACACATAAAACACTACCACCAGCTGAAGACCAAGTGTTCAAAGATATGAAAATGTGGGTATTTGTATTTTAATACAAATAATATTCTGCTCCTGAATGCTACAGCTATAATGGCACCTATTATAAAATGTTTGCAATCTATATTTTAAAAGCCCAAGTCTTAGAGTTCCAATTCTGTTTACAATTCCCTGCACTAGCAAGAAACCCCAGCAGACAAAGATAATTGTTGCCAGTGCCACTCCTGACAAATAGAGCTGGAGCTCCTTGACCCAAGTAGAAGGTTGAGAGAGTTGATTTCTCCACGTAATCATCTGACCTGCACATGCATGTTGTGGTACACACACACAGACACACACACAGACACACACACACACAGAGAGACACACACACACTCACACACACACACACACTCACTCTCACACACACACAAAGTACACACAGGCACACAGAGTGCATATGTAGTATACACACACAATGTACACACACACAAATAAATATATAAAGCTTCTCTTTAAAAATCTAAACTATTCTTTGAGAATCTATACAAATACACAGCTTAGAGTTCCTGTAAACCTGAAACATGTTTCATATATCTAATGTTCAATGACATAGAGTAAATAGTGTCACACTCAAAAGGGAGAATGGAAAATATACCAAGGAAAGATTGGGCTACCATCCATTATAGTTATTTTCAGGTTGCTATGACAAACTGCTTGAGGCAAACTACTAAACAAAGGATCTATTTTGGCTCACAGTTTATTGGTACAGATAATCATAGTGTGAAGCCATGCAGCAAGACTTTGAGGCAGCCGGAGTAAGGAAGCAGAACATGTTGGATACGCATGGTCGGCTTGCTTTATCGTGTTAAGCCAGTCAGTAGGGGACTCCAGTCTATAAACAAATGTCCCACATTCATCATTTACCTTCTAACCTCATGTAAACCATCCAGAAATGCCCTCACAATTATGATGTGGACTTTCTTCTTTTAAGCAAGATCCTGAGCAGCTGACAATAAATCGATACTGTGACATAAACAAAAATGAACTCTTGCAGCATAAACACTTCACACCACAGTTATATGTCTGACATCTAGGATGCATGGTGACATCATGATGTTTGGATGGGTTTGATTACCCTCCTTTCCAGTTTTGTGGCCTCTCTCTTTGCACCACTCAGTGTGTGTAGCTTTCCTTTTTGAATATCTAACATCCCAGACATTTGCAATATCTCCGTGTCTTCATTGTAACTTAAACTTCACAATTACATCTATGAGCACAGTTATTAGGAATCCCTCTCCATATTGTCTGACTTTAGTAGTTTTATGAAACCTAAGCAAAAGCTTCTTTGATACCCTCACTATTTTGCTTGCATGCTCAAACAAGCAAAACAATATAGAAAATGCATCAAGTCAAACTAGAGTCTGTCTTCCTTCTGTGACAAAAGATGTGTCTGATCTTTCTTGACTGAACCTGGGAAGATGCTTCCCCAGTTAGCCTTCTCCCAGAAGGAGATTGAAAATCTCTGGTTTCAGGCATCCTCCTTTCAAATGACTTCACATTGTTATCTCAATAACTGCAGCTATCAATCATTTGCTACCGCTGGAATATTATGTGCTTAAATTTTTCTCAACCAGCTTAAAGATGGCTTAAAAATATATAGGGTTATACTTTGTTACAACATACCTCATTTTTCAGGACCAAGTCTCTATGTTAGCTCCTGCATTGTTGCAGTGACGGAAGCCCCAACTAGAAGCATCTTACCTGTGTAAGGATTTGTATTGATCCACAGTTGGAAGGTACATTTTCTACTGGTACGGTAGCCATCGTGATGTGAAGAGCTGGAAGCTGTGATGCTAGCAATGTAAAACCCCCTGCTCATAGTGTGGTCAGCTAGGAATAAGAAGGAACAGAATGTGGATGTGGAAGCCCCAACCCTAGTTTTTACAGTTGTTACCTACATTCACAAGGTTCTACCAAACAGAGCTACCAGCTATGGACCATGTAGTTGCAGACATGAGTTTGTAAGTGACATTTTACTTTCAAGGCTCAACCATGATAAATATAGTGAAATGGAATGTATAAGTATTAATATATTATAATACAACCTAACTTTTATAAGCGAATTTATTAAAAATCTGCTCTAATCTTAACTTTAGTAAATGAAATTTATTCCTCTTGGAAGCATTTTTTCCTCTTGATATTTTCTTTGTAGAGAGATCATCTTGTGTATTGCAAGGATGCTTCACTTGTCAATTAAAATGTTTATGGCCTACAGGTTAGGCAGGAAATAGAGGGGGTGGGCATCAGGAGCTAAAAGTATTCTTGGGGAGAAGGAGGCAGGAGACAGACACAATGATGCATGGTACCTGAGGATAGGTATCCAGTCACATGGCAAAATGTAGGTTATAATAAATTGGTATCTTTAGTAATAGTCTAGTCAGTGTAGAGCCTACTTATATGGCCAAGGTATTTGTACGTATAATTTGAGTCTGACTCACATGTGGGAGCATGGGGCTGGGAGCCAAAACTGGTCTTAACTATAACATTTCTTGACATGAAAAATATAAAATTTTATGTCAATTATCAAAAATAACTTAGGATCCAGTTTTGTAGACCCAGAACAGAGAAATTGTGTGTGTGTGTGGGGGGATGATTGGGGAATGGTTGGGGGGGAGAGGAATTATGGGACGTATGGTGGGGAGGAACTGGGAAAGGGGAAAGCCTTTGGAATGTAAGCATAGAATATAGAAAATAAAAATTAAAAAAGAAAAAAATAACTTAGGATAAACATTAGCGAGATTTGATCAAGCCATGATGGTTTATATGGTGGCATAGGAGCCTGATTTCTCAGTCTTTTGCCTTAATTTGTAAGTTTATATCTTGTTATGAAGATATGAGACTATAGTTACTTCTCTGAATTCAAACAACTAGCTAACATAGATACCTGCCCTAATTGCTAGGTAAATTTAGGATGTACTATTTTTGATAAATCTTGCTTTAGGTCATCCCTCTGAGTGATTAGGTATCACTTATCTTGCATTCATGTTTATATTATTTCTATACACTTGAATCTGTAAAATTTCCCTGTGTACTTACAGGGGTCAACCAGATTGCCATTACGACATATTCTGGTTTATAGGCCCAGTCAATGAAATATCGCATTTTTCTACCTCTGTAGAAAGTACTTTTTGGGCAGCAAAATATTTTGCTTTCAATTCTGTTTCTTCATCCATACATTTCCAAACAGTTGTCGTTAAAATTAAAGCAAATAAAAATTTTAACTTCATGTATTCTGTAGATGTAGGCTAAGATCTCTCTCTCTCTCTCTCTCTCTCTCTCTCTCTCTCTCTCTCACACACACACACACACACACACACACACACACACACACATATATTAATACTAATGTGCCACATACATAGAGCATGAGTTGGCTGTCAACAATTTTACTTCTCATATATAGAAGCAAATATAAAAGACTTTTGCCAGCAAGGTGTGGCCAAAAAGAATACTTTGTAGCAAGTTTATATGACATTTACAGAGGTCATTCTCCTGAGTTTACTTATTGTGACTGTTGGGTTTTTCATACACTTGAGACTTGGTAGGACAACTCCAGAATTCCCTGCTTATTTTGTACCTAATAAATATGTTTGACTGCATAAACAATAGTTTAGTTAACAAGAAAGGTGAAGGATGCAGTAGAGAGTATCTCATAAAACTAGTGGACTATTCAATATCAACCCTCCTAATTTCATAATAACGGGACTCTTTATTAAATCAATGTTTTCCTAGTAATCTCACATACTGCATGATACAGCTCAGATTCTATCCACATTATTGAAGAAAATTACAAGGATGCCATCAGCCCAGGTCTCATGTAGCTCCACACTTTTATGCTCAGAGCTTCCTGTTTGGGTGTTTTTACTTGCTTCACACATTTGTATGATTCCATAATACATCTAAAATATTTCATGGAACAACAAAGAAAACACCAAATTCATACTGTTCCCTAAATCTCTGCCCTTGACTTCTCCAATTGAGCTCAAGGTACACACTCTTCTGTGTAGGTGGATTTTTTAAAATACCCACCACTCCGTAGTAAGTTCTTCATCATCATGATTTTTTAATAGCTTTCTTGTGAGCAAGACACTGCCATTGGCTTAATATTCCTTAATCTCCTGCTACTCTGCTTATGAAGCTTTTTACTCCTCTTCTCCAGTTGTAGGAAGCATTCTGTGTCTCCTAACATGGTGAAGTAGTATTCCTTTATGTCTTGCTCATGCATTCTAAAGGTTTCATATTATTTTACAGAATATCTCAGTGTTTTCTTTGCCCCCCCCCAGTGAGCAGAAAGATGTGACAAATTCAGCCAATTAATCTGTTTAAGCTACAGTGCTCTCCTGTTCTCCAACTTATCCTTTGAATTCAAAATAATAGTACACCATATCTGTAATTTCCTATTCAGTGTGTGTGTGTGTGTGTGTGTGTGTGTGTGTGTGTGTGTGTGTTTGGGTAAAATAGAAATTAGGAAAGACCAGAATCCATGATACCTTAGAAAATGATTTTGAATTAAAGTAACATTAAGGACATGCAAGTATTTTACTTGCATGAAAAATGGAGTCGCAGATCAAAGAAAATTGAAATCTAGGCTGAATAAGAACTCCTAGGAAGAGTAAAGTAGAGGTTTTGGCAGAAGCAAATGCAGCAGGTTTTGCATGTGAATGTGGCTCAGCTCATCTAAAGTAAAAGGAGTCAGCTGTTTGTCACAGAGCAATCAGCAGACAAGACTGCGGAGTGCTTCCCCAGGCTAGTTCTTAATAAAGGATGGCTAAATGAATTGACCAATTTGTGTTCTACATGCAAGTGTGTAGGCAGATACGATAGATATAACATCAGCATTAAGGAGAAAAGCTCCCAAAGCTGGATTCTCAGTAAGCACACTGAAGGTAAAAGAAAAAAATTACTTTTAGCATCATGAAATAAAATTTTTTTTCCATTCATATCAAAGGCATTGTGCCCATCTAAGTAAATTAAATAAGTGCTGATATATAACAGTTAATTTATAATTTAATGATAAAATGGTAAAAATCCCATGAATACATATTAATAAAATAATAATTGCATCCTACCTCATTTAGTTATTGCATGCTTACTGTTAGAAAAAATTATAATGAATGATTCAAAGTGATTGTAACATACAAAAACCCCTTTATGAATTACAGATAAAAATTGGCTCAATAAATATGTAAGAATGTTCTAAGAAGCATTCTATGAATGAACTAAGTACCATCTCTCAACTGCATCATCCAGCTTGTCATAGTCAGGTAACGTAAAAATCACAAAGGTACTCAAAACTAGAAATAGTGCTGAGTGCAGTATTGACCATATCTTAGAATGTCAACTACTGTCTACAAAAGTATCCAGGATCCAGAAATATTAGGAAAAATGCTGTTATTTCCAATACATTAGTAGAAAGTAGGATGCATCAAGAACAGACCTTGGGTCACAACAGCATTCCCTGCCTGTAGCTATAGGAGCAGACAAGCTTGTTGAGGACTGTAGGTGTGCAGACCTTACTGAGGTCCGGCGAAGCTCCTGTGGGAGCCTGAAGGGCCATATAGCCAGAGCATTGGACTTCTGACATGAAGAAATTGTCCCCCAGATCAAAGAGGGACAAAGGGTCCTTCCTGATTGTGGCTGTGGCAATAGCCTTTGGGTTATCATCAAGCATTAGGAGGGTCTCTCAGAAGAGGCCACATAGCTGAACCTACCATTTGGCATTCGTATTGTTTATGAATTGAACAAAAACTTGAAGCCCACCAAACCCATGGCATTCCTGGGAGATAAAGAGACCATGTATAATGCCATGTAGCTGTGGTTTCCCAGGGCAAGGGGGAAAGCTGAAGCAGGCAGGCAGACTCCTATCCCATGAACATCCTCCCTGCCTATTATTGCCTCCTGCACCCTTTCTCAACATCTGCCACATCTTTAGGGTCTTAAGTTTAAGTTCTTGCTGCAGATTGAGACTCATGTCTACCGCTTTTATTTTAGTATTTTAAACCCATGCACCCACTCCCCTCAAAGAATCTAGTCAGAATAACCACTGAGGGTTCAGATTCTTAGTCCATGTCCAACCAAGAAAGTTCCTCTTGCCAGGATAGTTAAGAGGCTGTAATTATAATTTTTCTTAGTTCTTTGTTTTCTAGGGTCTGTGTAGGAAGGGGTCAAGGAGGAATTGGTTACATGCCATGCTGTATTCAGTGAAGAGAAGCTGTGCCCAGTGTTGTTGCTGAATGCTGTGATGCATTCTTCCACAATTAGATAACTGGAGGATGTAGTCTGTCCAGTGCAAGGTGAAAGCAACTTTCATGGCGATTTAGAAGATAGTACGTCCTCTCTGATGCTAAAGCAGCTGCTGACCCCAGGTTGGGATCAGTCTTGTCAAGTCTATGTGTTACACTCACACTCTCTCTCTCTCTCTCTCTCTCTCTCTCTCTCTCTCTCTCTCTCTCTCACACACACACACACACACACATACACACACACACACAGAAATATATGTATATATTGTATAAATATATATATAGTAAAATCTTTAGCCATCTTTTATATGCATTATATTTAAGCTGTTTTTGTCCTAGAAATGACTGAGATCTAATATATGATAGGCTATATTATATTTAATGTTATACTTATATATCTATTATATAAGCATATATTATATACAATTTTTATATAAATTTATAATAAATAAAGATATGTATATATGATAAATGTATAAATATAACACAAAATATAAAATATATTATATGTTAGACAATTTATTTATATGACAGATACAGTTTAAATATAAATCATACAAAAATAGTAAAAGAAATTACAAAGAAAAGTCTTAGTCCCTTTGGCACACTCAAGTGACATCACTGTACTTTGTGAATATAGTGCATACCTTCTTAGAGCCTACTATGTGCCAGATGCATTTCTAAGATTTAGTGCATAGAACTCAAACAACAAAAGAAAAAAAGACACTACCACCTTTGTGTCCCACATGTACTCTATTTGGAGGATAGACAGTGAACATGCTAAGTTAACAGAAGGCATTGAGTGAAATGAAAAAAAAATCCATAAAAGAAAGTGATTTATAAGGCAAAATGCTACTTTAGACATCCAAATAAAAGTAAATAGTGCATGAACAGAGACCATGCTGTGATTTTAGAGGCATTCTATACAATTCTTGAATAAGCTCTATCCCCTCATCTCATTTATAGCTGAATATCCAAAGGTCTCTCCCTTTCTAGGTATTTATTCCCATCTACCGTAGGAGGAAGCTTATGTGATGATTCTGAGCAAAGTACTGATCTATGAGTGTGACAGAATGCCATTAGTAGTCATTTAATTGCATTGTTCCTCTATCAGAAGAGTATTATTTGGTGTTCATGGCCTACCTAGTCTCAGAGTCTTGAATGCCTGAGAAGTGTTTAGGATGGGTCCCATCCCACGGAGTGCATCTTAAATACAATCAGATAGTTGTTGGTAACTCCCCCAAGCTTCATGCCACAATTGTACTAGCACATCTCGCAAACAGGTCATCATTGTAGATCAAAGCGTTGGTAATTCTGTTGCTGTTCTCCTTCTCCTCAATTAGCATGCAGTATACCTTCTAATATCATAAACACTAGTTGTTAATTGTAAAGTCTCTAGATAGGCGCAACTCCGCTTCCGCATGTTCAATGAAATTTTATTACCTTCAGCAATAGAGACAGTCCATTCGTGGAGGGGAACCAATAACCTTTGCTGTATCTGGGTTGTATGGGGGTTCCCATGGGTCCATTCGAGCCAAGAACTCGGTAAGATGCAATTGACAACTCCAATAAAGGTTTCAATTTGTGATGAGCATGTGATTTCATTTACATCACCTTCACACACACACACACACACACACACACACACACACACATATACATCTTCCACTGTATTAGATGTCTATATGTTTTGTCAAATGAATCTTAGTTTTACCTGTTTCATCCTGTACTCTGTCCCTCACCTCCTCTTCTCTTACCTCTCCTACTTGATTTTCCAGTTGTAGACTCTATCCATCCTTCACTATCTCGTCTAATTTTCCTTCCTATGATGATCCAACTCTCACCTTTAGTCCTTTACTCTATAGCTAACCTCTGTGGTTACATGGATTATAGACTACGTACTGAACATTTAACAACTAACATCCATATATAACTGAATACATATCATGTATGTCTTTTGGAGTCTGAGCTACCTCCTGGAAAATCAGTTTCTTCTGTGTACACTGTAGCATTTACCTCAAGGGAATTTGACAAATTGGAAGTAGGTAAGATTAGGCTCACTTTATTCCCTTTTGTTTGCAACCTCTCTCACCTGTCTAAACGGTTTTTAACAATTTCTGAGGAAATTTCTTAAATGGATGTTGACATATACTGTCCCTTGTTCACTTCTTAGTTTTGTGTGGAAAAGGTTGATATGCAGCACATATCTCAGTGGCATACAGAGTCACAATTCTTAATTTTAAACAGTTTCTCAGCTGTGTGGCAAATGATTTCATTATGATAGACTAAAAAAATGTGTTAATATTTCTATCGGGAGAAAGTCCACTATAGGTAGACTAGAATTAATTTATTCTGCTTCTTCTTTATTGATACCAAAGAAATGTAATAAGATAGTTATGTATGATATTTTCCACATGATAACCAAGTTAATATTTCCATTAAGAATGAACAGAAACACTGGTCAGCGATTGTAATTATGTCGATATTCTCATAATTTATGGTCATTCTATAATATTACTTTCATGTTATCACAGAAAATACCTGCTGAATAATTTTATTGCCATACTGATCCTTTACCATCAAAGTAAACTTCCATGGAATTTTTAGTAAATCAGTTTACTAGAAACGCCTGGGAAAGGAAATAGGTAAAAGTTTTCTAGGCATTCCAAATATCTCCATTTACAGCCATGTGTTCTAAGATTAGTGACAGTAAATTGAAATTTAAGGTCAGTTGATTCTATTTCAGCAGAAGCTGGAAGCAATGGTAATCACCAAGAATGTGGTAAGCAATTGGACAGGTCTGAGAACTCATGTGTTAAGAGTTCTCCTTTCCACTGTATATATTATGGAACAACGTCTTCTCACCACCTGAGAGTTAGCGCTAGCTTTAGAACTGTGATGTTCAGGTGCAGGGGACAGCAGCATGGCGCTTCAATATGTTTTCTGGAACCCTGGCTTTGGAAAACTTAAGAAAGATATACTGAGCACCAGTTTTAAAATCATGAAGATTGGATGATGGACGCATAGCAGGATGAAGAAAAGATACTCGGTGATGTAAAAACAAGTGAACCTAAGCTCTTAAATGTTGGCTTCTACACAATAACTATAATAGAAGGATCCAGAAGAGAAGAAAAATAAGATTTTTAACACTGATATATTATTTGGAAGTAAAAGTAAAATATTCATTTCATGAAGTTTATAAATGAATCTTTATTTTGGAAAGCAAATCTGTATTCTTGAAAATGCCACATTTTCTTTCAGATTTTATTTTCAATTTTTTTTCCTGTGATGCATGCTGTCTTCTTTAAACTGACTGGATCTCTCAAGGCAAGTTAACAATCAAAGCTAACTTGCTTCAGGGCATTTGCAGTTGAAGTCACTTGAATTTAAATCACAAAGACTTTTCAGAGAGAAAACATTTTCATCTGGTAATATGGAAACCAGGAGTTAGAAATTTTTACCCTCTTCAGGGAAACACCTTTTTTGTTTTATCAACTTGGCATCTTGCACCTGTTTGCAAATTGACAAGAAGAAGGATTTGACTACCACAGTATAAAACCTGGTGTCTTATATTTATTTTGAAACTGCTACAGAAATAAAGCCTCCTTATTCTGTTAAAGTCTATCAAAGGCGATTACCAGTCTGCCAATCATGTTGGTATGGTGAAGATAAGTGCTCTATGACTCTTAATACTCACGAATAGATCTGCAGTGGTAGAAGATACAATTCATCTCAACAAGACACAGGCAATGATGAAAATGATCAATGGGATCAGCTCATTGGCAGGAAATATCTTCACACTAAATGACTTCTCCTATGGTCCACAGAAATGCACACAAACATACCCTGGCATATTTTCCATATTTGCATGTAACTTGTACCAGAAAGCATGCACAGGGGATGGGTGTACCGCTCAATCGTCTATTGGTGCCTATCACTAAATATTAAAACAACAACAACAACAACAACAACAAAAGCAATGCATTAAAATATTATAATTTTACTTAGGGTTTCTGTTGTAATAAAATAGCATAATCAGGATGAACTTAGAGAGTAAAAGGTGTGTTTCACCGTGTACGTCTCTAGACACACTTTATCAATGAGAAAAGTCGGAGCAGGACTCAGGAGGCAGGAACTGAAGCAGAAACAAAGTCATCCTTAATTGTTTACTGGCTTGCTCGCTGTAGCTTCCTCTGCTTCCATTTTTGTAACATCCAGGACCGTGTGCCCAAGGGAACCACCATCCTGAATGTGCTGGTTACACTCACATCAATCATTAATATGGAAAATGTCCATAGACTTACCCACCAGCCAGTCTGGCAGGACATTGTCTTATTTGAGATTTCCTCTTCTGAAATGGCTCCAGCTTGCAATAAGATGACAAATACTATTATTTTGAAGTTTTATTTTACATTGTATTTTGAATCATCCTATGATTTTCATTATTTTTATATGGCTACCATATGGAAGCTTATCAAATAAAACAAAACATTCTTTAATGTTGCTTAAAAGTAAAAATAGGAATAAATATGGTGGCATAGATGCATTTTTTAAAGATTTATTTATTTTATCTTATATGAGTACACCATTGATCTCTTCAGACACACCAGAAGAGGACATGAGATCCCATTACAGATGGTTTTGAGCCACCACGTGGTTGTTGGGAATTGAAATCAGGACCTCTGGAAGAACAGTCAGTGCTCTTAACAGCCGAGCCATCTAGATGCATTTTTAAAACAAATTAAAACTATAATTAAAATAGCAAAATGAGGAAACAAAGAGAGAAAAATCTTTATTTTTAAATGACAGTGAATCAGGGTCATTGTTTTCTTACATACCCAGTATTGTATTCTGCCAGGGTGTGTGTGTGTGTGTGTGTGTGTGTGTGTGTGTGTGTGTGTGCGCGCGCGCGCGCACACGCATGAGGGGAAGAAGAATTGAATTTGGATGATTATGTTTGACCTCCAGTTCAAGTCCATCTCCAGCTCAAGTCTATTGAGATGGGTGTCTTTCAGGGGTTAGTTCATGTTAGTTTGCTTTGGTTGCATTCAAAGACTCTCCACTAGTCACATAGATTTGCAGCGCCTTTGTCTAGGCAGAATGTTTCTTGCACTGGAGTGCGTAGTACATTGGACCATTGTTAATATGCAACCCAGTGCGTATCTCTGGAGTTTATTAAAAAATATGAAAGAACAGAACACTTATCTTCACTTGCATCTTCACAGGAATGAGGAAATCTCTACATTCTATTCTTAGTGTTGGCAAATTCCATCTGAAATAATGTACGCTATAGCTAGGAGTATTAGGAAGCTGATTAACCTACTGGAGCTAGGACTCAATATTCTCAGTGTCAACATCAGCAACCATACAAGGCAGGAAGTCTGGTCAAGTCTTTGGGGTATTCTTGCCATGTGATCAATACTCTCAGTTAATTTGGTTCATGTGGTTCTCTAAGCTCTCCTCAGAGAAGCCTATGTACACATCATTTCCCGAGACTCCTGCTACCTGAACTTCTTACAGATTTCATTCTTCATGCCATTTTTGGCTTTCCACCTCTACTTACATCCTCTGGCCTACTTTCTCTAGACACTGTGAACCTCAGTTGTTCCTTATTTTCAGGTATCAGAATATCTCAGTCTTAATCATATTCTTGAGAGTGTGCTGGGTAATGACACACAATCGCTCACAACACAAAGAGGAATTATTCCACATTGTCCCTTCCCATGCCACTGGAATTGGTGCCACATGAAATGCCAGTTTAAATCTTGTTGTATGTGTGTGCTTGCCTTGTGTCTGAGTCAGTCTTTGTACCAGCATCCCTTGGTTTATGATGTAACTGTATCTTCAGCTTCCCCTTCTCTACAAGGCAGAGGGAAAACTAACTTCTGCTGTATAACCTTTCTATTTCTTCATGGTTTTCAGTCTCCATGTGTAAGTTTTAATTTCTAGGGTTCTTCACTTTTTCTTTTTTCCTGAATCTCATCCTTCATGAAAGTTACACAGAGGCAGGAACTAACCCACCAATTTACCCAGTAACCCTTAATATACAATTACATTTTATTCAGCAGTCAAGAACAAAAAAATGGTGTTGTTTTCAAGACACTTTCTGCAACTGAAGATTAAGATGTTGTAATGTTTTCTATGCCCAGGGAGTGGCATTGCTAGAAGGTATTGCATTGTTTAAGTAGGTGTGTCACTGCGGGAGTGGGTTTTAAGATCCTTGTCCTAGCTGTCTGGAAGCCAGTATTCTGCTAGCAGCCTTCAGATGAAGATGTAGAACTCTCAGTACCTCCTGTACCATGGTTGTCTAGGTGTTTCCATGCTTCTGTCTTGATGAATCTCTGAAGCTGTAAGCCTGCCCCAATTAAATGTTGGCCTTAAAAGAGTTGCTTTGGTCACGGTGTCTGTTCACTGCAGTAAAACCCAAACTAAGGCAGAAGCTAAGTAAAATATAATTTTCTTTCTCTCATGTAAGTTATGAAAAGGTAAAATGGTAACAAAAACCATCAGGAGGAGATACAGTGTCCTTCTACTGATAGCACCCTTCAGCTTAAGAACTGTGTTTTCTCTTTCAGTGACATACAGCAAAGAACCCAAAACATTGATTCAAATAATTTTGATTTTAAGCATTATTCTAATGATGGAAAGTATAAACAGAGGTTAAGATCACCTCCTATCAGAGGTATAGGTAAACACTATAGAGAAGTGGAGAACTATTGGCAATTTACTTAGGAGAAAGCAGAATACCTCATCCTAACCCCACTGATCTAACTTCTATAAATCTAAAGAAATATGAATATATATTTCTATTTATTATCAGATATCCGACAATCCTATACATTTGGGGTAATGATGGACTTATGTAAAACTTTATGATAACTACACTTAAAAGAGACAAATTTTCAGGTACAATTTGTCTCAATATTGTAGCCATACAAAGGAAACTTTGTATGCTAAAAAGGTAGATTACAAATTTTGCTATTTGTTATAAATAACATTCATAAAATATTAAAAATTCCAATAGACTACATCAGATTGTCAACTTTCACAATTTAATCATGCCTTTAGTGTTTCATTTTTGTTGTTTTAACTAGAAATCCTTAAAAGTAATGAAAACAATTATTATAAAGAATTAATGACATTGTAACATATTTAATATGCATCTGGCATGTTTTTTCCTAATTTATGGAAGTTATCAATGTAATTCTTGCAAGGCTCTGTGAATTAGTTAATATTATTCTTCCTTAGAGATAAAACATTCTACTCTGATTTATTACATTTCATTAACTCTTGAATCAATTCTGCCTCAACATTCTACAAAGAAAACAACCTTGGCTAAAATTATAAATTGCTTTGAATTGGAAAATCTAGTAAACACTTTTAATTTACTTTTTACTCAGTTTTACTTTCAAATTAATCACACAGTCTACCACAGTATAGTACTTGGGAACAGCATTATGTCTATTGTAGTTCAGTCATTATTTATCATTGATCTTTAACCATTTTCCTTGAAATTCTCCAAAGTTTATTTGGGGACTACTTTTGTTAACTAGAAATATTAATTACTACTAGTATATATAATATTATAATATTACATATTATTTCACAATGTATCATTGAAGTGGTAAAAATGTGCAATCTATACATCTAGCATATAAATGTTTTACTATCTTGACCAATGGCACACTTCTTATTCAATGCAAACCTTTGTTCACTATTGAATCCTTAGAGAAGGGGAAGAAAAATTATATTATTAAACATAAGTAAAGGAATATAGTAATCTTTTCACTTTTAAAAATCTTTAGTGTTGATAATCATTTATACCACCTTAATCTCCCCACCTCCTACCCAGGAGTCTGTACTCCAGATCTTTCCTCCTACCATCTTCCGAATTTCTTAGTGGTTGTGTTAGTTAGGGCTTAATTGTTGTGAAGAGATACAATGATCAAGGCAAACATTTTATCTGAGCTCTCTTAAAGTTTCAGAGGTTTAGTCCATTGTCATCAAGGCACGAAGCAAGATAGCATGCCAGCAGATGTGATGCTGGAAGAGCTGATAGTTCTACGTCTAGATCTGAAAGCAGCCAGGAGAGAGATCTCTTCCTCCCTGGGCAGATTTTAAGCATAAGACCTTAAAGCCCATTCCCACAGTGAGGTACTTCCTCCAACAACTCTACACATGCTCCAAAAAGGCCATACCTTTTAATAGTGCCACTTCCCATGTGCCCAGCTTATTCAGACCACCATGGTGATATATGTGAAAGTTGAGTGTGTGTGTGTGTGTGTGTGTGTGTGTGAGTGTAACAATGTGTGTCTAAGTATTTGTACATTCATTTGTGTGTATGTTTGCATGCATTTACGCATTTGTGTATATGCATATATATCATCAGTGAGCAGAACAAGGGTTTGGATTGCATTTCTGCTTTTATGTGTAATTTAGAAAAGACATAGGGTACCTCTTGAGCTATTGAATGACCACTAGTGTACCAGCATTAACTTTTAAATTTAAAATCTCAAACAAACCAAACAAAATAACAATGATTCTTCTTAAAATAAAATATATTTCCAATTATTTGATACAGACTCCAAAAGGAGAGCTAGATAGCCTCAGAACTATTGCCATGTGATGTTTGGCTGCTAACTCATGTTAAACACTAACAATTTGTCACAAATACTCATTCATATGACCTTGTGAAAGCTCCCAATGGTTATTGTACTTTGTATTTATGCACAATGATTCTTAATCTGCAACACACAATCTTCACCTGCGCATATCCATCCTAAGGATCCACCATTGTCAATGAGTTTCTAAATTTTAGCATATTCTCTGAAACATACCTGATAAGTATACCTAAATTATTGCATGAGAATTTGTTAAGCTGATAAATGAACTCTCTGTATGTATAGTCCCAAAAAGGAAATGTGAAATGATTAGTGTCCTTGAAATAAACTAGAAGGGAAGATATAAATCTTAACATATTCTCATGCTCCTAATCATCAATCATGCACACACAGACACACAGACACACACACACAGTATATATATATATATATATATATATATATATATACATATATATATATATATATATATATGCACAGTCATTGGTTTCTATTGTAGGAAGGAAAGTAGGTAGCATTATTACTCAAGACATTAAATAATACATTAGAGAATTATATGTTATTCCAACATTATTCAATGTGAGACTAAGAATAATCAGTTCTGTGCACTAAGCAGCTTTTATTTTACTATGAGTATTTGCATGTTAGGCAAATAAAAATAGAAAAAACTGATAATCAACAAAAATTTTATATTAGCACTTTTTCCAGGTTAGGCAATTATAATGTAGAACAAATGCAGCTTATTCAAGGTTTAGTGGCAATGTTCATGCCACTATCAATCTGTATGCTCAAGCTGTAGAAGGAAAAACTGATATACATTAACTTAAACCTCTGAAAGAATAATAAAAATATCATCCTCCTGCCTAAACATATAGATATGTATTCCATTTCACTCAAACACAGAATCATGTTGGTCACTTTTTTCCTAAAAGAACTGGGTGTCATTTATTGGTATTATTAGTGCTTTAAACTCAGCTTTAACAAAATTTTGTAATAGTTCCTGTGCAAATATTTTATTCAAGGACTTAATTGACTATGGTTAAATGTATATACATATACTTGTCGGTATAATTTTAGCTAAATAAAATTAAGTGGTATTTTGTTATACCATACAGTCCTAAAAATTGTTTGTGTATGTTGGATTCTATAACCAAAAATGTGACAAGTGTTGTTAATCATTTAAAAATAAAAATAACGTAACAGAATGTCAGGGCTGAATTAGTTCCATGCTGTTGTACACGGCTCATGGTGACAAATGTAACTGGCCATTCAAATAAAAGCCAGAGGCTCTTTACAACATCTAGTTCTTCTGTGCAATATTCATTTGAAAACTGTCAGTAGAAAGACTGAAATATTGTGAAATAAACTATTTGTGTTTCTACTGGATTTGAGAAAGGTATAATAATACTACATAATAAAGAACTCCAACAACCCTTAGAGTATATCTATCTTTACTTATCTCTGCATTTTAAAATTAATGAAACTTTCACAAGAAAATAGTATCTTTTATGATGCAAACTTATCAAATGCAGGCGCTTTGATGTATAGTTTTTCACTCATTCATAATATCTTTAATTCACAAAAAGTTCAAAGTGTATGACTTAATAATTATCTCTCCCATATCTCTTAACACCACTTTCTCACATATATATATATATATATATATATATATATATATATACATATATATATATATATATGTTAAATTCTTCTGTAAGCTCTGTTAAATTTTGCTTCTTATATGATGTTCATATAAACCATATGTTCTAATATTTACTAATTTATTCTCTCCTTCTGTGTGTGTGTGTGTATGTGTATGTGTGTGCATGTGTGTGTGTGTGCTTGTAAGTACATTGCCATGCTCTGGGAGTTGTACCATGTGGGGAGTGGAAAACAAAATGTGGAAGGCACTCTCCACTTCTATCAGGTTTTAATTACACATTCATGTCTTGGGAGTGCTAACTCTGATGTTTTAATGTCACTGATTTGAGATGCTCAGATGCTCACTCATCCAGAGCCTAATGAAACATTCTAAATTGGGCAAATACACTTACCTGGCCTACATCTCTTTAAAGCTCACCCAATTAAATTAAGCATCTACTGGAACCTTTAGAGCCTTGTAAATCCCTCTGGATTATAACAAAAATTAGGTTTTATATTAGAACTTAATTCCCTATTAAACATAACTCACAAACTGAATTCTTTAAAAAATGCCTCAGTCAGTTCATCCAGGAGAAGTGCTTAAAATCCTTATTAACTCATTGACTGCAGTAGTCAATAGAAAAGATACCTAGTGGTTTCTAACTTGGAAAATTAACATTAAAAAAATCATTATTAACTTTCTATTCTAAATATAATTTTATATGAATATTTTTCTATTTCATCAAAGTGTTTGTGTGTATGTGTATGTGTATGTGTGTGTGTTTGCATGTGTGTGTGTGTGTGTGTGTGTGTGTGTGTGTGTGTTTGTATGTTAGTACATGACCATGCTCTGGGAGTTGTACTATGTGGGAAGTGGAAAAATTTTCAAATATTTACACACACATGAATATAAATTATGAGATGTCTATCTCAGTTTTTCATTATGCATTATATTTTAAATGTTGACATTTAAGTATATTAAATTTTTCTTCTTTATGTAAGTAGAAAGTAGCATGTAAATGATTATCTTAAACAAATTTAATAGTTATATAATATATGCACTATATAATAATATGCACTATATAATAAAAGAACCTCATAAAGTTAATTGCTGCATATCCACATAGTCAAAAGTCAAATTATTCTTAACTGTGATCTTTAATTTTACAATAAGAGTAACAATTTAGTTTAAAGATTTCTCATAATAAAACATTTGTAGAAAGTTTAGTTGTACATAAAGAAAATGATACTTATTTGGTAAAGAAATTTGGCCACTGATGATTTTATAGTTAGATATGAGCCTACCAATAACAAAATTAGAATTATATGTTGATAGAAACATGATTTTTTAAAAATGATCATGTTTACTGCTTCTTGAAATTATAAATTAATATACATGCTTCATATGGAAAATATTTTCTTTCAATATAAAATTGCATCATTAAAGGTCTTTGAATTACTTCAATAAAACAGTATTCATTTTTTTTTCAAATATTTGTCCTAAGGAAACTGAAGTGGAGAAAATTATCTTGCTATTAATTTGCCTAAGGAGAAATACTTAGTTTTATTATTTTTATAGGCAAGTTAATCTATTGTGCATATATACTTAGAGATTAAAGAACAACTTGCAAAATAAAGTTTATGGTTTTGTTATGCCTCAGGCTTGTGAAATAGCAATGAATTCTCTGGTTATTTTATGAAGAAAAGATTTTAAAACACAAGGAGCTGCGGGTCAGCTAAAACCTATATTTAAATGTTTTGACTATTCCAATATAAGTTCAAACTTATTAGTTACTCGGAGGGGAAAAAGCAAGAGAAAGCCAAAGAATAATAGTAGCATCAATAGACAAACAAAAGAAAAGAAAACAAAGAAAGAAATGAAGCGTGCTAAGTCATAGGCACCAAGTTAACCATACCCTGGTCAAGACAAATTCCTTACAAAGTGAAAAATATTCTAGTGCTTTATCAATGTGCCAAAAGCCCAAGTAGATGCTTTAAAATACAAAATTCAAGTGAAGATGGTTTGATAAACTCTTAAGATTAAAAGAACTCAAAATTTGTTTACCTGTGTTTTCCTGTAATTCTTTCTGTAAGTTATTTATATCCTTTTTAAAGGACTCTATTATCTTCATGAGATAGGATTTTAGGTCATTTTCCTGATTTTCTGGTGTGTTGGTGTATTCAGGGCTTGCTATGGTGGTAGAACTGGGTTCTGATGATGCCTATGTAGTTTGCCTTCTGTTGCTTATGGTCTTGCACTTGCCTCTCACCAGCTGGTTATCCCTGGTGTTTGCTGGTCTGGGTGACTCTGTCTGGAGTCTGCCTCTTTTGTCCTTAGGTTGCTTCAGGTTACCAGGTAGGCCTGTGGTCATGGTACATGGTCAGACCTACATTGACAGATTATTGTTAGGCTGTAATGCCTGAAGATTAAAAAAATTAATTAATTAATAGCTATCTGTAAAGACACGGGCTTGTCACCTTTTGTCATCTTGGGCCTCCGCCCCCTGCAGGCGGCGGTTCCGGAACTCTAGAGAAAAACACCCCCCACCTCCTCCTGGGACTCTTGAGAGAAAAACAACTTTCTTGAGGGAAACAGCTCCCGGAATAACCACAGGGGTCCCAACAGCCCCTATGGAATGTCCCAAAGCCCCAGGAATGTCACTTAATGTAACACATAGTAAATAGTAAATGTGTGACTTTAGACTTCCCCTATTTCCTTCCCAGTCGTCCCCCCTCTTTTATGGTTTTTGCCTTTATAAGCTTGTCACAAGTTCAGGTGGGGGTCGAACTCCTCTACCCCTGCGTGGTGTATGAGTCTCGACCCCAGCATGCTGGCCTGAGATCTCGTTTAATCCCATCTTCAATAAACTTCGTGTGATCACAACGAATTTGGTCTCAGTGCCTTACTGGGTGCGCGCTACTCCCGAGACTTGAGTGAGGGTCTCCCTTCGGGGGTCTTTCATGCCCATTTAGGTAATAATTTAAAACAGCTATGAGACAATCTTTAGAGACTTGAAAGAACAACGAATTTAACCACTGCTCAAAGAAGCATCATTACCTATGTCATTAATGAAATGAGCCTCTGTTCTGATATTCTCCTTATGTGAAGAATGAGCCAAAGGGAGTGACATTCACAGATCTCTAAAACTCCTGTGTGTCCTTTCCAAACTAAATAGTCTCTACACAGGTCCTCTTTCACATTTATTTTCTATGATTTCCATGTCAAAGCTGTTTACTCTCTGTATCACCTGCATAATGCGTTTAAAGTTTTAGTGATGTGCTGTTCGGCCAGTTTTCCAAGGAAAGAACCATTCTCTTAGAGTGTGTGCCATTCTCTATGATGTGAACATTTTTTTAAACTGGCAGCTCATAGTTTTTCAGAGATCTGGTGTTCAGACACAACATCTGTGTGTTCACGGCAGCTAGTTGTATCTAGTTATAATGCATATATGTGGTCTTCCTAATTTTTGAAATTTCACTTGGCTAACTTCATTCTATGTCCATTGTAGATACTTATTGATTGTTTACAGATTTGGGAGGCTAACCTTAGTCCATGGTTTTCTAATTTCAAATTTTGAGCTGGGTGGTGGTGGTGCATGCCTGTAATTCCAGGACTATGGGAGGCAGAGGCAGGCAGATTTCTGAGTTCAAGGCCAGGCTGGTCTGCAGAGTGAGTTTCAGGACAACTAGGGCTATACAGAGAAACCCTATCTCAAAAAAACAAAACAAAAACAAAAACAAAAACAAAAAAATTCAAATATTGAAGGACCCTGGAGACTTTCAAGAAACAGCTCTCTAATATAGTTTTCCTGTTAGGCTTGCTGGATGTAATTCAAGAGATATCTCAAGATGGCCTAGATTATGGTTATTTACTCAAAGACAATGTCAGTAAACCAACTCTAAGTATGAAATGATGGATTCCAGTTGCTAATCAAATGATTTTAAAGTTTAGCAACTACCTTTGATTATTGAGGAGAACTAAAGAAGCAAAAATTAAATGCATAAAAATTTGACAATTGTTTTAAATTAGAGAGATTTCGCTAATAATTGAAATTTCGCTTGGCTAACTTCATTCTATGTCCATTGTAGATACATATTGATTGTTTACAGATATGGAAGGCTAACCTTAGTCCGTGGTTTTCTAATTTCAAATTTTGAGCCAGGTTGTGGTGGTGCATTCAGGAAATGTAAGTTTATTTTATCTATTGAGAATGATCTCATTATTAATGCTCACAATATGACAGGCTCGGTGTGAAAATAGTATAAAGCTAAATTTCACTTTAAGAAACCAAAAAATCCAGATCCTCCTGCCCAATCACGATGACGAATTGTGGAGTAACTTACAGTGGAGGACAGTAAAAATCGTGTTATTTGGGATGATATACTTCTGTAATGCATTGTGGTAATTATTGAAAAACCATGTAAGTGAGTATAAACAAAGTGTTTGAAAAGTTTGATAAAACGAAAAGTGTATGTTTGGGTTATGCTCAATACAAACTTTCAGCAATACGAAGAAAAGTTTTATATAAAACCAAGCTCCTATATATTGAGACATATTATGAATAATCTCATATATTGACTTCATGAATCCAAACTCACCTGAAGTAATGGTTCTAGGCATGTCTGTGATGGACTATCTTGATGAAGCTATATAAGGTAGGGAATCCCAAACACTGTATTGCATGGTTCTTTGATCCCGAGGGAATGTTATGCCACAATGAGAATGCCATGCAGCACGGCTGTCTGCCTACAGCTCCTGCCACTGTTAAGTGCAAGCAATGGTTTGTTAAACCTGAAAGGATGAACCACAGTCTGATCCCTCTTTCCCAATTACACTAGTAGAGATATTCTATTATTTCAGCAGAAAAGTAACTAACACAGGAGGTAAGACGAGTTAATCAGTTCTGAATAGATGTAAAAATGAGTCTTCTGGGTCCTACAAAAACGAACCCTGCTTTACTATTAGGCAAATATACTATGTTGTCAATAAATAACTTTATATTTATTTATTTTTAGTGATATTTGAAGATCAAACACAGGGCATCAAAGATGCTGGGAAAACATTCTACCTTTGAGATCATCCATCTAGTTTAATCTTAATTAAATTTAAAACTAAACTTAGTTTAATAAGTGAGTTAAAATATGTTAAGTGCCAAGTTTTTGTCTTTGTAAAATGTGCTTTACTTGTGTATATGGCTTGTTTACGACACTCACAATGAGCTGGGCGTGGTGGCACACACCTGTAATCCCAGCACTTGGGAGACAGAGGCAGGCAGATTTCTGAGTTCAAGGCTAGCCTGATCTACAGAGCGAGTCCCAGGACAGCCAGGACTACACAGAGAAACCCTGTCTAGAAAAACTAAAAACAAAAACAAAAACAAAAACAAAAAAACAAAAAAAACAAAAAACAAACAAACAAACAAAAAAACAAAAAAAAACACTCACAATGGATTCAGCCCAAAGTATGCAGGCAAAATAACCAGTAAATGAGAATGCAAAGTACAGAGCATTTTTCATTAGTGCAACTGAGAATAGTTACCTTACATTGTGGACAAAGAAAGATGTTTATTATGTAGTGTTGTGTTTTATTAAAAAAAAAAAAAAGAGCCAGGGTATGTTTGGCAGAGTGGGGTATGGTGAGGTAGAAGGACCCATGCTGAGGCATCCCTTCCCCCTGAGGTAACATCCATAAGATGGGTATAATGTGGAATAGATTTTATTTAGGACATGCAAAGGAATGTTGGGAAGGAAGTAAAGACAGACAGAGAGAGAGAGAGAGAGAGAGAGAGAGAGAGAGAGAGAGAGAGAGAGAGAGAGAGAGAGAGGAATAGAGAGTAGAGAGAGGCTGGCCATGAACACATGGAGGGAAGGAGTAAGGGAATGGGGAGAGAAGGCACAGATGGGGAAGAGGGGAAGAGGGTGAGAGAGTAAGAGAGAGAGGAGGGACAAGCAGACCATTTTACACTGAGTAGGGCATACCTGGCTGTTGTCAGGTAATTGTAGGGCAGAGCCTAGAAGAAATGCTAACTAGCATAATAGTTTTTTGTGCATAAACATTTACATTACAATTATCTCACTTGTGTTGTGCTGCAAACAGATATAAATTAAAAGTGATTGAAAACAAAATAAAATGTATAATGATAATGGAAAGACCCATATATCATTTAAAATATATCACTTATTATACATGAATGAAACTTTAAAATTTGAATTTAGATTATCAAAATAGGAACACTATGAGGAAGATATTCATTCTAAATTGTAATCCCATTACTTTTCAAAATAATGAATTCATGATGGATATGGAGGTAGAGGTATCATGAAACTAAAACGTCCACTGTTTGTATTCTGTAGTAGTCTAGCTACTTGAAGTATTTGTTTATAAAAACCATTTTGTGAAACACGAATAGGAAGCTACCAAGGGAAGAGATTATTTTTTTTAAAGAAGCATTAGAATGACTTCGTATCTCTGCTTTTGCTACAATTTAATTACAGAAGGATGACAAATGCGCACAAGATAATTAGCAAGTAATGAAAACCAGTATGAGTTTACATGATAAATGTGAAGCCAACATTTAGTTATAAGAGCACTAATCTAATTAATCTGAAACCACGAGTATAAAACCAAACCTGGAGGAAAAACAAGCAGCAAGTGACCAAGAAGATTGGGCAAGCATTCTGATTATGGTGTTCCCTCTAAATAGTTCCTGATTGTAAATTTCTTCCTGCTGTTTTTAAGTGTCAGCATCCATTTCCTTGGTCCTGATGGTTCTGTAATTACTATTATTCTTCTAAGCACCACTTTGTTCTGGCTGTTCATACTGAATTTTATACTTCTGTTTATGTAATATTTTATTTGCTCCGAGGCAGAAAAGAAAGGATTCATTACTGAAAAGAAACCATGTACTCATTAGGTTCTCAGGATAACGATGCTTGGGTATTGTTCCTACACTCGCATTCAATTAATCAGTCTCTACTTAGAGAGCAAAGCCTTCATTATCCTCATATGTTTGTAGAGAGTCCTATTACATGGTGACTGTGGAAAGAAATCCACATTTCCTTTCAGATATGAGGAAAATAAAGCAGCCTCTGGAGCTTTCTATGATGAAGAAAAGCTATAGCGAGTCTTTGGTTCGTTTTTTGCTTCATTAAATGATAGATGGCTAATAGGTATCATGCCACTTGCCTCTGTGGAAAGGATATATAACATCGATGACACGATGTAAATTAGTGGTTTTCCTTAGAAAATGTTATAAGGCTGCCATCTTTACTTCAGGTTTTCTCTATGCCCCCTTTATCAGTTAGTATCCACAGGTTCTTAATCTGTCGGTTGAGACCCCCAACAAGGTTGCATCTTGGATGGCCTGCATTTCAGATACTTACATTATGAGTCACAACAATAGCAAGTTTATGGTTATGAAGTAGCAAGTATATAATTTTATGGCGGGGGTCTCCACAGCATGAGAAACAGTATTAAAGAGTCCCACCATTAAGAAGGCTGAGAACCATTGCTTTAGATTTACTGAGGCCTGAGATCTCAAGGACAAGAGGCAATCCTATCTATAGTTTTTCCCTGATATAACATCATTTTTTGATGCTTATTTAATTTTTAGATAATTATTTAATGTATTTACATTCCAAAAATTCCAATTCCTCCCAGAGTTCTTCATCCTATTTCCCCTTCCTATTGTCTCGAAGGGAGTGCTGCCACCCACACCCACCCCAGCAGGCCTCCCCCTTCCTTAGGAATATCAAGTATCTACAGGATTAAACCCATCCTCTCCCACTGCAACTAGAGGAGGCAGTCCTCTGTTACATATGTGCCCCGGGGTGATGAATTAGCTCATGTTTGCTCTTTGATTGGTGGCTTAATCTCTGGGAACTCCCAGGGGTCAAGGTTAGTTGACTGTGTTGTTCTTCCTATGCGGTTGCCATGTCCTTCAGCTCCTTCAATCCTTCCCCTAACTCTTCCACAGTGATCCCCAACCTTAATTCAATGGTTGGCTGTAAGTACCAGCATCTGTCACAGTCAGCTGCTGGTAGATCCTCTCAGAGGACAGCCATGCTAGGCTCCTGTTTGCAAGCACAACATAGCATCAGTAATAGTGTCAGGGATTGGTACCCACCCATGAGAGGGATCTCAAGTTGAGCCAGTCAGTTGGTGGCCTTTCCTTCAGTCTCTGCTCTATTTTTTGTGTCTGTATTTCTTTAAACAGGAATAATGCAGTGTCAAGACTGCAAAAGAAAGGAATATGCCTTCTCAGCACCTCATGAAAACTTCTCCAAAATTTTCCATATAATTGGACACAAAAACAAGCCTCAACAAACACAAGATGATTGAAATAATTCCATGCATTCTATCACATCATCATGAACTAAGTCTAGACTTCAATAACAACAAAAACCTTAGACAGCCCACATACTAATGGGAAGTGAACAACTCTCTACTCAGTGATAACTTTGGTCTGGGAAGAAATAAGACAATAAATTAAAGACTTTCTAGAATTCATTGAAAATGAAGTCATGGCATACCCAAACTTACGGGACACAAAAAAACAGTGTTAAGAGGAAAATTCATACCACTAAAAGCCTTCATAAAGAATTTGGAGCAGCCAGGCAGCAGTGGCACATGACTTTAATCACAGCAATTGGGAGGCAGAAGTAAGCAGATTTCTGAGTTCAAGGCCAGCCTGGTCTACAGATGAGTTCTAGCACAGCCAGAGCTCTACAGAGAAACTCTGTCCCAAAAAACCATCAAGAAAGAAAGAAAGAAAGAAAGAAAGAAAGAAAGAAAGAAAGGAAGGAAGGAAGGAAGGAAGGAAGGAAGGAAGGAAGGAAAGAAAAAAGAGAGAAAGAAAGAAAGAAAAAGAGAGAGAAAGAAAGAAAGCAAGAAAGAAAGAAAGCAAGAAAGAAAGAAAGAAAAAGAGAGAGAGAAAGAAAGAAAGCAAGAAAGAAAGAAAGAAAGAGAGAGAGAAAGAAAGCAAGAAAGCAAGAAAAAGAAAGAAAAAGAGAGAGAGAAAGAAAGCAAGAAAGCAAGAAAGCAAGAAAGCAAGAAAGAAAGAAAGAAAGAAAGAAAGAAAGCAAGAAAGAAAGAAAGAAAGAAAGAAATTGGAGCAATAATATAGTAGCAACTTAATAGCACACACGTAAGCTCTAGAATAAAAAGAAGCAAATATGCCCAAGAGGAGTAAATGGCAGGAAACAGCCCAACTCAGGGCGGATATAAAAAATCTTAGTCATTGCCCAATTTATATTTTCCATTTTTGTTTCTTATTTGTTTGTCTAGGGAAAATTACATGGGGCTGAGAAAGTATGTATTTAGTCACATGGTAATAGCTTTACATCAAAGTAGTACTAACTAGCTTAAGCCACATGGGTATTTATATCTTGATCGGGGCTTACATAAACCATTAAAAGAAAACTTTGTTAATCTTAGAATACAAATTATGATATATTAAGAGGTAAAAGAAACAAATATTCAATATAATACATTAAGGTTCTTGTTCTTTTTGATGAAAATGGACACCTTACCATTTTTGGATCATATTTTTTTCTATAATGCTATATTTTATTATAATCTCTTTTATTTAGGAGTGGGATTTCTATATTTTATTGTGATGCAAAACACAAATTTTTTAAAAAGCAGAATTCAAACATTAAAAGCTTGACATGTTCACTGCCCTTGTATATATGATTTCAGTTTGTTTCTCCTGTGTGCATACTTGCATCATACTTATTTATTGTGTTGTATTTTTATATGATTACACGATCCCAGGAAAGGTATGCACTCCTTTCATTTATATTTATAGAGTCGTTCTACTCTGCACTGGAGTACAGGAAGGAGCTGACCTACTTGGTGATTCCATTCTCTGTTCTATGCTATGAAAAATGTTGCCTGTTCCAGAACCCCTAAACTGGTCATTTTTTCCTAAACAGCATTCCCTTCATGGGATCTTCCCATGAGCCCTTAACCAAGCATCAGTAAATACAAGTATAATTTAGTTTCTCGTCTGACCATAAAATTCCCCCTAAAAGGCTACATACCTCCACAGTCTTTACACTTGCCTCTCTAATCTGTAATTTGTTCACCTGGTTTCAGCATCTAAGTCAATATTCTGGATCCAGGTACTAATCCTGCAAAGTAGTTATTTTTTTTTCTTCATCCTTGCTAATTAGAATCATGCCAGCAAACTCAGTGAGGACTTATTTATTATTTGAATTCCCATGAAGATTTCGCATAATCACATGTATTGTTGTGAACAAGCAAAAGAAAGTTATTCTAGGCACTGCCAAATTACTTTCAGACTTGGTTTAATTATAGGGAGAAACAAAACTCAAGGCCCTATGGAATCTGGAGACTTCCCTGTAGCTGAATAGCTTTTGTTGTAAGGAAACAGTTGTCTGGGACCAGCCACCTCAGGAACAATTTGTAAAGAAAAAGTTGTCCAATTCCAGACAGCTCAAGGACAACTTTTCCATATTATTTGCAGGGTCAAAAAAGTTCATCTTCTCAGGCCCAGGGATCAACTCCAATTCTAATTTTTCTCAACTTTTTATGATTGGAATATTCTGTAGCCCACCCTGCTCCCCATTCTTCTAAGGCTTTATTCTTTAGTTATGTTGTATAATGTCCCTTTGGGGTTTTAGTTAAGCTCCCATTTCTGTTCTGTGGCACTGAATGGTCAGTAGTGACATGATTAAAATAATTTTTGTCATCTGTATTGACCTGGTGTTTGAGTTATGGTCGATAAATGGTTATAGTTAAACATACCCCACAACATTATATCAAAGCTTTCTCTTTTTTCTCCAAAGACATTGCTGAGCAAACACTATTGATAAAAATAAAATTTTGTGAGACAACATTTAAATGAGATTCAAAGCATTTTTTTTATGTTTGTTTGCTGTTAAAGTAATTTATTCCTTTGAGTAACTGTTTATTTTTTCCCCCTGACCTGGTGGAGCTGAAGTTGTTTCTATTTTGTATCATGTTGGAAGAGAATAATAAATAGCACCTTTACCTGTGGGACTCATAGTGTCAATTGAAATGTGTTAAATTGAAAATAAGAGATAAAAGACCAACATAGTGTTTGGAATCTTGATCAGGGCCAGTGAAGGTATGAGTTTATGCATAGTTAAAATCCAAGTCGGTAAGAAAGTACACTACTCATTATCTTTGTGCCAAATTCACAAAAAGGATAGTTTTAACTGAAGGTTTTAATGCATTGATATGTCTTACATAAAAATATATAACAGTAACATAGATGACTTAATGGTTTTCTAAGATGTAGAATTTTGGAAAATAAAAATGATGCCTTTAGGTATAGTAAGTTTTTCATGATATTTTACTGATGATTTTTTCTAATTATGTTTATAAATATTATTTAAAGCAGAAAAATTGGAGCATATCATATTAACTGGTAATGGTTGCCAATTATACTGTGGAATGTTTTATATATCAAAGTATCAAGTTTGATGAAAACATGGAAATAAAAACATGCATATAATGATTTGATGTTTAACAGAAAAGCAAAAACTAAACACTGGAGAAAAAATGGCATCTTCAGCAAATGGTGTTGGTCAAACCTGACCACTTCTTGTAGCAGAATTAAAACACAACCGTTTACTTCATACTGCATAAAACTCAATTGGCAACGGATCAAGGACCAGTGACTAGGGGCATATAAGCTAAAAAAAAAAAAAAACCCTCTCCATGGTTTGCCTTAAGTCATGCTCTTTTATCAGTAGAATAAGAAGGATAAATGGGGCTTGTGATGGGAGGACAGGCTAAGGAAAGAAATGTGGGGAAGGGCAACTGACACTGAAGGTCTTAATCAGGATGAAAACGCACCAGCCAGATATCCTATGCTCACAAATAAAACCTCCAGGGGCAGAAGTAGATTATATTTTCATGGGCGGTTGACTCCAAAGGAACATTGTCTTCAAGATACAACAGTACGAATACACATTCTAACTTACAGAGACTGTGACAACACACATAAGAAATGTTCAAGTTCAACGAAGACAATATCCATCAGGAAGGATGAGTAGACATCAAGACCCGCTACTAACCAAGAAACCATTTTTGATTGGTACCTACTGTAAAGGGAAAATTGATTTACTCTAATGGAGTGTCATTGGATATATCAATTAAATGTTTTGGTAGGTTCCATACCCAGCAGTTGGCCAAAAAATGTAAACTCTTTCTTTGTTGATGAAGTATTTGTTTGTACATGTGTATTGTTTTCTTGATGTTATATTCAGGAATATAGCAGATATCATGGAGTTTATAATTTTCAAAATTGCATCAAGCTAACCTCAAGCAACTATAGAAGAACAACAGATGAAGTCACATTAAAGAAATAGAACAAGGAAAGAATGAATATATGAAAAATAAAACAAATGAGTGAATGATATGAACCTTTATTTTACACGCTCATCAATTATTGTGGAATAAGAGTTTCAAATATCATTTAAAATTGAGTATTATTTCTATATAATGCCATGTAACTTAAACATTTGCAGAAATTACACATGGAATATATAGAGAATATTTAAAATAAATATCTGTTTTCCTGTGCTATGTCTTGCTTTTGACTGTTCTTATATCTATATCTTTATCACTCATTTCTATTTTTATATACCCATCTGCATATATGCACAAGTCCATTCTGGTGCATGTAGGGTTTAGAAAAGAGTGACTGGTTTCTCAGAGCAGGAGTTAGAGGCAGTTATGATCTTCTCAGTTTGAGTGGAAAGACTAGCACTCAGGCCCTCTGCAAAAACAGCAAGTGCTCTTAACAAAAATCCATCTCTGCAGCTTTATACATAATTTAAGTCTGATATATACCATGTGTGATGCAGACATATTGGCCAACACACATAATCAGATCACATGGTCACATGGGTGATCTTTATACCACCTAAATCTCTGAAATTAGAATATCAGATATTCTAATACCTTGATATGAACCTTTAAAGCCTAGCCCTATCAATCACAACTATCGTTGACAGCACAGGGTTTTCCTATACAAAATCCATGAATTTAGGAAACTAATTTCATATTTTTATTATTATCATATTTTTGTCTAGTAGAGAAGGATGAAAAAAGTTAAACACAAATGAAATTGCTGTCAAACACTCATCAGGAAAAATGCACTCAAGAGAAACCATCTGTATTTTCATATATTTACTCAGACGCAAGGGAAGCACTGTAGAAATTAGAATGATATGTGGTGTCTTGAGATATCTCATAAAATGCTTAGGGATGTAAAGATGCTTTTATAATAATTTTACTCAGAATTCACATTAAATATCTACATCCTGTCATTCGTTATTTAGTCTAAAATTCTGTTTGATAAATTCAAATACATTGAGGGAAACATTTTCAAGATGAAATTATTATTAATATTTATAGCTGGCACTCTGGCATGTTTGCCAGGCTGAGGTAATGGCATATTTAGTTGTTGTGATAATAAATGTTCCATGAAATAGAGCTGTTTGTGAGCAAGACTGTTCTAGCTTGAACAGAGCTACAGAACTCCTTGCTTAAAGATTTCCTTCTCTCTGAGCATCACACATTTCCTATGTAGGTAATGTATAAGCAAACTACTCAAACCAAGGAGAAAAAAATCAGTGCATGACAGCAGAACAATATCTGGATATAAACATTTTAAGTCAAAGCTCACAATAACTTGTATTAAAATATTTTCAACTAAATTGGAATGCAAATTTAGGCTATGTCATATATCTTAGATTTGTCTAATTCAATCCAATCTTTTCATATATAATGTATTATATATATGTATATATAATGATATATATTTCCATATTATTTGAAAATACATCAAAGAAAATATAATAGGCCTTTTACACTATTATGATTAAAATAATTCTAGATGTCTTCTATGGTTTGGAAAAAAATGATTATTTTATCCTTATGAACAGTACTGAACACAATTTTCCAGTTGTGTGTTGTTTAGAAGGGTCATGGTGCTTACTATTAGATTTGAAACAACAAACCCCTTCTTTAATGTTATTGTGCGATCTTTGTAGAGGCTGTTAGGGAGTTCAACACAGGTTTTCCTGTATAGCTCAGACTGGCTTTGAACTTGTGGTAATCCTTTGGTCTCAACTGCCTGAATACTAGAAATTTAAATGTTCCTCAGCCTTACTTTTACACACAGTCTTTTGAAACTGTTCTATACTTGCTTTTAATATAATTTTTTTTTAACTACAGTAACAGCTAAGTGAGCATTCACTATTTATGAATAAAGAATCATCTAGCTTAATTCTGAAGCCTAAGAAAACAATTCTGCTGCACATTTCAATTTGGTACATTATATAAAAGAGTAAGCAGATGGCGATGTGCAGTAATTTTTATTTATTAGTTTTAGAATTTTATATGTTTATAAAAGACGTGGATTGTTTAAATTATTACTCAAATCATGAAACTACATTGTATTTAATAAACACGAGGAGAATTTTCTAAATGGCATGTGTTAATCAAATATTTGTCACAAGGATTTCCACTGCTACAGTAACAATTGTTGTGTAAATAACTGTTTTTGTAATTTATAAACATGTCAGGTCTGATATTAGCATTTATAGTAATTAACTGATATAGTTCATCAACAAATCTCTCTACAAATTGAACGCTGTATAACATATGATTTCATTTTCTCTCTGGTGACTGTTCAAGGCAGGTATAGCCAGGAGCCCAGGGAGCAGAGGAGTGGCAGAACAGCTGGGACAGGGTGCTTCTGAGCTTCATCTGTACCTAGGAGCTGGGCTGAGCCACAGTCCTCTGTGCCAGGGGAGAGCTGGTCTCCCAGGGGTGCTGGGACAGGCTTGCAGGCCCAAGAGAGGGACAAGCTCCAGCCAGAGACTGCAGGATCAACTAATACCAGAGAGAAACAGAAGGTGAAAGGCAAATACAAGAAACTTATCAACAGAAACCAAGGCAACATGGCATCATCAAAACCCAGTTTTCCCACAATAGCAAGTCCTGGATACCCTTACACTCCAGTAAGACAAGATTTGAATTTAAAATCAAAGCTCTTGATCCCAATAGAGGAATCCAAGAAAAACATATATAACTCCCTTAAAAAATTAAAGGAAAACTCAACCAAACAGGTGAAGGAATTGAACAAAACCATCCAGGATCTAAAAACGGAAGTAGGAACAATACAGAAATCACAAAGGGAAACAGCTCTGGAGATAGAAATCCTAGGAAAGAAGTCAGGAGTCATAGATCAACAACAGAATACAAGAGACAGAAGAGAGAATATCAGGTACAGAAAATACCATAGAAAACATTGACTCAACAGTCAAAGAAAATGCAAAATGCAAAAAAGCTCCTAACCCAAAACATCCAGGAAATCCAGGACACATTGAGAAGACCAAACCTAAGGATTATAGAGGAGAGGGAAGATTTCCAGCTTAAAGGGCCAGCAATTGTCTTCAACAAAATTATAGAAAACTTCCCTAACCTAAAGAAAAAGATGATCATGCATATACAAGAAGCTTACAGAACTTCAAATATATTGTACCAGAAGAGAAATTCTTCCCATCACATAATAATCAAAACAACAAATGCACTAAACAAAGAAAGAATATTAAAAGCAGTAAGGGGAAAATGTCAACTAACATATAAATGTAGACCTATCAGAATTACACCAGACTTCTTGCCAGAGACTATGAAAGCCAGAAGATCCTGGGCAGATGTCATACAGACTCTAAGGGAACACAAATGCCAACCCAGGTTACTATACCCAACAAAACTCTCAATTACCATAGATGGAGAAACCAAGGTATTCCATGAGAAAAACTAATTTACACAATATCTTTCCACAAATTCAGTACTTTAAAGGATAATGAAAGGAAAGCACCTGCACCTTAGAAAAAGCAAGAAAATAATAATCTTTTAACATACCAATCAGAAGAGAGACACAGAAATGTAACTCTCCCTCTAATAACGAAAATAACAAGAAGCAACAATCACTTTTTCTTAATATCTCTTAATATCAATAAACTCAATTCTCCAATAAAAAGACATAGACAAACAGACTGGATATGTAAACAGGACCCAACATACTGCTGCATACAGGAAAGTCACCTCAGGCACAAAGACAGGCACTATCTCAGCATATAAGGCTGGAAAACAATTTCAGATACTAAACAAAGACAGAGTGAAACTAATAGAAGTTGTGAACCAAATGGATTTAACAGATATCTATAGAAGATTTTATTCAAAGACAAAAGAATATACCTTCTTCTCCCCACCTCACAGTACCTTCTCCAAAATTGAACATATACTCAGTCACAAAATAGACCTCAACAGATATATGAAGATCCAAATAATCCCATGAACCCTATGAGATCACCACAGACTAAGGTTGGTCTTCAATAACAACATAAACAACAGAAAGCCCACATATACATGAACACTGAATAACATTCTACTCAATGATAACGTGGTAAAGGAAGAAATAAAGAACAAAATTTAAGACTTTTTAGAATTTAATGAAAATGAAGCCACAATATACCCATATTTATGGGACACAATAAAAGCAGTGCTAAGAGAAAACTCATAGCTCAGAGTGCCTCCAAAAAGAAAATGGAAAGAGCACACACTAGCAGCTTGATAGCACACCTGAAGGCTCTAGAACAGAAAGAAGCAAATACACCCAAGAGTAGACAGTAGGAAATAATCAAACTCAGGACTGAAATGAGCCAAGTAGAAACAGAAAGAATCATACAAAGAATCAACCAAACCAGGAGCTGATTCTTTGAAAAAATCAAAAAGATAAATAAACCCTTAGCCAAATTAACCAGAGGACACAGAGACAGTATCCAAATCAACAAAATCAGAAATGAAAAGGGAGGCATAACAACAGATACTGAAGAAGTCCAAAAAAATCACAAAAACCTACTACAAAAGCCTACACTCAACAGAACTGGAAAATCTGGATGAAATGGGCAATTTTCTAAAAAGATACCAGGTAGTTAAATCAGGATCAGATAAATGATCTTAATAGTTTCATAACCCATAAAGAAATAGAAGCAGTCATTAATAGTCTCCCAACGAAAAAAGCCCAGGACAGCTGGGTTTAATGAAGAGTTCTATCAGACCTTCAAAGAAGACCTATTACCAACACTCTCCAAATTATTCCACAAAATAGAAAGAAACACTACCAAATTCATTGTATAAAGCCACAATACTCTGATACCTAAACCACACAAAGACCCAACAAAGATAGAGAATTTTAGGCCAATTTCCCTTATGAATATTGATGCAAAGATCCTCAATAAAATTATTGCCAACCAACTCCATGAACAAATCAAAATGGTCATCCACCATGATCAAGTAGGTTTCATCCCAGGGATGCATGGATGTTTCAATACACAGAAATCTATCAATGTAATATACTACATGAACAAACTCGGAAAAAACCCACAAGATCATTTCTTTTTTTAAAATTTTCTATATTCTTTGTTTATATTCCAAATGATTTTCCCTTTCCTGGTTCCCCCCTCCCCATAAGTTCCATAAGCCCACTTCTGCCCCTCCCCCCACTGCATTTCCTAATCAAACCCCTCCCACTTCTCTGTCCTGGCAATCCCCTACAATGCTGCATCAAGCCTTTCCAGGACCAGGACCCTCTCCTTTGCTGAGAAAGCATTTGACAAAATCCAACACGCCTTTATGACAAAAGTCTTGGAAAAATCAGGAATTCAAGGCCCATACCTAAACATAGCAAAAGCAATAGAGAGCAAACCAAACATCAAACTAAAGGGAGAGAAATTTGAAGAAATACCACTAAAATCAGGGACTAGACATGGCTGTCCACTCTCTCCCTACCTGTTCAGTACAGTACTCAAAGTCCTAGCCAGAACAATTAGACAACAAAAGGAGGTCAAAGGGATACAAATTAGAAAGGAAGAAGTCAAAATATCACTATTTGTAGACTATTTGCTAGTATACTTAAGTGACCCCAAAAATTCTGCCACCTGATAAACAACCTCAGCAAAATGGCTGGATATAAAATTAACTTAAACAAATGAGTAGCCTTCCTCTACTCAAAGGATAAAGAGACTATGAAAGAAATTAGGGGAATGATACCCTTCGCAATAGTCACACATACTACAAAATACCTTGGTGTGATTCTAACCAAGTGAGTGAAATATCTGTATGACAAGACCTTCAAGTCACTGAAGAAAGAAGTTGATCTCAGAAGATGAGAAGATCTCCCATGCTTATGGATTGGCAGGGTTAATATAATAAAATGCCCATCTTGCCTAAAGTAATCTACAGATTCAATGCAATTTCCATCAAAATTCCAACTCAAATCTTCATAGAGTTAGAAAGAGCAATTTCCAAATTTATCTGGAATAACAAAAAACCCAGGGTAGTGAAAACTATTCTCAACAATAAAAGAACCACTGTCAGAATCACCATCCCTGACCTCAAGCTGTACTACAGAGAAATAGTGATAATAACTGCATGATATTGATACAATGACAGGTAGGTAGATCAATGAAATAGAATTGAAGACCCAGAAACAAAGCCATATACCCTAGTCTTTGACAAAGGAGCTAAAATCATCCAATGTAAAAAAATGACAGCATTTTCAGCAAATGGTGCTGGTTCAACTGGAAGTCACAATGTAAATGGATGCAGATTGATCCATTCTTATCTCCCTGTACAAAGCTCAAGTCCAAGTGTTTCAAGGACCTCCACATAAAACCAGATACACTGAATCTAATAGAAGAGAAAGTGGGGAAGAGCCTGGAGTACACGTGTACAGGGAAAATTTTCCAGAACAGAATACCAATAGCTTATGTTTTAAGATCAAGAATTGACAAATGGGATCTCATAAAATTTCAAAGATTCTGTAAGGCACTGTCAATATGACAAAACAGCAACCAACAGATTGGGGGAAAGATCTTTACCAATCCTACATCTGATAGAGGGCTAACATTCAATATATATGAAAAATTCCAGAAGTTAGACTCCAGAGAAACAAATAACCATATTTTAAAAAATGGGGTACAGAACTACACAAAGAATTATCAACTGATGAAACCAGATGGCTGAGAAACACCTAAAGAAATGTTCAACATGCTTAATCATCAAGGAAATTCAAATCAAAATAACCCGGAGATTCAACCTCACACCAATCAGTATAGCTAAGATCAAAAACTTGAGTGACAGCAGATACTGGCAAGGATGTGGAGAAAGAGGAACACTCCTCCATTGCTGGTGGGAGTGCAAGCTGGTAAAACCACTCTGGAAATCAGTTTGGCAGTGCCTCAGAAAATTGGACATAGTACTACCTGAGGACCCAGTTTTACCACTCCTGGGTATATATCCAGAAGGTCTCTAACATTTAATAAGGACTCATGCTCCATTATGTTCAGCAGCCTTATTTATAATAGCCAGAACCTGGATAGAACCCAGATGTCTCTCAACAGAGGAATAGATACAGAAAATGTGGTACATTTACACAATGGAGTACTACTCAGTTATTAAAAACAATGAATTCATGACATTCTTAGGCAAATTGGTGGAACTGGGAAATATCATCCTGAGGTAACTCAGTCACAAAAGAACACACATGGTATGCACTTGCTGATAAGTGGATTAGCCCAAAAGCTCTGAATATCGAAGATACAATTCATAGACCACATGAAGCTCTAGAAAAAAGACTAAAGAGTGGATACTTTGGTCCTTCCTAGAAGGGGGATCAAAATACCCATGGCTCACAGCCAATCAATGGACTGAGTACAGGGTCCCCAATGGAGGAGCTAGAGAGAGGACTCAAGATGCTGAAGAGGTTTGCCACCCATACGAGGAACAATAATATGTACCATCCAGTACCACCAGAGCTCCCAGGGAGTAATCTACCAACCACAGAGTACACATGGAGAGATTCATGGCTCCAGGTGAATATGTAGCAAAGCATGGCCTTTTCATACACCAATGATAGGATTGAGTAGATTAGACTTGAAGATCTGTCAAGATTTCTGGTCTAAAAATGAATATCCACTTTAACACTCTGTGTTACAACCTTGTACTATGATACTTGAGAATAGAACCTTTAATTGTTATTATGTTTACTTGGAGCCAGGAGCCAGCAGTGTTGAGAGAAAGAGAGGGAGTAATTTTCATAGGGAAAGAAACAATGACTTATTTCTGTTATCACCTCCTTCTGTCTGTCTTTCTGTGTCTCTATGTGTGTTTGTGTTTGTGTTTGTTTCTGTGTCTGTGTCTGTCTGTCTGTCTCTCTTTCTGTCTCACTCTCTGTCTCTGTCTCTGTCTCTGTCTCTCTCTCTCTCTCTCTCTGTGTGTGTGTGTGTGTGTGTTTTCACTTTTTACCACTTTCTTACTTTTCTTCATTTGTTTTCTTGTCTTCTGCAATTTCTCTAATCTGCCCATACCAAGAAAACACCTAGTTAGGGCAAGGACTGTAGGATCTGAAGGCCTTTGCACCCCCAAATGAAGAACAACAATATCAATCAACCAGACCCCCCCCTCAGAGCTCACAGAGGCTAAACTACCAACCAAAGGGTACAAATTGGGGCTGTGTGTGTGGGGGGTTGGAGACCCATGGCTCAAGCTGGATATGTAGAAGAGGATTTTCTTATCTGGAATCACTGGGCGGGTAGCGCCTTGGTTCTGTAGAGGGTCAATGGCAAAGGGTAGGGGAACACTAGGGCACTCAGGCATGAGTGGCTGGGTGGGTGGAGGAGTATCCTTATAGAGGCAGGGGGAGTGGGATGGGTTAGGGGGTTAGGGGCTTTGTGGAGGGTAAATTGGGAAGGGGATAACTTTTGAAATGTAAGTAAACAAAATAGCCAATATAAAATAAAAAAGAAGAGAAAGAAAGAAAAAGAAAAATATATCTGAGTCATGGCCAGGTGACATCAAAGGGCTTCTTTCCACCAAGGTAAAAGTGATATGTCTAAAAAATTGAATAAAAGATATAGTAGAGAGTATCAAGTAATAAATGAGTGAAAAAAATTAGGGAAGATAAAATCACATAAATATACCCAAAAAAATCACACACACACACACACACACACACACACACACACGGAGAGAGAGAGGGAGGTAGGGAGAGAGAGAGATTTGATTAAATACCTTATCTCTCTCTCCCTCCCCATCTCTCTATCTATCTAAACAATTAAAACAAATGCTAATTTATATCCAAAGTACTATAGACCATTACATATTATGGACTACAAAGAGGAGAGAAACAAAGAAAAGGCAAAAGTCTCCTTCCCTACACCATGTGCTTGGCAACTCTGATGTGTATATAAAGTGAAAAGATTTCTAAAAAGGAATGAAGTAGGTCTCTGTGAAGGAGATAACTCACTCCGAGGTATTATCAGAGATACTTGTTCAAAAAGGACAACTTGAAAAGCAAATCGAGAAGTGTATGGAATCTAAAACACAGAAAAATTTAGTAATTTTTTTTAATATAATAAAGTTAAATGTGTGATTATAAAAATGGGGCTAACATGAAAGAAGTAGAAATAAGATTCAATAGTTGACTTCGCAACAAGTCTGTAATACTTTTTAAGACCCCATTCCAATAAAACAAGCACAAACAAGCTAACTAATTAAGCTGAAGAATAGATATTATGGTGATTGCAAGGGAGTCTACAGGTGAGGTTACATCATATCCTCTACCTCATTTAATACTACTCAAAACAGAAATTTGGGACATTCTAGATCACTGTAGTTATTACAAGAAAATCAGCATCAGAAATTCTTAGATTTAAGCATTGGAGGGAAGCACCAATATGTAATAGGTATATGTAATATGGCCCAGGTTTTTATTTCTGGCACCTTCAGGTTGGCTCACAGCATGATGATAGTCTATAACACCAGGTCCAGACCCTTGAAGACATTGTGTGATCTGTGTTGTAACCAGGCATGCACATTTATATAGTTAAAACATTCACATAAAATAAATTCAGACCCCAGATCTCCCAGTGACTAAGCCATCAACCAACATGGCTCCAGCTGTATATCTAGAAGAGGATTGCTTTGTCAGCCATCAATGGGAGGAGAGATCTTTGGTCCTATGAAGGCTTGATTGATGCACTAGAGTAGGAAAATTGAGGGTAGGAAGGTGGGAGTGGGGTGGGTGGAGGAATGCCTTCAAAGAAGCAGGGGAGGAAGAATGGGATAGGGGATTTCTGGGATGGGGGGAAGCCAGGAAAGGGAATAACATTTGAAATGTAAATGAAATATCCAACAAAAAGATAAAAAACAGAAAATAAAATAAATTCTAAAATAATTAAAAATATGTATTTCACGTTTCATGTGGATGGCAATGATGAATATACTGTATGCACAAACGTGTGTGTGTGTGTGTGTGTGTGTGTGTGTGTGTGTGATATAACAGTTAGAATAGATATTCCTTATATTGGAATTGGAACAAAATTTAGAGAATATGTCAGGTATTTAACCAAGTGTTAGATATTTGTGGGCTTTGTTCTAGTAAGCATTATTATTTCCTTCTGGAAGCTGGGTGCTATAGATAAAACTCTGGCTTTTGATAGTATCAATAGAACATTTCCTTCCACAGCATACTTCTGTAGTTTGTAGCAAGAATTGTATTTCTTATGTGGAACCTTGCCCTGTGGAATTTAGAGTGAATTTATAGAGACATTGAAGCTTAAACTTGCAGCTTCGATTCACACATTTCCTCAGAAGAATTGTTCCAGGTGTTTTAAATACTTGATAAAAACAGCAAATTTTGTGGGTATAAAACTACTGCCAACCTTGTTAGTTTTACCACCTATTAGGAATTTGTGATGCTGATTTGATCAAATCAGCAAATTTAATGGTTATAAAACTGCCGCCAACCTTGTCGATTTTACCACCAACAAGATAGGGATTTGTAATGCTGGTTAAATCCTCTAAATAGGTGCTTCTCAACCTTCCTTACACTGTGAACTTTTAATACAGTTCCTCAGGCTCTGGGGACTATAGCCATAGAATTATTATTTTTGCTAATTCACAACTGTAGTTTTACTATTGTTATGAATTGCAATGTAAGTGTCTATGTTTTCTGATGGTCTTAGGCCATCCCTGTGGAGAAGTCATTTGACTCCCAAGGTGGGCAGAACCCACAGATTGAGAACCTCTGTTCCAAATTTATCTCTGTCAGTGGTATCTAGTATGCCATGGGCAGGCAGGGTAAATCTACAAGTATTTAAATTTCTCTTTTTATAAGTAAAATGTTCAGGTCTCACTGTTGTCGAGGGGTCCAGTTCTACCCATATTTATCATGCTTCTCCTCTATTGAATGCTGGGCAAGTACGCAACACTTAGTTGGCAGATTTGGGTTTAGGAGACAGTAGCTGTATTAGAGATATTGATAGTAGCGCTGTACTGAAGAAACAAGACTGGTCCCATTACCACAGTCTTTCCATGGGCTTCTTGAGCATGGACTGATATTGGCTCTTAAAATGTGAAGCTATTCAGCCATGGCATACTTCTTTCTGTCAAATTCAATACTAAAGTTATTGAATTCATGATATATATACCCCAATCCTTAGAAGTCCAGACCAACAGGGGGATTTTGCTTAGTCTTTCTGTTATATTTCTTACATGCAACACTAATCAGTTGTTCGGTGTTCTGCTGTTGCTTATGAATAAGTTAGAAGCACAGTTCAGACTGCATTTCTTCAGACCTGGAGGGAACCCTGTTCATGATACAAATGAACAGATAAACAGTTCATTTGTGTGTGTGTGTGTGTGTGTGTGTGTGTGTGTGTGTGTGTGATGAGAGAGAGAGAGAGAGAGAGAGAGAGAGAGAGAGAGAGAGAGAGAGAGAGAGAGAGAGAGCTTGAACTGTGTTTTCGGTGACATTTTCCACTAGGTGTTCTTTAGTATTGTGTTCTATGACTTTACTTCTTCTGGGCTCCTTAATTCTTCTTAGTACTCTGAGTATGCTAGGAAGAGCTGCTATCAAATATGTCTGTTCTTTGTTCATTGATCATTGGTAACAGAAAAAGGCAGAGAAATTATAGATGTTTACTGAGATGGGATGAGTCATGGAAACAGACCTGGAACAGATTCCAAGTGACTCTGCACCATTTTCAAGCGTAGTTATGATGACTTTGCATATTTCAATTAAAATTAATCATGGAAGGACATTTCTGGATGTCGAAATTTAGTGTTTCATCCAAAACTATGTTTACCTATAAGAGTCTCTTTGTGCTACAGTTACCTTCATTTTGAATTAACTTAAGTGCCATAAAACTTTAAATGGCAGAGTCAAACTGAAGTTAAGTGCAGAGAGGAAGAGAGGCTGTTAAATGTCTTAACATCGGTCTTTGCTGGTGTTTCTCTTGGCCTGTTATTAACCCCTGGAGACAATGTGAAAGGTAGTCAGAGTATGTAGGTCATTTAGGTCCATTTCCAAGGAATGAGCTGAATGGATCAGCAGAGAAGAATGGATCAGAAAATGCTAATGGGTGCTAATGGGTTTGAGATGTTACTATGTCAAATTATTAATACCATGAAATGTATCAGAAAGGCCAAGGACTAGACCATGTGCCTGGTGTAATAGACCATGTGTCTATTACCACCAAATAGTAAAAGGAAACCAAACATTAAATGTACAGTCAATTCCTCAGCAGCAGAAATGTATACACAGTTCATAAATCAGTATTTGTTTTTTGATTCAGAGACTGGGAGGAGAAGCTTAATTCTTAGTAAAGGGTGAGTAAAGAATAATGGTGGAAATGGCATGTGACCCATAGGATGGAGTCACAACAGAAAAACTGAGCAGGAGAGGGAAATGAGCAGAGCTGCTGCTGAGCAGCCTGAAGCTAGAACTTAGTCACAGTTTTCATTTCTAAGAATGGGGAGACCCCAACAAATAACAGCAACTTTGAACACATTAGCATGAAATTAGACACATAAATGTATTAGCTATTTCAGTTTCTCTAAAAAGATAATTCATTATCTATGCACACAAGTACTTGCTGACTGGAGCCGGATATAGTTGTCACCTGGGAGGCTCTACTAGTGCATGACAAATACAGAGAGGGACACTCTCAGCCAGCTATTGAACTGAGCACAGAGTCCCCAAAGGGGAGGTAAAGAAAGAACCCAAGGAGCTGAAGGGCTTTGCAGCACCATAGGAGAAACAATAATATGAGCCACCTAGTACTCCCAGAGATCCTAGCAACAAAAACATCAACCAGATAGTACACATGGTGTTACCCATGGCTCCAGATGCATAGGCAGCAAAGGATGGCCTTGTTGTACATCAAAGGGAGGAGGGGCCCTTGGTGCTGGAAAGGCTCGATGCAGAAGTGTAGGGGAATACCAGGACCGGAAAGCGGGAGGGGGTTGAGTGGGGAACAGGGGGAGGGGAGATGGCTTATGGGACTTTCAGGCGGGAGGAGGGAGGACCAGGAAAGATGAAATCGTTTGAAATGTGATTAAATATATATATATATATATATATATATATATATACACACACACACACACACACACACACACACACACACACATATATATACACACACATATATATGTATATATATATGTATACACACACACACACACACACACACACACATATATATATATATATATATATATATATCATAACCCTTAACACTCCACAGGCTGTGGATGTTTGGGGACCCTAGAAGACTTTTAAAAAGAAAGAGATAATTCTTTTTTAAAAATTGTAGACTTATTAGGTTTAACAATGTATAGATGAATTTTAAAGGAAATGGTTCAGTCGTTCAGTTATGAGTAGTCACTGATCTTTCAGAGGCTCTATATTCAATTCCCAGCATCTACTTGCCAGTTCACTTCTTTAAATTCAGTTCCAGAGGATACAATGCCTTCCTCTGGTCTCTGCAAACGCTAGTCATGTATGTTGGGCATAACCATACATTGAAACAGAATGTCCATAAACATAAAATAAAATGTTTAAAAATACGTGGAGATTACATGAAATTACAAAAGAAAGTTGTAGGGAATATAGGAGGAATTGGAGGGAACAGATTATATTCACGTATGAAATTCTCAAATAATGTTTTAAAAAATTATGTAAATATAGTTGATTTACTACAATGACTTTTAATTTATCACATGGTGCCCAATGTCAGAAAACAAGGCAATGTGCTAAAATATGACTGAGGAGAATAATCTGAGGATTCAGAAAGTTATACATAAAGAAGCTATGATTAATGAAGAGGCAATGTTTTCATTCTTCATGAGGAATACTTCAGGGGAATAACGTGTCCACACTTCCTATCCAAAACTCATATAATAAGAAAATGCAGCCACTTCCAAGACAGATTATCAAAATGAGTTTAGCAATGATAAATGAGGGAAGGTTCCGGTTATATAAATGAACTCACCTCATTCATTGGAATGATAGTTTCAAAATAAAATAAATACGCATACATGCACACATATAAATAAACATATACTATATGCTAAAAGACAGAATAGAATTTGACGATGTAATTTGTAACATCTCAATCTGCAGACAAGTACCATTTGTATCATGTCATAAAAACAATCCATACAAGAATTTAGAGCATAGGAAAATGATTTTCTGTAAATATATTTTAATATAATGCTATAGTTACTTTTATCATCATTATTATGTGTGCCCATGTGTGCACAATGTTTAGGGGAGAAATTGTGTGTGCCATGGAACTCCTGAGGAAGGAAAGGGACAACTCTTGTTAACCAATCATCTCCCTGTTTACTTGGTCCCAGGGGATAAAATTCAGGTCCTCAGGCTGTGTTGCACTCCCATCATCCCATTAGAAGTGCCTTAATGAAGCTTATCTCTATAAATGATTTTAACATTTATATTAAACGACTTAACATTGAATTTGCTATTTCATTTTCTTTATAAATATAAGTAGTAACTTCTAAGAGGAGCATTGCAAATGTCATTTACAACATACTTTGAAAATTATATAATCAGTTTAATTATGTTCTACCATCTGCTACTCTAGATATATTTATGAGTAAGGAGATTTTTAAAACAAATTTACCAACTATAATCTTTCACATTGATTCATTTTAAAATTCTCTACCTTTCTTGCAATTATCACAACATGTAACTATTCCCATTAGTTCCCATCATTGTTACAAGAAATTATCACAAATTAGCAGGTCATAAAATGAGCCACTATCTTAGCATTTGGAAATTTACATATTTAATTTTTTTTACAGGAGATTTAAAACAAAGAATAGCCAAGTTCCTATTAAATTTTGGGTGATCTAGAATTCTAGCTCTCTCTCTCTCTCTCTCTCTCTCTCTCTCTCTCTCTCTCTCTCTCTCTGTGTGTGTGTGTGTGTGTGTGTGTGTGTGTGTGTGTGTATGCATAATGACAACTTTAAAATATCAGGACTCTTTTATAATTAAAGTTCAATTTCCCACTTTGTAAGAATATAGGAGTTTTTAGTGCTATAGGCTGTTTAGACCCTGTTGTTCATGCTCTGAGTACTCAGAATTCCAGATACTCTTCATCAATGAAATTTGACCTTAGGAAATTTTCTTGATTTCACTTTTTCACCCCCAATGAAGTTTACTGATGTGATCCCTGTTGAGAATAAAAAAGCAAAGATTCATTAAGACATTCTAAAAAACAAGATAAATGAGAAAGAAAAATTAAGTACAAGTGTAGCTTCAAGATATGGAAGTGGCACCCAAGAGAGGAAGCCACCACCTAACTCCCTTATCTAGGAGTTATTATAGGATAACAGGGTATACAGAGACTGACGTAATCTTTACTGAGATTTCTGAGCTCCCCAAGGATCAGGGGGAAATGAATAAAAAAGGGCCCACAAGCTCTATACTAGCTGTGTTGCCCCAACCAGGAAGATGAGGATAATTTTGGGCTGCCCACCTGATGAGGGGTAACTGAAGCCCTTGTCAGGTCTGTCTCTGACTCTCTCATCTTGACTTTTGGCTGGTCATTATTCAGTTGTCTGTTTTTGCTGCACTATTACACAGCAGGTGCCTCCAGTCACACTAAGCTCCATTTTTGTCCTCACAGTTATCAGCGATTAACTGTGGGTCTTCTTACTCTTTCTCTGCAGGTTGTTTTCAAATATGTGCTGAAATAGATGGAGGTGTTCTTGCAATCAATCTGTTACAGTCTGTTGTATTAAAAGGGGAAATATGTGAAGAGCAATAGTGGATAGCCTATGTTACCCAGTGAACAGTGTGCTTTGTCCTGCAAGCTAGCTGGCCTTTCTGCCAGTGCTTCATCTTGCTTGAGAATGGCCCTGTCTCTCATCAAATTCTCTTGGTCATCTCATGGACAATTTGCAGACTCCTTGTTTCCTGTACTTAGTGTTCGTGGCCTCTGTCTCTGTATCATTTATGAACAACTGGTAGCTGCACCATGAGCCTCGCCACACACTGAATCCTAGTTCATGCCTAAGGAACAACGAATTGAATTATAACTTTGCGTTCTCCTATTAGTATATTTTAATGCATTTCTGTTTGCTCATTCAATAGATATCTCATTATGGGGAACAAGTGTTCTTTGTCAAAAATAAATGAATACGTGTGAAATCTACAACTTTAGGTAAGTATAATTGTAAAATTAGCGTATGTTATAAACAAACCTGTTTACCACCAAAATTATCCTAATTGTGTATCTTATTAATAGATATAGCAAGAATACCAAGATACCAAGATATTACATTTCTTACAAATGAGTTGGGTTAGTTTAAAACACCCAGCCATTCGTTTGCTGTTTTATTGTTTCATGTTTTGTTTTGTTTTGTTTTGTTTCATTTCATTTTGTGGAAAAAATGAATTGGTTCATATTATTCTTTCAATAATCAACTTCTTATTTGTGGGCAATTCATAGGTTATTTTTCTTCTTAAATAAAGCTGACTAGTTCAATTAAAGTATATCTTTAAGTTGATCACTCTGAATTGATATCCCATGATTATAATGAGCTTTACAATGATTTATATATTTTATTTCAAAGTATTTAAAGATTTTACATATAAGTGTTCTTTTTTTCCTATCATTACTTTTCAGAACAAAAGTGGACTGAAAGTGTAATTCTAAGATTTCTGACCATTACACTTCAATATTTTTTCTTTTATTGCTATTTGGTTTTCATGGATTGATTTATTTCTCTTTTTATAATCTCTGCATAATTTATCTCACAAGCTATATACTTGATAACTAATTCCTTAGTGGAGTTTTCAAATGATCCCACATGAATTTTAATTTCCTCATCAGTCATGTAAGGCTTAAGTATGCTGTAGTACGAGTCTTCCTTAGACCTCTTTGTAAGTATTAGTTGGGCTTTATTCTTATTTTTTGATAAAATGTCCTCAGAAAAGTGACTTAAGGGACAAAAGCTTCAATTTTATTCAAGATTTGAGGTTTCAGGGCACCATAACAAAGAAGCCAAGTGCTACATTATTGAAACCATCGGTTACACCACTGCCCATGGTGAAGAAGGAGATGCAGAGAAATGCTTCTATTCCGTTCCTTCTCACTTCATGTAGCTCAAGACCCTTGCCCAAAGAATGGTGCCACTCACAATGACTGTGCCTTCCTCCTTCAAATAATATAAGATAGATAATTTCCCATAGACATGCCTAGAGATCTCTTTCCCATGTGATTCTAGATGTTCTCCAGAAGAAAACTGACATTTTCAACACCAAAGTAACATATATCATAAAAGAAGTATTTTTTGTTTAAACTCATGTACTAACACCTTGTGGCTCTAGTCCTGCTTCCAATTAGAGAATTTAAGACCTCTAGTTAGACTATAAATCAGATATGGAGAAAAAAAAAAGAAGGACCAACTATATTTTGGCTCTTTAATTTGCTCATTTTATAACTCTTGTTAGTAGTTAGTAGATATTCTTTTTAAAAAACAATTATATATATATATATATATATATATATATATATATATATATATATATATATAGCTTGTGAGATATGCATGTATGTATAATGTTCTTTGGCCATTTTTCTCTATCTTATCCCTTCTCTCCTCCAAATCATCATTTTCTCTTCCCAAGTAGTACCACTTCTGTTATTGACATTAATTTTCAACCTTGTTTTGTTACATGAGAGAAAACATAAGCTGTATTCACAGCTCATTAACCAGAGCAAACCAAACATGTAAAAGTTCTGTGTACATATTTGGGAAACATAGTTCATGGCCCCTTGTCTTCTTGATCTGAACAGTCTTTATTAAGGATAGAATTATCAACAGGTCCTTTAATCTTCTCCAGCAGATTGTTTCTCTTTTATCTTTGCATTTACATTTCTGATGTTTTCTTCACCCCACATTTGCAGCAGCCATTTAATTTATATTTTCTTCCAATTGGCTTGCTCAATGAGGATTTTTCTCTAGGTTAATAATTATGGTTGTTCTTTTATTCTTTGAAACTTTCACACGTGTATATAATGAGCTTCTTTGTCTCACCATCTGTTAACCTCTCCCATGCCCCTCTCTTCCCAGCAAGTCCTCCTGCCTCCTTTTCTCTTTGGTATGGATTATCTGGTAAAAATTCTCAATGATCATTTTCTATGTTCTGTCGGTAAATTTAAACAGATATGAGCTTCTCTGCTATTTTTTTTTGCTTTGCTATTTGGGACTGTTTCACTTCCACATGCCTGTACTGTGAGACAGCATTTGGGCAGAAATGGGAGAAGATGCTTACTCTGCTTCTATGTCCAGGTTCTCTTCATCAGTGTTAAGTTATGTGACACTTTCCTTACTACGATTCATCTGGAACTGGAGTGCTTTTTGTTTGCTACTAATAACTGATAGGTAATTGATTCTTCATACTTTGGAGGTATTTCACAACTTCAACTTTCCATTTTCAAAGACTAACTTGTTCTTAAATAATTTCTTATGTAACTTAAGAAATGGTGGTTTTATAACTGTAATTTACTGTCTCTCCAAATTTCTCACTTTCACGAGGGAGGTAGCTCTGTTTTTGTTTTTGTTTTTGTTTTTGGTTTGGGATTTTTCTCTCTCTATTTGGGCATTAATCTCAGAAGTTATACTCTTTGTGTACATTTCTCTCAAGTGGTGATAACAAGGAAATTCTGTCCTTGTTTATAACTTTCATGGGATCACAACTTATTAAAGTCATCTGTAAATGCAGCACTAGGAGGGTTTAGATTGACATGATTTCATGAAATAAGTGAACATATCCCGTAACATATATATGAGTACATATGATAATAAAAACTTGGAAAGCATTATAATGGTATGTTTAGAAACAGTGGTGATATTCCATGCCAATTGAATTATATAATTTAGATGAATATCCTTAAGTCTTAAGTCCACTTTTCCAAATACTTTGGGACTATAAAAATTAACTTCAAGACAAGTCATCTAACAATATCAACTAACATGATTAACCCATGAAGTAAAAACTAATATTCTTCAGACACATTTTAAAAATTATAATTAAATGTAACTTCAGATGCTTATATCATTTACAATGAGAATTAAAATGTATGTACAGTCAAACAAGTTTTCTTTTAAAAAATTGTAAAGTACAAGTGAATAACTAATGAACTTTTCTAGCATTTATATCCATCTTACATTTTCAATTAATATTCTTGTATCCTTGTTTTCTAAATTACTCAGTGGAAAAGTAAATTGATGGCATGAAATTAATTTCCACTTTTTGAAATCTACGTGGATATGAATCACTGCACTTTGGCAGTGATTGAAAAATGACTGTATTAACAAAAATCATGTTCAACAGGCAAATAAACATCCTCACCAATACAAATCATGGCTGCTCATTTACCCATCATTAGCCATCATCTACTTAAGATGATGATGACAAATGAGCTCAGAAGCAAGACCAGGAACAATTCAGGAACAAGCACAGAGCAGAAGCCAGCTCCTGCTGAGACAGGCATCTAGCCCAATGCAGTCATCCTCTTTTCCCTCTGTGACAGAAGAGGGCTTATTTTCCCCATTTTGGGGCTCTTCTGTGTCCCATGTTCTAGCTGCTTGAATCTTCTACTAAATGCTGTTTATACATGCAATGATAATATATGGCAATGAACTTCCCCAAGGTAGAATACATAACTAAAATACACAATAAAATTGAGTAAACAAATTTAGAAGCATCACAAGATTCGGTATATCGGGCATAGGACATGATTACTGTACATTTTATTTTCCAATAAAATACAGTCTTACACATTTTAAGACAATGATGTGAAGTTGTGTCTATCATGCAGCGTTCTGCAGTCCTGATTTTGTTTTGTAGCTATAAAATTTTCAAGTTACTTGCTGTGGCCAAGCAACTCTAGAGGACCTTTCAAGGAGTGATCTTGATAAAGATGCACCACTTGTGATGCAAAGAGAGCTACGTCTTCCAAGCACGCAAGGAGACCTGTAGTTGGGACCACAATATACATTTAGAAATATGGTTATCGCCACATGGGCTTATAAACCCAGTGCTGGGGAGACTGTGATATGAATATCTTTTGCTCTCACTACACTGGATGAATTGGTAAGCTTCCGGTTCAGAATGAGATACCACCCTACAAAGTTAGGTGGAGAGAACTAGATAGGGAGAGGTTAAACATAAACCCCTAGTACACATTGCATGCGGTCTCCCAGTAATGCACCTTAACACAGAAACATGTAAACATGCATATCCACTCATATATGGAAGGACTGAGAGAGAGGAGAGTAGAGGAAAATGGGAATGGAGAGAGAGAGGGAGAGGGAGAGAGCTAGAGAGGGAGAGAGGGACAGGGAGGGGAAGGGGAGAGGGATCCTTGATTGATGCCCATGCAACTGATGCTTGCTTCTTTCTTATGGATATATTTTCGTCCTTCCCATCTGTGAGATATGGCCACCTCCATTCTGAGGAGCACATATGCACCTTTGGCATCTCACCTGTCTGCTGTTGTTTAAACAACCTTACATTCACAGTGTGATTCTTACTTGTCATGGCCTATGACCACATGTATCTATTGTCATATGGCATTTTCTTGTTTTGATGTTTTTATAATTATTCATAAGAATTATTGTTATATAAAACTCTTCTCATAAACTCTACATCAAATTTAGTCCTGGGGTCACACTGCAGGTATTTCTAGCTAAATTGGAGTTTCCTACACCAGAGAGACAAGCGAGTCTTCCTTACTATGAAACAAAGCTGAAAATATTTATAGATTTCCTCTCATGGGAACTTCTTTTAGGAATAAACTGGTCTTGTATTGAGTTCCATGTACTGAAATCAGAGAATTCCTTACAAGGGAAAACTGTTACAATGGTTGCTCACCGTCTGACAATTCAGATACATTTTAGCATCATTGTCATTGAAAATGCAGTTGTGCGCTCCTCATAAGTAGTCATTATTTTCTATTCAGTTATAGTAAGTACTTAGTACAGATTCAGCAAATTAATACACTAGGGACCAAGGTTCATGGTAACCAAGGGGCACTGTCACATCAGAAGGCCCATACCATCCATGGAAAATAGCAACAATATGGAAACATAACTTGACATTTCAGCCTGCATTGTTAAGGTCGGATTGAAATATGCAATGCGTTTTCATACATTCTAACTGAGAAGAAAAAAAAAAAAAAGATCAATAGTGGAAGCTCCAAGAAGTAAATGTGCTTTTGAGCGCTAAGTGTCAGTCCATTCATTTACATTGCTTTAAGCTGTTTTCCTGCTTTCTTTCTGCCATATGTATCTGTGATTTTATAAGGTGAGACACTTTTTTCTGCATCTTCTGTCATAAATCGACAGTATTCTAGTCCTTCCAAATGCTGTGCATATGTGTTTTTCTACTTACCGTTGACAGAAATTTCAGCTACTCTGCTTATCGTGATCACTGTAATTCAAAATAATTGTGGCAATTTAACTATCAGGAAAGGGATGAACAACTTTTAAAAACTTCATTGATATCGACTTCTCTCAGATGGCAGACAAAATCTGACCAAAACCAATTAATGGTAAAGGAAGCAGTCCTGTTTTCCTCATTGATAAGCAATCCTTCAAAAAGGGCATTGTCAATTCCATGTCACCATGGGTAGAGGATTGAATTCTGGTCAGAAGTGGTGGTATCTGTGCACAATTCTCTCTTTATTATTCTTTTCAATGTATCTAAAAAGAAAACATTTGTAACATCTTGTATTTAAATGTCCATACCTATGTTTTTACATCCTGTTACTAGCATACAGTTAAGAAAGTGATTCTATCTTTATTTTTCATCAATTCAAGGATACCCTGGACAAATGAATGAATTAATTTATATTCATGGAAAGGTTAAAAAAAAGTATTAGTTTTCACGAGAATTGCAGATTGAGCTTTAATGTACTAGTTGTTGAGGAATAAAGAACGCTTATATCAGCTTGCAAGCTCACCTTCCTTTCAGTGAGCATGAGACTTGTACAGAAACATTTACAAAACCAATCTGAAAGTGGCCCTGGGGATTCAAATCTTTTAGTTATAATGGAAGCCTGGTAAGGAAGTATTTTGTCTTTTAACAGGGCAAGGACACACACTTGTCTATTGCAGAGCTTGGGACAGGGTGAAGGCTTGTTGTATCAGTGTGGTATCACGTTTACTTTGCTGCAAGGTCCTTTAGAGGCCACTCATCAATGACAGCCATGGTTTTCTGGGTTGTAATGACAAACTAGTGATATTCCATCAGGGATATAGACCTATTCTTCCATTAGATTTTCATCAGCACTGACCTTCACAAGTGCATCAATGGATTTCTACTTTGCATCCTGATTGACAGATGCTTTAACACCACAGATCTTTAAAACATAATAATGCTTTTAATTTTCTTAAGTTTATACATCCAGCCAAGAGAGTTTTGATAGCTTCCTTTCTCAACCTAATACAAAGACAATCAGAGAGCAATTTTCTAAGGAATGGTGGTATTTAAATGCTAATACTAGAAGATGTGTATGCAGTAGTATAACCAGAATGTCTAGAATGGTTTTGAATGTTGTAAAGGGACTCTATGCCTCTTGCTTTCTACTAAAACAAGGTAACCTAATGTCCACTTATCAGTGAGTGCATACTATGTGTGTTCTTTTATGATTGGGTTACCTCACTCAGGATGATATTTTCTAGTTCCATCCATTTACCTAAGACTTTTATGAAGTCAGTTTTTAATAGATGAGTAGTATTCTATTGTGTAAATGTATCATATTTTTGTATCCATTCCTCTGTTGAGGGACATCTAGGTTCTTTCCAGCTTCTGGCTATTATAAATAAGGCTGTTATGAACATAGTGGAGCATGTGTCTACCTGTTAGAGCTGTCTCTTGAGAGGCTCTGTCAGTACCTGACAAATACAGAGGTGGATGCTCTCAGCCAAAAATTGGACTAGGCTCAAGGTCCCCAATGGAGGAGCTAGAGAAAGGACCCATGGAGCTGAAGGGGTTTGCAGCCCCATAGGAGGAACAACAAAATGAACCAACCAGTACCCCCAGAGTTCCCAGGGACTAAACCACTAATCAAAGAGTACACATGGAAGAACCCATGGCTCCAGCCAAGTGTGTAGCAGAAGATGGCCCTTTTGGAAATGAACAAGAGGAGAGGCTGGAGGTCCTGAGAAGGCTCGACGTCCCAGTGTGAAGGAATGCTAGGATAGGGAAGTGGGAGTAGGTAGGTTGGTAAGCATGGGGAGGGTGGGTGGGATAGGGGGATTTTGGAGGGAAACTAGGAAAGGGAATAACGTTTGAAATGTAAATAAAGAAAATATTTAATAAAAAAGATTTGAAAAAAACAAACAAACAAACAAACAAACAACAACAAAAAAAACCAAGCAAGCAAACAAAAAACAAGGTAAACTTGAGAGCTAGAAGCTGGCATTTCTTCCTCAAAAACCTAAGTCTGGAAAAAAAGGATGAAGACTGCAGTAAGCCCTATGGGGAAGATGTCTCCTCATGGTTTCACATAGTATCTACACCCTTTTAGGCAACCTTGCAGACATGTATAGAACCAAAACAATGGGGGGGGTGGTAATGGCAGTAGAACCAATTTTTGACTAACTTTGCTGAATTTTTTTTATATCTTTTATCTTGAACTTAGCACTTCTATTCAGAATCTGTTTAACAGTGGGGCTCTGCATCTTAATATAGGTCCAATTATGTAGAGCAACAGATTAATTCAGTCCAATTAATGGTTTGCAAGACCAACTACCCCTCTTTAGAAGAGGGCGAGTCTATGATTTGACTCATTTGCTAAGACCAGTGGAGAATGGAGCAGACCTCTAAACATTCGTAGGTTCCTTGATTTTAGTACAGCTGACACCATGATGGAAGGTCATTCTGGCCATAAAACTCAGCACAGAGGCAACACCACATGCCAGAACAAAAAGGAAGACATGATTCATCAGGGTTCATAATTCTGGGAAAGTCACTGGATACACAAACCTTGCTATTGTGCTTCTATAGTTCAGTTTCTGGCTGACTGTTGTTTTATTGATGGTAATCCAGAAAGGGAGGGACATTCGATGAAATACCCTACAGTGGGAGTAGGGAACTGCCAGAGTCCACCTCCAGCATGAAGACGGGGCATCAAGTGGAGAGATGGGGTTGTCATCCCACAGTCAAAAACTCTGACCCCAAATTGTTCCTGTCTGAAAGAACTGCAGGGACAATAATGGAGAAGAGCCTGAGGAAAAGAAGGTTCAGTGACAGGCCCAAATTGGGAGCCAGCCCAACCAGAGGCCCCAAAGCCTGACACTATTACTGATACTATGGTGTGCTCATAAAAATGGGCCTATCATGACAGCCTTCTGAAAGACCCAATAAGCAGCTGAAAGAATTAGATGCAGATATTTACATCCAACCAACAGACAGAAGCTGATGATCCCTGTGGTTGATTTAAGAATAGCTAGAAGAGGCTGAGGAGGAGGGAGACCCTGTAGGAAGACCAGCAGTCTCAACTAACCTGGATCCCCGAGATCTCTAAACACTGCACCACCAACCAGGCAGCATACACTGCTGATATGAGGCCTCCAACACACATACATCACGGGACAGCTAGGTCTGGACTCTGTCAGAGAGGATGCACCTAACCCTCAAGAGAATCAAGGCCCCAGGGACTGATAAGGTGTGGTTGTGGGGGCGTGGGTGTGTGTGGACATCCTCTTAGAGATGGGGTGGTTATGGGGAGGAGGTATGGGATGTGGAACAGTCAGGGGGTAGACTGGGAAGGGGATAAAGTCTGGATAGAAAAGAAGATTAATATAATAATAAAAAAGAATATATTATTGATCTGTTTCCTGATGTAGGCATGCAGGCCTAAGAACTTCCTATAGATTCTGTGCAGAGTAGTTTTTAGAAAATCTCTCTCCTGAGGATCCTCGCTGTCAAAGAGCTCTAGAAGCTGCAATACAAACTTCTGATCAATATACTTCTTTGTTATATTGGGCTGGGAATCTGAAGACTCTAAAAATCTTAAGAAAAATTCATAGACAAGCTGCTGGTGAGGCCAGGCTGCTTCTAACGTTGGTTCATCTTCTGGGTCAAATTCTGCTCCGGTGGGACTGGAGGGAGGCGGCCCGGTTCAGAACATGCTAACTGGGAACACGTGGACGGCCTCGGGTAGATGGGCTCTGTGGTCACGTTCCGAGTCATGGTGATCTACTCCACCATCTCGCTTAGCGCAGCTTGCTTTGCTTCCTTCCAATTCAGGCCACTCAGTGGGTCAGAGACAAAGTCAAAGAGAACACAACACTGGCGTAGCTTCTGGGTAAAAAGCTTCTCTTGATCCGCAGGAGGAATACCTTTTAAAGATGTTCTTTTTTTTTTTTTTGAAGTTCTCAATTATCGCTGGCATTAAACTGTGAAGAATTCTGACGTTTGTCTTTCTTCACAGGGACAACCGAGGGCTTAGGGACTGGTATTTTATCTTAGTAGATGTCGAAGACACCTGCTTCGGCTGTATCTTGTCCTTCTTTTAAACCTTTTCCACTTTTCACTGTTTTGGGTGGTTCATTCTCCTTGTTTCTTTCTCTTTCTCTCCTCCTCTGTCTTGAAGTCAGCCGCCGCCACTGCCGCTGCAGCCACAGAAGCGCCCCTGCCCTATATTTTATAGGTTTATCTATGAGACAGAGCGCCACTATGGCATAGCGGAGTTATTGGAGATCCCGGGAAGGATAAGTAACGGATTTGCCTTACCGCTAAAGGAAGAGCACAAGATTTTCCTGTCGAAGGTGTTGCTGCCCTTGCACAAAGTAAAAAACCCTGAGTGTCTACCATCCCCAGCTGGTGGTGTACTGTGTTGTGCAGCAACGGCACTTCTCAAATGCTGGCCACAGATTCACAGTCCAAAAGAAGTAATATTCTTCGATGAAGTAGAAGAAATTTTAGATGTAATTGAGCCATCAGAATGTGTGAAGATCGTGGAGACTCTTTCCTTTCCGACAGTGAGGCAAATGTGTTTCCAGCCCTCACGTCCAGGTGGCAGAGCGGGCACTATATTACTGGGACAACGCGTACATCGCGAGTTTAATCAGTGACAACGCAGCAGCAACGATTCTGCCTATCATGTTTCCTTCCTTATACCACAACTCAAAGGCCCACTGAAACAAGACAGTACACGGCTTGATATACAGCGCCCTGAAACTCTTCATGAAGATGAGCCAAAAACTCTTCGACGACTGCACCCAGCAGTTCAAAGCAGAGAAACTCAAAGAGAAGCTAAAAATGAAAGGGCGAGAAGCATGGGTTAAAATAGAAAATCTAGCTAAAGCAAATCCCCAGACACAGAAGGATCTGAAGAAGGACTGTCCCCTTGTGGCCTCAAGTTCGAGCTGCCTCAGGACCCACACACAGAGAAAGCCTTGGAAGCTTACTGCAGAGCCAGTGAGCTGCTCTCCCAGGACCTCTGCTGGCGTCTGGAGCCTCAGGCCGAGCTGGGCCTGTCCGTTCTCTTCTGGATGCTGTAGAAAAGACGTACTGTTTATGCCAAACCTAGCAGTTCCACTCAGAGTCAAAGTTTCCTCTGACTCAGTTCTATAGGCAATAACGCATGTCCCCCTCAGATTAGGAGTTCAAACAATGGTGGCTTCTCTGGCCCTGCTGACCAGGCAGGGGGCTGGGCAACAGAGTCATCACCAGGTCTTCACCATCCCAGCACAGTCCTAAGTGAGATCCAAAGTCAGAGCCCTAGGAAAGCACCCAGGCTGTCATCTTCTTGTCCCCAGTGGGCCCTGTGTTCCTCTGACATAGATATTCTATGGTAATACTGTCGCTGTTTCAAATCAAAGGCAAATAAAAAGTTATCTCCTCCCTTTTAAGACTTTACAACCCTGATGCTGTTCCCACACTTGCTGTGCCCGAGCTCGCGGTGGTTGTTTAGGTCTCACAGAGATGGCTTCTGCTCTCACCTTCTGGCTGCCTTCTGGGAAAGGGGCCAACTGTCCTCAGCACTGGGGCCATCCAAGGTGTTTATTTCCTTTGATTAATGGTACGATTAACCATGTCCCACTTGCCTTAATGTCTACCGAAAGCCATATTTCATAGTCCGTGGTAGAGGCCAGGGTTCTACCTGAGCCCAAGGGAGAGCTCTGAGAAGCGCTTCTTCGGTCTACCTTGAGTAGAACCGCGATGTTGAAATCATGTGTTCATGTTTTTATTAGCAGAATCAGATTTTCACCTACTTGCACGTGATCCTTCAACAAGGCTCTTGCATTGATAAAAGATTATAGGATCTAAGAATTCCACATTTGTAGAAAGTTACAGTAAATTAAGCCACTTGGCCCAATACAGACTGCAGCCTGCCCCCCCCCCCCGTGGCTGTATTGCAGGCTACACTGTGTGGGCGGCCTCAGTGAGCCTTTCTGTTGGAAAAAGCACAAGTCACCAAGCTCACTAGGAAAAGGGCTGTGTCTGCATCTCCTCTGGTCTCCACATGCTGTTGCAGGCTTCACAGAATTCTTGCATGGATTAAACTTCTGTTTTAGACGGAATAGCATGAGGAGAAAAACGATCTTTAAACTTAATGCTTTGTCTACTCTTCTCTCTCTCTCTCTCTCTCTCTCTCTCTCTCTCTCTCTCTCTCTCTCAGGATGGCCAGTATATTGACTTATTTATCCTGCTTGAGATCTATCCCGCTATCTGAACAATGACTAGTTCTTTTGTCTCCAGCATATATAGAACTTAGTGTTACATGTCCTGATGCATGATACGGAAAAAAATGGCTTCTTTTAAAACCTGATTTTTTAATCGTGGTCTCCGGTATCCAAGAAAAAGTTGTGAAATCAGACATTGCTCTCGTGCGGCCAAGGAGCTAGCTTCTGGGTCCCATAAATGGCTGCTGATTCTCCTGCAGGGAAGAAGGGCATGTTCAGGGAGGAAGAACCAGCTTGGCTAACCAGAAAGGTAGCCCCAGCTGAGGGTGGATAGGTTGGCCACTTGGGTGAGAACACTTGCTGAGAAAACTGACAAGTATCTATCCACTTTACCATTATGAAATCTATAATTAAAAAAAAAGTTGAGATGCTGTACTGTCTGGTTTTGTGTGTCAACTTGACACAGGCTGGAGTTATCACAGAGAAAGGAGCTTCAGTTGGGGAAGTGCCTCCCTGAGATCCAGCTGTTGCATTTTCTCAATTAGTGAAGGGGGGAGGGTTCCTTGTGGGTGGTGCCATCCCTGGGCTGGTAGTCTTGGGTTCTTTAAGAAAGCAAGCTGAGCAAGCCAGGGGAAGCAAGCCAGTAAGTAACATCCCTCCATGGCCTCTGCATCAGCTCCTCCTTCCTGACCTGCTTGAGTTCCAGTCCTGACTTCCTTTAGGATGAACAGCAATGTGGAAGTGTAAGCTGAATAAACCCTTTCCTCCCCAACTTGCGTCTTAGTCATGATGTTTGTGCAGGAATAGAAACCCTGACTAAGACAGATGCTTTCTCCTTTTAAGGGAAAAGGGGTGCTTTTATTGTATACAGCAGAGTCTCTGTCTTTTGATACCCAACTGTTTGAACTCTCATCTTTAGCTGGTAGAGTCTCAGATGTCCCTGACTTGGGGCATTCTGTGTGTGGTGAGAGGGCCTAAGAGGCTCCTTTGCCCTGCGTGAAAAGCAAACTATCAGTGTAGGGGTGATTGTGCAAGGCTTTGCATGGCAGAACATCTTCTGGTCTAGGTTTCATTTCTGCTCTTTATTGAAGACAGACATTCACCAATAAAGAAAAGAAAAAAAAAAGAAAAAATGTTTTGAGAGAATCTAATTTACTTTGACAAGAATATTACTTAATTTTTTGACCTATTAAGGGTCCACTAGTTGGGACTCGGATTCCCTTCACTAATTGTTCAACTTGTATATTGTTAAGACACATTATTGATTCTGTACCAAACTGGTTTCAAAAAAAAAAAAAGTACCATGTTGAAAATAAACCAGTGACTGTTTTTCCTCAAAAAATTAAAAAAAAATTAAAAAGAATACTTAGGAAAAATAATAAACACAAAATAACAACAACAACAAAGTTTGCCTTGAGATAGGCTCAAGGGCTACACAGTAGGTAGCCTTGAGTTCCTGAACATCTGATATAGTCACCAGCCTGCTAATTCTATTAGCATGAAAGTGTATGATAACTGACTCACAGAATAACAGTCTATCTCACTCCCTTCTCTCCCCCAAGCTGGGCCACATGGAATAGGACTCTATTTTTTACTGGATTCACCCATTCAGTTTAGTGTATTAATTAACTTGTAAAAGCTAGGTGTCTAAGATTGGCCTGTTAGGATTGTCAACATCCACATTACAATTAACTCCAGAAAAAAAATAGTTAAAGGAAATGGGTATATTCAAGGACTTTGAAAGGAGAAAAATATTTGCTAACAAAAGTAAATGTAGGTCCTAGACACTTGGTAATGATTCAGTGTTGTCACTAAGTGGTTACCCACCAGTGTGTCATCAGTCAACAGGCTCCAACACAGCAGCACTGCACAAACGCTGTTCTGCTTTTGGTTATGATGGCCTGTGTGCTTGTCTAAATTTCAATATTTTATGTCCATTAGCAATAACATTGGAAAAAAATCTACTTAACTTTTATTTTAACACCTCGGTTCTCCACATTCTCTCATCTTAAACCTTTTGTTTATCGCAGTTTAAAATTACAGTTTACTGATTTTCTCCAGTTCAAACCTCAAGGTCATTCTAACACCACACTCATTAGTGAAACAGTACATATAGTGCTACATCATTCCGCTAATATCTTGGCATTATATGGTTTAGATAAATAAGGCTGTTTCCATCTTCATTGAAAGTTATCCATATAAGTATGTGATGGCTTCCAGACATTGGAAAATACATTTATACCACAATTGAAAATTAACATAAAAATGTAGGAAATGCTTATGGATCCGGGAGTCCATTAGAATGTCAAGGGGAAGTTGACATAGTACCTGTGACATCCATTTGTCATTTTATTGCTCTTGGTGTGTTGGTAGTTGTGAGCAATCTCATACTGTGTAAAAAAAAAAAAACAATCTCAAACTGTGGGGATGTAGGACAGTAGAAATCTCTCTGCCTCATTGAATGCTGGGATATACTGTGAGCTTTATCCACACACACCTTAACTGCTACCTATCACCTGGAAACTGCTGTGGTTTGTGAATTTGAAACATCTGGTAGACACTGAGAAACTTTCATGTTTTGTACTAGTAAATGGGACATCATCAAATTTTCCTAGAAGGTATTTTGTACACACACACACACACACACACACACACACACACAGTGGGGGGGGAGAGAGAGAGAGAGAGAGAGAGAGAGAGAGAGAGAGAGAGAGAGAGATTGATTATACACACACACATACCTGTAATATATTGTGGGTAATATTAAGTGACAGACAAAGACACGACTTGATTTGGACATATTAAAATAGTGGGCATGATAGACCAATAATTGGACTACTGAGGTCATGTCTTAAAGTTCTCAATGCTGGTCATGATATACAGCTACAGTTAATAATCATGTGAAATTAGGAACTGTTTCTATTTTTTTATTGTATATATTCTATATTTACAATTCATTTCCCTTTTTCTGTTTCCCCACCCCCAAAGGTCCCACATGTCCTTTTCCCTCCCCCTGCTCCCGCATCCACCCCCTCCCACTTTACTGTTCTTGTACTCTCCCACAATGATGTTTTGGTCCATTCTAGCACCAGTGTCCACTCCTTTCTTCTTGTGAGACATCACTTGATATGTGATTTGTGTCTTTGGTGTTCCAAGATTCTAGGCTAATATCCACTTATCAGTGACTGTATACCATGGGTATTCTTTTGAGACTGGGTCACCTCACTTAGTATGACATTCTCCAGCTCCATCCATTTCTCTAAGAATTTCATGAATTCATTGTTTCTAATGGCTGAATAGTACTCCATTGTGTATATATACCACATTTTTTGTATCCATTCCTCTGTTGAGGGACATCTGGGTTCTTTCCAGCTTCTGGCTATTATATATAAGGCTGCTATGAACATAGTGGAGCATGTATCCTTATTGCATGCTGGTGAATCTTCTGGGTATATTCCCAGGAGTGGTATGGCTGGGTCCTCCGGAAGTATCATGCCCAGTTTTCTGAGGAACCGCCATACTGATTTCCAGAGTGGTTGTACCAGCTTGCATTCCCACCACCAGTGGAGGAGTGTTCCTCTTTCTCCACATCCTTGCCAACACCTGATGTCTTCTGAGTTTTTAATCTTAGCCATTCTGACTGGTGTGAGGTGAAATCTCAGGGTTGTTTTAATTTGCATTTCCCTAATGACTAGTGATGTTGAACATTTTTTAAGGTGTTTCTCAGCCTTCAGGTGAAAAGTCTCTGTTTAGCTCTGTACCCCATTTTTGGATAGGGTTATTTGGTTTTCTGGGGTCTAACCTCTTGAGTTCTTTGTATACATTGGATATTAGCCCTCTGTCGGATGTGGGGTTGTTGAAGATTTTTTCCCAATTTGTTGGTTGCCATTTATCCTTTTGACAGTGTCTTTTGCCTTACAGAAACTTTGTAGTTTTATGAGGTCCCATTTGTCTATTCTTGTTCTTAGAGTATAAGCAATTGGTGTTCTGTTAAGGAATTTTTCCCCTGAACCGATGTCTTCAAGGGTCTTCCCCAGTTTCTTTTCTATTAGTTTTAGTGTGTCTGGTTTTATGTGGAGATCCTTGATCCACTTGGAGTTGAGTTTAGTGCAAGGAGATAAGAGTGGATCAATTCTCATTCTTCTGCATGTTGACCTCCAGTTGAGCCAGCACCATCTGTTGAAAAGGCTATCTTTTGAGAAAGTTAACTATATATGAAAAATGCACTCTGAAACAACATAATATTTTAAGGTTTTCAACAATAAAGTATCATGGAACTAACCCAACCAATGACGTAACACCTTTACAAAAAAATTTGGATTTTCTCAAGAAACTGAAAAAGGCTATAGAAAATTGAATACCAATCATGTTCATCACTTGGTAAAATCAATATTCTAAAGATTATCATCCTAAAAAAATCACTTTACAGATACAATGAAATCCAATCAAGATACTCACAAGTAATCTTCATTAAAAAAAAAACAGCATGCTAAAATTCATATAGATCAAGAAGAGACCCAGGACAGATAGAAATATTGAGCATAGACATCATACTAAGGAGATTGTTAGTCCACAGTTTAAGATATATTATAAAACTCTCGTAATAAGGAATATGGTACTAACACCCAAACAGAATTGCAGACTAATAAAGTAACACAGAAGATGCAAACATGAATACTTACAACTTTCAAGTGATACTGATGAAAAACAATCCACACAGGAGAAAAAGAACAAAATCAAACAAAACAAAGAAAATAGAAAAATCCATGCCCTAATGCAAAAGATTGAAAGCAGACCTCTATCAACCTGTCAATATATCAAAACCATATGATCAACTGGATTAAAGACAATACATTGATATATTTCAAAATTTCAGCACTAAAACTCTAAGTAGTAAAACTATACATTACTATTATAGGATCATAATTTATGAAATAGATTATGTTTTTCTGGGAATTGCACTGAACAAACAAAACCTGCGACCATATTTCTCAGTTTGGTTTGTGTCTGGATGACCTATCCATTGGTGAGAGTGAGGTGTTGAAGTCTCTTACTATTAATGTGGGGAGGTTGGTCTGTGATTTAAGCTAAAGTAATGTTTCTTTTATGAGTTTGTTTCTTTTACCCTTGCATTTGGGGCATAGGTATTTAAACTTGAGACACCATCTTGTATGAATTGCCTCTCCCAATCTGTTTTGGTTATTATTGTTTGAAAATCTATTTTATTAGATATTAGAATGGCTACTCTAGCTTGCTTCATGTGACAGTTTGCTTGAAAAAATCTTTTTTTAGATCTTTTCTCCTCATTTTTTGAATTTTATTTTCTATATTCTTTGTTTACATTCCAAAGGCTTTCCCCTTTCCCAGTCCCCCCCCCCACCATATGTCCCATACGTCCTCTCCCCCTCAACTATTCCCCAATCACCCCACCACCACCATTTCTCTGCTCTGGATCTACAAAACTGGATCCAATCTTTTCAGGCCCAGGGTTCTCTCCTAATTCTGAGGTAATGTCTATCTTTGATGCTAAGGTGTGCTTTTGTAAGCAACAGAATCCTGCTTTTGCAGGATTCTGTTATCTTGTGTCTTTTTATTGAGGAATTGAGTCCATTGCTATTGAGAGATATTAATGACCAATGATTGTTATATCCTGTTATTTTGATGTTGATGGTAGTAGTGTGTTGCTGTGTGTGTGTGTAATTGGGTGTGTGTACCACTTCTTTTGGTTTAGCAGGTATGAAATTATTTATTTCATTTATTTTCTTGTGCAGCTATCCTCCTTGGAATGAGATTTTTGTCTACAATTTCTGTAGGACTATATTTGTGTATAGATAATTTTGTTTCATCATGGACTCCATCTCCATCTCCATCTATGGTGATAGAAAGTTTTGTTGGGTATAGTAGTCTGCGTTGGAATCTGTGTTCTTTTAGAGAGCCCAAGACATCTGCCCAGGTCCTTCTGCTTTTAGAATCTCTGTTGAGATGTTGGGAGTAAGGCTGATAGGTCTACATTTAGATATAGTTTGGCTGTTTTTCCCTTGTAGCTTTTAGTACTATTTCTTTGTTCTGTACACTTAGTATTTTCAATATTATGTGAGAGGAGAATTTTTTCTTTTTGGTCTAATCTCTTTGATGTCTTGTAAGCGTCTTGTATGCTTATAGGCATTTCTTTCTTTAGGTTGGAAAAATATTTTCTTCTGTAATTTTCTTGAAAATATTTTATGGGCTTTCAAACTGAGATTCTACTTTTATTCTAATTATTCTTAGTTTTGTCTTTTCATATTGTCTCAGGTTTCTTGGTGTATTTTTATTTGTTATTATTATTATCATTATTATTAATATTTAATCTTTTTATAGTCCAATCTTTATTGCCCTCCCTGTCTGTCCTCTGATAATTTCTCATCCCATACCTCCTTCCCAGTATCCAAGAGGATGTTCCAACCTCTTACCTCCCACCCACTAGGGCTCCTTACTCTCTGGAGACTTAAGTCTCTCAAGGTTTAGGTGCATCTTCTTTTAGTGATGCTAGTCCAGATGGTCCTCTGCTGGGTATGTGTTGTAGGCTTCCTATCAGCTAGTGTATATTGCCTGGTTGGTGATCTCAGGGGTCTAGGTTAGTTGAGATTGCTGTTCTTCCTATGGGGTCACCTTCCTTCTCAGCTTCTTCCAGATTTCCCCTAATTCAACAACAGGGGTCCCTGACTTCTGTCTATTGATTGGGTTTGACTCTTTCAGCTAATTGTTGGGTGACTCGGAGGGCAGTCATGATGGGCCAAAGAATACAGAATAACCAGGATACAATCCACAGGACTTAAGAAGGTTAACAAGCCAAAGGGCCCACTTCCCACTTAGGAGGGAGAAGAAAGCAATCACAGGGGCAGAGGGAGGGAGAGACCTGGTTGGGAGAGGGGACAGGGAGGGGAAGAGGAGAACATGATCAGGTATGGAAGAGGGAGGGCCAGAACTGAAGCTGTTCAGGCCAGCAGAAGGAATGAAAACAGGCAACCTCGGGAGGTAGGAGGTGGGAGTCCTTCTAGAATGTGCAAAAGATCTGGGAAGCAAGAGACTCTCAGGACTCAAAGGGAGGGACCTTAGATGAAATGCCCTACAGTGGGGAAAAGGGGACTTGTAAAGTCCACCTCCCGTAGAAAGATAGGACATCAAGTGGAGGAATGGGGTTGTCATTCTATAGAAAAATACTCTGACTCAGACTTGTTCTTGTCTAAAGGAACTGCAGGTACAAAATAGAGAAGAGCCTGGAGGAAGAGAGTTCCAGTGACCCACCCAAATTGGGATCCAGCTTAGATGTTTTATAATGGGAACATTTTAGATTTTTGCATTGGAGTATGTATTGGTTTCTTCTATTTTATCTTCTACAGGGCAATCTGAGTTTTATGATTATGATATGTTCAGGTGCTGATTTCTGAGTTTATCTTTGTTAGATGTGGGCTCGGTGGATTCTCTCCTCCCACCATTATTTTCTGTTTCCTCTTGCTATTTTGACCTCAGTGGCCTGGACTTCTGGTAACAGCTGAGTCATCAGATGCATTAGAGTGTCTACACTGGGTTATTATCTTTAATGACCTGGAAGTTTTCTGGAGTTTTGGTGTTAAAGTTACCTCTGGGGTTCCCTTTACCAGAATGACCTAAGGTCCCTGGTGCCTGCATAGACCACAGGGTATGAGATATATTTTTCTGCTATTGGGTAAGATTTCAGAGAAGTTGGTAGGCAAGGGAAATTGCCACTTCTAACAAGTATTTTAACGTATCCTTTTTGTAATATATTCTGTAATTTATTTAGAAGTCAATATTACAATTTAAACTCAAAACAGAGGCAGCATATACTTACTTATCACTCAGGGTTTCAGTTTAATGATATTGTATATAAGCACACACACACATGTATTCTTTGTTAGCAATTTGAGTCATTTAAATTAACTATGCTTCGATAAGGCTTGGTAGTAGAAAAATAATTGCACCTATAAACAAACAAAAATACATTTAATTTTAACAGAGAATTTAAAAAGCACATGAAGTGTTTCCTTTTTCAATGATGTTACTGTCTTTTATTGACATTATTTTGCTAAAAGTGAAAATAAAAGCATTAGTTTGGATTAACATACACGTTGAGATTAGACAGTGTTCTGTGGGCTGAGTTACTTCCTATCATATAAAATAATGCTTTTATCATGCCATTCCATGCCCTGGGAGACTTTCAATTTGAGTGCACATGCATGTATGTCACATGACTTTGAATCTTGCAAAATTAGTAAACCACAGTGTCTAACATTATACAGGAGGCACAGATTGACAAGTAAAAAGTTCCTTGGAGTAAAATAGTGCCATTCTACAAATTTATCAAAGGAAATTTGCCCCATATGAACACATTGTTGCATTCCAGTCAAATAGAAAAATCAATTCCCATAACACACACATACCCCCCCCACACACATATGCATGCACAGCTTTTTGCTGTATAATGTCAAATATGAAAATTAATATTAATACTTAAAGTTAGATGAAACTAAAAACTGCTTTATTTTCAGTAACATGTAGAATGAAGAGAATCAGGAATTGTCTAGTGTTATTCAATAAATTCCAGCATTGTGGAAAGACACACACACAGACTGTCTGTCTACGACTTCTGACAATGTTCATTCAAGATATATAATCACTTTAGGTAAATATGTCACAGTCTAAGTTTGAGTAAATGCAATTTTAGAGTCATTGCTATCTTCATTATTTTATTTCCTAAATGGTTGTTATTTTGTTAAGATAATCATTCTTTAAATAAACATTAAAATAACATTTTAACCTATATTTTTAAAATGTTGCTGTTTGGTAGGTTCTCATTAAAACTGGAAGTCATGGTTCAAAGTTATAAAAACATTAAAATGTAAGATTGTTATGAATATAATTTTCAAGACATATAACTCTAAAATGTAAAACTTATTTTCTCATTTAAAAATGTCTCATTATCTTAAATTATTTATATTCATTGAGTGGTTTCAATATGGTAATTTTCTAAAACTCATTGTAATAACTGTGTTATCACTAGGTTGGAAATTTCACATCCTGAATTTTTCAACTAGACTGCCTCCAGTACACTGATCAAATATGAATTACTGAAACCAAGACAGAGCTTGTCATCAAGCCATCAATCACAGATTGACAGCTTTCTTGGGAGTGAGAAGATCTCTTAGTAAGTGCTTATTTGAGTTAGTGAATCATTCTTTCATGTATGAATTTTGTGTCTCCCAGGTAAAACCATTCAGCTTTGATTTAGTTATTATGAATATAGACTTATTTTGTTTTATTTTTGACATTAAGTCACAGGTTATTTTGAATTCTCCAGACAGGACATCAAATACAATGAAAATAATTTCTTCAGTCACTAAAAAGCAAACAAGATTATTGCTTTGAAATGTCCTTTTTTAATTGTATTTTAAATTTTACTGGACTTAATGAAAGTTTGTTTTCAGGTGCTAGAGAAATGAATAAAACGTTAAGGGCACTTACTACTTTTTCAGAAGACTCAGGCTCATTTCCCAGCACCTATATTGTGCTGGGTGGCTCATATGGCCTTAATTCCAGTTCTAAGGGGTTAAAATTCTGTTCTGATGTCTATGGAACCTGAACCCACATAATTCTCTAACTCTGTCTGGATTCCATTCTCCTCTGTTACTGCCTCAGTGTCTGTCTGTCTCTCTGTATATCTCTGCCTTTCTCTGTTTGTCTCTCTCACAGAGGAAAACCAGGTGGTATAAGTACAGGACATATGTAGGAAAAGTCTAAAATACATAGAAAAAGTCAGTTTTCATGTTGCTTGATGGGTTCAGATGAATTCTTAATTTAAATATTTATATAATGTTTGAATTCAACATAATATGCAAGCTTTTTCTTACATTTTCTTATTTTATTATAAAAGTGCACAGTTCTGACATCATACTCATTCCCCTAATTTCACATGACAAATTTTAAAATATTGCAAATTTGTTTTCAAATTATGCTTATAGAATTTATTTTAATATTTTTTATTAATTTTGTATTATCTAAGCTTATTGATCCCTATGTAGCAAACAGGGTATGCCTCATCAAGTTTTGAAGTCATTATATGGTCTCAAGCTGGAGTCACACTGTAGAGGTCATAGATCTCACTGTTTTCCCAGCCAGTTGTGAATGGAGGAGAATAATCTTATGGAAAGTGCTTGTAATGAGAACTCTCAAGGGCTTGCATGCTCTGAAAATACAATGTACATAGAACTGGGATGCGATTCTCCTTTTGTTTAGCATTATAAATTTCACCAGTTCTTTACCTAAGAATGTAGATACTCATTGTTCAAGTTTTCATAAAAATTCTATCACTTTTAGTTAGGTCTGTTAAAGTAATTTAACCATCAATGTTATTTAATGTTATATCATACTGATATTTTGTTACACTCTGTGGTCAAAATCTTGAATTAAAATACCCTCAGACATCTTCAATGGAAACTACCTCTCAATATTAATATTGCACATAAATGTTATTCTTCGGGGGATACCACTTAATTTAGTGCAGTGTGCTTTGTGTCATGTACCATCGAATAGAAGAAAGCATTATAAGAGAAATTTGTGCATCCAATATAAAGTATGTGTCACAAAGTTCTTGCAGATTCTTTAAATTTATAGAACTGTACTTCTAATGAACAATCACTGAATTCTTAGATGAACCAGCATTTCTAGCATGGTGTGCCTTTTCTAAATATTTGGGTGAATCCTTATTTTACTAAAACTTTTCTTGAGAATCAATGATCGATAAGACTCTGGAATTTTCTGGGGAAAAATGTTGAATATTTCCAACATTGCTGGTAGAAATCCCATCTAAAGAGAAGATAACTTCAGACCCATCACCATCTTGGAGCTGGTAGCCTAGCAAGGTACACAGTGGGCACCAGAGTGAAGGATTTCCCAGGGTATAGCCTGCCTGGGTGCGTTCCACACCAGGGAGCTGGGCGGCAATACAGCTGCCTGGGCAGGTGGGGGAGCTTCTGATCTGCAGGAGGTCCCTTAGAGAGAAGGGAGACCCACGGGCCAAGACCCACACCATTTTGGATCCTTCAGTTCAACCAATGAAACTCCCAATCTACAGAGAGCCCTGTGGTTAGACAGAGCCCTGTGGTCTAAAATTATCTTGGGGAGAGCAGCTCAACCAGACAGAGGCCTGCGGACTGAGAGAACCACCTTATAGGCTTTAGTAGTCCACACAAGGAAGCTCCAGTCCTGCAGGGAATCCTGTGGTTAGACAGAACCCTGAGACCTGCCACCATCTTGGAGCAGGTAGACTAACCAGGCAAACCAGAAGGAGAACTCAGGAAGCCAGATAAGCACCCAGAGGCAAGCTGGGAGGAAACTTGAGTACTGCCCAGCAGAGCTGAGGAGGTAATTTGGAGCCCAGTGGTGGAAACATTCTGGTTTCTGCCTCTGGAGCACAGACGCCCTCTGAGACAGCAGCACCAAATGCCAGGCTCTCAGGAGCTTTAAACACCAACCAGTAACAAGACCAACTAACTCCAGAAATAAACAAATGGCAAAAGGCAAATGTAGGAACGTTACTAGCAGAAATCAAGGCAATATGGCAGTATCCGAACCCAGTCCCCCGACAACAGTAATTCCCGAATACCCCAAAACACCAGAAAAGCAAGATTCAGATCAAAAATCACTGGCCAGGATGCTGTTAGAGGAAAACGTAGACAAATCTCTTAAAGAAATACAGGAGAAAATGGATCAAAAAATAGAAGTCAATAAGGAGGAAATACAAAAATCACTTAAAGAAATACAGGAGAATGTGGGTCAACAAGTAGTAGTTGTGAAAGAGGAAACACAAAAATCTCTTAAAGAATTACATGAAAACACAAACAGCAAGAGAAAGATCTGAGCAAAACCATCGAGGATCTAAAAACAGAGGTAGAAACAACTAAGAAATTGTAAAGGGAGACAACTTTGGAGATAGAAACCTTTGGAAGAAATCAGGGGCCATAGATGCAACAATCAACAATAGAATACAAGAGATAGAAGAAAGAATCTCAGATGCTGTAGATACCAAAGGAACCATGGACTCAACAGTGAAAGAAAATGCAAAATGCAAAAAGCTTGTAGCCCAAAATGTCAAGGAAATCCAGGACACAATGAGAAGAGCAAACCTAAGGATTATAGGTATAGATGAGAGGGAAGATTTACAACTTAAAGGGCCAACAAATATCATCTACAAAATTATGGAAGAAAACTTCCCCAACCTAAAGAGAGAGCTACCCATGAATATATAAAAAGCCTACAGAACTTCAAACAGACTGGACCAGAACAGAAATACCTCCCTTCACATAATAATCAAAATCCCAAATGTACTAAGCAAAGAAAGAATATTAAAGGCAGTAAGAGAAAAAGGCCAAGTAACATATGAAAGAAGACCTATTAGAATTACACCAGACTTCTTGCCAGAGACCATGAAAGCTAGAATATCGTGGGCAGATATAATGCAAACTCTAAGAGAACACAAATTTCAGCCAAAACTACTATACCAAGCAAAACCCTCAATTGCCATAGATGGGGAAACCAAGGTATTCCATGACAAAACCAAATTTGCAGGATATCTTTCTACAAACCCAGCCCTACAAAGGAAAATAGGGAAAAAACACCAGCACAAGGAGGGAAACTACACCCATGAGAAGCAAGATAGAAACCTCCTCTCATCAAACCCAAAAGAAGATAACCACTCAAAGATAAAAAATAATTTTTAAAAATGTCAGGAAGTAGTAGTTACTATTCCTTAATAGCTCTTAACATCAATGGACTCAATTCCCCAATAAAAAGACATAGACTAACAGACTGGATATGGAAACAGGACCCTACATTTTGTTGCATACAGGAATTAAAACCAGCAGCTGGTTCTTTGAGAAAATCAGCAGGATAGATAAACCCTTAGCCAGACTAAAAAAATGCACAGACAGTATCGAAATTAACAAAATTAGAAATGAAAAGGGGTATATATCAACAGAAACTGAGGAAATTCAAAAGATCATCACACCCTACTACAAAAGAAAAAAAAAACAATACATTGTCATCTCATTAGATGCTGAAAGAATATTTGACAAAATTCAGCATCCTTTCATGCTAAAAGTCTTGGAAAGAGCAGGAATTTAAGGCCCATACCTAAACATAGTAAAAGCAATGTATAGCAAACTAGTAGCCAACATCAAACTAAAGCGAGAGAAACTTGAAGCAATCCCACTAAAATCAGGGACTAGACAAGGCTGCTCTCTCTCTCGATACCTTTTCTTTTTTTTTTTAATTTTTATTTTCTATATTCTATGTTTACATTCCAAAGGCTTTCCCCTTTTCCAGTTCCCCCCACCTTACGACCCATAATTCCTCTCGCCCCCAACTATTCCCCAATCATCACCCCCCACAAACGATTTCTATGTTCTGGGTCTACAAAACTGGATCCAATCTTTTCAGGCCCAGGGTCATCTCCTTTCTTTTTCTTGGGAATCATTTGACTTGCTAATTGTGCCTTGAGTATTTAGGACTTCTGGGCTCATTAATATCCACTTATCAGTGATTGCATTTCATGTGTATTCTTTTGTGATTGGGTTAACTCATTCAGGATGATATTTTCCAGATCTAACCATTTGCCTACAAATTGCATGAATTCATTATTTTTAATTGCTGAGTAGTATTCCATTGTATAAATATACCACATTTTCTGTATCCATTCCTCCTTTGAGGGATATTCGGGCTCCTTCCAATTTCTGGCTATTATAAACAAGGCTGCTATAAACATAGTGGGGCATGTGTCTTTATTGTATGCAGGGGAATCCTCTGGGTATATGCCCAGGAGTGGTATGCCAGGGTCCTCTGGAAGTGACATGCCCAATTTTCTGAGGAACCACCAAACTGATTTCCAGAGCAGTTTTACCATTTTGCAATCCCACCAACAGTGGAGGAGTGTTCCTCTTTCTCGATACCTTTTCAATATAGTACTTGAAGTTCTAGCAAGAGCAATTAGACAACATAAGGAAGTCAAAGGGATACAAATTGGAAAGGAAGAAGTCAAACTATCATTATTTGCAGATGATATGATAGTATGCTTAAGGGACCCAGAAAACTCCACCAGAGAGCTCCTACAGCTGATAAGCAACTTCAGCAAAGTGGCTGGTTATAAAATCAGCTCAAGCAAATCACTAGCTTTCCTGTTCTCAGTGGACAAGCAGTTTGAGAAAGAAGTTAGGGAAATAACACCCTTCACAATAGCCACAAACAATATAAAGTATCTTGGCATGACTCTAACCAAACAAGCAAAAGTGTATGACAGGAACTTGAAGTCCTTGAAGAAAGAAATCGAAGAAGACCTCAGAAGATGGAAAAATATTTCTTGCTCCTGGATTGGCAGGATCAATATAGTAAAAATGGCCATCTTGCCAAAAGCAATTTACAGATTCAATGCGATCCCCATCAAAATCCCAACTCAATTCTTCATAGATCTAGAAAGAGCCGTTCTCAAATTCATCTGGAGCAACAAAAAAACCCAGGATAGCTAAAACTATTCTTAACAATAAAAGGACTTCTGGGGGAATCAATATCCCTGACCTCAAGCAGTACAGCAGAGCAGTTGTGTTAAAAACTGCATGGTATTGGTACAGTGACAGGCAAGTAGATCAATGGAATAGAATCGAAGAGAGATGTGGTCACTTCATCTTTGATAAAGGAGCTACAACCATCTAGTGGAGAAAAGATAGCCTTTTCACCAAATGGTACTGGTTCAATTGGAGGTCAACATTCAGAAGAATGCAAATTGACCCACTCTTATCTCCTTGTACTAAGATCAACTCCAAGTGGATCAAGGACCTCCACATTATACCAGACACACTAAAACTAAGAGAAAAGATACTGGGAAAGACCCTGGAGGACATGGGCACAGGTGGAAAGTTCCTGAACAGAGCACCAATAACTTATGCTCTAAGATCAAGAATTGATAAATGAGACCTCATAAAATTACAAAGTTTCTGTAAGGCAAAAGACACTGTCAGAAGGAAAAAACAGCAACCAACCAATTGGGAAAAGATCTTCTCCAACCCCACATCCGACAGAGGGCTAATATCCAATATATACAGAGAACTCAAGAAGTTAGTGCCCAGAGAACCAAATAACGCTATCAAAAAATGGGGTACAGAGCTAAACAAAGAATTTTCACCAGAAGGAATTCAGATGGCTAAAAATCACCTTAAGTGATATTCAACATCATTAGTCATCAGGGAAATGCAAATCAAAACAACCCTGAGATTCTACCTCACACCAGTCAGAATGGGTAAGTTTAAAAACTCAAGAGACAACAGTTGTTGGCGAGGATGTGGAGAAAGAACACTCCTCCACTGTTGGTGGCATTGCAAGATAGTAGAACCGCTCTGGAAATCAGTCTGGTGTTCCTTTAAAATTGGGCATGACACTTCCAGAGGACGCTGTCATACCACTACTGGGCATATACCCAGAGGATTCCCCTGCATGTAATAAAGACACATGCTCTACTATGTTCATAACAGCCTTATTTATAATAGCCAGAAGCTGGAAGGTGCCCAGATGTCCCTCAAAGGAGTAATGGATACAGAAAATGTGGTATATTTACAGAAATTAAAAATAATGAATTCATGCAATTTGTAGGCAAATGGTTGGATCTGGAAAATATCATCCTAAGTGAGTTAACCCAATCACAAAAGAATACAAATGAATTGTAATCACTGATAAGTGAATATTAATAAACCCAGAAGCTTGAATACTCAAAGCACAATTAGCAAATCAAAAGATTCCCAAGACAAAGGAAGGAGTGGATCCTGGTCCTGAAAAGACTGGATTTAGTTTTGTAGGAGAGTACCAGAACAGAGAAATGGGTGGGGGGGGTGATTGGGGAATGGCCATGGGTGGGGGGGGGAGAGGACTTATGGGACATATTGTGAGGGGGGAATTGGGAAAGGGGAAAGCCTTTGGAATATAAACAAAGAATATAGAAAATAAAAAAATTAAAAACAGGTGGAAGATAACTTGATTTTTAAAATCTCAAATTTGGTTCTGCAGTAGGGTCTACAGTCCCAAAATATTAAAAGTCTTTATTTGAGTTCTAGCATTATCATATTTCAATCAATTCAAATTGCATTTTTATATTATTATGCTAGAAGCTTTTATAAATTAAATTATTTATGCATTACTTTACTTCCCAATATTAGTCCCCATCTCTCCTTCCAGTCCTCCAGCTTCTAGCAGATCCTTCCCCTTTCACATACTTCCTTCTCTAGCACATGAAATCACTTGATGGCTAGAAACATTCCTTTCACTGAGATGAAACAAGACAGTCCAATTCACAAGCACACAGCAGATTCAGGGACAGTTGTTGGGGGACCCTCCTGAAGACCAAGCTGAACATCTCCTACATATGTGCCTGCAGGGCAACTAGGTCCAGTACAAGCTCATGCTTTGGTTGGTGGTTCAGTCACTGAGGGCCCCCAAGGATCCAGATGAGTTGACTCTCTTAGTCTTACTGTGGGGTTTCTATCCTCTTTGTGTCCCTCAGTCTTTCTCCCATCTCTTCCACAAGACTCCCTGAGATCCATCTACTGTTTGGCTGTGAGTCTGCATCTGTTTCAGTCAGCTATTTGGTAGAGCCTCTCAGAAGACAGTTATGCTAGGTTTCTTTCTGAAACCATAACAGAGTATCATTAATAGTGCCAGTGATCAGAACTGGGCCATGGGTTGGTTTTCATTCCATTAATTGGCCATTCTTTCTAATTCTCCTTTATCTTTTCCCCCAGCATATCTTGCAGACAGGACATATTTTAGGTACAAGGTTTTGTGGTTGTGTTGCTGTCCTTATCATTCCACTGGGAGCTTTGCCTGACCAGAGGAAGAGTTCACTTCAGGATCTATATCCACCACTGCTAGGAGTTTCACCTAAAGTCACTCCCATAACCACTCTGTAGCTTCCCTCATGCCAAGTTTTTAACACATCCTTGAGATGCCCCCAACCCACATCTGCACCTACACACACATATTTCTATACTCTCCCTTGTTTTTGTTATACCAGATCACCAACTGTTCCTCTCCCATCCCATTGGCCTCCTCCACCATGTTTTTTCATTCTTCCAAACTCCTATATTTATTTTCTTTTCCTTTCTGGGAAAGATTCAAGCATCTGCCATTAGGCTGCCCTTGTTAGTTGGATTCTTTTAGTTTGTGGATTATAGAATGGTTATCCTATACTTTACCGTTAATACCCACTTGTGACCTTGTAGGATGAGTTTGGCAAAGTTTCTTCCATTTCTATTCTGTTGAATAGTTGGAGGAGTATTGGCAATAACTATAATTTGAAAGTATGGTAGCAAACTACTAAAACCATTTGATCCTGCCCCTAACATTTTGGGTGAGAGACTTTAATGGCTGCTTCTATTTTCTTAGGGATGGTAGTACAATTTTGATAGCTTATCTGATCTTAACTTTAGTAAGTGGTATCATCTATTAATAAAATCATCTATTTTGTTTAGATTTTCCAATTTTTGGAGTACAAGCTTTTGAAGTACGATGTAATGATTCTTTAAATTTCCTTAGTGAACATTGTTTAGTCTCCCTTTCATTTCTGCTTTTGTTAATATGAGTACTGTATTTATTCCTTTTAATAGTTTGGCTAAGGATTTGTCTATCTGGTTGATATATTCAAAGAACCAGTTCTTGGCTTTGCTGGGACTTTGCTGATTCTTTTTTTTCTCTTTGTTTCTAATTAATAGACCTGTTTTTGCCCAGACTTTGATTACTTTCTGCTAACTACTTTTTGTGAGTTTGTTTGCTTCTTTTTTTTCCCACAGCTTTTATGTATACATTCAGATTCTTAGTATGAGAACTCTCCAATTTCTTTAGAAAGGTACTTAGTGGTGTGAATTTTCCCCTCAACACTGCTTTCCATGTGTCACATAAGTTTGAGGATATTGTGCCTCCATTTTCTTTGACTCTAGAAAGTCTTTAAAGTCTGTCTTTACTTCTTTTCTGATATAGTTATAATTGAATTGAGAGTTGTTTAGTTTCTATGAGTATGTAGGATTTCTGTTGTTTCTGTTATTGAAGCAAAACTTTAATCTATGGTTGTATGATAGGATCCAAAGGGTTGTTTCAATTTTCTTGGATCTGTTGAATCTTGATTCGTTACCTAGTATTTGGTCAATTTTGGAGAAGGTTCCATGAGGTGTTGAGAAGGAGGTATAATCTTTTGTTTTGGGGTGAAATGTTCTGTAGATAGATTTTAGGCCCACTTGATTCCTAACCTCTTCAAGTTTCATTATATCTGTTTATTCTCTGTCTAGATAACCTATCAATTAGTACGATTAGGGTGTTGAGGGATTTCAGTATTAATGTGTGGGGTTCAATGTGTGATTTAAGCTTTAGCAATGTTTCTTTTACAAATGTCTTTGCCCGTATATTTGAGCCATACATGTTCAGAATTGGTATATCATTTTAGTAGATTTTTATTCTGATGAGTATTAAATGTACTTTCCTGTCTCTTTTGATTACTTTTGGGTTAAAGACTATTTTATTAGATATTAGAATTGCTAGTCTAGGTTGTTTCTTGGGTTCCTGAGCTTGGAAAAACTTTTTCCAGCCCTTTACTCTGAGTTAATGTCTATTTTTGTAGCTGAGTTTTGTTCCTTGTATGTAGTGGAAGGATAGATCCTGTTGAAGCATCCACCCTGTTTGCCTTTGTCTTTTTATTGGGGAATAGAGGTCATTGATGTTCAAATAAATTAATGACCAATGTTAGTTATTTCTGTTATTTTGATGTTCGTGGTGCTCTTCTCTCTCTCTCTCTCTCTCTCTCTCTCTCTCTCTCTCTCTCTCTCTCTCTCTCTCTCTCTTTCCCCCCCTTCTTTGGATTTGCTGGTAAGCAACTATCTATTTCTTGCACTATCTTGGGTGTATTTATCCTCCTTGTGTTGTAATGTTCTTTCTAGTTTCCTCAGTAAGTTTGTATTAATGAAAAGATATTGTTTAAATTTGGTTTTGTCATGGAATATCTTGTTTTCTCTGTCTACGGTGATTGAAAGTTTGGCTGAGTTTGGAAGTCTGGACTAGCATCTGTGATCTTTTAGAAACTGTAAGATATCTGCTCAGGCCTTATCGGCTTTTAAATTCCCTCTTTAGAATTCTGGTGCTATTCTAATAGGTCTGGTTTATAGGTTACTTAGACTTTATTTCTCCAAGCTTTTTAATATTCTTTCTTTTGTCTGTTAATTTAATGTTTTGACTATTATATGTCAGAAAGCTTTTCTTTTTAGTCAACTCAATTTAGTATTCTATAAGCTTCTTTTAAGCTTATAGGCATTTATTTCTTAGGCTAGGGAAGTTTTCTTCTGTGATTTTGTCAAAGATATATTCTAGTTTTTAAAGCTCAGAGTCTTCTCCTTCTTCTATTTCCATTATCTTTAGGTTTGGTCTTTTCATAGGGTCCCGAACTTCTGGGATGTTTTATGTTAGAAACATTTTAGCTTTAACATTTTCTTTGGTCAATATGTCAATTTCTTTTATGGTATCTTCAATGTCTGAACTTTTCTCTTCCATATAGTTTGATAAGATGATCTTTAAGGTCATTGTCTTTATCTTTATGTGTGTTAGGATATTCAGGGATTGCTATAGCAGGATAGTTGGTTTCTGGTAGTGCCATATTACCCTGGCTTTTGTTGTTTCTTTTTATTAGTTAAAATCACATAGAATATATTAATACATGGTATATATCATTTTGGCAAAATCTATCTAATAAACTAGGGACTAAACAATCTATCTAATAACAACTCTTTATATGTTACCAATTTATTGTCATTAATACTGTACATATAATTATATTACTCTCCTTTCTCTAGTTCAAAGTTGTAGTGATGAAGGAAGATAAAGAGCGTTGTCTATTCATTTCCTTGCTAGCATGCATAAGTAATAAGTAAGAAATCTGGGGTATTTACTATTGACAAAAGAAACAGATTAGATTGCAATAAGTTTAAGAGTTTCATAATCAATAAAAATATTGAAAAGTGTGGTTCAAAGAATTGTTATTATCAGGCTAGAGATATGGCTCAGCCATTAAAGGCTAGGCTCACAACCAAAAGTATCAGAATTTTTATCATCTAATGGAATTTTACTGGATGTGCATGTGGTAGGGTCTTACACACAGGATGTAATACATTCAGTCTATTTTTGACAGTCACATACCAAAAATGAGACACATATAGCACTCTCTCTAGAGAAATGGGTGAATATCAGATAAGAGGAGCATACAAAGTAACATCCATTGTGTATTGCTAACTCAAAGAATAATGTGGCTTTTATAATTTGAACCCACTTACTGAAAAGGGAAGGAACCATGGGGCCCTACCTATTCTCAAGGACTTAGATTAAGGAATTTATTGCTGTGAAGAGACACCATTACCAAGGCAACTATTATAAGGGACAACATTTAATTAGGGCTGGCTTACAGTTTCAGAGGTTCAGTCCATTATCATAGCAGGAAGTATGGCAGCATGCAAGCAGACATGGTGCTGGAGAAGGAGTTTAGAGTTCTACATTTTGATCTAATTGTAGTTGGAGACTGTGTTCCTCAGGGGGTAGAACTAGAGCACTAAGAGCCCTCAAAGACCACCCACACAGTGATGCTGATGCACTTTCTCCCACAAGGCCACACGTATTCCAACAAGGCCATATCTCCTAACCATAGCATTTACCATGGATGAAACATATTTAAACCACCACATTCCACTACCTGGCCCCCAAAGACTTGCCACGTGAAACTATTGGGCAGTATACCTACCCATAACATAAAGTGAAACACATGTAGTCCAACATCAAAAGTCCTCATAGTCTATAACAATAGTCTCAACAATGCTAGAAGTCCAACGTTCAAGGTCTCCTCTGAGATTCATGCAATCTCTTAACTGTAATCCTCTATAAAATCAAAATCAAAAAGCAGACCACACACAGCTAACATTACAGAATAACCATCGCAAAACTTCATAATGAGGCGATAGTGACCAAAGTAAGGAAAACAACTGGACAAACTCCTAACACTGCACCTCCATGCTGATGCTGAAACACTCCTCAGATCTACAACTCCATTCTTCTTTATTGAGTGCAAGAAACTTCTTTCCTTTGGGCAGGTTCCACTTCCCTGTTAGCAGGTTTTCTCAGCAAGTATCTCAGGGATATGGCACCTCTAACATCTTGGGATATCAAAGGCATTGTCATCTTTAGATCTTCTTGATACAATGTCTTAGATCCACACATGATCTTCTGGACCCCTCCAAAGGGCTAGGGACACCCCTCCAGCTCTTACCTCTGTAACTCTCTAGGCTCTGGCTGACTGAACTGCTGTTCTGGCCTCCATCTTGGGAACACAGCTTCATTGTTCTCTGTAAATACTTCCCAGAAGATTTCACATCAGTGTCGCTTGTCTCATCTTAATTACTGTCAATCTCTTAGATCCAGCTAACCAGCATGAATTGTCCCAGTAACCCCATATATTTTTAACTCTGAAGGCAGAGCCACATGGCCGAAGCTGAAAAGTTCTGCTGTTTGCTGGGTCTGTAACATTCCCCACTTTCTATGATATTATCACCAGCTTTTTGTTTTTCCAACCCCTTTCAATTGCCTAAGCTTGGATATCCTGGAACTTCTTCTGGAGACAGACCTTAAACTCGCATATCTGTATGCCCATGACTCCTGAGTTTGAGAATTAAATGGCTGCATCACTACATCTGGATCTAAGCATTTTTCTACTTGGAGCTTGTCCTGCCCCAGGATGACCTTGAATTAGGAATATACTTGCCTATCTCATGGGAATAAAAGTGTGTACCATGATGCCTGAGCCTAAGCTTTTCATTACCAGTATGACTCAAGATCCAGAACAAATGCCCATGTCTTTCAGTCTCAAGATCTCAGTCCCTCTGTTGAGGGACATCTGGGTTCTTTCCAGCTTCTGGCTATTATGAATAAGGCTGCTATGAACATAGTGGAGCATGTGTCTTTATTGCATGCAGGGGAATCCTCTGGGTATATGCCCAGGAGTGTTATGACAGGGTCCTCTGGAGGTGGCATGCCCAATTTTCTGAGGAACCGCCAGACTGATTTCCAGAGCAGTTGTACCATCTTGCAATCCCACCAACAATGGAGGAGTGATCCTCTTTCACCACATCCTTGCCAGCACCTGTTCTCTCTTGAGTTTTTAATCTTAGTTATTCTGACTGGTGTGAGGTAGAATCTCAGGGTTGTTTTGATTTGCATTTCCCTGATGACTAATGATGTTGAACATCTCTTAAGGTACTTCTCAGAGGAATGGATACAGAAAATGTGGTATATTTATACAATGGAATACTACTCAGCAATTAAAAATAATGAATTCATGCAATTTGTAGGCAAATGGTTGGATCTGGAAAATATCATACTAAGTGAGTCAACCCAATCACAAAGGAATTCACATGAATTGCAATCACTGGTTAGTGGATATTAATGAGCCCAGAAGCTCTGAATACTCAAGACACAATTAGCTAAGCAAAAGATTCCCAAGAAAAGGGATGGAGAGGACCCTTGTCTGGAAAAGACTAAATCCAGTTTTGTAGGAGAGTACCAGAACAGAGAAATGGTGGAGAGTGGGGGTGATTGGGAATGGGGGGGGGGTGAAGATGACTTATGGGACATATGGTGAGTGGGAGAACTGGAACGGGAAAGCCTTTGGAATGTAAACAAAGAATATAGAATATATATATGTGTATGTGTATATATATACACATATATGTATATATATATATATATATATATATATATATATATATATATAAAAGATCTCAGTCCCAGTTGTTCTCTCCACTTTTATATTGTAGTTCATTCCAGATGAAAAGTCAAAATGAAAACACTAACCAAGTCATTATAAGGCCTATGTATGTTTATGCCTTGTTCATTTGCAAACATACAAACAAAAAGCTTAGGTGGGTAGGATCTTGACGTAATTTCATTTCATATCCTTGAACATAGGATTTAGCTACAGTATAGTTCATGTTTCCTCCTTACTCTTTCAAACATATATTGTGTATTTTCCTTTCTAAGCTTGCTATTATTGATCAAAGTGCTCTCCATGAGAGTAAACTAAAGGACAAAGTTTATGATGGGCTTTTTGAGACTTCACAAGAAAAGTCTCTTGGCCATGTATTAAAATTCTTATTCTCTGAAAAATATTAAGAAAGTACCACAGAGTTTAAATCACTCTCAGCACCCCAATGTCTTCCATATTACTTACAGAATGACCCATTAAGCCCCACTTAAAGCATTCCAATGGTTTCGAAATCAAAATTTCCTTTTTTTGATGATTTTTTCTATATCCTTTGTTTACATTCTAAATGATTTTCCCTTTCCAGGTTCCCCGCCTTCCCATAAGTCCCATAAGCCCTTTTCCTTCTGCCCATTCTCCAATCAACCCCTCCCACTTCTCTGTCCTGATAATCCCCTACAATGCTGCTTCAAGCCTTTCCAGGGCCAGGGCCCTTACATTCCTTCTTCTTGGGATTGATTTGATGTGTGAATTCCCAGGAGTGCAATAAGTACACACGCTCCACTATGTTCATAGTAGCCTGGAGAAAGAGGAACACTCCTCCATTGCTGGTGGGAGTGCAAGCTGGTAAAACCACTTTGGAAATCAGTTTGGCAATGCCTCAGAAAATTGGACATAGTACTACCTGAAGACCCAGCTATACCACCCCTGGGTATATATCCAGAAGGTCTCCAACATTTAATAAGGACTCATGCTCCATTATGTTCAGCAGCCTTATTTATAATAGCCAGAAGCTGGAAAGAACCCAGATGACCCTCAATGGAGGAATGGATACAGAAAATATGGTATATATATACACAATGGAGTACTACTCAGCAATTAAAAACAATGAATTCATGAAATTCTTAGGTAAATGGTTGGATTTGAAAAATATCATCCTAAGTGAGGTAAGCCAATCACAAAAGAACACACATGGAATGCAGTCACTGATAAGTGGATATTAGCCTATAAACTCTGAATACCCAAGACACAATTCACACATGAAATCAAAAAATTTAAAGTCCACATCATTACAAAAGGAAATATTGTCAGAAAAATCACAGCAATAATCCCAGTTTCTGGTACCAACTTTGGTCTTAGGATTTTCATTGTTGTGAAAATACACCATGACAACTCCAGTTCTTATAAGGGATGACACTTAATTGGGGCTAGTTTAGAGTTTCAGAGGTTCAGTCCATTATCAACATGGCAGGAAACATGACAACACCCAGACACACATAGTGCTAGGTAAGTTGCTGAGAGTTCTGCATCTTACAGCCTGAACAGTTTGTGTGTTTCAGGAGGTCAAGCTTGAGCATTAGGAGCCCTCAAAGCCTACCTCACAGTGATGCACTTCCTCTATCAAGGACAGAACTCCTAATTGAAGCATTCCCCTATGCCAAATATATTCAAACCACCACAAAGTCCAAGGTTGGTGGGAAGAGGTATAATATATTCTTGACTCTTTAAGTCATGGGTCAGGTGCACAGGCTGCTACAACGAAACCTAATTAAACACAGTGAAAAGTAGAAGGAAATTAACAAGAGGAGAAAGATGAGAGATTCTAACAGGGTGAATATGATCAAAATACATTATCAACATATATAAAAATGTCAGCACCAAACAGATTATTTTGTGTAATTAATATGATTTAACAAAATATTAAAAATCAAAAGGAATATTTGATTTTTATTTCAGTTGAATTTCTTTACTGTGATTAATTACATATAAAATTCGTAACTATGGCTAATCAATTATAGTGATTTTTTTTTTTAGCATTTAAGTTGCTTTAAGTATATAGCTATAAATTGCTCCCTGAATTTGAGGTGACAACAATTTTTATAACAGAAACATGCATATCACATATATCTGTATAAAATCTGTATAATTGTGTGCTATATAATATTTTAATCCAAGTTTAAAGATGTCTATACTTGAAGCAGTTCCCCCTTTTCTTTCTTTCACATTTCCTCTTTATCTAATGTTTAACTCAAGTAGACTATCATCTATACAAGGAGAGCAATCTCATTTGAATAGAGTAAAAGGATTAGTCATTATTCATGCATAGACAATTTTAAGGATTCAGCTATGTCAGTGATAGATGGATAGACTGCTGAGAAACCCTTTGGGATTTCTGTGATTAGGTTAGACAGGTCCCAGCTCCTATTAGAGAGCATTGCCTTGCTCCATTTGAGAACGAAGGCAGCTGTCTTCTTCAGTTTCCCCCAGGTGCTGCTTGCTGTAACTAAGCCTATAACATTTCAGCAGGCAAATCAGGGAAGACTTTTCAGACAGATGGTAATGCTTCCTATGCATTCTCATTTACATGCAACCTTAGTTTGTAACTGCATTTGAGCCATATGCATGAGGGTTTGCATTCCCTTTGGACAGACCTTAAACACTAGGCATACAAATCAAATCTAACTTGGTCCATGTTTCCTAATGTGATTTAATTCACTGGAGCTAGACAAAGTGTTTATGAAAAGAATTTTTCCAACTAAACTCTTTGCTAGGTGCAAAATGCAGATACCAATCATGGGAAGTGAAAAGTGCCCTGATATAGGACATTAAGATTTCGTCGTACTAATTAATAATCTGAAACAAAATCAATATGTAAACAAACTCGCAATAGGGATTGGAATTGTCTAAGTCTAAGATTTAGTAAAGTGCTGAAATGTTATTTACTTTTAACTAGACACATTATTTCATTATACAGTAAACTAAAATATCATACAGATATTCTTCCAATGAAATCTTACATATTTTATCAGTTTAATTTTATTTCATGTATTTAAGTGATTTGTGTATATATATATATATATATATATATATATATATATATATATATGTGTGTGTGTGTCCCACATTCCTGACTGGTACCTGCAGAATCCAGAGTGTTGTATTCCCTGGAACTAGAGTTGCAGATGATTGTGACCTGCCATGTAGACACAAAAAACAGAAATCTGAAAGAGCATATAGTTCCCTTATCCACTGAGATATCTCTACAGCTCTTACATATCCTTTGCTATTTAGCAAAGGATCAATTCAGGAAGATTTTGTGACCCCCTAAACTATAGATGTATATGAGATCATAGAACAAATAAGATAACTTAGATAAAGATAGTTTATATATAGTTCTTTATTGGAAAACTTAAATATTAGTAGTGAGGATGAATAGATTATTCATCTATGTAATCTATATTCTTCACCAGTGAGTCTTAAATTTCAATGTTTTAATTTTTAATTCAAAATTTGATACCCAATTTATTTTCTATAATTTTTTGGTAACACTGACTCATAATGAAGTTAATTATAAAGGGAATTTATGTCCCATTTTCATCTAAATAAAATTAATTTTATAGAAGGTTATTGTGATGTAGTTCCCATACAATATTCTGTTGAGTAGGTTACTATAGATTAGTTCTATCTGTGCTTGTTACTCTTTATCTTGCCTGGCAATATTTTCTCTTCTATTGGCATCTCAACCTCTGGTAATCACAATTATACATTCCAATAATTTTTTCAGAATCTACCCATAAAGGAGAGAATATAGAATTGGTCTTTCTTTGAAACACTTATTTCACTTAATGCAATGTCCTCCTGTTATACTCACTTTACTGCAAAAGGATAGAGTATGGCTTTCTTAATGGTATAATACAATTAGATTCTGTATATTTAATGCATATTCCTCATGTATACAATCACTGGTGATCCTATAATTTGATTGCATATCTAGAGCATTATGTTGAACTGTTATATAATCAAATTATTTGTAGATGTGAACCAATATCTGTAATGGAAATGGTTAAAAAGCACTACTGAGTTTAATTCCATGCCTTATTAATATAACCACTCATCATGATCCATAGAGATATCTTCCAGGGTGCAAGTGTAGTTCATTACACACTAATCAATAAATAGCATACATTTTATTAAATTACAAAGTACAAAAATGTATATTATAGTAATAAAGAAAATACATCTGATGATTTTTTAAATGATAAAATCTATTATAGGGTGAGGGAGCATTAGTACAATAAATGGTATGGATGATGAAGTGGCATCCAGTATTGTGAAGACTGGGGAAAAATGTAGAACAGAATATGGATGTCTACAGTCAACACTGTATACATAACAAAATATATGAATATATCACAATGGAAGTCATCCGACCAGAAGCTTTAGAGTGACTAGGTAACAGATGAGAAAGAAATAAGTCATTTTCCCTGTTTACAGATAATATGTGTTATGATCATAAAAAGAAAAAGAGGATTAGAAAATATGTTCTGCAGCAGTGTGGGGGAAGGGGGTACCTCAGAGGGCCTATTCAGGGACCAGACACACACTTGCATAATATAGAAAAGAGTTTATTCAGGGCATGGGATGGGAGTTAAGGGGGGTAGTGGAGGCAGAGAGAAGGAAAGAGTAGAGAAGCAGAGGCCGGCCATGACTATGTGGTGACAGGGGGTAGGGGAGGAGAGCCCAAGAAGGGGCAAGAGAGAGGGTAGAAGAGTGTGAGAGTAAGAGAGGCAGGAGAGGTAAGAGAGAGAGGAGGGGCCGGGCACCCTCTTTTATAGTAGTCTCAATGCATGTATTTACAAAAAAATTCCCACATCTAAGTCTCAAAGTACATTTCAGAAAAGGAGGCATATTGGTTTTAATATCTAGAAGTTCATAGAGTTTTCTGTGAGTTTGTCCCTTCTAGAAATGTCAGAAGTTTCACCCATAAAGGGTTATCAACAAAACTTCCCAATGTAAAAGCAAAGATGACACCAACACATATGCCAAAGTGGAGAGGAAAGACCCCTGAGTCCTCAACCTTACACAAAATCTAATGAGAACTGAGTATAGTTGGGAGAGGAAAGCTTGTCTTCCATACAAAAGGGCCAGGTAATTGATTGTCCAGTGTCAAATGCTCAGCTCTGAGTACAACATACAGATAACAATATAAGGAGGGAACAGATCATAAATAAAATTATACATATAAAAAACAGTGAAAACACAGGCCATAAATTTAAAGGAGAGTGGGGAGGAATATATGGAAGAGGTTTCAGGGAGAAAATGGAGGGGAGAAAAGTGCTTATAATATAATCTCGAAAATAAAACAAAAGATGTCAAAATTAACAAAAATTACAACACTAAGAGTGAAAATGTAAATTAGTTCAGTCATAGCAGTCTGGATCAGGATTGAGGTCCTAGAACTGTTGGGGCTATGTTTAGGTCAAATTTTTAATTAAAATCTTACGTAAGGCCATTTGCATTCTAAATGTCAAGATGTTTTTTACATTTTATTTATTTTTTAATTTCTTGTCAAAATTATAACTTTAATACAACCTATGTTTATAATAATCTGTGGTAATGCTACCTTTGCTATTATCAGCACATTTTGTATTTATTACCTACACTTTCTATGATCAGTCATTTAAAGTCTATTTATTTTCTTAATCTAACAAACTAGCTTGCAGTTCTATTGATTCCCTAGAAAGTCTATTTTCTCCTTGGATGGTTTTTGCTTTCATATGTATTATTTATTTCATGTGCATATATTTTAGGCTTAATTTGTTATTATTTTTCTACTTTGTTCAAATGAAAGCTCAGATCATTGATTGTCAAAGGTGTATATTCGCACAACGTTCTCTGTAAAGTGTATCTGAATCAGTGAATACACTACCCCAGAGACCCTAGCTCAAAAAGAAGGGGGATGAGACTAGAACCTGACACCTGAGGTCGGCATTGGTCTTCAGATACTCCTACAAACACCATGCATCCCTACACACACAGAGCTGTTGTTCTTAGTTACTACACTTTGCTTTGTGTGCAATGCAAGGCAATGGAGAAGGATCACCGGAGGCATCAGTTTGAGAGCTCTGACCGCCTCCTCCTCCCCCACTTGCCCCAATTCCTTATATGCTAGTGTTTGGAATGACTTTGCCACAAAATTCCATCACTATGAACTCCATCATTCCTTCCCTGCTGTGACAGCCTGAGCCATCACCCAGCATAAATGTTTGTCCCCTGAGTTGCTCTTGTTAGGTATTTTGTCAAGGCGGTGAGAAAGTATCTAATCTGGCCTTGCAGCTTAAGGAAAATATAAAGATCCAATCCACACTGACCTTTTAAAAATCAAATTTAGCAAATATTCTTCACATCAATGATTACCTCCTTTCAACCACCCTTCCCTCTTGCAGCATCCCCTGTAGCATTCATCCAGGCAAGCAGTGCGTGCAAACTTCCTTCTTAGTCAACATTTTACTTTCCAGCAGCTTTCAACTGACAAGTTGAAAGAAAAATCGCTAGGATAGTGGATGTGCACTTTTCAACTCTAGTGTATTTTTTTTGCTTCCACAATCTGAAAAGTGCTGTGGTGTTCTAAGCCTGAAGAGATAAAGATACCGCTGAGAATCCGATGTAAATTAAACGAGTGTTTTGCTTTGTGTTTTAAAATCTGGGAGGAAAAAATCATTTTATTTTTGTTCAGATTTTCCTTAGAGAACACAGGGTTTGTTGTGATGTCACACTCGCTCTAAGCTAAGACACTCCACGGACACATTAGTGGCTCTAATTAAAATAATATGAGGCTGGAGACAGGGCTCAGTGGATAAATTGCTTTCGGAAGAAGCTTTAGGATTGGAATTGAGATCCCCTAAAACACATGTAAAATGTGGCTGGGCCACATAGTTCTCTAATATCAGTATACTGATGGGAGGCAAGGACACATTAAACCCTGGGAAAATAAAGACCAGTACGTAAGTTGGTTCACGGATCTTCATATATCCAACAAGGCATGTGTCCCTACAAACAAACATGTATGCATGGATATGTACATACATATACATGTGCAAACATATATGCAAAACCTCATGCAAAGAAAGACAAAAGTGTAAATAAAGGGTCTCATAATTTAAGGCTGATAATTTCACAGTTCTTTTTTACTTTAACATTTATTTATTATTGTGTTATGAATATGGGTGTTCTGATTTTATGTATGGCTGTGCACCAGGCAGATGGAATGCCAGCAGAGGCTAGAACAGACTATCAGATTCTCTGACACTTGAGTTATAAATGGTTATGAGGCACTGTGTCAGTGCTGGGAATAAAACGTGGGTCCTCAGCAAGAGCAGCGAGCATTGTTGAACTTTGAGCCATTGCTCCAGATCCACTCCACAGTTTCTTACTCTCTGCATATTGGCCACTCGTGAGTATTCTACAACTACTACAATTAGAAATTACTCTCATAAAAAGATGAACAAATCTATGAATATAAAGCTAAGTCATTAGGAGTTGGTGTAATAGATTGATGTAGAGGAAGTTCTTTCCTGTGTTCTGTGACTTGCCTTTGCTCTTCATTGTGACACTGGTACACAGCATGAGATCTCTTTCATGGATCATGCCCTGGGTCACATTAGAAAGTGGTTGTTTACTCACATGTTATCTGTGCCACTGCATACCAATGGACATGTCACACTAATCAGTGGTTCTTGTAGCTCAAAGGATCAATTCCTGGGCCAGGTGAATGACTGCTTGCCATCCAAGGTCTGCTTTTCTCTTTGAGGTAGCTACACACCTTTGGGCACTGGGGTGTACTGGGGGACATAAAATTTAGCTGGATGAATGGGTTTGCAGGATCTCATTTAGTATGAGTGAGAGAGAGTCTCAAAGACTATTTTCAGTTCTCTTTTTGTGGAGATAACAAGGCCTATATAAATTGGAGGAGTGGGTAAGGACTTTTCTTTGGATGAGGGTACATCATTGGCTAGGGCTGAGGTGCCGAAAATGCTTCATTTGGGTGAAGAGGAATCCCAGGTGCTAGCTGGTATGTCCTTATAGGGAAAGAGGAAGGTTATCCTATAATCTGGCCACCAGGCTACATGATTACCTCAAGGGTGACAGAGGTGGGGAATCATAAGGCTTACGTGTGCTGGGTCATGCAGGCACAGAGCAAGTAGGAAGAAGTTTTGCTGCTGTTGGTCTCAGGGTTAGATTTTGGAGGTTTGGACACATCATGATGTCACTCTTCCTCTGAACTGGCTCATTGAGTCACATGGCTATCGGGCTCCAGATGCTTTTTTTGTCTGTGAACATGGATACACTCTCCTAACTGCAAGATTGTTCAATCCTAAATAAGATTCTACACTGCATCTTCTCCACCGAAGGTTTCTAGTTTATTATGCTAGAGAGATAAATAAATGAATCAATAAATCAATAAATAAATATTAAGAAAGAAAAGAAGGAAAGAAAGAAAAGAAAGAAAGAAAAAAGAAGGAAGAAAAAGAAAGAAAGAAAAAAGAAGGAAGACAAAGAAAGAAAGAAAGAAAGGAAAGAAAGAGAAAGAAAGAAAGAAAGAAAGAAAGAAAGAAAGAAAGAAAGAAAGAAAGAAAGCAGACTGGAGAGATGGCACAGTGGTTAAGAGCACTAGTAGCTCTTCCAGAGGTTCTGAGTTCAATTCCTAGCAAACACTTGGTGGCTCACAACCATCTGTAATGGAATCCGATGTCCTCTTGTGATGTAACTGAAGACAGTGACTGTGTACTCACTCACACACACACACACACCCACCCACACACACACACACACACACACACACACATATATATATATATATATATATATATATATATATATATATATAAAGAGTCAGAAAGATTGTAAGAGGCAGAGAGTATAGATGACTACAATGTAGTATCCTGTTTTTAGAAAACAGAATAATGGAACCCACAAAATCACAGTAGTCTGGTAGTTGTTATAGCATGTGTGAGACCTTAGAAATACCAAGCTATATGAAAACTCAGCATAGAAGTGGGAGTGATCTTGGAGTTCTGTCCCTAGCAGCGGACCTATTGGCAAATGATGACAAGTGGTGGTGTTGGGGTGGTGGGAGGATTAGTTGTTGGTCAAAGCGGTGGCCTCTAAGAGGCTGGGCAACCCATGTCTGATACTGTGCCTGTACCCATACACACAGCACTTAGTGCAGTCAGTGGGTAAAAAGTAATAAGAAAGAAAAATAGCAGATAAACGAAACAGAAACATTTTATATTTGTGAGAAAATAGTGGGGAGGGTGTGACATAGGAGCTGCAGTACTCAAACAGTGGACAAGCTCAATAAATATTGTACACATGTGACCTTCCCAAACAATAATTAAAAACCAAAATGAAAATGTATCAATCTCAGATGCTATTATCTGTAAGTAAAACAATAAACAGAAGGAGATAAGCAACTAAGTATTTATATTGCGTCCTTTAAATAGTTTTGGCTCATTTGATTTTCATTGTGCTGAGAATAAGGTGCTCTAAATTTAACAACCATCACATTGGAGATAACTTTAAGGTATATGAGCTATCACTGAATTTACTTTGAATACTTTGTGGTAAAGTGAAAAATGAAAAGTGAAAAAAAAAACCTAAAACAAATATAATTTTGTGGAAATGTCAAGTGGAAGGAGACTTCAATATTGTTAATAGAATTATAATTTTTTATTATTAATAATAAAATTTAAAAGTGTTGAAATGCTAAAATAATGATATACACAATGCCCAAGATTGGGGCATGAGATGGTTATCTAAAAAATTGAGCTAAGATTATGGGAAGGAAGGGAGACAATGGACCATATAACACATAGCACATATAACCAGGCTCACATATAACACATAAGCAGCCATTGAGCGCAGCTATGAAAGAAGAAGAGAATCTAAGCTTTTTCTGTCAGTCTTGGTACCTGTTATGCTTAGAAGCCTGTGAAAGATGGAAAACCAAATAGGAGATAGATCATTGAAATTACCAGAAGCAGAAATGAACAAGGGAATATTACATCACGATACTGAAGAAATCCATATTATAATGAAGTACCTGAAAACACCCGTGCTTCACTTTTGCCTGGAAAATCTAAAAGAAATAGACAGATTTCTAGATTCTTCCAAACCACAAATGTTAAATCAGGAAGAGATCATCAAGTTAATGGGCCCATAATAAATAGATACATATGGTAATAAACACCCCTCTAACTAAAATATCCCAGGGTTGGATGGATTCACAGCACAATTTACATGTATAATGTAGTAAAATTGGTCAAAGAAGTTGAGTTCCTGAATTTGGCAGTGGAGTTTATCATCACCCTGGGGGGAGAGGAAAGAGTGAATTATACTTTAATTAAATAAAACACAATTGAATTAAAAACTCCGATTTGGTGCCAAGTTGTTCTATTTACCTTGAAGTCTTCAGAAATTCCTCAACAAAGACATTTTTTGAACCAATTGAATATTAATAATTTAATTAACTGTTCACCCTGAAGGAGTCTCAAAAGATTTTTTTATAGTGAAAACAACAAGCCTTATAGCTAAGATAATTTAACTGTTTCTATTAACCTGAAAGGTAATCTTCCATTTAAGGGAAGATGTGTTTTTTTGATGAGTTTAGTAACAATTTGAATACATAATGCTGCTCCAGTATGATGCTGACATCCTACTTTCATGCTTAATTAAACATTTGAAGGCCTACAGAGAGCTCACTTTCCTACACCAGATGCGGCAGTGTCAGAAGGCTGCAAAGAGCCCAATCCCATGGTGACAGAGGTTGATTATCTTGGTCATAAGGAAGCCAGAGCACCAATGTCTGTCGAGGGGACCTGAACCAGAGTGGGCTGCGATTGCCTATTCTAGTTCCTACTCCTGTGAAAAGACAAAGGCTCTAGAGGACTTTTAAAAATGTGTGTGTGTGTGTGTGTGTGTGTGTGTGTGTGTGTGTGTATGGTACATGGACTAATTAAGGAATCCTAAATCTTTGCAACTCTGTTCCTTTTTTTTATGCCTGACACAGGTTAATTAAATAGGTATACAAATCACACTTTTAATGAATGCACTGATGATAAATCATTAAGGATTTCATTACAAAGAAATTATCTGCTGTACATACGATTTAACATGTGTTAAACATGAAAATATATTTGAAAGTAATAAAATCCATGTATTGTTTATCTTACATAAAGAATTAAATTTAGAATGAGTATTTGGCACTATAAGATATAGAAATTTTTTAAGTTTTTAAGTGGACTGATAATTCGTTTTTTAATAGTGAATTTTAAGAACAATACTTTATACAAGTAGACAATACAACATAGCAGTATTATGCTTAAGGACATTAAAATTAATTGAAATTTTGTCCTTCTCCTGTTCAAAACTTCACTAAAGTAATTTTACTGAGACTCAAAGTAGCAACTCAAATAATAATTTAAAAATGACCAATATTTTAACACAATGTAATATATTTAGTGTGCTATTTTGACTTTTATTACTGGGAGAGGATAGTAGAAAGTTATTGGGAAAAAACACAGAAATCTTTGTATAATAATCACACTCTAATTCACACCAATAATAATCTGAAATCTGAGCTAAGGTGTCACAAGAAACATTCGTTTCTCTTATTTGATAAACTGGCAGAATCAGTCCACATGTTGCATTTAGAATAACAAATGAAGGGACTTGGCAGTATGCAGCATGGTTGATTGCTTCAGAAACACCCAGATTTACCACTGACTACTTCAAAAAAGTAAGACATTTATTGTGGTATCTGCAATCAACAGTTGGAAAAGCTAGAGTAATGACTGATGTTAAAATAAAGAAATAAGATGAGAAACCAAAGTCCTGAATGATCTGCAAGTTCCAAAAACATTTTATTAGGGCTGCCAGAAAAGCTTATGTTGTAGAAAATTATATTGTCAAATTGTCCTGTGCTCTTTAAGCAAACTGATAAGTGTATTATGAGAAGAAGGCATGTTTAATTCCAGGGTCTTTGAAGGCTCTGAGGGTGGGGTTACTCCCCTGGCTCTTCAACAATGAATAGATAATACATACATACATACATACATACATACATACATACATACATACATAGCAAGAAACATCCAAGGGCTTTAGAAACAATGTGAGCTTGAAAGAATAAAAAAGGAAAACTCTTCTCAACAGAGGCTGCCATTCCCCACCCCCATGTTTATTAGTGCACTCTTTCCAGATCTGGTGTTGGAGGTCAGAGGAAAGCCTCAGGACTCAGGAGCTGCCATGTGCATACTGGGGTCCTAACCCTAGTACTCTTTGAGAGCCCTAGTGCACTTAACCACTGGGCCATCTCTTCAGCTCCAGGCTTCTATTTTGAACCCATTGTACAAAACTGCCTCAGCAGGAACAGGCTGGAGGGAACTCATCTGTGGAGAGAATGCTCTGCTGTTCCTGGAGATCTGCCAATCCAACTGTTTCAGGGTTCATTTCCTAGACCATTTCTGGTGACTATTTTAAACACATCACTTGGTAATTTTACTTTTGTTTGCTCTTATTCATTTGCTCATGACATTTCTGTTGGGTGTTTGAAGCACCTAAGTTGATAATGTATTGATCTGCTGCTTTTAGATGTTTGCTTCTTAGTATTTCTTCTTTGATTGCCAGATAATAAGTTAATACATTTGATGACAAAAATTTCCTATACATAAATAATTGCAGTTGAGAAACAGAGATGTAAGTAAGACTCTCCAGAAGCCATGACCTCCATGATCATGCCACTTTTTAAAACATGATGGTGGCCGGGCAATGGTGGCGCACGCCTTTAATCCCAGCACTTGGGAGTCTGAGGCAGGTGGATTTCTGAGTTTGAGGCCAGCCTGGTCTACAGATGATGACCACTAATTATATTCGATGTCTTTCACAAAACAAAGTCTTGTAATAGTTGTGTTCCTTTAATAATTATGACCCTTGTGATGACCCTCACCTGATATTATTCTCACATTTCAAATATCTGACATTTCCTTAAAACACATGTAAACCTAAAACTAGACTCTCAATTTTTCATAGCAAAATACAACTAACTGTAAACTTTGTACTACTTTCCTTAGCTTGACCATTTTCTTTCATTGTTTTCTACAGGAAATGTTTACTTTTATTCTTTCTGTCTTTTGAGAATGACAGACGTGAGAACTGCATTACATCATTCTTGCCAGTGCAACCCTTCTATGCCCCTCTCACTTCCTCCTAAACTGATTACTGCTGCTTCATTTATTATAATTGCTACAAATACATATGTTCATATATGTGTAATCACAGTTTTGTATAACCTACAAAATCCAGTTAGTGTTACTGATAGGCAAATGTTTGCTTGGCTTACCAGTTGAGATTCAACAAGCTTTGCACATGTTCATTTTTGATGAGCGATTCTTGTCCCTTTATCAGCAGACATTGATCACTTTTCCTAATGATATAGGGGATCTTTCAAAATTTACCAGGTCCAAATTAGTATGTCAACTGGCATTGTCATTACACCAATCTTGTTCAGTCAAACAAGTTGTTGTGATTTCACCGGTATATTTTCTTTGTCATGTTTATGGGACACAACATAGGGGCAAGCATTCTGTTCCTCTGGCTCTTATGATATTTGTGTCCCTTCTTCCATGAATTTACCTGAGACTTAAAGTAGATATTCCACTGTAGATGTATCAGTAGTAGTTGGACAGCTTTTTATCTTTGCATTTTGCTTAGGTATAGAACTCTGTAGTGACTTCTGTTGTAAAGTAAGAAGGTTTTGTTATGAGGGGTCCGAGATTATCTGTGGGTATAAGGATAATTACTTAGAATACAAATAGAAATTATATTCATTTAGAAAACAGGCAAGATAAAGCTTTCCTCTATGACTTTAACATCCCCAGCTTTAGATATTTGGCTAGGTTTATACTATCAGACAGAATTTTTTGTACTATTCATGCTCCTTAAGTCCCATTACACAGATGTTAATAACTCCAAAGATAAAAGTGCATCACTGATACCTTCTTGTCAGTATTGTCATTTTCGTGATTTATATAATTTGATAAAATGTCTCCTTTTGCCACCTTCAAACATATTTGTTCACCATGAGAGCCTCATGGAGAAGGCTTTCAAGTACGTTCCAGCTTGGTTTCCCTAGTCCCATATCTGCAGTTGGTGTTGTCTTTAACAATATTATTACATTCAACCTCTCAACAGCATCCATGTGCAAAGGCAATAGCCCATACAGGTTGGGAACTATTTGTCATTCTCCAAACTAACAACTCGAGATATGTTTTCTATATATGGAACAGGGGTTTTTGTTAGATAGCCAATGGCTCTGGCATTTGAAAATGTGAAAAGAATCCATTTTATAAACAAAGTATAAACTAGTACAAAATTCAGACTGCAATGATGTCATCTTTGACTAAGCAAGTTTATCATAAGAGGAACAGATAATGTTGGAAGACTGTTCATTCTCTGTGGGCATATAATGAAGAAAAAGGAAAGCTTTTTCCAAAAGTTGCTTCAAAGACATAGTCCCTGAAACTTACCTTTCTTCTATTAATTCTCAGCAGATTCCAGGCGTAGCATCAAACCTTGGCATATGAACATTCAGATCTTAATTTGCAAATAACAAAACCAAAGTATATATCCAAACCTATATCCTCAGTATATATGTAAAGGACTCAAAGACTAATAAATTTTATTCTGACATGCTTTTGGAATAAAATAATTTGCATCAGAGAGATAAAGGTTATTAAATTGATAACGAATGCCACCTTAAGAGATCTAGTATTTCATGGGGCAATCCCATAGGTTTTGTTCTGTAGTGTGGCAATTTAACCCCATGTAATTATTTCTGTTTTGCAATGTACACAGGAGAAACAAGTATTAATATTCCATGTTGCTACAGAGTCTTGATCATTTACTGGCTTCAAAATGTGTTCATCTCCACAGGGCAGCCACTAAGGTACAGAAGATCAATCTTACCATTCTCAAGAGAAAAATAAAACTGCCCATTTTTCCATTGATAGAACAGTTAAATGGACTCCTGAAGGGGACTTATTATTTTAAAAAATAGCTTCGAGCCACTTTGAAAAAATGCATTAAAAGAAGAACTCTTCAAGTCTAAAATTACAGGCATGTTTATAAGTCAAGGTACATCATTTTTATTTGTTTGTTTCTTTAGCTAGAAGAATGGTAAAAGATCAAAAGGGTTGGCTGACAAACAGCAAAGTAATTTGCAAAATCACAGCTTTCCTGATGTCTAAACTTATAATTCTAACCTGCTCAAATTGGTTTCCCACTCTAGATAATTTATGTCCACTAATGTGTTTTTTTTTCAATTCTTGTTAGCTATTGAATAGCTTAGACCTACACTCGATGTTCTTTTTTTAGTACTTAAAATGACTGCCCCTTAAAAACTAAACTTATTATATAAATCTTTCTGATAAAATAGAAGTCATGGTCTTTTGAACACATACATATTTTAAAAAGAATTTTATTTTATTTTTAAAGAAATAACAAATACATCATGTTTATATACACAGAGAGAATCTCAGTAGTATTATAAATGAACTTTAACAGCCTAAGTAAACTGTGCTTTACAATGTGGCCAATATATCCCTTGTTTTCCTTACCGTCTATTCAGTTTTACAGTGAAAACTGAACAGTAAATCACATTTTTGGAATAATCAGGTATTTAAATTTTTATTTTTAATTGAAATATAAATATCCCATCCCAGAGCTCTGGTGGAAACCCCTAGCTCCATCAGATGCTGTGCCAACCCTCAGAACCTAGGTAAGTCTCCTGCATGTGCAGACTGCCATTTTCTCAGTGCCTGCCAAACCTACCTCTAACCACGCCCCATCTTGGAGTCACCATATCCTGGCCCACATCTCTCTTGAAAGTCCAATGATTCATCAAAGGCCAAACACTCAGAAATCCAGGTGAGCCCTTGTTTCCTCAACCTTCTCCTTTCAGATCCTCCCTTGTCACCCATGATGCCCCACAAATTTGTGGACCTTTTTTTTCTTTATCAATGTTACATACTTATGCATACATAATCACATAATTAATACATGTACAAATACAACATGCTGAGTCTATGTAATGTTTCTCATATGACTATAATCCATATAATATAACAGTCATTGGTTTTCTGTATGCTTTCACCTAAGGGAATGTAGTATCCCATGAGATTTTGTCAGCCAGTTGGTATTACTGGAACTGTTGTCATTACTAAGGTTTTGTTGAGGGGCCATATTGTTGAGATTTCATGGGTGCATCATGCTTGATATCTCCCAGAACATATGCTGTTCTTCTGGCTCTTATAATCATTCAGCCTCTTCTCCTCATATCATCTGAGCCTGGTGTATAGGAATCCTGTTTTAGATGTACCATTTGGTTCAGAGAACACTCTGCTGGTAGTTTTTTTTTTTTATTAAAAGAAACATTAAAACTAAATACTTGTAAAATAATTCAATCTTTGAAATGTACCACAGCAAGCACTTCAGTGAATAAGATATGTGGCTAGAGATGAGCACAACAAATTCACCCAACTTCTTTACTAAATGCAAATGAAATGTAAATCAAAGTGTAACACACAGTTATCTATGTGTTTGAACAGTTAAATACACAGGAGAGTAACCAATCACAAGTAATTGAGAAATACATTCTCCTCAATGTCCTGCGAATTACAAACAACACCACTATTTTCTACAATACTAATAGAGTTGATAGGGAAGATAAGAGAATACCACTTGACTCACAGAAGAGATTATAGATGTCATGGTTTACTCATGCAGTGTGAAACAAGTCAAGGTGACTATGTGCTATAATATTCATTGCCTGCTTTCTTATGGCACATTGGAAAATACAAATCTATAATAATATAAAATACTGGGGGGGGAGAATGATTACAAACCAGGCCTTTACATCTTATTAAAATATTTTTCAGGGTGTTTTGCGTATATATAGGGATGGAACAATAAGTCTGACATACAAAGCATGACCTACTGAAGCAAAACTCTGTCCACAATACCAGGTCCTTTCAAAAGGATGTTTTATCACTCCTGGTTAGCGAATGTGGAATCAATATATTTTCCTAAGTAAGATCATCTATTTTTATAACCCTTTACTTCCAAACTCCTCTAACGGATTATGGAAATTAGTGACTTCATTGGAAGAATTCACAATGCTACCGCATCTCTCACTGTTTATCACCTATCTACATATCTATCTATCTATCTATCTATCTATCTATCTACCTACCTATCTATCATCCACTTCTCTATCTGCATCTATCAATCATCTTTCTATTATCTATCATCTATGAGATAATCTACTGCATCTCACATATAAGATCATTCTATCTATACTGCAGATGTTTTAAGTAAATGCCTTTTAATATTATCATACATTTCATCATAATCACTCCATGAAATCTTACTAAAATTTTGGGGAATTATATATTGTTCATGATATTAAAACCTGGCGCAACCCCTACAAAAATAAATGTGATGCTTCCTGAAAATATAAAAATAGACTGTACATAACATTGCATCACACACACATACACACTGATGTATGGATATGTACATACATCTACTATGACTTCCCAATATTAGTTCCAATGACAACTAAGAATAAAAAGAAAGCTGGGCAGTGGTGGTGCACACCTGTAATCCCAGCACTCTGGGAGGCACAGGGAGGCAGCTTTCTGAGTTTGAGGCCAGCCTGGTCTACAGAGTGAGTTCCAGGACACCCAGGGCTATATAGAAAAACCCTGTCTTGATAAAAAACAAAAGCCAAAAAGAAAAGTAAAAAAAAAAAAGAATAAAAAGAGAATAATTATAAGCAAAGTCTAAGCTTAATGAATAACTATGGAAAAGAATGCCAGCTTGAACTCTCACAGCACAGAAAGATTCTCAGGAATGAGACTTGCTGGGTAATTCCTTGAACAATACCTATAAATGAACACAAGTAAATGCCACAAAATCATGAAGTCCACATTTCCTAAAGCCTTGATAATCCACCATGTTCTTTCCACAGGTGAACAGACAGTGCTTATAGTAGTTTATGCCAGTGAATAAAAACAATAAGGTTTGAACCATATTTTTGTTAATTCTTTAATGACTTTGTAAAATATACATTATAAAATATATTTTGGCAATCTTTGACCCTAGATTCCTACTTCCAAATCCCTCTACTTCTCCATTTTATCCCCCTCCTAACTCCATGTCCTCTCTTGGGGACAGAGTCCTGAGTCTAGTTAATGCTTCCCCCCCCCCCGTTTCATTGAAAATAGATAATTTATCCTGATCACAATTATTCTTCCCTTCATTGATAGTATTATGGAATATAAACTATTTTCAAAAATTAGAAGTGTATGATAGATATAGAATATATCCAATAAAAATGTTAAAAAAAGAAGTAAACCAAAAACAAGTCAGCTCTGACCAAGAAAATATAAGAGAAAGAAAAATAAAGAAGTATATGATAAATTGTAGCTCAGAAATAACCACTGTATTTATTCTACCATTTGCGATACTGCATGAGTAAAAGTACTGTCATTAAATTTAAGCCAAATGATGGTGGATTTAGCAATCATTCAGATGAAGTAAACAACTTACTTTCATACAGGCTTTCATTCCTGTTATCACAGACATTGGAACAGGGCTTTTACATTTATTTGATATTATCAACCATTGCAAGTGATGGCACACACCTTTAATCCCAGCATGCAAGAGGCAGAGATGGGGAATCTCCTTGTCAGAGGCCAGCCTTGTTTTACATAAAGAGTTCCAGGCTGTCCAGTGTAATGTAGTGTAACTCTGTCTCACTGAAAATGTGTATTCTAATTAAAAAACTGTCATGGCCAGGAGCTAACTTGCTTGCATTGTACAGCCAAGGATTGCAGTTTTGTTCCCCAGGCTCAATGGTATAATATGGAGTCCAGTTTATCTTCTTATACTTCAGGATCAAGACATGGGGTATGGAATGGCCATAGGAGCAATTGAGATTACAGCAATAGAAGAATTCACTTCTGAAAGAAGTCCTGCCCAAGAAAGTTAAGTCAGCAATGGAGGAACACACTTAAATCTTTGCAGTCTACACACCAGAAAGCATGCGTGACACTACACTCAAATATCCTATCTGCACATATGTAAACACACACACAACACACACACACACACACACACCAAACATACATACACATAAACACATTTTATTAGACATTGTAGGGTCACAGAGAAAAAATTTAGAAAGGATTGCATTGGTAATTAGTTATGTTTACATGGGAAGGGGGCATAATTTATACATATTGTGTAAGGTCCTTTTAGTACTTTTATGGAAGACTTATCTCTTGAATGTTAACTTATGTTAATGTTTTATTAAGAATAATAGAAAGTGAAAGTGGGTTTTAGCATTTTCTACTTATTTTGAGTTTCTCCCCAACTAATAGATATATAAAAACATTTGCACGCTCAACTGATAACTCCAAAGGCAATATCTAGAAATAAGTTTTCCATATAAACTAGTTATGTGATTTTTTAAATGACAAATGCTAAACAAAGATTTTTGCTTATATATTATTTATTTATGAGAAATCTAAATTTCCAAACAGTACCCTGTAGGGTTAGAATTCACTGTAACATGTTGGGACTGTTTTCTGACATTTGAGACACGTGGTGATTAAGGAACCCTTTAATGATTCATCCAGGCAGATGGAGGGCATTCTGGACAGATGGCAAGACAGTCCTGTGCATATGTTAATATCCTCTGAGAAGTAAGCACTCTCCATTCACGAGCACGGACAGAAAGCTAGCATTCTTTTATGGAGTCACTTTGCTTATCTTTCTCAGTATCACTGATGATATCATACAAGCTGTGAGAAGTTAGGCTATTAGGATTCTTTATTTCACAAATGAGCATGATATGAAATTGTTCAGACAGTTACAGGATGGAAATTTATGCAGTAATGTGGACAGTAATGACACGTCACACATCAACAAATAGCCTACCTCAGCTACTCAATATACACTAGCTGGTCCTGGGGGCCCCCAACACATATACAACAGAGAACTTCCTGGTCTGGCAGCAGTGAAAGGAAATCCACCTAAACTTTGAGAGACTTGAGGGCCCAGGGAGTTGTGTGTGTATAGAATGAATCAACATAGTACCCATCATTCAGTGACTGTAATTCTAAGATTCTAGTCTCACGGCTGAACTTACAGTATATGAACAGAATCATTCTCATATAAAAGAATGACTTTTTAACTTCTTTGTATATTCCATAAAGTGTGTGAAGAGTAGGAAAGCACAGACTTCTGATTGAGTTGTAGAATATTGGAAAGCTTGCCATGATTCGATAAATTGCTGTTAGGAATACATTACTGGAAGATACTGCAGAGGAGACATAAGATATGATTTAAGATGATTGCAAGCAAATCATATTAACTCAAGATATTACACCTGTTTCTTCTCATTTACATACCATAACTAAGGGATTGTATATGTGTGTGGGGGGGTGGGTGTTTATAAATGTATGCATATGTGCATTTGTTTTCAGTGTGCATTGATCTGCTACTAATTAAACTGGATCCATTCTAAGTGGATAGATGTCTTACTATTTCTGACATGTGAATATAACCTGTTTAGAATCATCAATTTTGTGACTTAATAATTCTAAAATTAAATGATAGTGGATTGACGCTTGCCTGGCACCACAGATAAATATAGAATTATACAGGGAAAGAGAATGTCATGTACAGAATCCAGAGAGGCCTGAAAATACAAAGGTACACAATCAGAGAGACAAAGAGAAAATTACCAAAGATCGATAGTATCACCAGAAAATGGCAAAGGGAGAAAGAAAAAAGACACACATCCCAGAGTTTTTGTGCAAGCATGGTGCCATCAATAACTTGATCCATAATCCCTACAATTATGTAACAAGAATTCATTATTGTTTCATGTCATTCAAAATTGCAACAATTTTTATGAAAGCATATATATATATATATATATATATATATATATACACATATATATTGTGTATGATTTCTAAAATTAAAGTCAAGTAACTTAATCTTCTATGGTCTCCAAAATAGGGAAAGAAAATCCGGGTTCATCTATGACATTTAACTTAGGTTCAGGCTGTTTCAATTATGTGAATCTTGTTCAGTGGCAAAAATTATAAGTGAGCGAAATAGAATGCCTTTTGGCTCTACATGAAAATTGCATGTACTTCCTACAAATGCATATTATATTAATGAAGGGTGAAATGCAAAATGATATACTGTAAACTCCATATGGAAAAACATGATTATTAAGCAATGTAATATAACACAGATAGAAATGATAAATTACAGTCTTACTTTCTTTGAAAGGGCACCTTCTGCTTCTGGGTTTTGGATATAGTTGAATGTAAGTTGTGATATTTTTTATTTTCATTATCTCCCAAAGACACCTTTTGCAGAGATTCAAATTCCTATTTGAAATCATGCATTTTAAGCAACTGCAGCTATATAACCAAGAGGCTAGTATTCTGTCAGCAATGATTGATTAGGAGTTAATCAATTACACCAAAGGCTTCTGGGTTTATATTTTTGCGTGTAAAAATCTTCACACATACACCTAAGCTATGTTGAACCTCCTTATTATTTTGACTTCAAATAAAGCTCATAAATAAATTCAGGTTTGTTTCTGATGACGTAGACTAAATGTTATTTATTTTCATTCATTAGGAAATATAGTTTTGAATTGCATTTTTGATTATTTTTATACTAGTTTTATTTTGTTATTACTATATGTCATTTCAACTTTAAATAACTTTACTTTGTCGTAGAGCAACCAGAAACTCTATGCAGGCCTAGTGAAGTAGTATAATCTCAGGTTCTAGACTCTAAATTAAGGGAATCAAAGAATATATTTTCATTAAAAACAAAGTCAATGGTCAGAGACCACAGAATCTCCCAAACCGTGATTTCCTCATAGTCTTATTAATTATGTTTCAAAAATTTGTGCTTTTGCAATAATATAGTGAAAAAATGTTATTAAATTAAACCTGTAGGGGAAAACACCAAGTGTTTAGGAATAATGAATATAATTAAATCATTCATTTCACATGAAATTCTGAAAAGAGAGAAAAAAAGGCAAGCAAAAAGGATAGAATGTTCATCTACAAAGAAAAGAAGTCACTTGTGGTAGAGAAAAATAATGCTTCCCCTGTCATTTCTCTGTAGCTTTTCTTAAATTATTTTTTTCTATTTTGTTTCTGTTTTGTTCTCTCTCCCTCCTTCCCTACTTCTCTCCCTCCCTCACTCCCCATTCCTTCTTTCTTTCCCCCCTTTCTTTCTTCCTTCCTAACTTCTTTTCTTTCTTTTTTTCTAGAGAAAAGCTCTTAGAATTAGCTCAGTAGAATTGACTGGTCACAAAGAGTTTGAGCAACCCTGCCTCTACCTCCCAAGTGATGGTATTAATGGTGTGCCATACTACTGACAGGCTATCTCTCAGTATTTATATAATACGATTTTAGTGTTGGCCATATGAAGTAGTTTGATGCAGCAGGTCACAGTTGCATTCAATATTTGCATGTTGTGTTATTATGGAAATAGGTCTGCACCTTTTTTTCAGTTATTTTTTAACTTAACCTGTATGTATGTATGTGTGTATGTGTGTATGTATGTATGTATGTATATACATATGTATGTATGTATTAATATTTTTATACTCCAAATTTTATTCTCCTCCTAGTCCGTTCTCTGAGTGTTCCACATCCCATACCTCCTCCCCAACCCCCTGTCTCCATGAAGATCTTCCCAGACGTATCCCCTCACCCCACCAGATGTCTAAACTCCCTGGGGCCTCCATCTTTTGAGGTTTAGGTATATCTTCTCTGACTGAACCAGACCGAGTAGTCCTCTGCTGTACACGTGTTTGGGGCCTCACATCAGCTGCTGTATGCTGCCTGGTTGGTGGTCCAGTGTTTGAGAGATCTCTGTGTTTGAGAGATTCTTCTTTCCTTCCTTCCTTCCTTCCTTCCTTCCTTCCTTCCTTCCTTCCTTCCTTCTTTCCTTCTTTCCTTTCTCTCTCCCTCCCTCCCTTTCTCTCTCCCTCCCTCCCTTACTCTCTCCCTCCCTCCCTCCCTCTTCCTTCCTTCCTTCCTTCCTTCCTTCCTTCCTTCTTTCCTCCCTCCCTGCCTCTCCCTTCCTCCCTTCCTTTTTCCCTCCCTCCCTCCCTCCCTTCCTTTCTTCCTTCCCTCCTTTCAAGCTTCCTTTCTTTTTCCCTCCTCCTCAGCTTCTTTCAGGTTTTTCCTAATTCAACCACAGGGGTCAGCAGCTTCTGTCCATTGGTTGAGTGCAAATATCTACTTGTGACTCAGCTGCTTGTTGGATCTTTCAGAGGGCAGTCATTAGGTCCCTTTTAGTGAGCACACCATAGCCTCAGTAATAATGTCAGGACTTTGGACTTCCCCTTGAGCTGGATCCCACTTTGGGCCTGTGACTGGAACTTCTTTTCCTCAAGCTCCTCTCCATTTCCATCCCTGTAATTGTTTCAGACAGGAACACTTATGGGTGAAAGTTGTGACTTTGGGTGCCTCCCCTTTCTGTAATTTGATGCCCTGTCTTCCTACTGGAGGTGGGCTCTATAAGTTCCCTCTCCCTACTGTAGGGCATTTATTTCATCTAAGGTCCCTCCCTTTGAGTCTTGACAGTCTCTCACCTTCCAGGTTTCTGTTGCATTCTGGAGGGTTTACCCCTAACCTCCTGTCTCCTGAGGTTGCCTGTTTCCATTTTTTCTGCTGGCCCTCAGAGCTTCAGTCCTTTTCCCTCACCTAATACCAAATCTGTTCCCCCTCTTCTCTTCCTATCCCCCATCTACCTTCTCTGCCAGGACCCTCCCTCCCCATTGTGATTGCTTTCTTCTCCCTCCCAAGTAGACTGAGGTATCCTTACTTGGGCACTTTAGCTTGTTGAACTTTTTGAGTTCTGTGAACTGCATCTAGGGTATTCTGTACTTTTCTATTTTGGCTAATATCCACTTATTAGTGAGTACATACCATGCATGTATTTTTGAGTCTGAGTTACCTCACTCAGGATGATATTCTCTAGTTCCATCCACTTGCCTGCAAAACTCAGGTTGTCCTCATTCTTAATAGCTGAGTAGTATTCAATTGTGTTAATGAACCACATTTTCTGTATCCATTCTTCTGCCATGGGACATCTGGGTTGTTCCCTGCTTCTGGCTATCACAAACAAGGCCACAATGAACATAGTGGGACATGTGCCCCTGTGGCTTGGTGGGGCATCTTTTGAGTATATTCCCAAAAGTGGTGTTGCTGGGTCTTCAGGTAGATCTATTTCCAATTTTCTGAGGAACCTCCAAATTGATTTCCAGAGCTGTTGTACCAGTTTGCAACCCAACCAGCAATGGAGGATTGTTCTTTTTCCACATCCTCATCAAAATGTCTCTCACTTGAAGTTTTGACCTTAGCCATTCTCATTGGTGTAAGTTAGGATCTCTGGGTCATTTTGATTTGCATTTCTCTGAACAGTAAGAACTGAACATTTCTTTCGTTACTTCTCAGTCATTAGAAATTCCTCTGATGTGAATTCTCTGTTTAGTTCTATACCACATTTTTTAAATGTGTTGTTTGTTTTTTTTGTGTGTGTGTGTTAAACTTCTTAAGTTCTTTATATATTTTGAATTTTAGCAAAGTTGCTGAATATAAAATTAACTAAAATAAATCAGTAGCCTTTCTCTATTCAAATGATAAATAGGCTAAGAAAGAAATTAGGAAAATGATTCCCTTCACAGTAGCCACAAATAATTAGAAAATATCTTGGGATAACTCTAACCAAACAGAGGAACGATCTGTATGATAATAACTTCAAGTTTCTCAAGATAGAATTCAAAAAAGATCTCAGAAGTTTGAGAGATCTCCCATGCTCATGGATTGGCAGAATTAGCATAGTAAAAATGGCCATCCTACCAAAGGCAATCTACAGATTCAATGCAATGCCCATCGAAATCCAAACAATTCTTCAAAGACATGGAAAAAGCAATTCTCAAATACATTTGGAAAGGGAAAAATACAGAATATCAAAAACAATTCTTGACAGTAAAAGAATGGCTGGGAGAATCAGCATCCCTGACTTCAAGCTCTACTACAGAACAATGTGAAAAAAAAAAAAAAGAAAAAAACAGAGACAGACAGATTGATCAATAGATTAAAATGTAAGACCTACGAATAAAACCACACACTTATTTATGCTTGATCTTTGACAAAGAAGACATACATATACAATGGTAAAAAGAAAGCATCTTCAATAAATGGTGCTGGTCTACCTGGCTGTCTGTATGTAGCAAAATGAAAATAGACCCATATTTGTCACCTTGCACAAAGCTCAAGTCAAAGTGGATCATGGACCTCAACATAAAGCTAGATACACTGAATCTAATATAAGGGAAAGTATGAAAGAGCCTTGAACTCATTGGTACAGGGGGAACTTTTTTAAACAGAGCTCTGATAGATCATGCTGTATGATAAATGGGACCTCTTGAAACAGGAAAGCTTCAGTAAGGCAAAGGACACAGTCAATAATACAAATTGGCAACCTACAGAGTGAGAAAAAAAATCTTCACTAGTCTCACATCTGATAGAGGTTCTCATTTTTATGGTATAAATTTATTTAAAAAAAGAAAATTTCAAGAAATATAAATACGAAGGAAACTGACCACCCTGCTATATTACATAGCTATGCATTCTTATTTCATTAACTTTAACAAGAAGCTAAATTTAGCATGAAAGAACATTCATGCATAACAAAAACCTTTCACACATTGTAAGTCTTTTGCAGTATTTTTGGCTGTAATTGATTGTTCTTCACAATTCCTGTGGCCAAGAAGTATCTGCATGTGAATGTATGTGCAACCGTGTGTGTGTGAGTGTGTGTGTTTGTGTTTGCATGTTGTTAATATGTTTTAAGTATAAAAATAATCCTAGAAGAGATAAATGTGGGAATTAAGTAATAAAATTATTGTTTCTCATCCTCTTCAGATGTCTTGACACATTTTAAACTCCACTTGTGCTTACCACAACCATAATGCATAATTTTGTACTCTTCTAAAAAATAAATGATTGAAGACCTTGTTACCTGGGACAGGCCACTCACTAAAGCCTGTGAGCCTTATTAAATACAACCTTCCATGAACTCTAGAATGGATCTGTCAAGGGGCAAATCTCATAATTGATACATTATTGGGCTACAAAAGTTCAAGTCCAATATATATCTTTAGAGACTCTCTTGTAACTCACAGAAAATCTATGTTTTACTACTTTTTATGCCACTGCAGTAAAAAATTCTTTTTAGCTATACCTACATATACACATACATACACAAGCATACACACACAAACACACACATACATATATGTATTTTTTCATTATAAACAACCTGAAAAAAGGAAATATTATAAGAAGTGAATATCCAGGGTATATATTCAACAAATGTTTATGAGCAATCAGCATACATGGTGTAACTGTTTGAGGTTTTTGAAGTTTATAGATGTTGTTTGTGACTATTTCTTACATAATACAGTGGACTCTATATGTTTACAGTTTCTTAGTGTATATTAACTTAAAATACAGTGATAGTTAAAATTTAATCATATAGATAATGGATAGAAGAAGCAGATTTAAGACGTTGAAATACTAACTCACATTTTGAACAATACATTTATGTACCTTATACTTAACAAAACTTTAAAAAATGTGGGGGGAGAGGGAATGATTGGGGAATAGTTGGGGGGAGAGGAACTATGGGACATAGGGAGGGGGAACTGGGAAAGGGGAAAGCCTTTGGAATGTAAACATAGAATATTGAAAATAAAAATTAAAAAAAATCTGAAAACAATGAAAATGTATGATTCAGTACTTGTAATTCCTTTACAATGCAGATTCTCATGGCATTCAATAAATATCACAATAACGACAATACAAAGTTTAATTTTCTTCTTTTTTTTTAAATTAGAAAACAATACTTATATGTGTCAGAAAATTTTACCAAGAACTAATATGCTTCTCTGAATATACTCTGGAATCCATGGAATATCATATAAATATAAACAATTATTCTGATGTGATGAAACAAAGCACATGATCAGTCTAGAGAAAAATGACCTTGAAACAATTTATTGAAATACTAATGAGGTCTGTTTCATTTAATCATCACTGAATAACACAGTCAATATTTTGATGATACCCACTTGTAAAATTGACACAGACACAAAGCTGAAGTTAATATCTCTTTTATCAATTCAATAATGTCCAAGGAAATAACATTGTATAAAAATCAGTGAAGACATTTTTATTTTTTTGAAAGAGTTTATTGGGCAGGTAACTTTCCTCCAGATATCTAATTTAATATACAGATTTAATGCTTGGAATGTTGATGGAATAGACTGCAGGCTTGTCCTTCAGACAGGCATTCTAAACAGAATGCTTATGTTTTTGCAAGCTACTCTATTACAGTTCAAATCTAGGTTTACTCAAACAGTATTTCTGTTTCTATGATTACATTTTGTAATGATCATAGGACAGTAAGACTTAACAAATTATATTGCTCATTTTGGGCACTTACTGGTCATGTATACAATGTACACAATGCATACAATTGGAAGACGCTTTAGTATGGTTTTGAGGGTCTTCACGAAACCTTTTTATTTTTATTTCTATGAAAATATTTATAAGGAAGAAATAATTAGTTCTGTAATTAATAGCCTCAGACAAAAGGCCATTGTTGTTGCTAAGGCAAGCTGCTTATTAGCAATAAAATAACATTTCCCACTATCTTAAGGGTAATACTGGGAGTTACTGGGTTATGACACAACCAATTTTGTTTATAAAATAATTAGATGGCAAAATCAATGCATTGAAATAAATGCTAGAGCTTACTGTCTCCCCATTTAAAGTATGTATCACATATAACTGATAAATTATGTCTTCTTTCTTTCTGAAATGTTACTATGAAAACAATCAAAGCCCACTTGAATAAGCTCGATGGATACTGAGCATTTCCCTTGCAGCACCCATTTTATTTCAATTAATTTAACCTACCCAAACAACTGCTTTCAAACTACTTGTTTTTGCTTAAGTAAATGCACTTATATACAACTAAAGCTATAAAATAAAGTGAATATCAAATGCTAATGTTTATTAAATAATTTTTTACAGAATCCCATAGTAATTATCAAATCCTAATAGAAATTTAGTGTGACACAAAACAGAAGTTCCAGATAGGATTTCTCTTCTACCAATACCTATATTTCTCAGAAACTGGTTATATTTTTAGTTTTCTTCTCATTTTAGCACTAGATTAACCTTCTCATTCAATAGTTTATTTTTAAATTAAGAAGTAGAAAATATTATCTGAAAATAAACCAATAACTTCTAGATATCTATAAATGCCCTTAAAATCACACATTTTAAACTTTTATATATGCTAGTAAAATCTTTTAAATTTAAGAATTTAAAATGAGAAGGTGTAAAAGTGGTATACAGAAATGTTTCTGAGAATTATGAAGCTTTCAGTACAAAATGTATTATTAAAAGTAACATGCACACTGTCAAACTACAATAGAATAAATGATGTGAACTGAGTGGGTTTATTTTATGAATAATAGGATTTCTTTTTGAAATACATACTTTTGTCCTGAGCTGCATACAGTCCGGTTAAAAAAAATTCACAAGATTTAAAAAAAAATCCCCTTAGAATAATGAATTTTGATAGTTTAATTGAATGTCCTTTATTTATAAAGGAGAAAGCTGTTTGTATCAACACATTTAACAAAATTTTGGAACTAGCCACACCATTGAATACTTTTCTCAAGGGGTCTATATGTTTACCTTGCATAAAATTTGCATGTATACTTGCAAATGAATTAAAGTCTTTCATGATTCTTCATACAATATTAGTAGCCAATATTCCTAGTATTTTATGCAATTATTTTTGGTCTTTTTTCATTCCTTGGCCAGTCAGCAGAACACATTGGAGCTCAGAGCATCACTCTGGACTTTTCATGAGAGCATTTTTGTAACACAGAAGTTGCTACTGTGTCATGTAGCAAACTTGGGAGCATGAGGCCCTGTTAAACTTGACCTATATGAATCATTAATGGTGTAGGATAGAGCTCCTGCTAAGAGAATAAATAGTCTGTTTTCTGCTGAGTGGGAAGTCCTGACTTTTGGTCACAGTCAAGGTGATAGGATCAGGCATAAGGCAAGGTCACTGTAATGAAAGACAGTTTAGAATTTCTAGAAGGATGCTTATTTTCTTTATTTTTCAATAATTCTGAAAGGTCAAGGCCAGAATTGCTACCAGCACCTGACCACAATAATAAAAATGCTGTGGTAAACACATCATTTGAGGATACTTGAGATGAAGGTTAAAGAATAAAATCTTTTGGTTTAGTGTTCATTTCAAACCCCAATAATATTATGACATCCTCAAATTTAACTGAAAATATTTTAAAGTACAAAGTACTTAGTTTGGCATATCATGTACCATTAAGGAAAAAAATTACACCCACACAACACCCTTTTAAAAAGAATATATTACAATTGTTATAGTGTCAAAAGAAATTTTTACTCTGATACAGATTTATAATTTTTATTTTTCCCTGTCAGTTTTATTGAGTTATAAAGAAATTTCACATGTAATTTTCCAAGTGCATTGCCATTGTTTCAGCTCTCCAAAATTGTAATAACAATAGGCCCTTCCTTCTCAAAATATTTTTCTTGAGAAATTAATGAAAAATGAGAAAACGCAAACACTTGACTTCTAAAGAGATGACAATATTTTGAATTAAGACTGAAGAAGGAACAATGTCTTTATTAGAGTCAGGGAAGTAATAAAAAGGATCCTCAATCCTCTTTTTTTCTGGTTTCTTCCATTGGAGGTTATACAGAAATATTAGAAATCTTAAGTATAGAAGAGAGTCATAATCCAAAACTTTTCAGAAACACATTTGTCTCAGTTCATAGTACTTGATGATGGTAACTGGAAGCAAGTAGAACACTAGCTGCTGAGGATCATTAAACTCAGAAAATATGAATTTTAAAGGGATTTGATATTGATACTATTCTTTCTATTATCTGCGAATACAAGCAAATATTCTTTGGGTCTTACACACTCTAAAAGACCAAAGATCTCAGCCCAGACTATTTTTTTATTGGATATATTCTATATTTACATTTCATTTCCCTTTTTTGGTTTCCCACCTCCCAAAGGTCCCACATGCCCTTTTCCCTCCCCCTGCTCCCTCATCCACCCCTTCCCACTCCCTGTTCTTGTATTCCCCTACACGGATGCTTTGATCCTTTCCAGCACCAGTGTCCACTCCTTCTTCTTGTCAGACATCATTTGGTATGTGAATTGTGTCTTTGGTGTTCCAAGATTCTCGGCTAATATCCACTTATCAGTGACTGCATACCATGGGTATTCTTTTGAGACTGGGTTACCTCACTTAGTATGATGTTCTCCAGCTCCATCCATTTCTCTAAGAATTTCATGAATTCATTGTTTCTAATGGCTGAATAGTACTCCATTGTTTATATATACCACATTTTTTGTATCCATTCCTCCATGAGGGACATCTGGGTTCTTTCCAGCTTCTGGCTATTATAAATAAGGCTGCTATGAACATAGTGGAGCATGTATCCTTATTGCATGCTGGGGAATCTTCTGGGTATATGCCCAGGAGTGGTATGGCTGGGTCCTCCAGAAGTATCATGTCCAGTTTTCTGAGGAAGCACCAGACTGATTTCCAGAGTGTTTGTACCAGCTTGCATATTAAACCCAACAAAAATTTCAATCACCAGAGATGAAGAAACATGATATTCTACGAAAAAAATCAAGTTTAAATAATACCTTTCCAGTAACCCAGGCCTATAGAGGATATTAGAAGGACAACTACAATCCAATGAGGCTAACTATACTTAAGGAAACACAAGAAATAAATAATTTCACACCCTAAAACTAAGAGAAGTGAAATAAACACACACACACACACACACACACACACACACACACTCACTCACTCACTACCATGTCCAAGATCAAAATAACAGAAAATAACAATCATTGGTTATTAATTTCTCTCAACATGAATGGATTCAATAATGCCAGGTCAGGAAAGTGGGAAAGGGGCTTAATAACCGAGGGGAGAAGAGATGGAATAGGAGGTTTTCTGAGGTGTAACAAGGAAAGAGGATAACATTTGAAATGTAAACAAAGCAAATATCTAACAAAAAACAGGCTAAAAAAGTAGATGCATAACACATCATTCTGCTGTTTACAAAACACGTTCCAGAAACAACATTGGACATGATTTCAAAATAAAGGACTGGAAAAAGAATTTCCAAAGGAACAGATTTTAGAAATAAAATAAACTTGCAATTCTAACATCTAATAAAATAGTTTATCAAACAATAGTAATCAAAAGTACTCATCAAAGGAAAAATCTCCCAAGAGGACATTTCAGTTGTGAACATCTATGTCCCAAATGCAAGGGTACCTGTATTTGTAAAAGAAACATGAGTAAAGCTTAAATCACACACTGAAACCTAGACACGAGGGGTGGGAGTTTTCAACGCCCTACTCTCTCTAATGGTCAGGGCATCTTGAAGAAACTAAACAGAGAAATATCAAAACTAACAGAGGTAATGATTCAAATAGACTGTGTGTGTGTGTGTGTGTGTGTGTGTGTGTGTGTGTGCGTGTGTGTGTGTGTGTGTGTGTGTGTGTGTGTGTAAAGCATTTCACCCAAACACAAAATATTTAACTTTTTCTTAATAACTCAGGAAATCTTCAAAGTTAATCATATAATCAGTCACAATACAAGGCTCAAGATATAAGGTACAAGATGATTGAAATAATCCAATTTGTCTTATCAGATCACCATGGATTAAAACTGGATTTCAAGAATAGCAGAAAAAACGAAGCTTACTGACTCATGGAAACTGAAGAACTCTCCACTCAAACATCACTGAGTCAGGGAAGAAATAAAGAAAGAAATGAAAGACTTAAAATTCAAAGAAAATGATGGCAGAGCATACACAAACTTATGCAACATTATGAAAGCAGTGCTAAGAGGAACATTATAGCACTAACTGACCACAAAATAAATTAGAGAGTTCTTCCCCAAGACATTAAAATTACACCTGAAGGCTTATGGGGGGTGTGAATTATGCCATCAGCTAGAATTGATAAGGCTGAGGAAGCTTAGACCCCATGATTCTCAGATTTGAGAATGGCAGAAATGGAGGGTCTACCTCCATGCCTACCTCTACATGCTTTGGAACACATAATCATGACATCCCACTGAGAGAAGGATAATAATCTTTAACATAGGGAAGCCACCTAGTGACCTTCCCTATACAAATAGAGCATCACTCACCTCTCAAACTGAACTAATGGAAAACATATAATCCTAAACCCCACCCTTCTCCTCACCATTTCAATTGTGTTTGTCCATCTAGAATAAAGTACACAACTTATTTCATTGAGGTTCTTCCTAAAGTGGCTGTTCCACTGATCTGTAACACTTGGGGAAGACTTCTCTTTCCTAAAACATCCATAACTCAACCTAGGAGTCACTTCTCAGACCAGAATAAAGTAGCTATCACCACTGTAGCCGGAGAATATCAATAGAATTTCTTTGGTGTATTACTTTCTATGAAGTGAAGAGCAGCAAAACCCAGCAAAGACAATCAAACTCCAGCAAACATCAGCAAAGACTAGTGAAAGCCAGCAAAATGTTACAGGATGTAGCAAGGAAAGGGCATCCTCTCACTGTTTTTAGGTTTCTATTTATAGTCTTTCTAAACATCAGTATCCCTCTCAAGTACCTGTTTTCAGGAAAACATCACATGCCCTCACACAAGACAGCTTCCAGGAAAACATCAGGTGGTATAACACTGTTGGTAAAGAAACCAGAAATTTCCACTTCAGTCTGGGAAAATACTAGGCAGACTACTCTCTCCATATTTCTTCAATATATACTTTAAGTTCTACCTAGAGCAGTAAGGCATCTAAACAAGATCAAGGGATAAATATTGGAAAAGAATAAGTCAAAGTAGCTATATTAGCAGATGATATAAGAGTATATATAAGTGACCAAAATTTTTTGGTCATAGAACTCCTCTAGCTGATCAACACCTTTATCTCAGTTAGGCGGATATAAAAGAAACTCAAGGAAATCAGTAATGTCCTCTATACAAGTGAGAAACGAACTGAGAACAAAGTTACAGAGACAATACCCTTCACAATGGCCACAGATAATATAAAATACATTCCTGTAACCTTAACAAAGCAAATGAAGGAACTGAAAGACCTGTATGACAAGAACTTAAAGTCTCTGTAGAAAGAAATTGAAGAAGATATCAGAAGATTGAAAGATGCCTCATGCTCAATGATCTATAGGATTAACATAGTGATAATGATCATCTTACCAAAAGCATTGTGCAGATTCAATGTAATCATCATCAAAATTCCTATACAATTCTTTAGAGATCTTGAAAGAATAATTCTCAACTTTAAGTGTAAAAAAAAAAAACAAAAACAAAAACAAACAAACAGTATAGGAAAACAATCCTGAACAATAAAAGAACATCTGGAGGTATCACCATCCCTGACTTCAAACTCTGCTACAAAACAATAATCTTAGAAGCTGCATGGTACTGGTATAGAAATAGACAGGAAGATAACAGGGATATTTTTGAAGACCCAGAAATAAGCCCACACACCTATGAATAGTTTATTTTTGACAATGAAGCCAAAACCAAAGAATAGAAAAGAGAGCTACTTCAACAAATGTTGATGGTCTAACTGAATATCTGCATACAGAAGAATGCAAGTAGATTTATATTCATCACCCTGCATAAGCCTTAAGTCCAATGGATCAAGACCTCAATGTAAAACCAAAAACATTAAAACTAATAGAGCACCAATTAGAAATAGGCTTGAACTCATTGGTACAGGAGAAAAATTGCTTGAACAGAACACCAGTGGCTCAGGCACTAAAGTCAAGAATTAATAAATGAGACCTTATGAAATTGAAAGGCTTCTGTAAGTCAATAAGCACCGTTAAGAGGACAAAATGGCAGCCTACAAATTGTGAAAAGATCTTGACTAGCCCTAAATCTGACAGAGGGCTACAATCCAAAATATATAAAGAATGTAGTAAGTTAGACACCAAGAATCCAAATAAGCCAATTAAAAAAGGGTTAAGCATAATTCTCAACAGAAGAATCTTAAATAGCCAAAAAGAATGTAAAGACATGTTCAATGTATTTAGTCATCAGAAAAATGCAAACGGAAACAATTGTGAGCTTCCACCTTACATCAATCAGGGGTTATAATGGTTCAATATACAGAAATCCAACAATGAAATCCAGTATATAAACAAACTCAAAGGAAAAAACCCCACATGATCATCTTATTAGATGCTCAGAAATCATTTGACAAAATTCAACAACTCTTCATGCTAAAAGATTGGAAATTTAGGAATTCAGTGTCCATACCTAAACATAGTAAAAGCAATATACAGCAAACAACTAGACAACATCAAAGTAAAGGAAGAGAAACTTGAAGAAATCCTAATAAATCAGGGACAAGACAAGGTTGCTCACTCTCTTCCTGCCACAAATAATACAAAATACCTTGGTGTGACTCTAACCAAGCAAGTGAAAGATCTGTATAATGAGAATTTCAAGTCTCTGAAGAAAGAAACAGAAGATGTTCTCAAAAGATGAAAAGATCTCACATGTTCAAAGATTGGCAGGATAAATATTGTAAAAATGGTCATCTTGCTGAAAGCGATCTACAGTTTCAATGCAATCCCCATCAAAATTCCAACTCAATTCTTCATAGTTAGAAAGAACAATTTGGAATATACATTCTTCTCAGCATCTCATAGTAGCATCTCCAAAATTGACCATATAATTGGTCATAAAACAGAACTCAACAGATATAAGAAGATTGAAATAATTCCATGCCTCCTATCAGATCACTACAGATTAAGGCTAGTCTTCAATAGCAATGAAAACAACAGAAAGCCCACATGCACAAGGAAGCTGAACAACACTCTACTTAATGATAACTTGATTAAGGAAGAAATAAAGAAAAAAATTAAATACTTTTTAGAATTTAATGAAAATAAAGCTAAAACATACTCAAACTTTTGGGAAACAATGAAAGTGTGCTAAGAGGAAAACTCATTGCTCTATGTGCCTAAAAAAAAAAAAAACTGGCGAGAGCATTCACTAGCAGTTTAACAACACACTTGAAAGCTCTAGAACAAAAAGAAGCATATATACACAAGAGGAGTAGACAGCAGGAAATAATCAAACTCATGGCTGTAATCATCCTAGTAGAAACAAACAAACAAACAACTATACAATGAATCAACCAATCTAGGAGATGGTTCTTTGAGAAAATCATCAAGATAGATAAACCCATAGCCAGACTAACCAGAGGACACAAAGACAGAATCCAAGTTAACAAAATCAGAAATTAAAAGGGAGATATAACAAACAGAACTGAAGAAATTTAAAAAATCATCAGATCCTACTATGAAAGCCTTACTCAACACATCTGGAAAATCTTGATGAAATGGACAATTTTCTAGACAGTTACCAAATATCAAGTTAAATCAGGATCAGATAAATATAATCTAAATAGTTCCATAACCCCTAAAGAAATAGAAGCAGCCTTTAAAAGTCTTACAACCAAAAAAAGCTCAGAACCAGATGGTTTTAGTACAGAATTCTATCAGACTTTTCGAGAAGACCTAATACCAATAATTTTCAAATTATTCCACAAAATAGAAACAGAAAGAAGACTACCTAACCTGTTCTATGAAGCAACAACTACACTGATAGCAAAACAAAGTTCCAACAGAGAAAGAGAACTTCAGAACAATCTCCCTTATGAATATCAATGCAAAAAATGCTCAATAAAATTCTTGCCAAATGAATCCAACATGATCATTCACGATGATCAAATAGGCTTCATCCCAGGGATGCAGGGATGGTTCAATATATGGAAATCTACTTCATAAACAAATCAAAGAAAAAAAACACATGATCATTTCATTAGGTGGTGAAAAAGCATTTGAAAAAATTCAGCATCCCTTAATGTTAAAAGAATTGGAAACATCAGGAATCCAAGCCCATACCTAAACATAGTAAAAACATTATACAACAAAACACTAGAAAACATCAAACTAAATGGAGAGAAACTTGAAACAAGCCCATTAAAATCAGGGACTAGACAATGCTGTCCTCTCTCTCAATATAGTACTTGAAGTTCTAGCTAGAGTAATTAGACAACAAAAGTAGGTCAAAGGGATATAAATTGGAAAGAAAGAAGCCAAACTATTGCTATTTGTAAATGATATGATAGTATACTTAAGTGACCCCAAAGACTTCAGCAGACAACTTCAGGAAAGTGGCTGAATATAAAATTAACTCAAACAAATGAGTAGCCTTCCTACACTTAAAGGATAAACAGGCTGAGAAAGTAATTACAGAAACAACCTTCACAACAGTCACAAAGAATATAAAGTATCTTGGTGTGACTCTAACCAAACAAATGAAAGGCATGTATGACAAGAACTTCAAGTCTCTGAAAAAAGAAATTGAAAAAGACATCAGAAGATGGAAAGATCTCCCATGCTCATGGAATAACAGAATTAATATAGTAAAAAAAAAAGCCATTTTACTGAAAGAAATATACAGATTCAATGCAATCCCCATCAAAATCCCAACCCAATTCTTCATAGATTCAGAAAGAGCAGTTCTCAAATTTATCTGGAATAACAAAATACCCAGGATAGCTAAAACTATTCTCGACAGTAAAAGAACTTCTGGGGGAATCAGTATCCCCAACCCCAAGCAGTACTACAGAGTAATAGTGTTAAAAATCGCATGCTATTGGTACAGTAACAGACAGGCAGATCAGTGGAAGAAAATTGAAGACCCAGAAATGAACCAAAATACCTATGGTCACTTGATCTTTGACAAAGGAGTTACAACCGTCCAGTGGAAAAAAGATAGCCTCTTCAACAAATGGTGCTAGTTCAACTGGAGGTCAGCAAGCAGATGCAAATCGATCCATTCTTATCTCCTTGTACTAAGCTCAAGTCCAAGTTGTTCAAGGACCTCCACATAAAACCAGACACACTGAAACTAATAGAAAAGAAACTGGAGAAGACCCTTGAGCACATGGGCACAGGGGAAAATTTCCTGCACAGAGCACCAATAGCTTATGCTCTAAGATCAAGAATTGACTAATCGGACCTCATAAAATTATACATACTCTGTAAGATAAAGGAGAATGTCAATAGGACAAAACGGCAATCAACAAATTGGGAAAAGACCTTTACAAACCCTCCATCCAAAAGAGGGCTAATTTCCAATATAAACAAATAACTCAAGAAGGTAGACTCCAGAGAACCAAATAACCCTATTAAAATGGAGGTACAGAGCTAAACAAAGAAGTCTCAACTGAGGAATAAGGAATGGCTGAGAAGCACCTAAAGAGATGTTCAATATCCTTAGTCATCAGGGAAATGCAAATCAAACCCTGAGATTCCACCTCACGCAAGTCAGAATGGTTAAGATCAAAAACTTAGGCGACAGCAGGTACTGGCAAGGAAGTGGAGAAAGAGGAACACTCCCCCATTGCTGGTGGGATTGCAAGATGGTACTTCTTCTGGAAATCAGTCTGGCAGTTCCTCAGAAAATTAGACATAGTACTACCAGAGGACCCAGCTATACCACTCCTGGCTATATACCCAGAAGTTTCTCCAACATGTACTAAGGACACATGCTCCACCATGTTCACAGCAGCCTTATTTATAATTGCCAGAAGCTTGAAAGAATTCAGATGTCCCTCAACAAAAGAAAGGATACAGCAAATGTGGTACATTTACACAATAGAGTACCACACAACTATTAAAAACATTGACTTTAGGAAATCCTTAGGCAAATGGATGGCACTAGAAAATATCCTCCTGAATGATGTAACCTAATCACAAAAGAGCACAGATGGTATGCACTCACTAATAAGTTGGTATTATCCCAAAAGTTCTGAATACCCAAGATACAGTTCACAGACCAAATGAAGCTCAAGAAGAAGGAAGGCCAAAGTATAGATACTTTGCTCCTCCTTAGATGGGGGAATAAAATCCTCATGGGAGCAAATAAGGAGCAATGTGTGGAACAGAGACTGAAGGAAAGGCCATCCAGATACTGCCCCACCTGGAGATCCATCCCATACACAGTCATCAAACCCAGACACTATTGTGGAGGCCAAGAATTGCATGCTGACAGGTGCCTGATGTAGCTGTCTCCTGAGAGGCTCTGCCAGAGTCTGACATATACAGAGGCATATGCTTATAGCCAATGATTGAAATCATCATGGGGTCTCCAATGGAGGAGTGAGAGAAAGGACCAAAGTAGCTGAAGGGGATTACAACCTGTGAAGGCTCAATGCCCCAGTGTAGGGGAATGCAAGGGCAGTGAGGTAGGAGTGCAAACTTGTAAAACCACTCAGGAAATCAATATGGCAGTTTCTCAGAAATTTGACAATAGTTGTACCTCATGACACAGCTGTACCTATGCTGGGTATCACCCGAAAAGATGCTCCACCATACTTCAAGGATGCTTTTTCAATTATGCTTATAGCACACTATTATTCATAATAGGCAGAACCTGCAAACAACCCAGATGTTCCTCAACTGAAGAATATATATAGAGAAAATATGGTTCATTTATGCAATGAAATACTACCCAAACATTAAAATTGAGGGCATTGTTAATGTCAAAGGCAAATAGATGGAAATAGAAAATATCCGGTGGGAGGTAACTCAGACCCAAAAGACATGCATGACAGGAACTTGGCATAACTGTCATCTCAGAGGTTCCACTAAGCAGCCAATGGAATGAGACGAAGAGACCTACCGCCAAACAAATCTTGAGGAGTCTTAAGGAGGAGTTGGAAGGACTAAAGAGCCCCAAGGAAACAGGAAATCTACATGAAAACCAACAGAGTCCATGAACCTGAACCCATGAGATTTCTCAGAGCCCGAATCACCAACAAAAGGTTAATATGGGCTGGACTTAGTCCCCCTTGCACATATGCAACTTATGAGCTCTTTAATCTTCTTGAGGATCCTCCAAGATCTGGAGCAAGGGCTTTTGAGTCTGCTGCCTACCTGCCTGTGGATACTGTTCCCCTAAATGTTCCACCTTGTCTGGCCTCAGTGGGAGAGGATGTGCCTTGTTCTGCAGGAGTGTGTGTGTGTGTGTGTATGTGTGTGTGTGTGTGTGTGTATGTGTATATGTGTGTGTGTGTGTGTGTGTGTGTGTGTGTGTTCGAGGGGTGGAGGAGAGGTTAGAGTGGGAGGCTAACATCAGGTATGCATCTCTGCATTCATAAAGGAGAAGGGAGGGTGGAATTGGGGAAGGATGCATGTGAGGGTGTACTGTAAGAGAGGGGCCTGACCTGGAGCTATAAAATGAATAAATAAATAAATTTAATAAAAAATAAAAATGGCACATATTCAAATCATGGAGACATAACATGAATGAGCAATCCTTATTCACTCTTGGTGGGAAAGAAAACTGGTGCAGCTACTCAAAAAGCTAAAAGCACATCTATCATATAACCCAGATATCCTACTCACTGACTCAAATGTCTAGCCGTCCTATTCCTCAAGTAGTGGTTAAATAATACTCATTTCTTCTCTCTTCATAATATCGAAGAAATAGAAGCATCCTGAGTGTATTTTAGGCTATGAATAAATAATGAAAATCATAATATATATGTATATAAATTAAAATATATGATATATATGTATATATTATAATATGTGATATAACTTATTCATTTGTAAAGAAATTTAATATCGTGATTTTGCAGGTACATTGATGAAAGTAGGAAATACTAATTTTTATTAATTACATGTTATATTAATTTATAAATAATGAATATTTGTAAATATTACAAACTATGCAGTTTGTATTGAGTGAGGCATTACAGACTCAGGAAAACAGACATTTCACATTCTACATTCTCTCACTTCTAAAGTGTGTGTGTTTGTGTGTCTGTGTGTGTGTGTAAATGTTGTTTAGAGGACTATGTATGAGTGCAGCAGACTACAAGGGAAACGGATTTACTTTTTTTATATCATATAATCTAGAGGTCATGATGCAATTATAAGAGGACCTAATTAGGTATTTTACATGAATAGTGGTGGATTAAATATGCTGGGCCCATAAGAAGTGGCATTATTAGGAAGTGTGGCCTTGTTGGAGGAAGTGTGGTCAACGTGTATGTGGACTTTGAGTGTTATTATTATTACTCTGTCTCTGCCCATTGCATAAATGTCTTTTCTGAGTGTCTTCCGATCGAAATGCAGAACTCTGAGCTCCTCTAGCACTTCATCTGCATGCTGCCATTTGTCCCACCATGATGAGAGCAGACGACTTCTGAAACTCTAAGCCAGCCCCACTTACCTACTCTTGGTGATGGTATCTCTTTATAGCAATGACAACTTTAACTAAGATGAAAGTGGGTACCAAGGACTGTGGAATGCCCTCGGTAGGCCTGACCAGGCTGCTGTTTGGAGGAATGTGGATTTTGTGACTTTGGAATACGGTGGAACTCTGTAAGTGAGGCTTAATGCGCCACACAAGAAGAAGTATGGAAGAGAGTGGGGCTGAGGATGATGCGTGGATTGTAGGGGCCTGGCTTTGGATGTTTCAGAGAAGAATGCTTTACGTGACCTAACCACTATTCTTGTGATATTTTGGTAAAGAGCATGTTTCCTTTTTTGCCCTTGTCTGAACAGTCTGCCTGAGATTAGGGAGAAGAGAATAAGATTAAGTGTGCTGACAAAGAAAGCCTCAAATCAACCAAATTTAGACTCTAACCTATGGTTCACATTTATGAGAATCAATTTGAACAAGTATAGAATGCTTAGATAGGGAAAATATGAACTGGATGGTTCAAGTACTAAAAGGATCTAAATCCTGTGTTCAAGGATATTACATGGAATTAAGGGAGTTGTAATGTTGGGCCAAGAGCCCACCCAGCTAAGTTTATTCTCTATGTGTTTGCAGATGAACAAGGGATGGTTATATTACATATTATTTTGACCTGGTTATTGGTTTCATTTGGACATAAGGACATTCGATTATGTGTCAGATTGACAAAGGACAGATTGTGATGGGTATGCTCTGTTATCAGCTTGACTATATCTGGAGTCAAATACAAGAACTTATAAAGATATTTTGAAAAAGTAAAGACAGGCTTATGCCCAGACTTGTTTGTACATGCCTTTAATCCCATCATGCAGTTTGCCTGGCATGCATATCTCTGAGTTCAAGGTCAGTTTACAGAGCATATTCTTAAAAGTTACATAAGAATTCTGATAGCCAAGCCTAGGCAATGAAGTATATAAGAGAACAAGGGGGTCATGTTCCAGCCCTAGCAAGCAGAACTTGGCTGCTTCGACCACATGGCTCTAGATGCAAGAACAGAAGGGACTGGTTACTGGGAAAATTGATGCTTATTAGCTAAAGCCAAGAAACTAGCAATGATTCTGAAAAGATCAGCATTGCTAAGATGAAATCTTCTGAGAAGCATTTTTTGAGAAAGTGCTACAAAGACAGCCATGTTTGTAACTCATGTTGCATCTGGGCTTGATAATATGTAAGAATCACCCAGGTGGTACTGGGTGATTTGAAGGCATGAAGGGGACATAGAGAACAGCTGAGGCTTGTCACTGTGAGAGGACAGCCCCAATTGCAGTTGATGGCCCAGGACTTGTAGGAATAAAAGCAGCCAAATAAAATCCAGTTTGTTTTTCATACTCCATTTTAAGTTAACTTACTTACCCTTAGAAAGGCATGGCCCCCACTCTTGAGGTCTAATAAAAATCACTAAATCTCCCTGGCAGTTGCATAATAGACACAGCAGCTGCAGCTAGCTGATAATAACAGAACAGGCTAAGAAAACATAAGTTGTTTCCAGGTCAAGATGCTCCCTTTTGATGAACGGTCTCTCCTTGTGGTTTCAGGAGATGTTGTTGAACATTCCTTTACTCTCTTTCCTTCTCATGTAATTTCAGGGCTTGAAAACCCCTGCTTGAAGGTGTTTTCCATTATAAAACTCTCCCCTAGATCTCTGGGCAACTCTCCTATCCTGTTGCATCAGGAAGTTTGTGGCGCAGCTTGAATAAAGACTCTCATATGTTTGTGTTAGTGTTGTGGCTCCTAGTGGTCTCTTTGGGTTTTTCTTGGTCTGAGCACAACAAACTGAAGTGCTCATACAAAGAAGTTGAAGCTTGACAGCATGAAGGAACCCTATGAGAAGATATTGGTAGAGACTAGTTGTAGCAGAAGACACCAGTATATTGGAGTTGCCTGTAACATGGCATGATCAGAAAGAGTAACAGCAGTGATGGAGTAAGGCCAACCACAGCCTAGAATGATACAGAGGACAGAGCAGGAGAAATGGCCCAAGCCCTTTGGAGAAACCCAGAAGATCACATGAGGATCTGAGATATTGGAACAAGAAGCCATGAAGTTAGAGTTGCCTTGGATAATCTGAGATGTTAGAGATGCCAGAGCTATGGGGGAATTGCTACCTAGGAAGGCTACTAACTGGAAAAGGAAACAGCCCAAGAGAAACAAGTTTGTTACAGTCAACACAACTGAAAGGAGTTCAAAATGAAGAGCATTTTGATATCAAACCTGTTGCTGTAGAGTTTGGAGTTTGCCCAGCTGTGTTTTGATCATGTTTTGGTCCAGTATTTCCTCACTATGATGTCTTGGATTGGTAAAGTACATCCTATGATCTTGGAAGTATGTGATCTGCTTTTTTATATTGAATTTATAGGGGATTACATTTAGGTGATTGCTTGAACGTCAGAAGAAACTTTGAACTTTCAACTTTTAATATCATTGAAACTTTTATTTATGGGGACTTTTAAAGTACAATTTAAATGTATTTTGCATAATGCTATGCCTAAGTATGGCCCCTATGGACTCATATGTTTGAGAAAGCTTCTCAGGGCCAGGGAGTAGAATGTGGTAGTTTGAATAGGTTTGGCCCATGAGGAGTGGCACTGTTTACCTAGTAGGTGTGGCCTTTTTGGAATAGGTATAGCATTGTTGGAGGAAATATGTAGGTGGGCTTTAAGCGTCCTTATTGTTCATTCTTTTCCCAGTGCAGGAGAGCATCTTTTCCTGACTGCCTTCAAATCAAGATGTAGAACTCTATAGCTCCTGTTGCACTCTGTCTGCCTGAATGCTGCCAAGCTCCCTACCATTAAGATAATGGACTGAGTCCCTGAAACTGTAAGCCAGTTCCAATTAAATGTTTGGTTTTACAAGAACTGCTTTAGTCATGGTGTTTCTTCACAGCAATGAAAACCCTAAGACAGAGAGTAAATTTAAAGTAAAATCAAAATGGACTATACAGCTGATACAAAGTCAGTATGCTTGAAATCAAAGGGACAGATGTTGGGGAAGCAGATGGCAGGAGTCCTATATAGGACCCTGAGAAGCCTGGGCTCCAGTCTATGCAATGACTTACTCATTGGTTATTTTTAGATAGAGCCTAAAATACTTATGTTAACACTGCACCTGGCAGGAAGCTGATTGCTGTGTCCAGGACATTTTCTGAAAAAGCATTTGACAGGAGCAGAGAAAAATAAACACCTGAAGTACCCACAAATTCTCCCTTGTCATGTACATCTTCTATAGATGTAATCATCATTCAATATTAGAATAGTTTCCAAAGGCACTTTCTGTCATCTCTAACTATAGAAGGCTGGATTTGAACCGAAAGATAATGAGGGTTAATGACACTGTCAATAGATTTTCGTCAACTATTTCATGAAAATATCTACGTGGAATGCCACTGTTCTTTCTGAAAACTATTTAACTTCCAGGTCGTGTTACTAGATGGAGCTTTTTTTTGAAAAGCATGCTTTTTATTAAAAATGAATTAAAATATTTTATGATAAAACTGAAGATTTACATGGAAAATATTTCTGATAAAATATAAGAGATATATAGAAAAACATTAAAATTGACAATTTTCATCAAAAATTGAAGAGTAAGGTGGTAGACATAAAAGCATTGCTCAATAAATTAAAAAAGGAAGTAGATTTTTAATAGTAGTTGAAGTTAGTATTTTGATAGAAAAGATCTTTGTTTTCACAAGTTATTGTTATCGTTGAATGTAAATTCTTCTATGGAAAAATGGCTACAGTTCATTTGCTTTAACTGGATAAAATGTGATATGCATTCTAATTTCCAAGGTCAAGTATGTCCTTGGATGTTTCTGCTTCTTCTTTGTCAATGCTACAAGTAAAATACACATTTTTTTTTTTTTTTTGGTTTAACTTCTACTTTCCAAGGTCTTGGAATGTAGAATAAATTAAGGCAGTGATAAATTTAAAAATTCCCTCTTCAAGCCTTCCCTTAACATTTTCTCTTCAGCTTCTGTGTGATTCAACTTCTCTTTGACATTTTAAAATTCAGCTAGAAGAAAATGTTTATGAAAACCTTTGTTCATGTAAAGAACAAGAAGAATTGGCTTCTTTCTTCTTTTTCCAACTCCATTGCTGCTGTTCTGGGCTCCCCTGTTTAACAAAAGATTTGTTCAATGCTAAAAGGCCCTTGTCAAACTCACAAAATTTTTTTGATATTTTAAAATAAAAGCAATATTTGCAAGTTTTTATGGCCTACTAGTTATGTAGTACACTAAATGTGTGGGCTGAAAACTTTCACATGAAAAATTTAACTCATTTTTATCCTACTTTCATTTCTCTTTTACAAAATTTATGGAAGATTAAGATGTCATTTTAAATGTTACTTATTTTTTAAGTTAAACTCTAATAATATAATAATTCATCAGCAACACAAGTGCATTTCTGTCTACTATTCTCAGTAATGTTATTTAGGTTATACAATAAAATAATTGCTAGTGTTCTGTTGGGTTTGACTATAAGAAATATACAAAGAGGATCATTATCCATCCACAAATTCTCAAAGAATTACCATTGGTGTGCTTCTAATTATTTGATATTTATAATAACATTTTTTCAGTACTACAGTTTCCCTCCTGTTTGGAATGTGAAAAAAATTATCTTATACCTGCCCTACCTATTATAAGTAAATAACATATTTAGTGTAAAATATTCATATATGACAAAGAATCCTAGAAAGAACCATTGCTCTAATTTCTCTCATATCTCTCCAATATCTTGTAAAATATTTGATAGATACAAAGGTTCCACTATAGACTTTAAACTATAGTATTGGTGTTATGGTGTGCTGAGATTTTGAAATTTTAGAGCTATAAGTAACTACTCTTTCTGTACCTCAAGTCTGACTGGAGACAGAAGATGCGATGCTGTACACTGAATATCTATTATGTGTTAATATTTTTTGTTATCTGAAGTCACTACTGTGCTTGAACTCTGAAGTAAACCCTATAAGAAAATGGTGAAGGATAAATACAATAGTTAGAAAAAATCTACGGTCTGAGAAGCCAGAGATGCCAGAGAATGTCCTATCTCCTTACTTCACCACTTTCATATGTGTAAATTTAAGGCCATGTTTGGACAGAAAGGCCTTTAGCCTTCACTAAGGCACTGTAACAGGGAACAGAGAATCTCTGAGGGGCTTAACACTAGAGAAGTAGGTATGGACAACTGATGAATGACAGAGCAAGAGAATTTTTATTCTTTAGGGAGGAGCCTCAAACTGGTTATTCAATACCAAATAGTATCCCTGAAAATCACATACATAGACATAAGATTATACAGACTATGCAGGTTGTATTTATATATTTATGAACATAAATATCAATGAAAGAAAAAATGAGTGCAAATGTCCCACTGTACTATACTGCCTTTGACTATAGGCCATATATCTTGTTTTATATTAACCAATAAGAAGGTGCCTTAGGCTGGCAGGAAGCACAGAGACACATTTTCACACAGTGTACAAAATGTCACTCCAAAAAAAGATTCACCCCAGTATTTTACCAAGCAGCTTCTATAGCTCCTTCCAATGGGAAGGAACTGACTGTTCTGGGATGATTTCCCCAAGTCTGACTTTCAAATGTCCTGTCTTCAACATTAATTTATTAAAATCTAGTCGTGGTTGACAGTCATGGAAGAGAGCAATTGCTTATGTTATTAGAGTCTCTGAGGGGTTCCCAGTAAAAACATCACAGTGATATGTCTCATATCTGATACTAGGATTTTGTTTTAAAAAACCAAACACTTCTGGAACATGCATTATTGATCCATGTAGATTGGGTCCATTGCATTTTCTTAATATATTACTTAATTTATCTTTCCAGTTTCTGGCTATTATAAATAAGGCTGCTATGAACAGAGTTAAGGGTAACCTCATATGGCTTCTCCAGCTGTAGTTTATTTTGATCTTGCTACTCCACCATGAATTTTTCCCAGTTTACCCAGCCCTATCCCCACCTAAACTTTTCTAACTCAAGTAACTCACACTTTCACTTTCAAACTTGTGAATATTAAGGATATATTTATAAGGCAATAGTATATAATTCTAAGGTAAGTGAAGACTTATTGTATATAGTGTTAAATGTTTTCCATTTCTAGAAATATGTTCTTTAAATGATTGATTATATAATGATATTTATGAAGATACTAAAATATAATCTTTTAGGTCACATGCTATAAAATTAATTTACAATGACAGAAGTTAAAGAGTAATTATAAAGTTATATAATGTGTAAATATGTATTTTTTTAATTTTCATGATATCTTAGAAGCAGTTCTTGTGAGAATTACCTAAAAATCCATACACACATATGCATATCTATATCTATATCTATATATCTATATCTATCTATATCTATATCTATCTGTCTATCTATCTATCTATCTATCTATCTATCTATCTATCCATATGACTGCAAATCTGTACTTGGGGATGAAAAAGCATCCTGAATTGGGTCAGCACTAAAGAGTAGCACTAAAGAGAAAAGATAAATGCTGCTAGTTTTTATACAAAATATCATGTTAGCAATGTGATTTAGCAACTATGTAAGCAATGTTAAAAACAAGTAAATTAAAGAATGTAATCCATTGTGTAAATATACCACATTTGATATCCATTCCTTCATTAAGGGACATCTGGGTTCGTTCCAGCTTCTGGCTATTATAAATAAGGCTGCTATGAACATAGTGGAGCATGTGTGCTTATTACATGCTGGGGAATCCTCTGGGTATATGCCCAGGAGACATATAGTGGTCCTCCTGTAGTATCATGCCCAGTTTTCTAAGGAAGTATCAGACTGATTTCCTGAGTGGTTGTATCAGCTTGCAATCCCACCAGCACTAAAGGAGTGTTCCTCTTTCTCCACAGCACCTGCTTTCTCCTGAGGTTTTGATCTTAGTCATTCTGACTGGTGTGAGGTGAAATCTCAGGGTTGTTTTGATTTGCACTTCCCTGATGACTAAGGGTGTTGAACATTTCTTTAGGTACTTCTCAGCCATTCGATATTCTTCAGGTAAAAATTCTTTGTTTAGTTCTGTACCTCATTTTTTTTTTATTTTCTATATTCTTTGTATACATTCCAAAGGCTTTCCCCTTTCCCAATTCCCCCCTCATCATATGTCCTATAAGTCCTCCCCCCCTCCTATTCCCCAATCATCCCCCATCATTTCTCTGTCCTGGTACTCTCCTACAAAACTGGATCCACTCTTTTCAGGACCAGGGTCCTCTCCTTCCTTCTTCCTGTGAATCTTTTGATTTGCTAATTGTGCCTTGAGTATTCAGAGCTTCTGGGCTCATTAATTTCCACTTATCAGTGATTGCATTTCATGTGTATTCTTTTGTTTTGTTTTTTGTTTTGTTTTGGTTTTTTTGTTTTTGTTTTGTTTTGTTTTGTTTTGTTTTGTTTTGTTTTTCGCACAGGGTTTCTCTGTGTAGTCCTGGCTGTCCTGGAACTCACTTTGTAGACCAGGCTGGCCTCGAACTCAGAAATCTGCCTGCCTCTGCCTCCCAAATGCTGGGATTACAGGCGTGTGCCACCACGCCCAGCCATGTGTATTCTTTTGTGATTGGGTTAACTCACTTAGGATGATATTTTTCAGATCCAACCATTTGCCTACAAATTGCATGAATTCATTATTTTTAATTGCTGAGTAGTATTCCATTGTATAAATATACCACATTTTCTGTATCCATTCCTCCTTTGAGGGACATCTGGGCTCCTTCCAACTTCTGGCTATTATAAATAAGTCTGCTATGAACATAGTGGAGCATGTGTCTTTATTGCATGCAGGGGAATCCTCTGGGTATATGCCCAGGAATGGTATGACAGGGTCCTCTGGAAGTGTCATGCCCAATTTTCTGAGGAACTGCCAGACTGATTTCCAGAGTGGTTGTACCATTTTGAAATCCCACCAAAAGTGGAGGAGTGTTCCCTCTTTCTCCATGGTTATTTGGCTCTCGGGAGTCTAACTTCTTGAGTTTGTTGTATATATTGGATATTAGCTCTCTGTCAGATGTAGGGTTAGTAAAGACCTTTTCCCAATTTGTTGATATATTTACACAATGGAATACTACTCAGTTATTAAAAACAATGAATTCATGAAATTCTTAGGCAAATAAGTGGAACTGGAAAATATCCTGAGAGGTAACTCAATCACAAAAGAACACATATTGTATGCACTCATTGATAAATGGATATTAGCCCAGAAGCTTGGAATACCCAAGACACAATTCACATATCAAATGATGCCCAAGAAGAAGGGAGAACAAAGTATGGATACTCGGCCCTTCTTAGAAGGGGAAACAAAATACCCACAGAAGGAGATATAGAGACAAAAGGTGGAGCAGACATTGAGGGAAAGACCAACCAGAGACTACCCCACCTAGTTCTCCATCCCATATATAATTACAAGACCCAGACACTATTATAGATGCCCACAAGGACTTGCTGACTGGAGCCAGATATAGCTGTCACCTGGGAGGCTCTGCCAGTGCATGACAAATACTGAGGGGGACACTCTCAGCCAGCCATAGAACTGAGTACAGAGTCCCCAAAGGGAGAGCTAGAGAAAGGACCCAAGGAGCTGAAGGGGTTTGCAGCTCCATAGGATGAAAAACAAGATGAGCCACCCAGTACTCCCAGAGCTCCCAGGCATAAATACATCAACCTGATAGTACACATGGTGTTACCCATGGCTCCAGATGCATAGGCAGCAGAGGATGGCCTTGTTGGACATCAAAGGAAGGAGAGGCCCTTGGTCCTGGAAAGACTCAACATGGATGCAGCAGTGTAGGGGGATACCAGGACAGGGAAGCAGTAGGGGGTTGATTGGAGAGCAGGGGAAGGGGAGAGGAATTATGGGACCTTGGAGGTGGGCCAGGAAAGGGGAAATCTTTTGAAATGTAAATAAAGAATATATCTAATTAAAAAAAAAAGAATGTAACAAGCAAAGGACCCCTATCTGTGACAATACAAATTTACTGTCTAAATATACACAAGTAAGGACTCCAGCAGAGACTTGCAAATACTTCAGGAATTCTTTGATTCTAAAAGTTTAAGGAGGAGACAGAGCAGCCCAGTGAGGAGACATTGAGGAATGCAGAACAAGGAAACAACATAAAAAGACAAAATTCCAACATGGAAATAATAAATACACTGTAAACCGTATAAAAGTGAATGGATCTGCTTAAAACTGGAGTTCCTTACTTAGTGGAGAAATGGCCTATGAAGACTGTGAATGGGAGAAAGGGCAAGATTGGAGCAGTTGAAGCAATTAGATGATTCATAATAGAGGGAGCATACAAAGGTGTTCTGACAGGAAAGTAGCTCTTCAAAGATGCGATAATCAGTGGACATTTCCCAGAAATAGAGTTTTAAATATAGCCACAGAAAAACACAAAGCATTATTTTCCTGAAATACCTGTTTCAGAACAATTTGCCGCAAGAAATGACCGAGTGATATAACTGGAATCTTTGAATTATGTATTGTCTGGTTTACAGGGAAGAACAGAAAGTAAGGTACAGAGAGGAAACATAAGCACAGTCTCAGCATTATTCATGTCAGTGACCACTGATACAATAGAAGACGCTTCCCCATTCCAGGTTCGGAAAACAATAAAAGATGGAAGTTTAAATTCAGATAACTTATCAGTCATACACAAAACAATAAAATAAAACAAAAGACACAACTTGATAGGCCATTTTAGGAAAATATATACATAAAATTAGATTAAAATGTTCATTTTAAGTAATTATGAGAATAATAGAATGGACGGAGATTTCCCAAGTAAGTTAATCAGTGAGACAAAGGCAAATAAAACTATGCAACTATATTGATAGATTGATATGAAAATTCAAAATTAATGTATATCAGAATTATAAGCTGTGGAAAAAAAGTGGCTAAATTATGTAGATTTTAAGGTGAAACAAGACAGAGCACAGAAATAGACATTTAATTGGTTAAAAATTGGATTAATGTTACAAACACATGTGATTATTAGCTTGCTCTATTATTTGTAAACAGTTGCATGATGTGAGAATTTAAGCTCAGATACCCAGAAACTTTCTTATTTAGGTTTTTATTGCTGTTAAGAGACAATTTGACCATGACAACTCATAATGAAAAACACTACAATGGGGCTGGCTCACAGTTTCTAAGATTTAGTCCATTGTCCTCATAGTAGGAAACATGACATGTGCCAGCAGACATGATGATCCCAAAGGCACTGAGAGATCTATATCTTGACTTGCAGTCAGCAGAAGGAGACTGTGTGTTATACTGGGAGCAGTTGGTACATAGGAGATCCCAAAGCCAACCCCCATAGTGATACACTTCCTCCAACAATGCCACATTTCCTAATAATGCCCATCCCTATGGGCCTAGAATTCAAAAACATCAGTCTATGAGGGACATTCCTATTTAAAACATCACAGAAAACATAGCAACTTAGACTATTTAACCAGGGAGTAGATAAAGTAGAACAAAGCAGTCAACAGTATAGCTGTGAATAACAGGAATTTAATCCTTTTCCTGTTCCCTATCTAAAAATGACACCATGTTATCACTAAATGTATTGCCCTTCATCCAAAACAATTCCTTCTGTGCTATTATTTACTTTATTAACATTGTTATATCATCACTAATTATAATTGAACTTTGACTCCTCAACTGTCAAATAGTTTCCTTGATTTTGAAGTAATATTTGTGTGTGTGTGTGTGTGTGTGTGTGTGTGTGTGTAAATGCCATGGTGAAAGTCAGAAAGCATTCAGTGGTAAAGTGGCTTACATAGCATGTGAATGCTACACCTTCATCTCAGTCCCTCCAGCTCAGCTGCAAATCCTTTACTTGACCAACTCTCACTGTACCATGAGAAATCCAATAGAAAAACATTGTGGCAAAAATAAGCACTCCTTATTAAAACTTCATTTTCAATCTACAGATTCACAATACTTTAGAGACTTTTAAAGAGTAATTTTCAACTTCATATGGAAAACAAAACAAACAAATGAAAAAAAAAAACAGGTGTACCAAAACAATCCTGAACAACAAAAGAGCTTTGCAAATAATCACTATCCCTGACCTAAGCTATACTACAGAGCAATAGTGATAAAAACTGAACAGTATTAGTATAGAGCCCATCAGGTAGATCAATGGAATGGAATTTATGACTGAGAAATAAACAGACACACCTATAGACACTTGATCTTTGACAAAGAAGCCAAAACTATACAATGGAAAATAAAAATCATCTTCAACAAATGGTGATGGTTTAACTAGAAGTCTGCATTTAGAGGAATGCAAATTAATCCAACTTTATTTTTCTTTTTTATTGGATTAAATTCTCTATTTACATTTCACTTCCCTTTTTCTGGCTCCCTGCCCCCCAAAGGTCCCCCATGCCCTTTTCCCTCCCCCTGTTCCCCCATACAACCCTTCCCACTTCCCTGTTCTGGTATTCCCTTACACTGATGATTTGAGCCTTTCCAGAACCAGGGTCCACTCCTTCCTTCTTGTTGGACATCATTTGGTATGTGGATTGTGTCCTTGGTGTCCCAGGATTCTAGGCTAATATCCACTTATCAGTGAGTGCATACAATGGGTGTTCTTTTCAGACTGTGTTACCTCACTTAGTATGATGTTCTCCAGCTCCATCCATTTCTCTAAGAATTTCATGAATTCATTGTTTCTAATGGCTGAGTAGTACTCCATTGTGTATATATACCACACTTTTTGTATCCATTCTTCTGTTGAGGGACATCTGGGTTCTTTCCAGCTTCTGGCTATTATAAATAAGACTGCTATGAACATAGTGGAGCATGTATCCTTATTGCATGCTGAGGAATCTTCTGGGTATATGCCCAGGAGTGGTATGTCTGGGTCCTCTGAAAGTATCCTGTCCAGTTTTCTGAGGAACCGTCAGACTGATTTCCAGAGTGGTTGTACCAGCTTGCAGTCCCACCAGCAGTGGAAGAGTGTTCCTCTTTCTCCACATTCTCGCCAACACCTGTTGTTTCCTGAGTTTTTAATCTTAGCCATTCTGACTGGTGTGAGGTGAAATCTCAGGGTTGTTTTGGTTTGCATTTCTCTAATGACTAATGATGTTGAAGATTTTTTTAAAGTGTTTTTCAGCCATCTGGATTTCTTCAGGTGAAAAGTCTTTGTTTAGCTCTGTACCCCATTTTTTTTGATAGGGTTATTTGGTTTTCCTGGGTCTAACTTCTTGAGTTCTTTGTATACATTGGATATTAGCCCTCTGTCAGATGTAGGGTTGGTGAAGATCTTTTCCCAATTTGTTGGTTGCTGATTTGTCCTTTTGACAGTGTTTTTTTGCCTTGCAGAAACTTTGTAATTTTATGTATTCCCATTTGTCTATTCTTGATCTTAGAGCATAAGTTTTTGGTGTTCTGTTCAGGAACTTTCCCCCTGAGCCAATGTCCTCAAGGATCTTCCCCAGTTTCTTTTCTATTAATTTTAGTGTGTCTGGTTTAATGTGGAGTTCCTTGATCCACTTGGAATTGAACTTAGTACAAGGAGATAAGAGTGGATCGATTCTCATTCTTCTGCATGTTGACCTCCAGTTGAGCCAGCACCATTTGATGAAAAGGCTCTTTTTTCCACTGGATGTTTTCAGCTCCTTTGTCGAAGATCAATTGGCCATAGATGTGTGGGTTCAATTCTGGGTCTTCAATCCTATTCCATTGATCCACCTCTCTGTCACTGTACTAATACCATGCAGTTTTTAACACTATTGCTCTGCAGTATTGCTTGAGGTCCGGGATATTGATTCCCCCAGAAGATCTTTTATTGTTGATAATAGTTTTATCCATCCTGGGTTTTTTGTTATTTCAGATGAATTTGAGAATTTCTCTTTCTAACTCTATGAAGAACTGAGTTGGGATTTTGATGGGGGTTGCATTGAATCTGTATATTGCTTTTGGCAAGATTGCCATTTTAACTTTATTTATCCTGCCAACCCACGAGCATGGAAGATTTTTCCATTTTCTGAGGTCTTCTTCCATTTCCTTCTTCAGAGACCTGAAGTTTTTGTCATATAAATCTTTCACTTGTTTGGTTAGAGTCACACCAAGATATTTTATATTGTTTGTGGCTATTGTGAAGGGTGTCACTTCCCTAATTTATTTCTCAGCCTGCTTATCCTTGAGTATAGGAAAGCTACTGATTTGTTTGAGTTGATTTTATAGCCAGCCACTTTGCTGAAGTTGTTTATCAGCTGTAGGAGTTCTCTGGTGGAATTTTTTGGGTCACTTAAATATATTATCATATCATCTGTGAATAGTTATTGTTTAACATCTTCCTTTCCAATTTGTATCCCTTTGATTTCCTTATGTAGTCAAATTTCTCTAGCTAGTACCTCAAGTACTATATTGAAAAGATATGGTGCGAGGGGGCAGCCTTGTCTAGTCCCTGATTTTAGTGAGATTGCTACAATTTTCTCCCCGTTTACTTTGATGTTGGCTACTGGTCTGCTGTAAATTGCTTTTACTATGTTTAGATATGGGCTTTGAATTCCTGTTCTTTCCAATACTTTTAGCATGAAAGGATGTTGAATTTTGTCAAATGCTTTTTCATCATCCAATGAGATGACCATGTGGTATTTTTTCTTTGAGTTTGTTTATGTAGTGGACTACATTGATGGATTTCCGTATATTGAACCATCCCTGCATCCCTGGGATGAAGCCAACTTGATCATGGTTTCAAGTTGTTATATATATATATATAACATTTCATCCTAAAGCAATAGACTATACCTTTTTCTCAGCACCTCATTGTACCTTCTCCAAAATCGACCATGCAATTGTGCACAAATCAGACACCAACAAATATAAGAAGATTGAACTAATCCCATGCCTCCTATCTGATCACCGTAGAGTAAGAGTGGTCTTCAATAACAATAAAAACAACAGAAAATCCTCATACACATGGTGGCTAAACAATATTCTACTCAATGATACCTTCTTCAAGGAAGAAAGAAAGAATGAAATCAAACACTTTTTAGAATTTAATGAAAATGAAGGCATAACATACCTAAATCTGTGGGACACAATGAAAGCAGTGCTAAGAGGAAAACTCATAGCACTGAGTGCCTCCAAACCAAACAGGAGAGAGCATATACTAACAACTTAATGGCACACCTCAAAGCTCTGAAACAAAAAGAAGCTATTTCACCCAGGAGGTAGTAGAAGACAGGAAATCATCAAACTCAGGGCTGAAATCAATCAAGTTGAAACAAAGTGAACCATTCAAAGAATCAACAAAACCAGGAGCTGGTTCTTTGAGAAAATAAACAAGATAGATAAACCCTTAGCCAGACTTATTAAAGGGCACAGAGACAGTATTCAAATTAACAAAATTAGAAATGAAAAGGGAGATATAACAACAGAAACGAGGAAATTCAAAAAATCATCAGATCCTACTACAAAAGCCTATACTCAACACAACTGGAGAATCTGGAAGAAATGAAAAATTTCCTAGACAGTTACCAAATACCAAAATTAAATCAGAATCAAATAGATTGTCCAAACAGTCCCATAACCCCCAAATTAATCCATACTTTCAGTCTTGTTCAAAGCTCAAGTCCGAGTAGGTCAAGGAGCTCTAAATACAACAAGATACAATGAAAGTGGGTAAGAGCCTCCACAATATTGGCATAGAGGAACATTTCCTGGACAGAACACCAATGGCTCATGCTCTAAAATTAACAATGTTCAAATGGGACCTCATAAAATTGTAAAGCTTCTGTAAGGCAAAAGATACCATCAATAAGACAAACTGGCAACGTACATATTTGGAAAAGATCATCGGTAACTCTATATCTAATGGAGGATTAATATCCCAAATACGTAAAGAATTCAAGTAGTTAGAATACAGAAAACCAAATAACCCAATTTAAAAATGCATCCTAAGTGGGGTAACCCAATCACAAAAGAATATCCATGAAATGCAATCACTGATAATTGGATATTAATTAACCCAGAAACTCTGAATACTAAAGTCACAATTAGCAAATCATATGATTCCCAAGAAAAAAGGAGAGGACCCTGGTCCTCAAAAGACTTGATCCAGTATGGTAGGGGAGTACTAGAACAAAGAAATGGGGGGGTGATTGGGGATTGGGCAGAGAGAAGAGGACTTATGGGACATATGGTGAGGAGGGACTGGGAAAGGGGAAAGCATTTAGAATGTAAACAAAGAATATAGAAAATTAAAAAAAAGAGAAAAAATGCATTACAGAGCTAAACAGAGAATTTTCAACTGAAGAATTTTGAATTGCTTCTAATGGCTTAAAAATACTTAAATGTTCAAAGTCCTTAGTCATCAGGGAAATGCAAAACAAAATCACCCTGTGATTCCAACTCACAGGAGTGAGAATGACTAAGATCAAAAGCTCCAGGAACAGTACATGCTAGCTAGAATGAGGAGAAAAAGAAATACTCCTCCATTGCTCATGGGATTGCTAATCTAAGCGTTCCTCAGAAAATTGAAAATAGTTCTACCTGAAGACCCAGCTATACCACTCTTTGGTATATACCTAAAAGATGCTTTCACCATACCACAAAGACATGTGCTCCACGATGTTCATACCAGCCTTTTTTTGTAATTTGCAGGAGGTGGAAACAACCCAGATGTCCCTTAACTGAAGAAAGGATGCAGAAAATGTGGTTCATTTGCACAATGAAATAATAATAATCAGCTATTAATAATAAGGACATCATGAATTTAACTGGATGGAATTAGAACATATCATCCTGAATCCAAAAACCCAGACCTAAAAGGACATACATGGTAAGAACACAGTTAATAATAAGTGTATTTTAGCGAAACATTTTAGAATACTCATGACACAAGCCCAAGAACATATGAAGTTTAATAAGAAGGAAAGCCCAGTTCTTGATATTTCAGTCCCACTTAGAAGGGGTATCAAAGCAATCATGAGAGGCAGTGGGAGGGAGGGATCTGGGTGGAACAAGGGAGAGAGGGGAGGGAGAGGGAAAAAAGGGGCTGGATCACGTATTTTGGGGAGACAGGAGAGATGCACAGAAGATCAAGGGAATGAAGAGAGGTAGGCAGCAGTGGGGTCCGGGGGCAAGGGGCAACCTCTAGAAGTGCCAGACCCCAGGGATGTGAGAGGATCCCCAGACCCAATGGGGATGAGCTTAACCAAATATACAACAGTGAGTATATTATACCTAAAGTGATCACCTCTAGCAGATAGAAATGGCACCCATTTGAGGCAAGGGGCCACCCAACCATCTTCAAAATTTTTGACCCAGAATTGTTCCTGTTTAAATGAAATTTGGGGACAGAAAAATGGATCAGAAACAGAACGATAGGTCATCCATAGAGAGACTCCACTTGGGATCTGTTCCATGCACAGGCATCAAACCCTGACACTACTACTCAGGCCATGTTGTGCTTGCAGACAGGAGCCTAACATGGCTGTACTATGAGAGACTGCACCACCAGCTGACTGAGACAGCTGCAGATACTTACAGCCAACCATTTGACTGAGATTCGGGACCAATATGGAAGAGTTAGGGAAGGACTGAAGGAGATAAGAGGATTGCAACCCTAAAGGAAGAACAACAGTATCAACTAGCAAGGACCCCTCAGAGTTCCCAGACGCTAAGGTGTCAATCAAAGAGCATTCCTGGGCTGGTCCATGGCCCCTGCTACATATGTAGTAGAGGAGTGGCTTGTCTGGCCTCAGTGGGAAAGGATGCACTCAATCCTATAGAAACTTGATGCCCCAGAGAATGGTGATGCTAGTGGGGTAAGGTGGGCATTGGTGGTGGCTGGGGGAGCACCCTTTCAGAAGCCAAGGGAGCAGGAATGGGGTAAAGAACTCATAGAGGACATACCAGAAAGAGGGACAACACTGGGAATGTTAATAAATAAAATAATTAATAAAAAATCTTTTGCTTTTAAATCACAGTGAGAGAAGGCAAGGTTTCCATTTTAATGGTAAATTTTGAGTTCTTCCCAGACTATTCATATTTTCTACTTATATTCTCATGTTACCCTATTTTAAATTGAATCTGAAATGAGACATTATAATTAAATATATTCAGTGTATTAATGCATTGGTTATGTGTTGTAATGTTTGGCACTTCATAAAGATATGTTTTATATATGCTTATTGTGAACTACTTCCTAGTTTGGGGACTGAAATTCATTTGATAGAAGACAGGTTGTTTTCTGAAGCCAGAAAAAGGCATAACCAGCTTCACCTAAAACCCTATTCCATTGTGGCATGGCATGGGATGTGGCCTTAATCCCCAGAGTTGGTGGGGGGAGGGGGACTTTAATCACTGTAGTTTTCAGTGGGGTTTAAAAGCCAGTGAGGAGAGATCTTTCCGCTGAAATGGATATCAAGTTCTATAACCTTAAGAAGGGGGCTTGTCATCTTTTTAGTTTTAGTTTTTTTATACTTGGACTGGATACACACACACACACACACACACACACACACACACATACACACACAAACAGAGGGGAGGCAGAGGGGGAGGGAGAGGAAGGAAGAGAGGAAGGATGGGAGGGAAGGAGAGAAAGAATCTGTGAATGGCTTTTGGTAGAATGCTCATTTTTTGTAATATTAACTTTTCCAATTTAGCTGAACTAGATTGGGCTGAGCATGTTATTTTAAGAATATATATATATATATATATATATATATATATATATATATGTGTGTGTGTGTGTGTGTGTGTGTGTGTGTGTGTGTATGCATATATATACACACATATATATATATATATATATATATATATATGGTAACTATATATTCATTAACTTTATTGAATATATTCATTAATTTTATTGCATGTATATATATTCACTTACTTTATTGTATATATATACGTGTGTGTGTGTGTGTAAAAATTAGAACAAACTTACAAACTTCATGGCCAATTTTTCATAAAATTTTAAGACAAAATCTTAAAAAATCTTAAATACTATAAGAGCAAAATTATCTTTTATAAGTAATATCAATAAAGTTAATGAAGAAAGAGGCCATGGGTTTGAAAGAGAGCAAAGAGAAGGTTTGGAGGGAGAAAAGATAAGGGAGAATGTAATTATATTATAACTTCAAAAAGAAAACAAATAAAAAATGAAAACAAAATTGAACAATGAGTTTATGATAAAGGATTACAGAAATCCAAATATCACAGTTATATGTAGTGGTATCAGATTATCAAGTGAGTTTAAGTAGATCCTTTTATCATCTCTTGCTGAATTTAAGCTTTAAACAAGATATAAAAGTAAGTATAGTTTGTACATGATTGCTGGAGTCATGACAAACCATTCCAATGCCTAGAACCAACTCTATAACAAATAGGCACTAATTTCATACAAAGATTATAAGCTTTTCTACCCATTTCTTTGACCATTTCTTTGAATATAGTTAACAATTTCAGTACCTGCACTGAAATGGAACACAAATTTTGCAGAGGAAGATTGATAAGGATTATTCCACAAAGAAGCAGCAAACAAAGCAAAAGAAAACAAAGTTCAAAAACAACTACATGGTCGGGCGGTGGTGGCGCACGCCTTTAATCCCAGCACTTGGGAGGCAGAGGCAGGCGGATTTCTGAGTTCGAGGCCAGCCTGGTCTACAAAGTGGGTTCCAGGACAGCCAGGGCTACACAGAGAAACCCTGTCTCGAAAAACAGAACAACAAAACAAACAAACAAAAAAAAAGAAAAAAGAAAAAGAAAACAAAAACAACTACATGGAGTACTAAATGTTGCCATGATATCTCCAAATAAAATGTTCAAGGCACAGAAAATCTAGGATACTGTTCCTTACAAAGAACAGTCTGTAGGAGCTATGGCCAATCATACCCTAGCGCATGTTTCAAATACAAATATGTAAGCAACTAAGAGAAAGTCAAGAGTTTTGCTCTAACGTTTAAAGACACAGTCACTTAAATGGAAACTTAGTATTGAGGCTCAGCAGGTCAGCACTAACAACAAAATAAGAAAACAAATCCAGTGAGATTATTCTGTTTCAAAAAATAGAGAGATGAGAACAGAGAAGAAAGAAGACCCTCAATATCAGGGTGCTTACTGATATATTAAAAATGGATTCACAGAAATAGAGGGCAAGGAAAAAAAGACTGAAAACATGACAAATACTCTCACACTTGATCTTAACCAAAAGGCCATGACAAATACTCTCAATTTTGATGAATAACTTTCACTGGCATCAAGGAACAAACTTGGAAGTCTTATGGATATTTTTTCATAAATGAGACATAAAGACAAAATCTTAAACACCACAAGAGTAAAACTATTCTTTATAAGTTATATCAATAAATATGTTATTAATAAAAATATCTATGAGGAAGCATAAATATCCAAAACTTATAAGAGAGTCATTTATAAGAATATGAATTCTCAGGTCATATTTTAGTGTTCTGTGAAGATATCGATCATGGTCCCTGAAGAAGCATTTATCATATTGCATATAAATATTTTTGGATTCACCTTAATTTGCCTTGGTATTCTAGAGACATTTATTCACTGTCCTTTTGAGTGTGGTTCTGGATAATTAGGTACCACCATGAGCAACCAATTATGTAATCAGTCAGAGCATGAAAAGAAGTGAAAAACAAGTATATATAGAAATATAAAAAGAAAATGCATCTCTATTAGAAATATTCAATTGAACTAAAATTGGATAATGCACTGAGAGATGAGCATTTTTCCTATTGCCTTCAGTATGTGTTTTTCATGGTAAAGAGTTTTTGAATTAGGCCATAATATCATAAGCCTAAAGAGATTGTCAGTCAAAAGTACTAGTGATTGCCAAAATGTGGAAATGGGCTTTAAACATAATGTTTAGGAAGTAGTTGCTTTCTCCCAAATGGAACAAAAATACAGCTACCTTTAAAAGGCATCCGAGCAAGAATTTTCTACAATTCAACTTGAGAAAGTTCCCTTTTAGAACTATGTATTCTAGTATCCTTAAGGCACAAAATAGGAAAGATTGCTGTATAAATTGAGTAATGGTCAATTCTTAATCCATCTTTGAAAATTCAGTGGACATGTAGAATGGAAACTGCTTCCTAAAGCCACTTTCGGGTAAGTTCATTTCCATGAAAAGCAGGAAGATGTATGTTTTTGTCGCATGTGTGTATTTTAAACAATAATCTGCTAGGCTGGGAGACTATAGTAAAAGAAGAATTACAACTGTGTCTAGAGGTGCAAGTTTCTAACACGAGTGACTTTAATGCTAATGGCAATAAAATGAAATACTGTATATACACATGGGTTAAATGTATGCATTCTAGAATAAAGTTTCGTAGTTTAGGAAGCTGGCAATTAAAGTGTCTTATCACCACATTGCAAGTTAAATTGCTATCTAAATATTTATGTATCTAAATATTTTTTCTATCCACTGGGACAATGTATACAAATTAAATAATATACTTCTGAGGTATATTCTTCTCCTTTAAATTCTATTAAAAGTTTTTCTTAAGAAGGTTGTTACCAACTTAAGGAAAGATTAGTTTAACTTGAATTATAGTCAACTTGAATATTCACTTAAAGCTATGGCTGTCAGATATTGGTGCACAAGAAATCTAGACCTGGTAATTCTGCACTTATGTAGATATTAAGTTTTTCATCCTATTAAAGCATTCCTATCAAAATTTCAGATTTAAGTGGTCAATATTCATGTGACTCAGAATAGTGTTTCCTTTAGGAAAACAGTTCTACAAATAAATTATTTTCTGTAAATATTAATTATTATGTATTGGTACATTATTTCCTTAATGCTGAGTAATGAGACTCCAATATAAATAACATGCACATAGGTTAATGAGCCTGTTATTTTATGTATTAGGATAATAAATATATATACTTATGTGAAAGTAACAATTATTGAAGAGGACAAATTTAAAAGGACAAGTAGAGATATATGGGAGTGTGAGAAGAGAAGAAATGGAAGGAGAAACTTTTAATAATTATTCAAAATATTAAATTCAAAGTTAAAGAGAATTTGGGTTTCTAATAGGAAAATTCTTTAACCAAAAATGATCCTTCTTCTCTTGATGCTTATAAAAATATGAACTAAAATGATGCAGGCCATTATTTTATAATTAACTTTTCAAAAAGGCTCTCATGTTAACATGCTTACCTTAATGAAGAAACATAAGAAAAATAATCTTTTTCATATAAATTTTAGCAGCATCTCAGATGTCTATTAAATAATTCAAACCTATTGAGTTCTTAAAATAATGAGATTTCTCAATAATTTGAGGCAGATACTCAAATAACAATAAACAAGGATTCATTGTATTTTAATTTTGGAAAGGACATTGTGATTTTGTCTGATATGTGGTAATTTGATTTCAGGTTCACTTCCACAAAGTTTTCAAGAGAAGCATAGATTAGAGGGAAGGAGTTATATCTTTAAAACTGACAGATAATGACTATCTCAGCAGGATTTGATGACACTCAACAGTCCAAATTCTCAAGGGGTTCATTTTACATCTCTGCAAGTGCTCCTTAAACTCTGGCATGCATACCCATCACCTGAAAATGTTTCCTTAGAACTACATTCACTAGTTCTTGGTTATAATTGCTACAGCATTCTGTGCATATAGATATGTCACTACCATTATGTTCTTAATGATGTCTCCAGTGATGCAAGTTGTCCTTAGTATAACATTTTTAAAGAACCATCCTGCACTGCAGTAGCAGTGATTTCACTGCAAGTTAAAATTATATTTACCTTTGCAAAATCTGAAAATCATTGAGTGCAAACACTCTAATGTGAACAGTTATCATTTTTGCCTATTGTCATATTGCCTTAGATTTATCAAGCACACGTATTGAATTAATATTAATTTACATTTTATTGCCATAAGTACCCTCTGGTTAAAAACCTCAGAGTTTTTATCTTCTAAATTCTTAAATATGAACAGGAAGGATGGTGCCTGAAATCACAGACTGACTTGTGTGTGCTGCTTATCATTATGGGAAACCTGAGACAGACTGCACACACACTGATGGTGGATAAATATGACATCACTTACCAATGAAGACACAATCTAGAGTTTCAGGTTTCATGGTTACATGAACTAAAGTTAATTAAATATAATCAAAAACAACTTAACCACTTGGGTCTATGTGTGGGCTCTCATCTCTTTTGACCATGCAGGTCTTATGGGTCTGCACTCATCATTAAAATACATAGCAACAGACCAAACATCAACAAAATCAAATATAAATACTTTGAAAAGTTATACTGAGTTTTACTAGACTATTTATTAGGCAAATAATTTCTAATTATGTGTTTAATGTATTTGAATATGTCAAATAGCCCTCAAAAATGAATGATTAAGAAAATAATATATTGTTTTATATGAACATTCTAGTAGAACTTTATACATGTTACTTGATTAACTGTCTTCAAAAGAATATAAGAAAACAGCTAATTGGTATTTGTTGATGAAAAACAGAAAAGGTTGATATTTCAGAGGCGTAGGCTCTGATGTGGGAACATCTATATGTCAGGTCTTTATCAACAGTTTATCAGTGATGTGGTCTTGGGTAAGTCTTATATTGGTTTGGTTTGTGTTTGTTAGTTTTGTTGTTGTTATATTTTGTTTTTATGATTGAACATGTGCTCCTCCACCTTGGCTGTGGCAAGCCCTTTCTCTTCAATTGCTCTTGAGATGATACTTAACATTTTTTGATGAAATCTGTCACCTCAATTTTATAATCTAAAACTACTTCAATACATGTGTAAAAGATGGAGCAGAAATTGTGGGAAGGGTCAACCAACAACTGGCCCAGCTTGAGATGCATACCATGAGAGGGAACCTAGCCCCGACACTGTGAATGGTATTCTGGTATATCTGTAGACAGCAACCTGGCATAATGGTCATCAGAGAATCTTCAACAAGCTACTGATGGAAACAAATGCAGAAACTGACATCCAAACATTAAGTGAAGCTTGGGAAATCCTGCAGAAGAAGGGGAGGAAAGAATGAGGGAGCCAGAGGGGTCGGAACAGGACAAGAAAACCTGCAAAATCAATTAACCTGAGTCCATATATAGGATCAAAATGACTAAACTGCAAACCAGAGATCATGCAAGTGTCATACCTAGGCCCTCTTTGCATATTTAACACTTGTGAAGCTGGGTCTTTATATGGGACTCCTAACAGCAGGCACAAGGTCTGTCTCTCTTTTGCCTGTCCTTGGATCTCTTTTCCTAACTGGGTTGCCTTGTTTTAACCTCAATAGGATAAGACACATCTAAGTTACTGAAACTTGATATGCCAAGGTTGGTTGGCATAGATGGGAGGACTCCCCATTTCTGAGGAGAAGGAGAGGAAGAGTAGGTATGGAGGGGGAGAATATGTAAGAGGGAACTGGCAGGGCAGGAGGGGGGACTTGGAGAAGAAGAAGCATGGGAAGCTTCAAATTGGATGTAAATAAATAACAATAATAAAAAACAGCATCGTGCTTTTGGGTGTATATACTAATGAATTAACAGCACTAAACAGCATAAAAAGTTATTTACATTTAGTTTGGATTACTTAAAGCATTACTGAATGAATTTCAGTCTTTACTATTACAATGATGTCATATTCTTATCCTATTTATTCCTCACGAGTCAAGATGATAACGATTAAGATAAAATTGACAAGATCAAAAGAATTTTTACTGCAAAAATTATCTACCTGTAAATGTATGGTTGCTGGGATGACAAATGTCGCCCATTGGAAGGCTTTAGGTATGAAGACTTGGTCTGCAGTTGATGAGGCTCTTGAGGGATATGTTGCTGCTTTTCTTGAGTTTATGTCATTGTATAAAGTTTTGGAGAATTCTATCCCTCACCCCCCTGCAGTTCTCTCTTTGTGCTTGTGGTTGAAGATGCAATTGCATTTCTTTCAGTCCAGCTTTTAAATTTAAATATATTTTGATGATATTCTTCCTCTTCCCCAAATCCTGATCCTCTCTGCCTCTCCCTCTACCCAACTCTAATTCTTTCTCAAGATAAGAAACAAAACCCCCACACAACAACAAAACCTCCCCCAAATAAGAAAATAAAATAAAATCACACTGAGGGAGAAGCTAAATATTAAAATAAACATGTGATTTTTTTTTAGCTCTCTGCTCAATCTACCATACACTACTGATTGTCATAGTCTTACTGTCATAGACTCTTTCTTTGAAAGAATTATCCCAAATAAACAATTTCTAATTTGACCTGTCTGTTTGTGTGTTTTGCAACATCAACATAAAAGCAGTAAAATTTTGAATAAGTAGAAAACCAAAAGAGGTGAGTATATAACATCAAGTTCATAGTAATGTCTTTCTAGGCTGATATATGTATACATATATCAGAGAGAGAGGTATAGATTGATATGCCTTTAATATAACAGTATTCATTTAATTAAGTATTAAAACTAGTGGTTTAACTTTTTGTTTTATTTATTTATATTTATTTATTTGTTTGTTTTTATTTATTTGGAGCTGGCAAGATGACTCATTTAAAAGCATTTGAATTTTTTGAGAGGAGCAGCATTTAGTTCCCAGCACCTATATGGTGAATAACAACCACCTGTAACTTAATTTCGAGGGGAGGGAGGGTAATGTGTTTTTAATGAAGGTTAAGAAAATGACTCTTTTGTGTTGGGAACTATGCTAATCATATGAGGGGACAAGGGTGTGTGAGAGCCATGTATACTTTTGTATAACACAAGGACATCTTTTGTTTTGTATGCTAAGAGAAAGTGATTAAATTTCGAAACAAATTCAGAAAATTAACAAAATATATCATAGAAACATTTCCCCATTTTCTTCCATTCACATGCTCTTAACTAATTAATAAATTTACAGAATAGTGCTTAGCTTAAAATAAAATGTATGTGGATTTCCAAATTTTATGATCTTTACTTGAAATTTTAGACCAATGTTTTGAAAACTAAATACCAGAGGAAAGGACTTGATAACACAATGGCAACATCACACGCCTCTTTGGCTTAAGTAACATTCAGTAAAAGGTATTTTACATTTGATTCTCTCACCAATTCAATATAGGCATCAGGTGAAGGCCAAGAAATTGTGCTATAATTGCTTTTGGATGAGGATTTGGGACACAGTAAAGGGCATAATGAGCAAAATGCTAAAAGAAAGAAAAGCATCCTTTGAATCACAACATTTTGGCCAAATCTGCTATTTTAAAACAAGGTGAGCAAGAGTTGCCTGCAAAGCACAGATTATGGATCGAGTTTCCAAGTGAGATGCTCTGTGGTGTTTGACAAAAAAAGGAATAGCTTAAAGCTTTGTTTGTTGATAGCTCCTCTTTGTTATATTTGTTAAAATTTGGGTGTGAAGTGGAGCTCTTGATACAAACTTCACTGTCAGAGTAACACTGAGGGAAGGTAAGAAAGAACAATCCAAATCTTCAGTCAGTACCGTCGATCAATGGCTAAAATACTTGCTGCAAAGCCTTATGAGACTAGGAGGAAATACCTTTGTATTTTTGCTTTCAGAATATACTGAAACACACTGTCCAAGGATATGGTTAAAGTTTTGTAGGAAAGAGTTATCTCCCCAGAGAGTTTAGAGGTCTGGTGGGGTGGGGACTGGGGTGGGAATATCCTCCTGGAGACAGGGCTAGGAGGAGGAATGGGATGTGGAACAGTTGGAGGGTGGACCAGGAGGGGAATAAAAACTGGAGTTTTAAACAAACAAACAAACAAACAAACGAATTAATTAATTAATTAATGGATGAATTAAAAATATTAAAAAATAGTTACCTATCATAACAATATGGATTTCAATAAAATATTACAGTCCCTTTCAAAGGACAGGGAAAATCCTGAAGAAGTGATTTGACTTCTATGATAATGTTCAAGTATTTCAGGGATAACGAAGGATATATGTAAACTATCTGAGGAGAAAATGTAAAGAAGTTTGCTGGTAAACTGTAGGGTTTTGTTGATAAGAAATTCTTTTCACGGATTGATTACTTCAAATGGGTTGCTTTTTATTGTATTCCTGTGAAGAAATCCATATCTAAATGGGAGGACATATTCAAGCTAGGTACAAAATTTTAATAAAGAAGACTAATTGAATTTTAATGTGATTGTGAATGCAATTACGTTCTCAGTTTTTTTTCTTTTTTCCAGAATGTTTAAATACAGAGAATGATTAGAAGGAGATTATACAAAAGAAGTAAATAAGTATTGACCTTGGGCATATTGGACACATAGTGAACAAACCAATGGTTTTGATGAACATTCAATTACATGACAGGTAAAAGACACCATTGCTTCCTCAAGTGAGGTTTTCTCCCTCCCCTGTAATTTGCTTATGTTAAAAACAAATAGCAGAGCTGTTTTAGTACATTTGGCAGTTTTTTCCCTCTAGGTGAGAAAAACAAATTGTGATAAACGATGAAAAGTTAGAAAAGCAAGACACAATTTCATGCAACAGATCCTCGGAGAAAGCCTCTTTTCCTTAAAAGGAGAAATCAGTGCTAGGCAAACAAACTACTTCATTATCCTGCCTTCACATGTTCTGCTTGAAGCCCATGCATTAGTGAAGAAAGGCAGTTGTCAAGACCATCAATGAAAAGTCAGCCTTAGAGTTGAAATTGGGTAAGTAATGCTGTAATTACCTATTAATACAAAAGCATTGTTCAACAATATTTTTCTGAAAAAAGTTAATTCATAAGCACACACCAATCATGTTGGAAATTAATAGGATTGGAAAGGTTATCCTCATTCTATGCAATTTAATTTGATATACAATAATAGCCAATATCAAAGTACTTTGTAAGCTCTGTACTTATATGACAAAGGGTAAGAAACTATTCTCTGACAGGATGGAACTTAGATAGTTGAAGGCTGAGTGAAAAAAGAACTTTAACCAAAATATGTAATTTAACTCAAATCACCATGCATCACAGATTAATTAATTTTGTATGAAATTTCGTACCTTCTACTAGTATTTCTAGAATATTTCTCATTATCTACCCAACCTGAAACCTATTTATTTCTGTTGTTTGATGTTTAAAGTAACCAATATATGCTAAAGGAAAACATTGGTAATGCTATTGTGGAATTTTAGGTATGTTTTCCCTACAACTGTGAAGCCTTTGTTGTATTTGAGTCATATGGTTTAAAGTTTGAAACTATTTTTCCTCAACTCTTGGACCAAATAGAATATATGCTCTCATAATCTCACATTTTAATATAAAATACTCAAGGTTTCATGATGAATTATGTTTATTTTTTAAATAAATCACATTAGACAAATGTACTTCTATAACTCCAAATGTTAGAAAACTAATCAAAAGCAGCTCAGAGATTTAACAGCACCTTAAAACTTGCTGGCTTAAACCTAACTCTTCCCCATATGTGGCATTTTAAAAATTTTATGGCAAGCTTTAAAATCAATTAATTCATCTAAAAATTCAGAAATCACTGTGCAATTCATGTTGCAGGCTTTCAAGATGACATTAACCATCTAGATGATTAAAAAATATATTAAAATTGACACCACCATTCTGCATACATAGACAATTATTTAAAGTAATTCTAAATACCAACTTAGGCAAATATAGAGAAAAAAAGTTTATAGCAAATACAAATTCTGACACGCATTTTAACTCAGATAAAATCATGAAAATTTACATACAATAAAGTAATACAAAACAGTTAATATGTATATATCTTGAAATGCTTTAGTAAGGGTCACCATGTCAGATACTGAGAACTATGAAAGCCATGCATGACAGCTTCATATTAATTCCAATGTTACATTGCTTCCTTGGTGCAATGTCTACAATGATTTTAACAAGCCTTACTAGATTTGATTCATTTAAAAACAATAACTAGATCATGTTATAGGATTTCATCCTGAGTGAATTAACCCAATCACAAAAGAATGCACATGAAATGCAATCACTGATAAGTGGATATTAATGAGCCCAGAAGCCCTAAATACTCAAGACACAAATAGCAAGTCAAATGATTCCCAAGAAGAAGAAAGGAGAGGACCCTGGGCCTGTAAAGATTGCATCCAGTTTAGTAAAGAAACCGAGGGGGGAGGGGGAATGATTGGGGAACAGTTGGGGGGGGAGAGGAACTATGGGAACTATGGTGGGTGGGAACTGGGAAAGGGGAAAGCCTTTGGAATGTAAACATAGAATATAGAAAATAAAAAAAATAATAATATTCTAAGAAATTAATGACATGTAGCTGTTATATAACATATGGTTTGGGTACGAAGGTATGAGGTTATTTAAAATTAAAATATACTATATAAATTATGCATAATTTTTATTTTATTGTACATTATGTACTTTTCTCTCATTTTTGTTTATTTTGTGTTTCTGATACTTTGAGTAAATATGAAATTTGCTGAATAGAACCTAAGAACAGGCAATTTATCTCTGGAATGGCATACTCTTTGAAGAAATAATGGAAAGACTAGAAAGGGAAAATGTATTGCTAATATAAAGTTTGATTTGTCTTTAAGTTATTATATAGAATGCCTTGTGATGTATCCTTAAAAACATATGTACTTAGTTAAATTATAAAAATCATAGAATGTTTAAAAGAGTATCTGTGAATACACTACGCTTATCAATTGATCTTGTCTTTTAGCCTTTTATACTTTAATTATTAAGATGGCCTTGTTATCAAGGCAATGTACCATGCTCTGCGCAATGGGCTTTCCTTGGGTACCCTTTACTTAGAAACCCCTGAGTATAAATTGAACAGTGCAGTAAACTGTCAATTGTCTAATGAAAAAGAACAGCGCTCAAAATACATATTTGTATCTCTGTTTCTCTCCCTGCATTATATCTCTCCTTTTCCTCATACCTTTCTGTTTTTCTTCTCTGTTTCAAACATTTTCAAAAAATGAGGACTCTTTGTGTTTGGTATGCATTTTGTACTCATGGGTATGAGTGATCTCCTCAAATCATTCTCTTCAGTTAAGAAAAATATGTTTTCCTTAGTCATTAGGGAAATGCAAATCAAAACAACCCTGAGATTTCACCTCACACCAGTCAGAATGGCTAAGATTAAAAACTCAGGAGACAGCAGGTGTTGGCGAGGATGTGGAGAAAGAGGAACACTCCTTCACTGCTGGTGGGATTGCAAGGTGGTACAACCACTCTGGAAATCAGTCTGGCAGTTCCTCAGAAAATTGGACACGACACTTCTGGAGAACCCAGCTATACCACTCCTGAGCATATACCCAGAGGATTCCCAGGCATACAATAAGGACACATGTTCCACTGTGTTCATAGCAGCCTTATTTGTAATAGACAGAAGCTGAAAAGAACCCAGATGTCCCTCAATGGAGGACTGTATACAGAAAATATGGCATATTTACACAATGGAATACTACTCAGCAATTAAAATCAATGAATTCATGAAATTCTTAGGCAAATGGTTGGAACTGGAAAATATCATACTAAGTGACATAACTTATTCACAAAAGAACACACATGGAATGCAATCACTGATAAGTGGATATTAGCCCAGAAGCTCAGAATACCCAAAACATAACCCACATATCAAATCATTCCCAAGAAGAAGGAAGGAGAGGGCCCGGGTCCTGGAAAGGCATGATGCAGTATTGTAAGGGATTGCCAGAACAGAGGAGTGGGAGGGGGTTGATTGGGGAACTGGCAGAGAGAAGAGGACTTATGGGACTTAGCAGGAGGGGCGAACCAGGAAAGGGAAAATCATTTGGAATGTAAACAAAGAATATAGAAAATAAAAAAATACCATAAGTATGGCAATAACAGTAGAGGTAGAAAATGATTTTATATATGTACGTATACTAAATCATAGAAATTAAATATTGTAACTCATTAAACTGATTGTTGGTTGAGAATACCATTCGAGGATCACTACCCACTTCTGGTGCTCAACAGAATAAAAAACGAAACATAGTGAAGCATGTGTCTTTATTGTATGCAGGGGAGTCCTCTGGGTATATGCCCAGGAGTGGTATGCCAGGGTCCTCTGGAAGTGACATGCCCAATTTTCTGAGGAACCGCCAAACTGATTTCCAGAGCGGTTTTACCATTTGCAATCCCACCAACAGTGGAGGAGTGTTCCTCTTTCTCCACATCCTTGCCAGCACTCGTTGTCTCTTGAGTTTTTAATCTTAGCCATTCTGACTGGTGTGAGGTAGAATCTCATAGCAGCCTTGTTTATAATAGCCAGAAATTGGAAGGAGCCCAGATATCCCACAAAGAAGGAATGGATACAGAAAATGTGGTATATTTATACAATGGAATACTACTCAGCAATTAAAAATAATGAATTCATGCAATTTGTAGGTAAATGGTTAGATCTGGAAAATATACTAAGTGAGTTAACCCAATCACAAAAGAAAACACATGAAATGAAATCACTGATAAGTGGATATTAATGAGCCTAGAAACCATAAATACTCAAGGCACAATTAGCAAATTAAATGATTCCCAAGAAGAAGAAAGGAGAGGACCCTGGGCCTGAAAAGATTGGATCCAGTTTTGTAGACCCAGAACAGAGAACTCGTGGCGGGGGGGGGAATGATTGGGGAATAGTTGGGGGGGAGAGGAATTATGGAACTTATGGTGGGAAAGGGGAAAGCCTTTGGGATATAAACAAAGAATATAGAAAATAAAAATTAAAAAAAAGCTTTACTTATGATGCCAAAAAAAAAGAATAAAAGACGAAAGATGTACAGTCCTTATTTCTATAAATAGATGATCTTAGACAAATTCAAATAAACAGAATCTTAACATATGTTAAGACAGTGAAAGAAGTCAGAGCAAATATAGCTCATCGAGATTATAATATACAAATATAAGTTATAATTCATAGGTTTCTAAGTAATGGGAGAGCCTATAACTAAAATGGAGGAAAGTTGAAGACATGCTATGACTTTAGTGGAAGTCTACTAACAATTAGCCATGAACACTAGATTGGATCCCTGAGTTTACGTCTCTATTGAGGAGTCAAAAGTAGATAACTCCAAAGTCATTTGTGAAGTGTATTCCAGACCATTAATTAAGGTAATGAGTATTTGAAATTGCTTTTTAAATACTGTATTTCAGTTTTTATTCAGAAATATCAGTCTTCTAAATGTGAGATCAAGCAAGATAAATTTACTTAGTTTTTGGTAGATGTTCTTATGTGAGTAAAGAAAGCTGTAATAGAAATACAGGCAGAGTATTTTTGATCTTGGAAAAAGTGAGACAAAGGTAAATTGCAAGCATTCCCTATTTCCTACTGGAGGTCAGTATATTATGCAATTAAAATACCCCACATTAGCCATATTTCTTAAGTATCCTGGAAGCAGAGAAGGTGCCACAACTACACAATTGCACAGCAGCATCTGGTTTCTCCTCAGAAGTGCTGTCTCTGAACTTGGTTTCTTGCATCATTAGTATCATGCCTTGATACACAGATTAAGAGCTGGACAGATAGTATCGTTTTCAGCTTTTGCCTTATTTCACTTACCCTCTATTTATAGCCTCATCAAGGACACATATGGCCTAAAAGTAGAAAACACAAAGTCTCAAGACTTTCTTATCCCTTATGTTAACATATAATCACACTAAATACAAGTAAAATGTTACCAACATTACAAAGCTTGTCAAAACAGGAAGGATTGGTTTCGGGTGAGAAATAGCATAGCAGTATTTAGGAAAGAATTTGGGGAATGAGAAAAACTAAAATTATTTATATACAAAATCATATGAAAACATTACTCTAAAAACTTCCTAATATACAAATTAGAATTTTTTGTATATGTATACCTATGAATATATGTAAATATATACATCACACACTCGCTTTTGTTCAAGTATGTGTGTGTATATATATGTGTGTCTAAAATTAATTAAAATTGAATTGCTATATAATAATGTGATAACTCCTCTATCAGACACATTATGCTAACAAAAATTGTTTACCACCATTGGTGTCATTGGTCATTGACATTCTTAATACCCCAGGCTATTGTCAGTCCTATTGGTTACCATATAGAACTTGAAAATAAGACTCTATCCCTGACAAGACCATATGTTTAAAAAACAGAATGTAGAAATATTAAGCTGCTACTGATCTGTGCACTTCAGGTATACTTGCTAGCTTTCATAATGCTTTAAGATGTCATGAATGTTACAGGAGAAGAAAAGTAATTACTAATCTTATAATTGTAAACACTAAAATAAACAGTAACTACTGGTCTAGCAAGATATTTCCATGGAGTCAATAACGGCATGGACATTATCACAGTAATCAAGCATTATGTGATGGGAATAAGTTCTGCTCCATAAGAAGAAACCATTTCTTGGTAACATTACAGGTACAATAATCCAAGACTAGGGAAGTCATTGTCACCAGATAAGAATATAATATTACTCTACTTGGTTGACATAGTATTAAATCTAATTCTAAAGACTTGTTATTATACAATAGATTATCCATCTCTCAGTAGATGGTGATTAACAGAGACTCACAACAGGCCAGGGGAAGGGAGTAAGAGCCCAAGGAACTCAAGCCTAAATGGAGAAGTAATATTGTAATCCATCCCCACGAGTTTTAGGTGTAGTTGCAAAAATGGAAAAGGTAGTATAGGAAAGCCAATATTAGTAGATGACAACAAGGAAACAGTGACTTCTAGAAACTGCAGGGATATGTGAGGTGAACTCACAGAAACTGAGAAATCATCGATAAGACCCATGTAAGCTCAAATTTGGACTCGATCTTAGAGAGCAGATGAGTCAGAATTGTCACTCTTAACCAAGCTGAAAATTGGTGAATGCTTCTATATATTATATATTATATATATTTGCATATGCATTTCCTATTTATATACTATATTTATATATTCATACATATATAATGTGTATCATATATATTCTCATATATATTTCATATTTTATATAAATATATATATTTATGTGCTCTATATCCCAAAGTTGATGGAAAACATAAACCTAAGAAAAGGTCTATCTAACAAAATATCCATTTTGAACCCATTATTAGAGTAATTAAAATTAATATTAACATTAGCTTTAGTATTAGTATTAGCATTAGTATTGGTATTGGTATTAGTATTGAGAACCAGTATCAGAGAGTTTAGACACAGAAAACATCAACTAGAATATTTTCATCAATCATCCTCAATCATAAAATAATCCAAATTTTAAAATAAATACTAACTTTCATAACACTGGCTGTTATTTCCAGGATGGGATAATTCTTGGCTAGTGATGTTGGAGAACTATCTTAACATGCACAGGCCTGGAATATGACTGCCCTAACTGAGTAAAAGAGGCATGTATAACCCAGGAAATATTAAGAACCCGTATGAATGAGATACCACACCTCAATTCTACTGTACAGCTTTCTATCCTGACACATCCAAAAAGAGTCAGCATATACTGTGTGTTTCATGAGTTTTCCAGCTCCATTGTTGGATTTGGGATTATATGAAACATGACACCAACTCTCTCACTATAGATATCTCTGGATAAAATGTTCCCATTTGTTTTCATTTGGATAAACTTCATTTTCCTGGAGGATACAACTGTGACAGAGTCTGTACTGTGACAAAGACTGTCTCCATGGAGGCCTGTCTGCATTTGCACATTGTACTTGTCAAGTCTTTTTATGTCTGGCTGGAAATGGCTTGCAGGATCTCTGCTGGCATGAGACCATCAGATCTGAAACCTGAATTTTGTTTTGGAGAATTTCATGGCTCTATGTTGGTACCCAGATGGCAATATTTGTGTTTGATTGGGTATTATCCTTGTTTCTTTTACCATTTGTTTTCTTTTATGGGTATATTCTGCTATTGTAAATTAGTTTGTTTAGTGAAAATTGCAATCACTTAATAAAACTTTGGTACATTTCCTATAAGCTTAGCTTTGAAGTATCCTCATTGAACAGCAAGTTTGTAGATTTTTAACAAGCTGGCAGCCGCTTAGACATTGAGGAGATGTGTGTTACCTATAAAATGAATACTTTCCCGGTGAATATTGATTTTGTCCCCAAGAGCTTGGCTTTGTCACCATAAAAGTACCATATCTAGTTTTACATTCTCCAAGGGATACAGATAGGTGACTCAGTGAGCTCATAGTTGTCAATCTTCCTGCGGGGAACATGACACACAAACAACAAAAGTATCTCTTGTAACCACCTGGGATTATCTCTCTTAAAATTGTGGAACTCTGAGAATTACCCTTTAAGCTTTTGTTAAAGAAATTTTTCATTTCAACAAGGATTTCTGTTCCTATACTTTATATAATATAATTTCACAAAGGCAATTTGCCTGTTAAAGAACATATCAGTTTGCTGATTCTCCTTATAAGTCCTAAAAGAAAAAAAAATATCTGTTCTTGTACACATGATATTTTCATCTTGCTTGGATGATGAAGAAGGTAAGGAGGGGAGGGACAGAAAGAGGAGGAAGGCTTAGAGAAGAATAGAGAGAGAGCAGAGTCCTAAGAAGTCTTTGAGTCTGCCACTAAGCATAAACCACACCTTAACTTCTGTTCATTGTTTAAATTACCCAATCCTAATTTGCTTTTCTACAACAAATGTTGACAAAAAAGACATAAAACAGAAATCACTTTTTCTGAAGTGAAAATACTGTGGTAGCGTAATAAGAATAAGAGAGAGAGAGGAGAGTGCTGGCACAAAAATGAAACATGAATATCTCTTTTGTTCTGTGCTATTATAAAAGAGCATCACATGCCAGATAATATGCAAAAATCCTGAAGTCTGATGTGCGGTTTGGCAGTATGGAAAATCCCAGACAGACAGAGCATATCTAGAATGGATATTCTGAAACATGGCACAGGAGAATGACATGGTAAGAGAGACTATGTGGAATTGAATGAGATTTACCTTTGCTTCATCTATAAATAGCATCTATAACTCACTCCTTAAGTAATGATACTCAATGTTAAGGATCTTATAACCCACCCTCCGATCAGACTCATATTTTCTTGAGCTGTTGTACTCGATCATTAACATTGAGCACATTAATCCTGTGTACTCAGGGTAAGACAGTATAGGTAATGAGAATGTTGTACTTAGCAGTGAATGTAGAGCACCATGCTTGAAGTGGTAAACTTGCTTTCTCCCATTCCATGTCCTGTGAGTAAGAGTGTGCCTCTGTAAAGAAAAAAATATGCATATTATTCACTACCTGTAAGGTTTGTGTCTCAATTCTCACTGCAAATGTGTTAGGAAGCATTACGAATATAAAAGTTGACCAAGAACTTTCTACTACTTTGTGGAATTCTGAGGAATAGCCAAATAGCTATACACTATTAAAAATATAAATAATAAAGAAATCTGCTAAGAGCTTTGGGAGTCTTCTTAAAATGTGAAAAAGACTTCAGACAAATTTTATGCTGCTACAATGGAATTCCTAAAGTCAACAGAACAGATATGTTTGTGAAAATGAAAATGCTGAACTACATAAAATGTTAAGAAAAGAATTAAGTAGAGTAGAATTTATCAGAAAGAAGTTCAGTGAAAATGTTGAGAATCCAGATTCAGTGACAAGACAGGCATCAAGACCAAATGACAGGCTGAGATCCAGCCCTTAGGTTAAGATAAAACAGATGCCATAGCACGACTTGACACTTGAACAAACTCTCCAAATCTTAAGCAATTGGTTAACTCAAAGCCATGGTGTTTTTGAATTTATCATCAATCTTTAAAGTAAAATTAAATAGCTTAAATATGCATGTTGTATAATAATAATTGACATAGTATTGCTTAAAAATGTCCTTAGGAAAATAGATGTATTTAAATATATGTCCTTAAATTCATAAGTTAATATTCTTTTCTTACTAAGGTATCACTACACAATAATCTATGATGTTTTTATTTCTTTTCATTTAAATAACTATTAATGTTTTCAAAAGTATTCATGTTGGAAATCCTTGCCTATTTATTAGAAAAATAAAATCAGTTTTCTAAGGGAATATGGGACTCTTTCACATTCAAAATTGCTTGTTAATTTTTATATTGGTACATCATACAAATGAACAAAAACTCGGGGTTTTTTGTTCCATATTTAGATTCACCATTAAACTCTCTACTTTCAGTCCCTTCTTCAGGTAATACTATATCATCCCATCATAATAAACAACTTATATCATTTGTCTCTGTGTTTTGATTTATGTCATACACTATCATAGATTTTTGTTGTCATGTGTCTTATTTTCCCCGATATGCATTTGCCTTTTTTGTAGTTTGTTTTAATTGTTATTTTTGAGATTATTGTTACTGTATTATTGCCCCTTTCTTCTCTTCCCTCCAAATCCTTTCATGTACTACTCCTTCCTCTCTTTCAAAATCATAGCATTTTTCTTCATGAACTATTGTTACATCATATATGTTTATATGTATACATATATCTTTCTAAATACAGCCTGCATATTCTGTAGAATATTGCTTGTATACATGTTTACAGGGTTAGCATTTGGTATTGTATAACCAACGTTTGTGCTTGTTGGCCTTACCCATTATCAAGGAAACTTCGTTTTATAATAGAGACCAATTAAAAAACACCATGCAGTACTACTCAACTGTCAAAAACAATGATTTTTATAAAGTTTGCAAACAAATGGATAGACCTTGAAAATATTATCCTGAGTGAGGCAACCCAGTCACAAAAGGGCATACATGGTATGTATTCACTGATAAGTGGATATTAGCCAAAAGGGAGCTCAGAATTCCCACGATACTACTCAGAGACCATACGAAACCCAAGAAAAAAGATTACACCAAATTATGGGTGCTACAGTCCTACTCAGTAGGGGCAAGAAAATAATCCTGGAATATAAAGGGAGAGAGAAATCTGGGAGGGAGACAGGGGAAAGGAGGGCCAGTTCAGATATGGGAGGAGATGGAGGAAGAGTAGAGAGGGTCAGGAATTTGAAAGTAGATGTGTGCCAGCGGGGGAGGGGGAGCTGGGGGTAGCCACTAGAAAGTCCCAAATGCCAGGGACCCAAGAGTTTCCCAGGAGGATTCATGCTCCACTATGTTCATAGCAGCCTTATTTATAATAGCCAGAAGTTGGAAAGAACCCAGATGTCCCTCAATGGAGGAATGGATACAAAAAATGTGGTATATATACACAATGGAATAATATTCAGCCATTAGAAACAATGAATTCATGAAATTCTTAGAGAAATGGATGGAGCTTGAGAACATCATACTAAGTGAAGTAACCCAGTCTCAAAAGAATACCCATGGCATGCAGTCACAGATAAGTGGATATTAGCCTAGAATCTTGGGACACCGAAGACACAATTCACATACCAAATGATGTCCAACAAGAAGAAATGAGTGGACACTGGTGCTGGAAAGGATCAAAGCATCAGTGTAGGGGAATACCAGAACAGGGACGTGGGAAGGGGTGGATGAGGGAGCAGAGGGAGGGAAAAGGGCATGTGGGACCTTTGGGGGGTGGGGAACCAGAAAAAGGGAAATGAAATGCAAATATAGAATATATCCAATAAAAAATAAATAAATAAAAAAGAGGTTCCCAGGACCCAACAGGGAGGACATTAGCTGAAATCCCCAACCAAAGTAGAGACAGAACCTGTAGAGACCATATCCAGTGGATAGGCACGGACCCCAATTGAGGGACGTGGCCACTCACCTACCTCAAAAATATTAATCCAGAATTCCTCCTGTCAAAAGGAAATGCAGGGACAAAGAGTGGAGCAAAAACTGGAAGAAAGGTCATCCAGAGACTGTCCCACCTAGGGATCCATCCCATCTGCCGACATCAAACCCAGACACTACTACTGATCCCAAGATGTACTTACCAAGAGGAGCCTGGTATAGTTGTCTCTGTGAGAGGCTTTGCCCTAGCGAGACCAATGTAGATATGGATGTACATAGCCAAACATTGGACTGAGCTTGGGGTCCCCTATGGAGAAGTTAGGGCAAGGACTGTAGAAGCTGAAGGGACTAGCAACCTCACAGGAAGAATAATTATCAACCAACCAGGACCCTCAAAGCTGCCAGGGACTCAACAACCAACCAAGGAGCATCCTCATGCAGGCAGGAGCACAAGGAGGGGATGGAGGCTTCAGGGGGGCACTGGGAAGGGGGATAAGATTTGAAATGTAAATAAGTAAATTAACCAATAAAAAAATTGAAAGAACTACAACAAATCAAAACTCAGAGTCCTAGACCTAATGGATTTTTCTACAAAACAATACCAACACCAGACGTTCAATATAATGCTTTTAAGAGCCTCTTACAATATAATTAGTGAAAAAATATTTTTTAGACTTTGACATGATATGGTATGATAATTTGAATTTGAAATGTCAAGCACACTTTACTTTTTTAAATGTTTTTTATGCAGTTAAAAAAGGGGGCCCAACTGATGACAGTATGTCATCTGGGCTTGAATATTACATGTTTTACTGTATAGCATCTAGTTTCTTGTGCTTTCTCTGTCTCTGTCTTGTTTTAGACCATGTGATCCTGCTGCACTGAATTTATCTCCAAAATGATGGACTGAAATCATTTGAAACTGTCAGACACAACAATTATTTTCTCTTACTGAGTTGTTTCTGTTACCCATTTTGACTCAAAGATGAGAAAATTATGAGAATGGCAAAATACTAGAGTCTACATATATATGGAAATTTGAGTATTAATTTTCTGATGACATGTTAGACAGCTTCCGGTGGTTGGCCTCTTCATTGGTTACTTGTCCTTTCATCTGGGAGATGCGGTTTCCAGGAGAGGAGCTTATTTTCTGCTCAGTTTCATTGGAGGGGAGGTTTCTCTGTGAAAACATCTTGGTTTAGTGATGTCAGGATATTGTCACATAGCTTGCCCACATCTTAACTGACCGGAGTGTGATGACTTATACATGTTCGGTCCAAGGCTGACTCCATTAGGAGGTGTGGCCTTGTTGGAGTTGGATCTTTTAAGATCCTTGTCCTGCCTGCCTGGAAGTCAATCTTTTCCTAGCAGCCTTCAGATGAATATGTAGAACTCTCAGCTTCTGCACCATTCCTGCCTGGATGGTGCCATTGTCCTGCCATGATGATAATGAATTGAACCTCTGAACCTGCAGGTCAGCTCCAAAAAATGCTGTCTTTATAAGAGTTGCCTAGGTCATGGTGTCTGTTCACAGCGGTGACACCCTAACTAAGACAAAGAGGAATAACTCGGCCAGAGACCACTTCTCAATCCTTGCATAATGCTCATGTCTAGGTGGTAGGTCCTATGCTATGATGGATATACAACACCCAAAGCAGCAACCACCAACTAGGGGCCAAGTGTGCAGATACATGAGCCTATGAAGATCATCTCACATTCACATAAGAAAATAAATAAATAAAAAAAAAACCCTGCTATGGCTAAGGCATTGCCAGTATTCAAATAGTATTATTTTATGTACATTAAAATCCTTAAAAACTATTATAAAATTTTACACTTGAACTAGCAAACTTTTTCACATTTCACACAACTTTTAACTCTGTCACATTTGCCAACATTTGCAATCAGATGATCTTCGCTTTCACTGTGATTTTGTGCTTTACTCGTGAAAACCATTGATGCTGGAGAAATTCTTCATGCTCTCATGGGCTGTTCAATACTTCCTAGCATGGGATATCTATTCTAAACTGTTCTTCGAAATTAATCAGATACTGCTAATACTCACTGCAGATAGATAGAGAACCCATGTTCACAAGGTCATACCAGTTATTCATTTCTGGGATATGAATATGGGAGTGAAGTATAATTTTCTGTACTTTCTTTTGGTCTCATTTCAAGATGCCTTTCAAATCTGTGACTCCTCACACACAGTTCACCGTCCCTTTGTCTTAAAATTCATGTATATAAACAAACTTTGTTAAAACTTGTAAGAAATATTTTTTAAAAATGAATTTAAATCTAATTTTTTTTGGGGGGAATAAGGGTCTAACTTTATTTTTTTATTTTTTCAAACTCTTTTTTTATTGAATATAATCTTCATTTTCATTTCAAATGTTAAAACCTTTCCTGGTTTCTCCCCTCCCCCCAAAACTCCCAACTCCTCTTCCCATCCCCTGCCTCCAAGTATATGTCCCTCCACCTGACCCACTCCCACCTCCCACCCTTCCATTTCCCTTTGTTGGGGCATCTATTGAGCCTTAACAGGACCGAGGACTTCTCCCACTGATGCCTGACAAGGCATTCCTCTGCCACATTTTTGGCTGGAACCCTGTGTTCACCTTGGTTGATGGTTTAGTCCCTGGGAGTCCTGGGGTGTCTGGGTTGCCAACATCATTGTTCTTCCCATGGGACTTTAAACCCCTTCAGCTCCTCCAGTCCACCCTCATATTCCTCATTGAGGACCCCATGCCCAGTCCAATGGTTGGCTGCTAACATCTGCCTCTGTATGTGTAAGACTCTGGCAGGGCCCCTCCAGAGACAACCATAACAGGCTCCTTTCGGTATTAAACCTGAATTTTTTCATCCCTCCATTCCTCCCTTTTATTCCTCCCATGTACCCACCTTATTCCCTCTCAAGTTCATGGCCTCTCCTTTTTTCATTGTTGATAAATATATGGATATAAATAAAAACACAACCTTCTCAATCCATGTGATATATTTAATGTAACATATATATGTATATATATATATAATATGTATGTATTATCTATAATTTGTATGTATATATAATGAAACACATACACACATATATGAATAAATGGTTTTAGATCACTTCACTTGGCATTAGAAGATAACCTGTTGCAGTTGTGAGTATAGGGTATTCACATAAATTTTCCCTTGGAAAGACTGTCTTCCCCAAGAACATAAGAAACTACCTTCTGAGTTGTTATTCCCATGCTTTTAAATAATTGACATTTCATAATTTATTCTTAAATGTTTTGGTTTATTAATATTTAGACAGATAAATTTCAAGAGGAATTGCTTTCCTCCAAGACCATTCATCTTTACCAATACCAACTAATATATAAATACTAGAACAAGTATTCCATGTCTATGGCATTGTTGTCCATGGTATAAATTTAATTGTGTGTGTATAGGGAGATATTTGCAGGCTGTGTAGTCTCATCCATTGATCTCTTTCCACTTATCTATTTGACATTCAAAATAGTTAATCTGCATTGCCAGTTTTTCTGTATTTAGAATCACCACAGATTGAACTAAAATGGGACAAAAGAGCAGATACTAGCTGGACACAAGCATTCATTTTCATTGCCTATACAATGTGTCCTAATCAGGTATTCATGTTCCCATCAGTATTCCTTCAAATTTTGATGGGTCCTATCCTTGTTAAAGCATGAACCATAATACATCCTTCTATTTGATGATTTTTGTTTCATTAAATACTACAACATTATATTAACATTTTACTTCCCTAATTTGATTGATGCATGACTTTTACAATACTAATTACTTCAAATGTCTGGTGGGGGAGGAGAGGGAGGGGGAGGAGAGGGAATGGGTAAGCACACATGTGTTCCCATGTACTTTAAGAATTATTCTAGATATTTTAGATCCTTTCCTTTTTAACTATACTTTAGACTTTAGATTGGACATGACAGTTTTTTAAAATTATATATTATTGGAGTGCATTGAGTCAATATATATATATATATATATATATATATGGAATCTAGAACTTAGTAATCCTGGCTTAAACTGTATTTCCATTTATCTCTTGCCTATTTGGGACTTTCACTAATTTATTCACTACTGTTCTGTTAATTTCACTAGTATTTCACAGTTTGTAACAATGGGATTTTTTGATTTATAATTACATAATTTCTATATTTTGGTTCTTTCTATCACATTTTAAATGATTATATACATGCACATGCATGGGACTAACTCATAAAATATGTTCATATCATATACATATACAGAAATTATATGTCCAATAACATGAGTCTGTTTCTAACTGAATATGTGTGTATCTTATGTATGATATATATGCATTAATTCATATTCTATATTTTTCACTGGCAATACCTGCTGTGAGAAGGAGAAAAGGGGATGGAGCTCAAGGGTAGAATGTTTGCTTATCATATAGGCTTCCCTGGGTTCAATATTGAGCAATATGTAAAATAATGCAAAAGTAAATGAAGCATAATTTCAAAAAGAGACATTAACAGAAAGTGATTACAAAAGCTGCTGAAAATAAACGAGTACTTGAAACAAGACGCTTGTGAGCAGACCAAGAGTTTAGCTGTTAAAAAGAATTTGAGGGTTCATAGATGTAGTTGGGTATTCATCTTTAAGTTCACACTGTGCGTGTATAATGCACTGAATTTTTGGATTAACCTATAGCATGGGCTTTGGTCTGTAACCACATCTGATAAACACAACCTGACACGAGGCCTGATCCTGACAGGCTCTGATTTATGGCAACTGTCTTTTCTACCTGATGAGCATCCATTTGCTCAGACCAGAAGAGCACCTCCGACAGCTGGGTCAGCAAAGCCTGAGCTATTCTTTTCACACTTTCACTCCTTCTCAACTGACATTTATTCCTAAGATATGACTGAAACTGATGTGTAGCTTTTTGCAATTAAGATGCTTATCTATTCTCACTTTATTTGCATTGACTCTTCTTTATCATTTCCTTTAATAGTAATTATAGTGTACATAGAGAGTTGGTTTCTGTAATTTTAGTTACCTCAAAATAAAATTTGTTGGGATAAAAATAAAACTACTGTGTTATTATTTTGCATACAGTTTACATGCAAATGCATGAAAAAAATGGTTCTTGTTATTTGCAAGAGAAAAGTTGTAATAGTGGTGTCATAGGGTTTCTATTCTTGCACATACATCATGACCAAGAAGCAAGTTGGGGAGGAAAGGGTTTCTTCAGCTTATACTTCCACACTGCTGTTCATTACTAAAGGAAGTCAGGACTGGAACTCAAACAGGTCAGGAAGCAGAAGCTGATTCAGAGACCATGGAGGGATGTTACTGGCTTGCTTCCCCTGGCTTGCTCAGCTTGCTTTCTTATAGAACCCAAGATTACCAGCCCAGGGGATGGCACCACCCACAAGGGACCCTCACCCATTGATTACTAATTGAGAAAATGCCTTACAGCTGTATCTCATGGAGGCCTGTTCTCACCTGAAACTCTTTTCTCTGTGATAACTCCATCCTATGTCAAGTTCACACACAAAACTAGCCAGTACAAGTGGTCAACAATTATACACAAACATACTACATTCATTTAATTTGTCAGATGAATATACTCAAGAGCAGAAGGAAGTAAGAAAGTTTGCACTTATCTAAACACAAGTGTTTAAGTTAAATACTTACAATTAAGGTGTTCCCTAAGAGTCTGGCATGAGGAACAGGAATTGTGTATTGGGAAAGCAGCATAATCAATTACTTAATATTCATAATTGTCAAAAGGTATTTTTAAACATTAAATTTGATGATGAGAGGTATCATTTTTCCTTTGTGTCCTCTTAGAATTCACCTGCTCAAATCTGAAATCCAATGTGATGGTTATTTGAAGGTAGAGTCTTTGAAAGTGATAATATCACCACAGCAGAACTCCCAGACAGAGAACGCACATTTTTAAAAGGAGATTTCAGAGATTTTTTTCCCTCCATTCCACTGAGTGAAAGCACAGCAGTGGGCTATGCATGAAGAGTCAGCTCACTTTCTCATCCATAGACAATGCAAGTATCCAATTGCAACGTAATTCCAATTATACATCCCAGGCATCCAAGAAAAGGAGGAGTACATATTTTAAATTCTATGGATATCTAGCTTATGTTGTGAGAGCCCGAACTGATGTGTTTAGCAGGCTATCTTTTCCCACAGATTTAAAAATAAATATGTATTTATTTCTCTGTGAGAAAGATGAAGGAGAGGATAGAGGGAGAGAAAATGAAAGAAAGGAAGGAAGAAAAGAAGGAAGAAATGAAGGAAGGAGGGAAGAAAGGGAGACAGACACATATAGAGAGACAGATACACAGACAGAGAGGCAGAGCCTGAGATATCAGAGATAGACAGACAGAGAGAGACAGAGGGACAGAGGGACAAAGGGACAGATAGCACATTCTGTAACACATGGGTGGCAGTCAGAGTTGGTTCTAACATTCCACATTGTTGAGTTATGGTTACTCTTAATTCTGTCCCTGCAAAGCATTATTCAGGATGACTGGTTGGTAAGATCCTGGGTAATTTTCTTGCTGCAGCTTTTGAGTTCTGCTCTAAGTATACTGAAATCCAGGTGCAAGTCACTGCATGTGGATTTTTACAAAAGTTTGATGTATCAAGTTCAGACAGAAGGGCTTGAGGAAAATCTTTACCCAGTGAGCCATCTGTCCCACAACCATATTATCTTGTGTAACCTGGCTTCTTGAAATATTCTTTGTATTAAGGAAATTGAATATCATTCTTTCTGTTTTCATGAGAATAAATTCTGCTGTAAAATTAGTGTGAAAAACATTTAATTAGCAGTGAATAAATGAATAATAAAGGTTATATTGAGGTGGAAAAAAACTGAAGTGAATATTTTAGAAATGCTTTTAAATGTTACAGTCTATAAACAAAACATCAAATCCAAAAGAATACTAATGAGTAAACGTTAAAACATTTCTTCCTAATAAAATAGTATTGGTAATTCTAAAGAGAATAGCCTCAGCATGTAAGTCACCACAGGACTAGGATAGCGGTAGGCAGACATGAAGAGCCTACTTTTCCAGAATAATAAATGAAACAAAATCTTAGCTTTAGGAAATTCAGACAATTGGTATAGAAGTAGCTCTTAGGATTTTAAATGGTATTTTATAGGCAAGAATTAGAACTTAATCTTTTTGTTTATGATAATAATATTTGTAAATACACCAGCAAACCATGTACACGCAAACTTTCACACTCTCTTCCACGATGGTACCTAAGCCTTAGCTGTAGGAGGATGTAATGGATCCATCTTGTGGTCAGCTGTTTTCTACATTTTACTAGTGGCTTTTGCTAATGATTGATTGATACAAAAGGCAGCTTGTTTTATGTGTGGTGAGAGCTATGATAATCAACTGTGGGAATAAGCATATTAATTTACAATGCAATAGGCAAAGAACCTGAGAATCATCTGTGAGACTGTGCCTTGTAGCCATGATAGAAAGGCTATACTTATGAATTCTCAAAAAACAAGGCTACATACACAATTCTCACAACATTTGCCACCCCAACATAGACAGGACAATCTCAGGAAACTCTGAATTTTAATGAAGAGCACTGAGAAGTTAGTACTGCTGATAAAGAGAGATTTAGTCTTACATAATATTGAAACCCTGATTTGTTTGAGGTTTCCTGAGATTGCCCTAAAACCGTACACATTTAGGCAACACTGAGGAGATATAGTGCTCGACTTAGATGTCTATTTTTTATATGTATATTTAAGAACAGTAGTTAAAGAAGAAAACACGTTAAATATGAACTGGAGGGGACTGGCTTTGGAGAAATAGAGAAGACAACGGGAAAAGGAAATGATGAAATTTTAAAATTTAATTTTAAATGATGACATTCAAATTTTAATTACTGTATTAGTTTGGGTTTTACTGCTTTGAAGAGACACTATAACCAAGGCAACTCTTAGAAAGGAAACCTTTAATTGTGTCTGACTTAGAGTTTCAAAGAGTTCTGCATCTTGATGCTATGGCAGCTAGAAAGAGACTTGGTTTCCACACTGGGCACAGGTTTAGCATAGGAACCCTCGAAGTCTGCCTGCACAGTGACACACTTCTCCCAACAGGGCCACACCTATTCCAACAAGGTCTCACCTTCTACTCAAGCCACTCCTCATGGACCAAGCACTCAAACACATTGGGGAGGAAACTTCTATTAAAACCACAAAAGTTCCTTGGGTCCTTTCTCTAACTGCTCAGGTTATTGGTTGACTGTGAGCCATGGCTGTTTTGATTTACCTTCTGATAAGGATCAAAGAATCCACACTTTGGTCTTCCTTCTTCCTGAGCTTCATGTGGTCTGTGAGTTGTATCTTGGATATTCTGAACTTCTGGGCTAATATCCACTTATCAGCGAGTGCATACCATGTGTGTGTTTGTTTGTGATTGGGTTACCTCACTCAGGATGACATTTTCTTTTTTTTTTTTCAGTTTGTTTTCCTTTTTTTTATTGTATATATTATATATTTACAATTCATTTCCCTTTTTCTGGTTCCCCACCCCCAAAGGTCCCACATGTCCTTTTCCCTCCCCCTGCTCCCTCATCCACCCCCTCCCACCTTACTGTTCTTGTACTCTCCCACTATGATGTTTTGGTCCATTCAAGCACCAGTGTCCAATCCTTTCTTCTTGTGAGACATCACTTGTTATGTGATTTGTGTCTTTGGTGTTCCAAGCTTCTAGGCTAATATCCACTTATCAGTGACTGTATACCATGGGTATTCTTTTGAGACTGGGTCACCTCACTTAGTATGACGTTCTCCAGCTCCATCCATTTCTCTAAGAATTTCATGAATTTATTGTTTCTAATGGCTGAATAGTACTCCATTGTGTATATATACCACATTTTTCGTATCCATTCCTCTGTTGAGGGACATCTGGGTTCTTTCCAGCTTCTAGCTATTATATATAAGGCTGCTATGAACATAGTGGAGCATGTATCCTTATTGCATGCTGGTGAATCTTCTGGGTATATTCCCAGGAGTGGTATGGCTGGGTCCTCTGGAAGTTTCATGTCCAGTTTTCTGAGGAACCGCCATACTGATTTCCAGAGTGGTTGTACCAGCTTGCATTCCCACCACCAGTGGAGGAGTGTTCCTCTTTCTCCACATCCTCGCCAACACCTGATGTCTTCTGAGTTTTTAATCTTAGCCATTCTGACTGGTGTGAGGTGAAATCTCAGGGTTGTTTTAATTTGCATTTCCCTAATGACTAGTGAAGTTGAACATTTTTTAAGGTGTTTCTCAGCCATCCGAATTTCTTCAGGTGAAAAGTCTCTGTTTATCTCTGTACCCCATTTTTGGATAGGGTTATTTGGTTTTCTGGGGTCTAACCTCTTGAGTTCTTTGTATACATTGGAGATAAGCCCTCTGTCGGATGTGGGGTTGGTGAAGATTTTTTCCCAATTTGTTGGTTGCCGATTTATCCTTTTGACAGTGTCTTTTGCCGTACAGAAACTTTGTAGTGTTATGAGGTCCCATTTGTCTATTCTTGTTCTTAGAGTATAAGCAATTGGTGTTCTGTTCAGGAATTTTTCCCCTGAGCCGATGTTTTCAAGGGTCTTCCCCAGTTTCTTTTCTATTAGTTTTAGTGTGTCTGGTTTTATGTGGAGGTCCTTGATCCACTTGGAGTTGAGTTTAGTGCAAGGAGATAACAGTGGATCAATTCTCATTCTTCTGCATGTTGACCTCCAGTTGAGCCAGCACCATCTCTTGAAAAGGCTATCTTTTTCCCACTGGATGTTTTCAGCTCCTTTGTCAAAGATCAATTGGCCATACATGTGTGGGGTCAATTCTGGGTCTTCGATCCTATTCCATTGATCCGCTTCCCTGTCACTGAACCAATACCATGCAGTTTTAATACCACTGCTCTGTAATATTGCTTGAGGTCTGGGATATTGATTCCCCCAGAAGTTCTTTTGCTGTTGATGATAGTTTTAGCTATCCTGGGTTTTTTGTTATTCCAGATGAATTTGAGAATTGCTCTTTCTAGCTCTATGAAGAACTGAGTTGGGATTTTGATGGGGATTGCATTGAATCTGTATATTGCTTTGGGCAAGATTGCCATTTTGACTATATTAGTCCTGCCAACCCACGAACATGGAAGATTTTCCCATTTTCTGATGTCTTCTTCAATTTCCCTCTTCAGAGACCTGAAGTTTTTGTCATATAAATCTTTCACATGTTTGGTTAGCGTCACTCCAAGATACTTTATATCATTTGTGGCTATTGTGAAGGGTGTCATTTCCCTAATATCTTTCTCGGCCTGCTTATCCTTCGCATATAGGAAGGCTACTGATTTACTTGAGTTGATTTTATAGCCAGCCACTTTGCTGAAGTTGTTTATCAGTTGCAGGAGTTCTCTGGTGGAGGTTTTTGGGTCACTTAAGTATACTATCATATCATCTGCAAATAGTGATAGTTTGACTTCTTCCTTTCTGATTTGTATTCCTTTGACTTCCCTCTGTTGTCGAATTGCTCTAGCTAGTACCTCAAGTACTATATTGAAGAGATATGGCGAGAGGGGACAGCCTTGTCTAGTCCCTGATTTTAGAGGGATTGCTTCAAGTTTTTCTCCATTTACCTTGATGTTGGCTACTGGTCTGCTGTATATTGCTTTTACTATGTTTAGATATGGGCCTTGAATTCCTGTTCTTTCTAAGACCTTTAGCATGAAAGGATGCTGAATTTTGTCAAATGCTTTTTCAGCATCCAATGAGATAACCATGTGGTTTTTTTCTTTGAGTTTGTTTATGTAGTAGATTACGTTGATAGATTTCCATATATTGAACCATCCCTGCATCTCTGGGATGAAGCCAACTTGATCATGGTGAATGATCATTTTGATGTGTTCTTGGATTCGGTTGGCAAGTATTTTGTTTAGTATTTTTGCATCGATATTCATAAGAGAAATTGGCCTGTAGTTCTCTTTCTTAGTTGGATCTTTGTGTGGTTTTGGCATCAGGGTAATTGTGGCTTCATAGAATGAGTTGGGTAGTGTTCCTTCTGTTTCTATTTTGTGGAATAATTTGAAGAGTATCGGTATCAGGACTTCTTTGAAGGTCTGATAGAATTCTGCACTAAAACCGTCTGGTCCTGTGCTCTTTTTGGTTGGAAGACTGTCTATGACCCCTTCTATTTCTTTGGGGGTTATAGGTCTGTTTAGACAATCTATTTGATCCTGGTTTAATTTTGGTATTTGGTAACTGTCGAGGAAATTGTCCATTTCCTCCAGATTCTCCAGTTGTGTTGAGTATAGGTTTTTGTAGTAGGATCTGATGATTTTTTGAATTTCCTCAGTTTCTGTTGTTATATCTCCCTTTTCATTTCTAATTTTGTTAATTTGAATACTGTTTCTGTGACCTTTAGTAAGTCTGGCTAGGGGTTTATCTATCTTGTTGATTTTCTCAAAGAACCAGCTCCTGGTCTTGTTGATTCTTTGTATGGTTCTCTTTGTTTCAACTTGATTGATTTCAGCCCTGAGTTTGATGATTTCCTGTCTTCTACTCCTCCTGGGGGAAATTGCTTCTTTTTGTTCCAGAGCTTTCAAGTGCGCCATTAAGTTGCTAGTATATGCTCTCTCCTGTTTCTTTTTGGAGACACTCAGGGCTATGAGTTTTCCTCTAAGCACTGCTTTCATTGTGTCCCATAGATTTGGGTATGTTGTGCCTTCATTTTCATTAAGTTCTAAGAATTCTTTGATTTCTTTCTTTATTTATTCCTGAACTAAGGTATCATTGAGTAGAATATTGTTCAGCCTCCACGCGTATGGGGATTTTCTGTTGTTTTTGTTGCTATTGAAGAACACTCTTACTCCATGGTGATCTGATAAGAGGCATGGGATTAGTTCGATCTTTTTATATTTGTTGAGATCTGTCTTGTGTCCAATTATATGGTTGATTTTGGAGAAGGTACCATGAGGTGCTGAGAAAAAGGTATAGTCTTTTGCTTTAGGGTGAAATGTTCTATATATATATATGTTAAATCCAATTGCTCCAAAGTTTCGATGAGTTTCACTGTGTCCCTGTTTAGTTTCTGTTTTCCTGGTTGGTCCACTGTGGATAGTGGAGTATTGAGGTCCCCTACAATCATTGTGTTAGGTGCAATGTGTGCTTTGAGCTTTAGTAAGGTTTCTTTTACAAATGAGGGTGCCCTTACATTTGGAGCGTAGGTGTTTAGAATTGTGAGTTCTTCTTGGTGGATTCTTCCTTTGACTAGCAGGAAGTGACCTTCTGTGTCTCTTTTGATGACTTTGGGTTGAAAGTCAATTTTATCTGATATTAAAATGGCTACTCCAGCTTGCTTCCTGTGACCATTTGCTTGCAAAATTGTCTTCCATCCTTTTACTCTAAGGTAGTGTTTGTCTTTGACTCTGAGGTGTGTTTCTTGTAAGCAGCAAAATGTAGGGTCCTGTTTCTGTATCCAGTCTGTTAGTCTATGTCTTTTTATTGGGGAGTTGAGTCCATTGATGTTAAGAGATATTAAGGAATAGAGATTATTACTTCCTGACATTTTGATGTTATTTTTGTTTTTGAGTAGTTATCTTCCTTTGAGTTTGATGGAAGAAGTTTACTGTCTTGCTTTTTCTTGGGTGCCATTCCCTTCCTTGTGTTGGAGTTTTCCTCCTATTATCCTTTGTAGAGCTGGGTTAGTGGAAAGATATTGTGTAAATTTGGTCCTGTCATGGAATATTTTTATTTCTCCATCTATGTTGATTGAGAGTTTTGCTGGGAGCATCATGACCTGTGCTTTTATATCTAACTCTTATATCTAACTCTTGTTTTTCTGGTGTGCTGGGGTATCCCGGACTTGCTGTGGTTGGCGAATTGGGTTCAGATGGTGCCATATTGCCTTGATTTCTGTTAATAACATTCCTATGTTTGCCTTTTGCCATCTCTTTATCTCTGGCGTTAGTTGGTCTTATTGTAGATGGCAGCCCCGCTGAAAGCACAGCACGCCTGTCCCTAGGAGACAGATCCCTTCTGGCAGCATTGTCTGTGCTGGACTATGTGCGCTCTGAGTCCAGGCCCCTGACTCCAGCTGCTAGAGTCCCGAGCTGTGCCCCGAGGCGGCAAGGTGGCCCCTCGCTGCTAGTCTGCTCAGAGAGCAGGTCCCGGCAGTGGTAGTCTGCACCTGCAGCTGAGCTTTCTGTGCCCAGATCTCCTGCAGAGCTAAGCTAAGCTATATCTCTGGCCACGCACCTGATTCCAGCCGCTCACTGTGTCCAGTGTGCCCGCTGTTTGCGCACGGGGGTCTGAGCAGGATGACATTTTCTAGCTCCGTGCAGGAGGAAAAATAATATGTACCAACCAATACCCCCAGTGCTTCCAGGGACTAAACTACCAAATAGAGTATACATGGAAGGACCAATGTAGCGCAAGATGACCATTTCAGACATCAGTGAGAGGAGAGGCCATTTGTCCTGTGAAGACTTGATTCCCCCAGAATAGGGGAATGCAAGTCAGAAAAGTGTGTGTGTATGTGTGTGTGTGTGTGGGGGGGGTGATAGGGGATTTTCAGAGGGGTAATGCAGCAAAAAATTTCTTCAAACTCAAAACAAAACAAAAACACAAGTTACTAACAAAAATCTTTACCTTAGCTTAGTTGTATCAATGAAATATGGTCATAGAACAAAAATATTCTCAAACAATCAGAATGCTTCATATCTCAGGCCCCCAGTTTGTGTGGACTGAGATTACCTAGCTTGTCAATCATTATGGTGATATTTTCTTATAGTGATTTTTTGTTTGTTTGCTTTACTTTTTGCAGTAATTATTTGATTACATTGTACAAGTTGATTCAATGTTATTCACACTCCCTTCTCAACTCCTACCAGATCCAAGTCTACTTGCCTGCATCCTTGAATTTATATCCTCTCATTCTTTCTTCCAATCACATGGAATACATTCTGCCTTTACAATACTTGATCCATAGCCTTCTGGTAGACTGTGGTCAGCTTACCAAAAGCTCTGCTCTTAAAGAAAACTCACAGCCTCTACCTCAGCAATTATCAATTGCCAATAGCTTCTCTACTATGATTAGGCCTTCATATGTGCTACTGTTCTCTATTCAGAGATTTGCTTTGTCTCCAGGTTCTACAGGTCTGTTGGATGATGGTACAAACTCTATGATCCAAGTACAGAGAATAAGAAGCTGAAGAATTTTGAAGGTAAAGAATAACTATGTTATATCTAAAGTTAAATGAAAATCCTGAAAGAGATGTGCCCCCAAAAAGAAGAAATTCACTTCCTGTAAATGCTTTTCATTAACTATAATTTGTGGTATGATTTGGGTTATATTTGTGACATTTGAGGACAACAAGAAGCAATAGAGTAATTTCTTTCAAATTCATTAGTGAAAGTATTGTATATAAAGGCAATGATTTCTCAACCATTGCTTAGAATCTTGAATTAAATGCTTTTTCAGCATCTAATGAGATGATCATGTTTTTTTTCCATTTAGTTTGTTTATGTAGTGGATTACATTGATGGATTTTCGTATATTGAACCATCCCTGGGATGAAGCCTACTTGATCATGATGAATGATCATTTGATGTGCTCTTGGATTTGGTTGGCAAGAATTTTATTTAGTATTTTTGCATCGATATTCATAAGGGAAATTGGCTTGTAGTTCTCTTTCTTTGTTGGATCTTTGTGTGGTTTTGGTATCAGTGTAATTGTGGCTTCAAAGAACAAGTTGGGCAGTGTCCTTTCTGTTTCTATTTTGTGGAATAGTTCGAGGAGTATTGGTGTTAAGTTTTCTTTGAATGTCTGGTAGAATTCTGCACTAAAACCAGAATCTTGAATTGAATAATGTAAGAACTTGCTAACAAAACTGAAATTTGAGTGCCTTTGAATATACCAAATGATACTTGAGCAATGGGAACAGAATAGTGAGGGATTGATGGACCTGTCATACCACTTAATATTTATTAGGATAAGTAAAATCAAACTTAATATTTTAGTAGGAATCTTTTATTAGGATGGATATAAAGATAGCAATCAACTCAAGGTTATACAACTATAACATTTGAACAGAGCATCAGGCAAAGGAAGAAGTGTTTTATAAGGAAGGCATTGCTTTTCTTCCATTAGGCTATGTTTAAATCTTGCAATGATGGGCATTTTTGATTCACACTTGATACATCATTTGACATTTACGAGATCCATACTGTTGTGGAACATCTCTTTCTTATAGACCCAGAGTGACACCAGTTATCCTTCATGGCTTACTTCTAATAACTATATATTCTAATGTACATTTTCAGGACAATTTGCATTCATAGCTGAAATGTTCTCTAGATAGATCATAGCTAAATTTCTATAGATAGACAGCACACTTTACAATATCACTGATGTGTTTTGAAGATTTTAAATAGAGTTTATGGATAGAACTAGAAAATATCATCCTAAGTGAGCTAATCCAGTCACAAAAGGACACACATGGTATGCACTCACTGATAAGTGGATATTAGCCCAAAATCTCAGAATATCCAAGATACAATTCACAGACCGCATGAACCTCAAGAAGAAAGAAGATAAAAATGTGGGTGCTTCTATACTTCTTAGAAGGGGGAACAAAATACTCACAGGAGGAAATATAGAGACAAAGTGAGGAGCAGAGACTGAAGGAAAGGTCATCCAGTGACTGTGCCACCTGATGATAAATCCCATATATGGTTACCAAACCAAAACACTATTGTGGATGCCAAGAAGTGTTGGCTGATAGAGGCCTAATATAGCTGTCTCCTGAGAGGCTCTGCTAGAGCCTGACAAATATGGAGGCAGATGCTCACAGCCAACCAATAGACTGAGCTCATGGTTCCCAATGGAGGAGTAAGACAAAGGACTTAAGGAGCTGAAGGTGTTCTCAACCCCATAAGAAGAACAACAATATCAACCAGCCAGACACCCCAGAGCTCCCAGGGACTAAATCATCAACCAGAGTACACATGGAGGAACCCATGGCTCCAGCAGCATATGTAACAGAGGATGGCCTTGTTTGGCATTAATGGGAGTAGAGGCCCTTGGTCCTGTGGGGGGTTTGATGCCCCACTGTATGGGAATGTGAGGGTGGGATGGGTGGTGGTGGAGCACCTTCAGGGTGATGGGGGATGGGATGGGGAGTTTCCAGAGGTGTGGGGAAACAGGGAAAGGGGATGTTTGAAATGTAAATAAAGAAAATATCCAATAAAAAGTACAAAAAACAATCACTAAGTTTAAAGTTATTAAATAAAGTTATTAAAATGTTTTTAATGAGAACTCACAGTCATCTTTTCCTTGGATGTTTTCAGCACATAAAATTCGAAGGTTTGTTGCTCAGTTTTTATTCTGAAGTTCATCATTTCCCTCTTTCTCACATGACACTTTGTTTGTAACTTTGCATCTTAATATTTTCCAGGAAAAAAAATAACCAGGTGAAATCCACTCAAAAATATACAAATCACAATATGCCATCATGAGTTTTCTCAGCTCAGTTTAAATCTGGCATTGAAACACTTAATAATTGGTTGTGCAAAACGTAAGTTCTCTTTGATATTGTAGTGTTGGTATTCTCTTTTTTCTCTGTATAATGAAATTTCTAGTGACCACATTGGGTGGAGAATTTCCAAAGTAACAATATTTTTTTCATCTTATTTTATTTTTTATGTTTATAAATCTACATATATTGTCTAAAACAATGACATTAAAAGAAATTCTTAATATAGGCAAAATTTATAATCAGTTTCTTCTCACTCTTCTATAAACCAGTTGAAATTCTTCCTCTAGCTATCAAATATGTGTTCTGTGCCTACACTGTTTCATAGAAAAATAAGCAGAACATACTTCTTCCAGATCTCACTTCTGGGAGCTTCTTTTTGGTCTATAGCCAAGATATCCAATTCATTGGACTGAAAGATCTACCAAAGGTTTAGCAAGCATCAAACTCTTACTCTTTTCCACATCTTTCTACATTGTTTTAAGATTTTTGAAATAGGAATATTTATCAATTTATGATATTTATTTAACATCACAAAGTCATAAGTTAAATGTTCTTAAGTATTTAATATTCTTAATATTCTTAAGCTCAACTTGTATACTCTGTATTCACAAAACATTCACAATAAAAAATCCTATTTTATTAGATGTTTTCTTAGACATTTTACAAATAATTGCAAACATAATTCTATCAATATCAACTGTTAGTAGCAAGCTGAAGTTTTAAATGGATTTATATGTACATATAATATATATAACAAAATCCCATTTTTTACATAAAATAGAGGAAGATGCAAATAATTAATAAAATATTGTCTTCTTAGACAATAGAGAAAAATAATTTCAGAACTCTGCCATTGTTTCTGTATCAGAATATAATTTGGCTTCAAAATGCTTGTGGCAACATAGAAACTTTTATCAGTGAAATATTTATATTATAAAATGTTAATTCACATATTCAGACAGATTGTTCCCATTATTCATTCAAACCATAAATTAATAAATTTAGTTGTTAATTGAAATGGGAAGTTACCAACTATCTCTTGATAGAGATAGTTTAAAGAAAATCCATTAGTCCTACTGAAAAAAAGATGGTACTTGTTTGTTCACTAATCTGTCCAGTCATCTGAATGCTTGCTTAAATTTCTCTGGCCTATTAATTAATAGAATTCTCTAATTCATGAACTATGAGGAATCAGAATTACATATGTCTAATCCATTAGCTGAAGAGGGTTTCATAATGGGACAAAATTTAGAAAAACAATACCACTGTTAATGGTTCCTCTGCTTTTTCAATTGTCTATAATTTGACAGTTGTACATTGAATCCTGATAGTCATTTTTTGACACTCCTGGATTTCCTGAACTCTGGACACATTATGGACTTAGATGATACCTCTGAGAGAAAGTACTTAGAGAAAACAGTGATTTTCTACCCTTGTCAAGGTTTAATTTCATGACTTGTCTTTTGAGCAAAATTTCACACTGTAACTCAAGTTCTTAGATGATGTGTGATTGATTATGACTACTTAATATATGTTAATTCCCAGCCGTTATATACTGGTGACCTAGGCCAACTTACAGAAAAATCTAAATGATTTCATACCTTCCTTCTCTCATGTCCTGTTTTAAGTTCTCCCTTACCAAGACCTCATTCCTTGACTACTTGTATGGTATGTCTCTCTGTTTTCAATTGCATTAATTTACCTTAAGATCTATAGATTTGCTCATAGACCTGATGTTGATGTATCCAATTCAAAACTTTTAGCTAAAATTAATGTATTGAATTTCATTTAATCACTTGTTTATTTTGCACTGGATAGTTTTTATGTCATTTAACAATAGATTTATAATCCCTTTTTATTTCTGAGAAGAAATAAGCAATGCACTTTCACATTTAGAATACAGATTGCTTTCCACTTATATATTCATTGTGGAAGACTGCCAATCTATATTGTAGATAGACACCAAATTAATTCATTTGCGTCCAGATTCAGCAGTGTTTGCTCAGACAAAATTTCTGCCTGAAGTTCCATTGACTCTAAGGTCAATAAAATCTTTGCATATATAAATTCTGATGAGTCAGGACTTGAATAAATACCGTTCAGTTTCTCTCAGTGTGAAGTTTATAAGTGTGTAACCAGATGGTATATTATGAAAGATTTAAATTAACTCTTTGAAGACAAAATTCTCTGTGAAGAACAATACTTGAAATTAAATAAAAGATAATTATCATGTAATTCAAATCATTTCTTCACTCAATCGTTTGTCAAACAGCAGGACATGGTTTATTAAATAGTGATTTTACATGACTCCTGTCATTCTTAATATTTCAAATGCTAACTTTCCTTGCCTTAATGTAAAGAGCAACCATTTTGGTGTTTATACTTATATTTCCTGTATTTTATATTGGTTATTTTATTTACATTTCAAATGTTATCCTCCTTCCCTGTTTCATCTCCAAATCCCCCTATCCTATCTTCCCTGTGCCCTGCTTCAGTGAGTGAGCTACTACATCTACCCACTCCTGCCTCACCACCCTAGCATTCCCTTACTCTGGGGCATCCAGTCTTCACAGGGCCAAGGGCCTCCTCTTCCATAGATGCCAGATAAGACCATCCTAAGCAACATAGGCAACTGGAGCCATGGATCCCTCCATGTGTATTCTTTGGTTGGTGGTTTAGTCCTTGGGAGCTATGAGGGCAGGGTCTACTTGGTTGATATTGTTGTTCTTCCTATGGCATTGCAAACTCTTCAGCTTCTTCAGTCCATGCCCTAGTTCCCCCACTGGAATCCCCGTGCTCAGTCTAATGGTTGACTGAAAACATCCTCATCTGTGTTGGTCAGGCTCTGGCAGAGCCTCTCAGGAGACAGCTATATCAGGCTCCTGTCAGCATGCACTTCTTGGAATCAGCAAGTGTCTGGGTTTGGTGGCTTCATCTGGGATGGATGCCCGTGTAAGACAGTCTATGGACCGCCTTTTCTTCAGTCTCTCTGCCACTCTTTGTCCCTAAATTTCTTTATACAGGAGCAATTCTGGATTACAATTTTTGAGACAGGCATTTCTTAACCAAGGGGAGTATCTAACCTCTGGATATGGTCTCTACAGGTTCTCTCTCCCCTTTGTTGGGTATTTCAGACAATGTAATCCCTGGTGGATCCTGGTAGCCTTTTGCTTTCCTGGCATCGGGGATACTCTGATGGCTACCCCCAATTTCCCATCCCCTATTGCTACACATTTCTGTTCTATTTCCTTCTGTTCATCTCCTGCTTCTCCTCCCACTCCAGATCCTGCCTCCTTTCCCCACCCCCTATTTTCCCTTCCATGTCCTTCCTACCACCTTCTGTAATTATTTTGTTCCCCCTTCTAAGTAAGGTTGAAGCATTCAATCTTTGGTCTTGATTCTTCTGAGCTTCATATGGTCTGTGAGTTGTATTGTGGGTATTCCCAAGCTTTATTCCTAATATCCAATTATCAGTTAGAACATACCTTGTGTATTCTTTTGTGACTGGGTTATCTCACTCAGGATGATATTTTCTAGTTCCATCCATTCGCCTACAAATTTCATGAATTCATTGTATTTAATAGCTGCATAGTACTCCATTGTGAAAATAAACCACACTTTCTGTATCCATTCCTCTTTTGAGGTGTATCAGGATTGTGTCTAGATTCTGGCTACCATAAATAAGGCTCTTATGAATATAGTGGAACTTGTGTCTATGTTATATTTTGGAGCATCTTTTAGGCATATGCCCAGGAGTGGAATTTATACTTATTGCATAAAATTAAATTAAATCTTTTATATGGATCTTTACAAATAACACAAAATACTATTTCTTATGTTTGTGTGTGTGCTTCCATTTCTATTAATGGGTATAGTCTAATGACAGACATAATTGGAAACTTGAAGTAGTCTACAGAGGAGAAACTCCACAATTCCAATAGTTTGATCATTCTTAAATTGAACAACTGTACAGAATATCTTCAAAATGCTTTGATTTTCAAACATGGTATCCAAAAAGTAAAACTGAAATTGATCAAAACATCTCAATTTACTATTCAGAAAAGTAATCAAGGAAAATTAGAACTTAATAGGTAAAATTAGAAATTGGACTTCATAAAATTGCAAAGCTTCTGTAAGGCAAAGGACACTGTCAATAGGACAAAACGGCAACCAACAGATTGGGAAAAGATCTTTAGCAACCCTACATCCAATAGATGGCTAATAGCCAAATATACAAAGAACTCAAGAAGTTAGATTTTCTAGAACCAAATAACCCTTTTAAAAAATGGGGTACAGAACTAAACAGAGAATTCTCAACTGAGGAATACCAAGTGTCTGAGAAGCACCTAAAGAAATGTTCAGCATTCTTAGTCATCAGGAAAATGCAAATCAAAACAGCCCTGAGATTCCACATCACAACAGTCAGTATGGCTAAGATCAAAAACTCAGGGGACAGCAGACACTGGTAAGGATGTGGAGCAAGAGGAATATTCCTCCATTGCTGGTGGGGTTACATGGTGATAAAACCACTCTAAAAATCAGTTTGGCAGGTCTTCAGAAAATTGGACATAGTACTACCTGAGGACCCAGCTATACCACTACTAGGCATATACCCAGAAGATGCTCCAATGTGTAATAAGGACACATGCTCCACTATGTTCATAGCAGCCATATTTATAATAGCCAGAAGCTTGAAACAATCCAGATGATCCTCAACAAAGAAATGGATACAGAAAATGTAGTACATTTACACAACGGAATACTACTCAGCTATTAAGAACAATGACTTCATGAAATTTGCAGGCAAATGGATAGAACTTGAGAATATCATCCTGAGTGTGGTAACTCAGTCACACAGGAACAAACATTGTATGTATTCACTGATAAGTGGATATCAGCCAGAAAGTTCAAAGTTCGAAGTATCCAAGAATCAAATCACCAACAATATGTTGACTAAAAAGGAAGCCCAAAATGTGGATGTTTCAGAGTGTTTTAGAAGGGCAAACAAAATACTCAGAGGAGGAAATATGGAGACAATCCGAGGAGCAAAGACTGAAGGAAAGGTCATCCAGACACTGCCCTACCTGTCAATCCATCCCATATACAGCCACCAAACCTGAACATTACTGTCGATGCTGGGAAATGCTTACTGATGGAAGCCTGGTATAGCTGTTCTCCTGAGAGACTCTGCCAGAGACTGACAAATACAGAGGACAAAGCTCACAGCCAACCATTGGACTAAGCTCAAGAACCACAGATGGAGGAGTTGGAGAAAGGTGTGAAGGAGCTGAGGGGGTTTGCAGTTCCATGGAGGGAGCAACAGGACAGACACCTGGATATCCCGGGAATTGGACCACCAACCAAAGAATACACATGGAGCAGCCCATGGTGCTGGCCCCATATGTAGCAGAGAGTGGCCTTGTTGGGCATCAGTGAGAGGAGAGGCCCTTGGTTCTGAGGGTGTTTCATGCCACAGTGTAGGGGAATGCCTGGGCAGGAGGATGGGAGTGGGTATGTTGGAAGAGAACCTTCATAGAGGCAGAAGGAGGGGGAATGAGATAGGGAGTTTCCAAAGGGGAATCCTGGAAATGGGAAAATATTTGGAATGTAAATAAAGAAAGTATCGAATAAATAAATAAATAAATAAATATAAATAAATAAAAAGAAATGAGAAAGTTTCAAAGGAACTAATATGGGTAACAGTATATATAGAAAGGGAATGTGGAAACCTTTTCCCCTTCTAGAAAAACACACTGAAGAGTCAGCAATTGCTAATACGGCAACAAAAGAAAATAAGAAAGAACTAAAGTTGCTATAACCTAAAATGATTCTTTTTGTCTAAGTCCTTACAAAGGAAGATGCATTATATGTCTTATGTGGGTTTCTATAGCTGTGATAAAATTTTATGACCAGAAGAAACATTGAGTGAAAAAGGTTTATTTCAGCTCATACTTCCATATCACAGTTTATCACTGGAGGAAATCAGGACAGGACTGAAGCAGGGCAGGGACCTGGACGAAGACATGAAGCAGTGGGCATGGAGGAATGCTGCGTACTCTCTTGTTTGCCATAGCTTGCTCAACCTCCTCTCTCTCTCTCTCTCTCTCTCTCTCTCTCTCTCTGTTTAGGTCACCTTCCAGTATATTGTATTAAGGTGTGATCTCCCTGTATTCTCAACCATTGATCAACCGTTGATTACTGTAAAAGGAGAGAACTAAGTGTTGACAAGATTGTGATATCATCAGTTGTCTATTTGTAAATGCTTGTCCTTCCTCACCTCTCCCCATGCCCTCCCCCTCCCCAAAACCTCAAAGGCCAAGCAGCACTCTGACTATAAGCAACCTAAGAAATAGATCTGGAATGGTCTCGCTGTTAAGTATTTCAAACTGGATTGTGGCTTATCTTGTAATGAGGAGCCGACTGGCCATTGCTGGAGTATGAAGTCCAGGTGTTGGATTTCTAGGTAAGGAGATATATGTGCAGACAGAGAAGCAAGCAGACACTGCAGACAGAGGAAGCCATGGTAGACAAAGGAGAGAAATGTACAAGGAGATAATAGAGATGGAGCAGAGCTGTAAACAGGCAGCAAGGACCATGCAAGGAGACAGGATTGTGGAAAAGACAACTTCAAATTAGGTAGTTAGTTGAGAGATTGCCCCAGTAAAAGGTCAACAGCTGTTAACTATTTAGTAGGCTCTGTGTCATAATTATTACACCACAAACAATATCTATGAATATCTTTCCCTTTCTTTTTTTCTTCCTTCATTTCTTTCTTTTTCTCTTTCTTTCTTCTTTCTTTCCTTTTTTCTTTCTTTCCTCCTTCCTTCTTTCTTTCTTTCCTCCCCCTTCCTTCCTTCCTTCCTTCCTTCCTTCCTTCCTTCCTTCCTTCCTTCCTTCCTTTCTTTTTTTAATTATATTGGATCCTAATTGTAGTTCCTACCTCCATCCTGTCCTCCCAGTCCTACCCTTATAAATGCCATCCTCTATTATACCCTATTATCCTCTTCTCCTCAGAGAAGGGAAAGGCACCTTCTGGTACCAACCACACGCTGGGACATCATCCCTGCAGGAATAAACATATTGTCTCCAGTTGAGGCCCAACCCTACCTTGTGCACATGTACAAGGGAGGACCAAGTTTGATTTTGATATTGTTCCTCCTCCTCTGCTATTCTATGCTATTCATTGACACCACATCTGCCGAACTTTTAAACTTCATAGCTGGGCACAATAGACAGCTTGTTCAGGGGATCCCATGTTTCCATCTTCCAAGGATAGAATTACGATTGTCAACACTCACGAATTCTCTAGACATAAAATGTCTGCAGTGTTTGCTTGTGCACCAAGTGCTTCAAACCCAGACTCATGTCTTTAGCCTCTTTATAGCATTATGGCAGAAAATCCCCTTACCTTCTAAGCCATCTTTCCAGTCCATACTTGTAATATTGTAAGCATTTCTCAGTAATTTTATTATTTACTTGAATGATATTTAAGCTGAAAAATTTTAGGGATTTAAATTTGCATATAAACATTCTATAATAGAAGCACTGTATCTTCTTTCTGTCATATATCTCTCCCAACGTGATGTACTCTTTAAATTTTATTTTGTGTCTAAGCCACTATATCTTATCAATTCTGTCAATGTGTGTATGGGAATGGGCTCTTGCCCTTTCCTAGGAACACGGCCCAATAGGAAGAATGAATCTCTTCTTCTAGAAAAAAAAACTGCAAAATAATTTTATCAGCAAGATGTAGAGTCTCTTAATTCCTTTCCTCTCTATGCTGGAATTTTAACTGGATTAAGTTTGTATAGGTCTTGAATAGGTGTCGCTCATGCTCATATATCCTGAGTCCACTAGCTATGCCACATCTCGAAAATAGCATCTGACAGCATTCCATCTACTCCTCCAGCCCTTGAACTCTGTTTTCTCCTCAGTGTTGTTCTCTGAGCACTTTTGCTACAGCTCCTTTCATTTCTTCCTTCCTTCTATCCTTCCTTCCTTCCCTCCATCCAGGGAATAGGAAATAAAATAGGACATAACTTACCTACAATTCTTTTAAAACAGTGGTTTCGTTGGAATGATATAAATTAATATCTAGGAGACATACTTGTGATGGGACGGCCAAATCACCTAGTGCTCTAGTCACTTTACATCTGTGATTCTTGAATAGTTAAACCTATCCCATGCATAGGAGGAATAACATATTAAGTTATATGAGAATTATTTATATATAACTTCCATATGCACATGTCGAATATGCCTAAACAATGAAACATATACTCTTAGAATGTTCCTTATTAACATTTAAAATACCTACTTGGAGTGTTCTTGACCACATCAATTATATATTTTAATACATAATAAAATTTGATTAATTCATGATTCATATTAGTAAAATGCATTCAGGTATGAAATAATAACTATTAGTAGGAAAGTGAATATGTCGTTTGCTGAGAACCCTCCTCTCAAAATGCTGCTGCTTGAACCTTCCTTTCTCTCTCTCTCTCTCTCTCTCTTTCTCTCTCTCTCTCTCTCTCTCTCTCTCTCTCTCTCTCTCTCTCTCTCCTGAATAGTATTCTCTTTAAACAGGAGGTTTTGTACTCTCTGGTCTCCTGTGGCAGATTTTATACGTACATATATATGTTTCTGTATATAAACTTCAATATATATTAATAAAACTGATATCATCCTATAAAACACTATGAACTATTTCTTAATATACATATGTTATCATCTTCAGGTATGATTTACAAATAATTATGGTCTTGGATGAGGCAAAACTGAATACCATGCTTAGATTCAGGGATTTCTAACTTTGCTTTCCTTTTCTCTATCCTTTGACACCAAAGACACAATTCACATACCAAATGATGTCTGACAAGAAAAAAGGAGTGGACAATAGTGCTGGAAAGGATCAAAGCATCAGTGTAGGGGAATACCAGAACAGGGAAGTGGGAAGGGGTGGATGAGGGAGCAGGGGGAGGGAAAAGGGCATGTGGGACCTTAGGGGCGTGGGGAAACAAAAAAAGGGAAATGAAATGTAAATATAGAATATATCCAATAAAAAATTGAAAAAGAAAAAAAGAAAAAGAAAAAGGGAAGTGGTTTAAAAGAAAAGTAGGGGATGTAGGAATATCATTAGAAATTAGACAAATAGGGTAGATTATTGAATCTATGCTTAAACCAAAAATATTTTATAGGCATATTCTTACATTGGTACTGATCTTTATATTTTTATGCAGAACTGAGATTATATTTTATTACAGAATTTTACATATTAATGTCTTTATTGGCATGAATTTTGTATATTCATACAAAATTTAAGTTTAATTTTGTTATGACATGATATATTTATGATTCAACTCTTCTATGGGTACTATGCCTATTCAACCCATTTTAAAATCACAAGGTTTAATCCCAATGTATGAGAGCTCTTTATAATTCCTGCTTTCAGAAAAGGTTTGTGGGACATTCTGGACCAGAAGCATGAAGATGTTATAGAGAATATTGAAGACTCTCTGAGTGGTCAGCTGTCTGTCATTTCTGTAATTTTTGGAAGCTGAGGCCCTAAGTGTCCTGCATACTCAGCTAATTTTTGTTCTTTCTCAGGTTTTGCTGGGGTTGAAAAATAGTCATATTCTTACTAAAAGTTTAAATTGTTTAGGATATAAGATGTCCTAGGCTTATGAAAATATTTTTAGGATGATAATACAAATTAAAATAGAAATAATTTAGATACAGAACTTCAAACTCACCAGGATTGGAGAGATAATAGACTAGTATCTCCTGAGTTATCAAATAAAAACAGACTCAATTTTTTTTAATTTAACGTTTACCTAATTATTTTCATAATTGTTTCACAATTGTTCCTATGTTGTTTATTATTATAAAAGAAAGAGCCTTTTTGTTCAGACAAAAAAAGGGGGGAATTGATGGAGTTTGCTCCATTGCTATATACTGTAATGCTAAATATTGTCACTGGTTTCTTCTGGGATAAGAGAATCTGTACTTAACCAAGTTATGATATCTGACCTTGCTCCTTAATTTAAAACTATGGAATAAATAAAGATGCCAGCAGCCTATAGCTTGGCATAAAAGAGGTAGGTGACATTTCAGGGTTTGGTGTATGAGGAGGGGAAGGAGAAGAAGGTGGAAAATGGAGAACAGGCCATGTGCTTAATAGCTTATTACTAATATAAAGGTTTTGTATCTTTTATCTGGGGAACTGAATGATCTATGAAACCCCTGACTGAGATTAAATATTTAATACTATAACCCTGTCTTTAAATGACAGTTTTGTGAATATTTAACTTACTGCTATGTAATATTCAGATTTAAGAATTTTACACTTGTCCTTGATTGGTGGGTGGGTCTTCATCTGGTCCCACTAAGTCTTTCTGGGGTCAATGTCTAGCTCTGGTGGGGACAAGTAAGGTCTATAGGCCTTCTTCCTGCTAGTGTGTGAAGCTCTCTCAGGGGGCAGGGCTGTGCCAGCCCTAAGAGAAACAAATGCTGCAGACTGGCCAAACCCCATTCCCTCAATGCAATTTTCTTCTTGGCCAGTATGATAGGGTTCTAGCTATGGTGAAACAGCTAAGTATTTTATATCTTTGCACCAATGGTGGTGAAGAGGCCAATTCCTAAGTATCCTCATAGGAAAGTAAGGGTATTCCATGGCCCCAGTCCTCACCAGTGGCCCTTCCCCTGCCTGTGTAGCCCTCCTGCATGTGAATGCTGCATGTCTGGTCTTGGGTTTGGATGTTGCACTACACCACTACCCATTCCCCTCTGATGAAAATAAAAATATCTTATACCCACACAAAAAAGAATATTACGCTTACAGAAGTATATTAGACCTTTCACTTTGCTTGCCACACATAGTGTTTGTAAAATTTGTGTCACAATTTATCTCTGCATTAAACACCTAGGTGTAATATAAGAACATCATAAGAACCTACATAATAATATGGAAATGAATATGTTTGTTTCAAGGTGGTCATGTGATTTTTTTACATGCTGTCCAGAAGAGTGAGTCCCAAATCTTCTATATATATATCTATATTTAATTAGTTATGTTGGTTTTGTTTTAGCCAATCCTACACATACATATTTTGTGTTGCTGTGTTAAAAATACGATCTTTGTTATGCTATACAAAGTTAGGATTTATTCTGATGAAATATAGCATTTTAAAAATCATTTTCCACAATCATGATCTTTATCATCTTATTTCATTTTAAGTGAATTTTGAACAGGGTATATAATTCCTTTAAGCTGTTATTTTTTACAGATATTTTCTATTAAGGGTAGACATCTATATTTTAATTTTCTTAACATTGTTTGTTTCAAGGAGATCCTGGAAGTACTTGTTTCACTATAATCTATGGATAAGCAAAGTTATCTAATTTTTAAATTTTTTTTTACTTTGTGTTTATGAAATTTGTGTTTTAACACAAATCCAAAAAGAATTTTCTCACATTTATTTCCAAAATTTATAGTTTTGCTTTTTATGCTTTAGGCTATTGCATGTTTTGAAATACTTGTAGTATTGAGTAGACATAAAAATTAAATTTCTGAAAATAAATGTATTTCTTGCAATGATTCTTCTGTTAGCAAATTCTACTGCACATTTTTGAGTTTATTTTATCATGAATTTTAATCTCTCTTCTTTTCTCCTATTGTTTAATTTATCTACATTCTCAATATTGCCCCCGTTCTAAATATCTTCCCTCCAAGTGTTCTTCACACCATCCTCCCCCATTTGCCTCTGAGAGGGTACAACTCACCCCAGAAACTCACCTTCTTACCCCCTCACCCACCCACCAACTCACCCACTCTCAGCTCACCCCCTTCATCCCTCTTGATGAGGCATTAAGTATTTTCAGGATTAGACATATCATCTCCCACTGAAAGCCTGACAAGGTTGTCCTTTGCTACATATGTGCCTGGAGCCATGGACCAGCCCATGTATCTCTTTGGTTGGTGGCTTAGCCTCTGGGAGCCCCAAAGGGCCCCAGTTAGTTGATATTGTTTATCTTCCTCTAGGGTTACCTTCCCCTTCAGCTCTTTCTGTCCTTCCCTATATTATCCATAGTAGTCCCCCACCATAGTTAAGTATTTGCATAAGTCTCAGGCAACTGCTGGTAGAGTTTATCAGAGGTCCACCATGCTAGGCTCCTATCTTTTTTTTTTCTTTTTTTTCTTTTTTTTTTATTGAATATATTCTATATTTACTCCCCACTCCCTCAAAGGTCCCACATGCCCTTTTCCCTCCCCCTGCTCCCTCTTCCACCCCTTCCCTCTTCCCTGTTCTTGTATTCCCCTACACTGATGCTTTGATCTTTCCAGCACCAGTGTCTACACCTTTCTCCTTGTCAGACATCATTTGGTACGTGATTTGTGTCTTTGGTGTTCCAAGATTTTAGGCTAATATCCACTTATCAGTGACTGCATACCATGGGTATTCTTTTAAGATTGGGTTACCTCACTTAGTATGATGTTCTCCAGCTCCATCCATTTCTCTCAGAATTTCATGAATTCATTGTTTCTAATGGCTGAATAGTACTCCATTGTGTATATATCCCACATTTTTTGTATCCATTCCTCCGTTGAGGGGCATCTGGGTTCTTTCCAGATTCTTGCTATTATAAATAAGGCTGCTATGAACATAGTGGAGCATGTATCCTTATTGCATGCTGGGAAATCTTCTGGATATATTCCCAGGAGTGGTATGGCTGGGTCCTCCTGAAGTACCATGTCCAGTTTTCTGAGGAACCGCCAGACTGATTTCCAGAGTAGTTGTACCAGCTTGCAGTCCCATCAGCAGTGGAGGAGTGTTCCTCTTTCTCCACATCCTATCCAACACCTGATGTCTTCTGACTTTTTGATCTTAGCCATTCTGACTGGTGTGAGGTGAAATCTCAGGGTTGTTTTGATTTGCATTTCTCTAATGACTAATGATGTTGAACATTTTTAAGGTGTTTCTCAGCCATCCGAATTTCTTCAGGTGAAAAGTCTTTGTTTAGCTCTGTAACCCACTTTTGGATAGGGTTATTTGGTTTTCTGGGGTCTAACTTCTTGAGTTCTTTGTATACATTGGATATCAGCCCTCTGTCGGATGTGGGGTTGGTGAAGATCTTTTCCCAATTTGTTGGTTGCCGATTTGTCCTTTTGACAGTGTCTTTTGCCTTACAGAAACTTTGTAATTTTATGAGGTCCCATTTGTCTATTCTTGCAGTTAGAGCAAGGCTGTCCCCTCTCACCATAACTCTTCAATATAGTACTTGAGGTACTAGCTAGAGCAATTCGACAACATAAGGAAGTCAAAGGGATACAAATAGGAAAGGAAGAAGTCAAACTATCACTATTTGCAGATGATATGATAGTATACTTAAGTGACCAAAAAAACTCCACCAGAGAACTCCTACGACTGATAAACAAATTTAGCAAAGTGGCTGGTTATAAAATCAACTCAAGCAAATCAGTAGCCTTCCTATACGCAAAGGATAAGCAGGCTGAGAAAGAAATTAGGGAAATGACACCCTTCACAATAGCCACAAACAATGTAAAGTATCCTGGTGTGACTCTAACCAAACAAGTGAAAGATTTATATGACAAAAACTTCAGGTCTCTGAGAAGGAAATTGAAGAAGACATCAGAAAATGGAAAAATCTTCCATGCTCGTGCGTTGGCAGGATTAATATAGTTAAATTGGCAATCTTGCCAAAAGCAATATACAGATTCAATGCAATCCCCATCAAAATCCCAACTCAGTTCTTTATAGAGTTAGAAAGAGCAATTCTCAAATTCATCTGGAATAACAAAAAACCCAGGATAGCTAAAACTATCATGAACAGTAAAAGAACTTCTGGGGGAATCAATATCCTGGACCTCAAGCAATACTACAGAGCAGTAGTGTTAAAAACTGCATGCTATTAGTACAGAAACAGGGAGGCAGATCAATGGAATAGGATCTAAAACCCAGAATTGAACCCACACATCTATGGCCAATTGATCTTCGACAACGGAGCTGAAAACACCCAGTGGAAAAAAAGATAGCCTTTTCAACAAATGGTGCTGGCTCAACTGGAGGTCAACATGCAGAAGAATGAGAATTGACCCACTCTTATCTCCTTGCACTAAGTTCAACTCCAAGTGGATCAAGAACCTCCACATAAAACCAGACACACTAAAACTAATAGAAGAGAAACTTGGGAAGACCCTTGAGGACATTGGCTCAGGGGGAAAGTTCCTGAACAGAACACCAATTGCTAGGCTCCTATCTTAAAGCACAATATGGTATCAATAATTTGGTGCTTGCCCCTGAGGGGCCAGCCCCTGATCAGCTATTCATCTGTCTTCTTATTTGTCAGTGACTAGGCTAATCCACACAGTCCCTGTTAGTATAAGCACATGCTGTCTTTAATTCAGGAAGTAAAAGAAAATCACCTTTCTTGATCTTTATTGTTGAAATTGCTTTGGTTGTTCTAGGTCACTTGTATTTCACTGAAAATTATTATCAATATATAAATTATACATTTTATGAAATATATTATTGATCTAACAATGCATTAACACATGGATATAGCATTTTTTCCCACTTACTTAAAAAATGCCCATGTTAGAACTGGGGAGATGGTTCACATGTTAAAAGCAATTGTCCCTCTTTTAGAGAACTACAGATGGTTTCTAGCACACATGTCAGAAGCTTACACCAGCTTGTAACAGCTCCGGGAGATCCAAAGCCCTCCTGTGGTCTTTTGATCTCTTTAGGATCATAAGGAGTGTATGCACAAGCACACACACACACACACACACACACACACACAGGCACAGGCCAAGCACACACACAGGTGGGCAAAAGCATATGCACACACAAGCACATACACAGGCACACATGCACACACACAGACACAGGCACATGCACAGGCACACAGGCACACTCACACACAGGCACATGCACAGGCACAAGCACATGCACATGTACACACACATGCACACACACATACACATACCCAGGCACATGCACTAGCACAAACACATGCACACCTACACACAAGCACATACACATACATACACACACACACATCCTCACATACACACATACATGCACACACCCAGGCACATGCATACACACAGGCATGCACAAGCACATGCACACACATGCACACACAACCACAAACACACAGGCAAGTGCACATTCACAAGCACATGAACACACATACACACACACACCTAATTTTTAAAAAGTATAGGTAATTTAAAATGACATAACCTGAGTAGAATACTAAATTTATCTCCTTCAATTAGGAAGTTTCCTAAATATTTGGATCCTAAAAGCAGAGCTGAGTTCAAGATGGTCCTGGTAACGTTTAGAAAAATATTGTTGCCTAGTGTCTCCATCTCCTCATATTTTACATGATGCCTTTTTTTCAGTTGAACATTTGCACATAACTAGTTTCAGCTGCTTCAATTTATTTTAGAGCAGGGACTCAGAAATATGCCATAACGCACACTTAGTAAATGGTATATTTCACAGATACAGAAATAAATAAGCAAATCTAAAGTTCCCTCAAACTTTTTCTGCCCTTTTTTATGTTAACCTAAAAGTCTACTATAATATTTTCAGGGTTATAGAATATGTTAATGAATTTTTACATACAACATTACAAATTATATAGATATTAGAAAATTATTTTGTTTATAAAATACACTTTAGATTTCAACAGAGAAAAGCAATAAAAAAATTTCATAACAGACTTTTTCTCACTTCCTATTTTCAATTTGTTTATAAGGAAATGAGCACACATATATATATATAAAAATTGGAAGTATTTAGCTAATGATGACTACTTTCTAACATTCTCTACCTATTGAAAAGGTGAAAAATGTTGAATTGTTAACATTCTCTTCTTTAAAATTAGAATTATATTAATACTATTGCATTTTACTGATACTTTAGCTAATTACTTACAGGTTCTAGTTTGCTCTGCCATATTATTTCTTGTCACCAATCTTCATATGAGCTTTCCATATCTAATGATCTAAAGGAAAAGGAAAATGTTTTCACAATGGAGATAAAATATCTGAAGTGCAGGAACAGAGACAAAAAGCCCCACATTGAAATATGAGCTTTTTATCCTGCTGAAGTCCCCAGAGAACCCTTGCATGCTAGACAGAAGCCACATGCCCAACACTGATGTTGTGGTGCATGAGACACAGGGATACACTGAACCATATATTTTCAGTAGCATATATATATATATATATATATATATATATATATGTATATGTATATGTATATGTATATGTGTGTGTGTATGTATGTATGTATGTATACATACATGCAGGTTAGGAAGCAGGAGCTGATGCAGAGGCCATGGAGGGATGCTTCCTGAACTGCCTGAGCTCTAGTCCTGACTTCCTTTGGTGACCCTTTCCTCCCCAACTTGTTTCTTGGTATGATGTTTGTGCAGGAATAGAAACCTTGACTAAGACAAATTGGTACCATCATAGTGGAGTATTCATTTGACCATGTTTTGGGGGAAGACTGTGAGAGAACTTTGGAACTTTGGGCGGGAAGAGCATTAGGATGTTAAGAACTCTGTGGGATATTGTGTAGGAGCTTGGAAAACAGTATTGAGAACAGTGCAGATGATGGAGGCTTGTTTTGTGAAATTTCAGAGGGAAGATTCTAATCAGGTCTGTTCCTATTTAGATTGTGAAGAGTCTGTGTTTTTAGTTTGCTTGGACTGAAAAAACAATCATCTGTGATTAAAAAGATACCAGAACTACTAAAGTGAAACCTTTGTGTTACTGGTTCTGTTGATGTTGCTTAGCTGGAGTTCAGAAATTAGTGGTGATTAATAAGAGTCCAGCATCACTGAGGTGAAATATTCTGGAAAGTGTTTTCTAAGAGTACACAGAGGCTGTGTTCCAGAGATAGCCAAAGTTGTACCTTGTGCTGTGACTGGACTTGGTAATGTATATGAGTCACCTAGGTGGTACTGGTTTTGAAGGCATGAAGGGGTCATGAAGAGCAGCTGAGGTTTGGCTCTGTGAGAGGCTGCTCAAGGACATTGGTAAAGTTGCAACCTCAGTTGTAATTGTTGGCCCAGAATTAAAGGGGTCATGCAAAGGAGTTGAGTCTTGGCACCATGAAGAGAGCATATGAGAGGCTATTGGTGAAGCCTAATTACAGCAGAAGAGAGCAGTGTTTTGGAGATGCCAGTACCATGAGATGACTACTGAGAACAGCAGCAGCAGTGGGGTACAGGCAGCTGGAACCTAGAAGATAAGGTGTGTGCTACAAAGGGCCAAGCTGGAGAAGTGAGCAAGCCCTTGGAGGAGACTAGAAAATCATGATGTTTGGAGTCTGATTTTTTTCTTTTGATTTTGACTGTGTCCTGATATTTTTCCCTCTTGAAGGAAAAAAAAGTTAAGAGACTGAATTTTTAAAAGACTTTCAATTTTAAAAGATATTGGACATTTTAAACATATTGAAACTTCAATATGTAAAGACCATGGGATATTTAAAGTTATTTAGATCTTGTAGTTGAATAAGAAAGTAAAGATTGGGGCTTAATAGTGATGTGTTTGTGTGTCAACTTGACAAGGGGTCAATTTTACTGGCTGGGTTTGAATGTCAACTTGACACAGGCTGGAGTTATCACAGAGAAAGGAGCTTCAGTTGGGGAAATGCCTCCATGAGATCCAGCTGTAAGGCATTTTCTCAATTAGTGACGAAGAGGGGAGGGCCCCTTGTGAGTGGTGCCATCCCTGGGCTGGTAGTCTTGGGTTTTATAAGAAAGCAAACCAAGCAAATCAGGGGAAGCAAGCCAGTAAGTAACATCCCTCCATGGCCACTGCATCAGCTCCTGCTTCCTGACCTGCTTGAGTTCCAGTCCTGACTTCCTTTGGTGATGAACAGCAGTGTGGAAGTATAAGCTGAATAAACCCTTTCCTCCCCAACTTGCTTCTTGGTCATGATGTTTGTACAGGAACAGAAACCCTAATTAAGCCATACATCTCTTACCTTGAAGGATCAACCCTGCATGATTAACACACCTGGTTTCCACAGGGCTTTTCTGTGAGAACAAGAATCTCATGACCTCTACATTATCCTATCAAAAATTCGACTCTTACTTTTCGTAATACGCCTTATGCCTATTATGCTGCTGAGGTCAGCAGCCTAAGTATTCCTTAGACGCATTTACTCACAAAATATTGTAAATGTATTGTGAAATGTTATGAGTTATACAAAAATCCCTTATATTCTCTATAGTGATTCAGGAAGAATATGATTTTTTTTTCTCAAACCAGGATGAAAATTCATACCGCCGAAGTTTAAGACTAGACCTGAGCATGGTGGTGTGGCTGTTTAAACTATTTAATCTTAAAACCTTACAGTATGTCTAGGGGTGAACATAATTATAAACCAAATGCTCGGCAGATTATATTTCCTAGATGTGGCTGCACTTTACCTGCCACTCTTTGCATCGCTTGTCGTCACAATCAAGTGTTTAGTGAACATCATCTTGTTATTCCCTTGAACCTAGGCAGCTCTAAAAGTTCTTTGATCAGTGTAAGATAATGCAGACTGTAAGCTCAGGTCTGATAATGGACTACGGTAGTTTCTTCCCTCTAGCTTTGCAGGCTAGACAACTACTCTGAGAAACTCTGCCCCCTTTGTAATATTGCACATGCATTCTTCAGTAAGCCTGAACTTTGAACCAAGAGTCAGCCAGGTGAATAAGCTAATTTTGAGTTGTTGCAGCATTGCTATAACAACAACCAAAAAAAGTAAAGTATTTGACATTGAGGCTGGGACCAGGCAATGAGAAGCAGAAAAAAATAACCTCCGGGATATTTTAATAGAGGTTAAAGGGATATAGAACTTGAGGCTAGAGGAATGCTGTTATTTGATCTGTAGCTCCAGCGTATTTAGCAAAGCAATTACCTGCAGTAACATGAAAAAGAAAAACATAGTGAATGTGTACGCCTACAAACTGATTGAAGGAGATTTTTCAAAGCCAGGCCTTTATTTTAACAACATATAACAGATATAGGCTCAGGGAAATAAATTAGTTGGAGTTGTTCAATTGTTTAGCAAATTTTACAGGACATGTAGATGAAGTAGGAAAATCTTCCTTTCTGCCCAAGTATGCTTATGGTAAAATGTTAGTGCAAAAAGAAACCTTTTAATCCTGGATCTATCAGAAAAACAATACCTCATAGTATTTAAGAAAGTGTTTGGAATTTAAATATTCTGATTAGCAATACAAATAGCAATTAGACATTTTAAGATATACAGATTTTAAGATGGGTACAAGCATTTCCTAGTCATCTTACTCTTTAAAGTTTTAAGAATTACAACTGTGTCCTCCTTCATAAGGTCATGTCCTAATGACTTTAAAATTATCTATAGTTTATAATTGGAGATTTCCAAAAATGGTGTAAAGGAATATTGCTTTTCGGTGAGAGCATCATGGTTCAGAGTGGAATACATGTTCAATATCCTTGGAGCTTAAGTTGCTATGTAGCTGAGAGCCTCAAAAAGATGCATGAATAGTACTATAGAACCCTTGGCTTAGACTTTAAATGATGATCAGTGGATGATATTGAAAGCAATTTGAGATTCGTGTTTTTGTAGAAATAGCAAAAGCACTCCCTGGGGACAATCATTGGCCATGTCTGAATGAGAATAAGAGTTCTTCAGGGCACTAGAAATGAAGAAGGACAAATAATTACAGACACATGAAGAGAAATACCACAGTGCATAATAAGTGTGGAATTGAAAATACGAGAAGTTAAGAGTAAATTGAGTGTCATTATTTCTGTGAAATAGTGATTAGCATGTCCCCAATTTCCCCAATCTTCAAAAATACATGGTAACAGATTATTCTTTCTCTATACAATCCAGTGTTGAGCAAAGTGGCTTTACTTTCTCAAATATCATTCTATCTATTTATCTATCTATCTATCTATCTATCTATCTATCTATCTATCTATCTATCTATCTAATCTATTTATTTAATATCTATCTATCTATAATCTATCTATTTTTCAGGTTTTTGTGAAAACATATAATTTTTTTCTGTAATTGTATCTCATATAGTTGTCCTGTTTCTAAACCATATGTCTTTGTATTTATAGAGAGACAATTCTCAAGTATTGGAGATAGAGTCCATATATATATTGAGTGTGAGTAATAACTGTAGTAGCATTATTGTTGTAGCTTGATATGCACTCCTGCTATAATATCTTCCACTCAAAAATATACAAAATCATGATTGTCAGTGTGACTTCACTATTCTCTCTAACAATGGCTGGGTTTGCTCTCCATTGCCCTTTGAACTTCCCAAGACATTATAAATGTTTAAAATATCTTTTTTTCAGTCCAAACTGCACACAACATTTAATGACAACTTTTATTTCTGGTCTTATTTTAAAAGAAGTTCTAATGTTGGAAGATCATGCTCTGTATAGATTCTATGTGTGTCCAGATAGCATTTTCTTTTTCTGTTGCTCACCTATACCAGCTAGCATGGATGGCTGCTCATGTCATTGAGTTGATTGTGGAGATCTTAGGATAATTAAAAGTTTGGAATAATTTTTCTTACATTGCCACAGCTAAATGAAAATGTGATAAATTATACATAATATACAAAGAAATTAGTATAGCTTGAGAGTGTTAAACATATCTGAATATAGTTCTTTTTTTATTTTCTATATTCTATGTTTACATTCCAAAGGTTTTCCCCTTTCCCAATTACCCCCCCCACCATATGTCCCACAATTCCTCTCCCCCCCTGCTATTCCCCACTCATTCTCCCCCCCCCCTCACGATTTCTCTGTTCTGGGTCTACAATACTGGATCCAATAGTTCTATACATGATTTGTTTCTTAGAATACAATAAAAGAACACTGACTAACATAGAATATAGAAAATAAATATTAAAAAAAGATAAAAAGAAGAAAATGTCTACATGTCTGAGATATATTCTAATTATATTATTATGCCTATCATTGTATAAGAATTTTGTAGAAATAAATCAATTTTATCAATTAAAAAAAAGAAACTGATGTGATAAAATCTGTCTATGAGAAATGACATCACTGATAAAAAGACAAAAGGAATATTTTGTATATGAAAAAAAGTGGATAGTGTCTCATTGGAACTAAAAGGTTGTTTGCTGCTCAGTGATGTAGAATGAATCTAGGACTCTTTATGTCACCTGTACCAACACACAAGACTGCAGTTATTTCCAGGGAAGATGCTTGTAAGGTTTAGGGTATATATCATATTAAAGTTCCAGGAGATGCCTAATATAAATCAGTTTGGGGAGTTTAACTAGAAATACGGTAAAGATAGTTTTTCAATAATTTATTTATTTGCTCTTTGTCACAGTCCACTTGCCCCCAGTTGCCTTTTCCAGGTTAATTCCTATATATTCTCCTTGTTTGTCTGTCTGTCTGTTTTCCTTAAAACAAAAGCCTCTCTGCATCTATTCCTATTATCACACCAATTATTTTTTAAATTTTCAGTGTGTTTATTTGGTGAATGAAATTAACTTTAAAATAAAAAAACAACACTACCTGATTGCACCAAATACACATGCTTCAGTCATACATTCGGTTTCTTATTTATTTTCCTTATTTTTTATTTGGAACCATTTGATTGAGGATTTCTGCTCTCTATGTCAGTATGGATGTGTAGTTTTCTATAGTCACAATGCCTTGCTTGATTGTGACTTCAAATTAAGATAGGTCAGCCATGCTGAGTTAAGAAGTATTATTCTAATCTTAAATTTTCTAAATGTTTATAGAACTAGTGTGAATTCTTCCTTAAACACTTGAAAGAATTTGACACTGAGGTTTAATTTTTTTCAGATGAAGAAAATGAGAAACATTAGAACTTAAAATGCCCCACTAAAAGTAAATGAATAAAAGGTTAGGATTTTAATAAAGCGCCATGGGAACAGAAAAAATATTTAGAGTATGTGAACACAATTTGAGTGTCAAATTTTATATATTCCCTTAGGAATCTGTCTCTGAAGGAGCTGTATATTTCCTACAATTACTCTTTGTTGTTGTTGATGGATTGTTGTTGCTCCAATATGGTTATTTCAAATTTGAGCAGGACATTTTGCGTTTTCCTCAAGTAAAGTTTAAGGAGTCTGATTTTATTTGTATTGTTGTTGTTGTTGTTGTTGTTTTGCCAAATTATAACACTGAATAATTTTCTTTGTAACTATAGATCTCAGTAGTGTCCCAATTGTGTATATTCAAGAGGAAACTTCAAACTAGAAATTGAATATCAAACCACAACAGAAAGTGTTCACAAACGTGAAACAGTTTTTTTTTCTCATGAGACATCAAGTGAAAGTATATGATGATGTGCTTTGATTTGAGGACATGATGTCTCCTAATGGTTTGAACTTCAGGAATATGCACTGTTCGGGGATGCTCTTGAACCATAGTCCAGCAAGAGGAATAAGGACACTGAACCCTTCTAAACTGTGAATTAAAAACTGTTCTACCCACATCCAGATACTCCTATCAGGGATATATCACACAATGGAAATTAGGCAACAACTAAAAAGAAAATGATCATGTTTTTTATGTAACATTGCTAAGATTTGTTGTTGTTGTTTGTTTTCAGGGCTGGGGAATAGTTCTTAAATTCTGGTTTATGAGAAGAGTTTGGAAAAGTCTGGAGTAGAAGGTAAATATGTACTAGAATGATTAAGCAGCACTTAAATGGCCAGTCTGGCACGATTTTAAAAGCATTGTGCTAATAGAAAAGCAAATAATAAAGACTGCAATTAGACTTCAGATGGGCTACAGATCACCACGGGGAATTTGACTCTTAGCATGGTGGAAAATGTTGCTCTTCATTTTTCCTAAGAACCCAAGGGTTGATGATTTTAAAATCCATGTGCTTATTAAGTTGTCAGAGGCATCATGTGACACCTTGGCATTCAGGCTGTCTTGCTATTTTTGCTGGATGCCTTTAGTGAGGCATCCAGGAGGAGACAGGAGCAAATGAAGCACATAAGAACTGCAAACTGGATAGAACTGAATTGAATTAATAGCTATAGAGAGGAAGGGTGTGGTTACTAATGACACTAGCTTCATTATGAGTCAGCTATGCAGTTAATATTGAAATAAGAAAGTCTTGGAGAACATTTCAGTAATTGGTCAGACCTTATTCAATATAGACTATAGGAATTAAGCTGAAAATTCATTTTAAAGACTGTTTTAGAAAGTGCAGTCTTTATTTGTGACCCTGTAATTAAATGACTTCTCAGGGAAGAATTTTCTTGTGTTTAGCTTTTTCCATGTTTGGAGTATGCTACAAATGTATCCCAAATGGCTTCAGCTACTGTTTGAGCTGGAAATTGAGCTTCTGTTTGTTTACACCTAGCTCATTGTGCAGGCCTGCAGAACACAATAGTTATAAGGTCAAGGCAGAATCAGTCTAGATTCTTAAAAAGACCCAAGAGCTAGCCAACATGAAACAGGGCTCAATACCTTGTGGACACTCACTCATGCTAGACAAATGCATTTGTGAATCACTGAGGAAGAAGTCAAAGTCACAATGCAGACCCCAGGATGTAGGATGTTCCAGGGAAACATGATCTGTCAAGGAGAGATGTGGGAAATGAGTTGTTCCAGCTACAGAGAGAACCACTGTGGAAATGCTGTAGCTACTCTTACTTGCCAATTGGACTTAACCTAGAACCAACTGAAAGTAAGAAACTAGGGTACTATTGTGATGGGCTTTCTTGATCAGATATTTGAAGGGAGACTCACTCTAAATGTGGGCAAAGATGAGTGACAGTTACATTTGGAAGAGCATGACAAAGAAAATGATTTATGTTTTGCTCACTTAAGATTCATTGCTCCTGGAATTTTGTCTCCTCTGTTGTGGCCAATAATTCCATCCATGATGTTAGAACTAATTTTTCTAGGTTTCCAACATGGAGTGAAGACCACTGACTCTCCTGAAATCCTCCTAACTTTTAGCATTATATCAGGACTACATGGACTTTATAATTGTCAATTAAGTTCTTGAATTCTACACATATACATACACACATATACACATATATACACACTCACATATATACACACTCACATATGTGTGTGTGTGTGTGTGTGTGTGGTTGTTTCATACCTTAGAATAATATATGCATGATATATAATGTAATGCATATTATTGTGCAATATAAAATATGAACAAAATATATTGTATACATACAGGCTGTCTTAACCAAATAGGCAGCAATCATTTTGGTTTAAGTAGAATTTTACATGTAGTTATTAGGAGAAATTTATTGATGTTTGGTAGCAATTAGAAAAATAAAAATATTAATTTGAGTAAATTAGAGATCTGACAAATGTTTTTCTCTACCCATAGACTTTTGCCTCAAGAAAATATATACAGAAAGGGAAACAGAATGTTATTATATCTGGTATCCACATAAAATGAGTTTCTCTCAATTGCTTGGTTTTCACTCACATAGATCAGGGAAGGCATGATATAGTTTATAAGTAGACAAAAGTAAAACTCAAAGTAATGTAAGTGTGGTCCAATTAGTTTATATAAATTTCTCAAAAAAACCTTATTTCTCTTTCACAAGTATTTCTGTGTATATTTGGATTGTCTAGCAACTTTTTCTTAAGTGTTTTGATACTTTCTTTTTCATTTCATAGACCACCCATAGCCTGATTCTTAAGATATAATGGTTCCAACTGTCTACAATGATTTATTGTCATCATAGCAGAGTGAAATATAACTATTTCAAATGGAAGGCTTAGGAAATAATCACGAACTCTTCATTTTTTTCTCGAGAAGGCATCTGTCTCCAAAATTCTTTCATTGCAGCCCAATAACTTTAGCAACAGTGTACTCTCTCAGAATAGCAATTTTTTTATCTGATCTTGTAAGGCTCACTCTCACTATGGTCCAGAATGTTGGTATTTTCTAACACTTTTAAAACTCATTATGCAAGGAATGCCTATGATCCATGCCATTTAGGGATCAATGAATTGTACCAAGTTCTTATCTTCTGCATACCCAATTAATGCTGGATTTAGAAAATAAGCACACAAATATAATTGGTCATAAATGAATGATCGTCATATCTTCCACTGATATTGAGCAGTTTTTAATGCACATCATTTTACAATTTACGCCCCTCCTTCTTTTAGTGTTCTGATGAAGTTCCATGTCTCTTCAAGTCTCTTGTCAGTTGATGTCTCCTCAAGTTTTGGTAGGCCATTAGTGACACCCAGTTTTTTCTTTATTAATTGCACACAGTAATAACAAAGACTGGAAATTGTGCACCTTCTCAAAGTACATTTTGTTCCAATATTGGTATGTGTGAAGTATTGAATCACTGCTGTGATTTTTCATCCAGGCACTTGGAATGTTTGTGTAGAATGTTTCTCTAAATGCCGCTGCTAGCATTTGTAATGTTTGTATTCCAATTAGCTCTAGTTTCAGTTGGCTATAACCACAAATACTTTTGTCCTATTTATTTCTCTATAGTAGTTCAGGATTTCTAAGATATTTTTAAATCATTCTTATTGAGAATTTCACACATGCATATAATGGATTTTGATTTTTTTTTTTTTTTTTTGGTTTTTTCGAGACAGGGTTTCTCTGTATAGCTCTGGCTATCCTGGTACTCACTCTGTAGACCAGGGTGGCCTCGAACTCAGAAATCTGCCTGCCTCTGCCTCCCAGAGTGCTGGGATTACAGGTGTGCTCCACCATGCCTGGCTATAATGCATTTTGAAATCCTCACTCTCTAGCTGTCTGTTTCTCTAGTTCCTCTCCTATCACCCTCACATCCTTTTCCTGGCATCCTCTTGTGATATCTTTTCATTTCAAACCTTCCATGTCAAGTTAACCTTGTCTATATGTCCATTAGTGTGGAGAATAAGTAGCCTCTTAGAGGCCACATCTCTTAAGAAAACTGACTCTCCTTTAGTAGGTACAAATAACCAATAGTATAAAATAGGGTGGGTCTGCATGAGTCTGTTCTCTGTTTGTGGTAGCACTTTAGCTAGAGTGTTCTTGTATGTGCAGACATAGCTGTATGTATCATGGCTATCATATGTATCATATTTGTAATGGATGTGTGCAGTGAGTGCTCAAGTATGTGCTGATAGGAAGATATTGGGATTCCTCCTCCATCTCTCTCTGTCATTCATCACATTTTCTTTTTAAGTTAGATTCTCTCACTGCATCCGAAACTAGAATGTAGACCAGCATCTTCCACAGTTCTTCTATTTCCTTACCCCTCCACCACATGTTCTCACAGACTGAGCTGTTTTATCACCCAGAGCAATACTTTCATAAGAAGATAGAGGGGTGTAATTAATTTTTTTCTCTAGGTACATTATCCAATTTCCCTCTATATAGTCTATAGAATACATATACACTGTGTATATATTAGAATATGTGTTCTATAGAATAAATGTGTATTATATAAATAAAATAATTATATCCTATAAAATATTTCTTCACATACATTTCTGCATATGAGTGCATAAGAAGACTTTATCTTACATAATTGCTTTGTGAGAAAATTCAATAGGAAAACGCTTGAGACATTATATACAACTGCTTTTTTTTCAGTGCTCTTTCATTTTTCACTTATTATCCAATAAAAGTACCCATAAGAATTTTTTTTAATTCTGAGCATCAGTACTTTAAGTTCTTGAGGCAAAATGTGACATCGGAATATTATTTCCCACATCTCTCATAAACACTATGTTCTTTACTAATTAAAATATCACAAAATGTACTACTAATATTCAATAAATTAAAAACAAATAAAATATATTTAACTTGCTAAAACAATTAAAATTGCATGTCAATATATTTTTGACAAATATGCCCCCTCTATTAGTATAATATCATGAAGCTATACATATATATATATATATATATATATATATATATATATATATATATATTTTGCTACACAGGATAAAATAAATGAACTCATTCTGGACTAAGCAATCATTTTTTCTCCCAGCCAGTGGCTATATTATAGCTTACAAGATAATTGCCTAAATCATTCTCTTTTCCTGCACTATGACAATTCAGCAATGAATAGATCAAAATCTGGGGACTACATATGTTCTATGTACTACCAATCTATCAAGTGCTAATTTGTACACTGTAAAGAATTGGTTTCATACAAATTTAATTCAGATATTTGCCAGACAGAAAAATACAGTAGTAATTGGGTGATGTTCAACATATTGCCTCATGAAGAGCTTGCCAGCAGCCACATTGCTTTTTCTCAGTGCTTGATTTTCATCATAACATTTGTAGCTATTTTTTACAAGCTTTAGAGTAAGTACAACATAACATTTTTTTCCTAATCTCAGAATGTAACTTTCTGTGTCTCAGTATTTATGATCTCTTCTCTGCATTTAGTAACACAACTCATCAACTTTAAGCTTGCAAGTGTCATTTTGTGCTTATTCTATATAAAACTACAAAGTGCTTTCATAGAGAGTAGCAAACTGCTGCTCTGAGAATGATATGAATCTTTAGTGGTTTCATGCCACTATTTATAAAGTTGCCAACAAGTGATATCAGATTGTAGAGCAAATAGCCTCCTAATCAGGTCGCTATTGCAAACTTTAGTTTCAGGTGATGAAAAATGTTTTGCAGACATTGATATTATTATCTCTCAGACACTAGTATTATATTGGTTATATTAATTTATGGTGCTATTTCTGTCTTTCCTTGATGTCTAAATAACCTGAAGTTTATTCCTCCTATTGGAAATTCTGTGCTTTCCTGAGCCATCACCGAAACTGAAATATATATATATATATATATATATATATATATATATGCCATAAAAATAATATTAGAAAAAAATGAGACCTATTAATACTAATGAAAATTATGTCATTCTAAAACTTTCATAGTCAATAATGGCTACTATCACAGAAAAAGATAGATTATGTACTGTAAAACAGAGCATTATTATTCCTACTTATGAAAGTTTTAGTGTCTGAAATTCAGGTCTGTAGATATAGATTAAGGATATTCTTTAAAACTTCAAATATTATTCTTGTTCTCATTTCATAGGGGATAAACACGAGATATGGTAAAATATCTTTCTATGTAGCTCTATTATCTACCTATGTACCTGCCTGTCTGCCTGTCTGTCTTTTTCGGTATCTATTGTCTGTTTATAGCTGTATGTAAGTATTTCCATTAACATACAGAGCTTCATATATTAAACTTAAATTTTTGACTAAGCTTTTCTTCCTGCTGAATAGAGAGGACCTGAAGTTTTACTTCCTTATATTGTCAGTGGGTACAATTTTACATGGGATATATGTGTTGGACTTGAGAATATTTCTGGAGAAAAACCAGAAGAGTTTCTTTTGTATTGGTGCTATAGAGAAGTATTACTCATAAAATTGCTCGTGTGTAGGGTGGTGAGTTGGAAGCATCAGTCACTCTTAGACACATGCCAGGGAATCTATGATTGTGTTTTGAAGTGGGTTATCTACATTTTGCATACTAATTCTAAATCTTACATGGCAGTCTTCTCAGTTGTTAGAAACATAAATTCATTACATGTGTGAGTTTCACATCTCCATATTGAAGCAGTAACAGACAAATAATAATTTAAAGTTTCTATACCTATACTTAAACCATTGTGCTTATACTTAATGTAGAAGTAATTTTCTCATTATTCCCAAAATGATCTAGTATAATAACTATTTACATTGTAATTGGTGTTATAAGCAATTTAGAGATTATTTACAACACACAAGACTATGTGCTTAGGTTTTACGCAAATGTTATTTTATTTTATATATGGGGATGGAACATGGGTGGATGTTATTATTATAATTTCATTTTGGAATTGGTCCTCTTTGGATATTAAACTTTCATGTGAATTAAATCCAAATTACATACATCTTATCTGAAATAGATATACTCATACATCCTTTTATAAAGGTGTACTTTAATTGTTTTTATTGCTACATAGAAATATGAAGTAATTAAAAGATATTATATTAGTAATACTAAAAGTACATTAAATAATAATCATTGAGGAATAAAATGTTAACAATTATCTTTCATTATCAGTAAGATCAAGCACACAAATAGTAAGATGGATGGACAAAAGTACTAATGAACATAGGAAGTGAATTCAAAATACAGGTTATAACATTAACATATCAAGGACAAAACGGCAACCAACAAAGTGGGAAAAGATCTTCACCAACTCCACATCCGACAGAGGGCTAATATCCAATATATACAAAGACCTCAAGAAGTTAGACCGCAAAGAAACAAATAACCCTATCAAAAAATGGGGCACAGAGCTAAACAAAGAATTTTCACCAGAAGAAATTCGGATGGCCGAGAAACACCTTAAAAGATGTTCAACATCATTAGTCATCAGGGAAATGCAAATCAAAACAACCCTGAGATTCCACCTCACACCAGTCAGAATGGCTAAGATTAAAAACTCAAGAGACAACAAGTGCTGGCGAGGATGTGGAGAAAGAGGAACACTCCTCCACTGTTGGTGGGATTGCAAAATGGTAAAACCGCTCTGGAAATCAGTTTGGCAGTTCCTCAGAAAATTGGGCATGTCACTTCCAGAGGACCCTGGCATACCACTCCTGGGCATATACCCAGAGGATACCCCTGCATGCAATAAGGACACATGCTCCACTATGTTTATAGCAGCCTTGTTTATAATCGCCAGAAATTGGAAGGAGCCCAAATATCCCTCAAAGGAGGAATGGATACAGAAAATGTGGTACATTTATACAATGGAATACTACTCAGCAATTAAAAATAATGAATTCATGCAATTTGTAGGTAAATGGTTAGACCTGGAAAATATCATCCTGAGTGAATTAACCCAATCACAAAAGAATGCACATGAAATGCAATCACTGATAAGTGGATATTAATGAGCCCAGAAGCCCTAAATACTCAAGACACAAATAGCAAGTCAAATGATTCCCAAGAAGAAGAAAGGAGAGGACCCTGGGCCTGTAAAGATTGCATCCAGTTTAGTAAAGAAACCGAGGGGGGAGGGGGAATTATTGGGGAACAGATGGGGGGGAGGAACTATGGGAACTATGGTGGGTGGGAACTGGGAAAGGGGAAAGCCTTTGGAATGTAAACATAGAATATAGAAAATAAAATAAAAGAAAAAAAAACAAAAAACAAAAAAAACATTAACATATCAAAAATAATTAATAAAGAATAAGATGAAGAAAGATTCCACATTAGATAAAATAATTAATATGATGAGAAAATTAATCTATAATTAAATCTCCATAAATGTTATCTTCACTCTATATGAAATCTAAAAATCATGGTTTATTATTTATTTATGTTGGTTTATTAAAAATTGGTTTATTATTTATTTATGTGAAATTTTAAGTTCCCATTTATGTGCAGCCTGGAATTGATATTCAAATTTCCTTCCAGATACATTTTCTCTTTTGAACAGTAAATATACAAAGCAATTAAGTATTTATACACTTATATTTTTTTTTAGTATATACATTTTATTTTTTTATTTTTTTTAATTTTTATTTTCTATATTCTATGTTTATATTCCAAAGGCTTTCCCCTTTCCCAGTTCCCCCCTCCCTATGTCCCATAATTCCTCTCCCCCCCAAATATTCCCCAATCGTTCAAAATAAAAATATAGTTTTGAAAACATTTTGTATATTTGACTTTGTGTTAATGTCAATATTTTAATAAGATAGAAGAAAATAAATCTGCCAAAGTATCTAGAATTGATGTGATGTTAATCTATATAATAGGTTATTCCAATAAAGCACACATCTGAATCCTTATAGCAATAAGAGAAATAAACATTAAGAAGAGGTAAAAGGCCGGGTGGTGGTGGCACATGCCTTTAATCCCAGCACTTGGGAGACAGAGGCAGGCGGATTTCTGAGTTCGAGACCAACCTGGTCTACAGAGTGAATTCCAGGACAGCCAGAGCTACACAGAGAAACCCTGTCTCAAAAAACCAAAACCAAAAAAAAAAAAAAAGAGGTAAAATACAAAAATTTTAGAAAATATTTAAAAGATACATTATTAGAAATGTAAATGTTTTTCAGCATTGATGGTATTAAGAATTGAATCTATTATTCTGAGCTTGGATTGGGATTATGAAAGAACTAAGGTGTAATTTCATTTAAAACTACAAGAAATCCTTAAAGGACTACTGGTAACAGCCAAGAAAGTTAGTCAAGAGAAAACCTGGAATATTATAAAACAAAAAATAATAGATAAAAAGAAAAAACTGTATGAAATAACAATAAACACATCATTCGAATTCAATGTTTTGAAACATTTTTTGACAAAAATCTCACATATGAGCAACATAAATAAAATGAACTATTTTTAAAATTTTAGGTTCATATTGAAGATGTATAGAATTATTTCTTATAATAAAGATGTAATGATAAAATTGAAGTCTGTCTATTAAAAGACTAATATAAAATTTAAAACCTAGAATTAAACTTGTGCTTTTCTGTGTATATTAACATTTACTGTCTTTTAATATAGTATATGAAAATGTCTTTTATGTTTAAGGAGCTAATTTCTTTTCAGAATAAAATTTTTCATAGAGATTTCATATATCCAATAAAAAATAAAAAATAAAAAAGTATTGTCTCTTGAGTATACAGTCCTTTAATTTTTGATTCATATGTAAATTTCATTGCCCAGCCTAAAATCAGCAATACAATATTAAAAAAGGAACAGAAAAAAATGGATACCCTGTTTTTAGCCTGATTTCAGGGAGAAATTCTTACCTATATAAAAGTATAAGCACATTTTATTTACTAATTTTTTTCTGTGTTGTTTTCTAAATAGTTCTACTGGAATTGAATTATTGAGGGAATATTAATATATGTGTTTGTGTTTCAGGATGTCCATATGTTTAAGCCTCAGTATGTAATATGATAATATTTGTAGGTAAGATCTATGGGAAGAAATTAGATTTATGTTAGGTTGTGAAGGTAATATAGTTTCAATGGTCTGTCTTCTCTCTCAGTCTGAGTCCCTCTTTCTCTCATTTCCATCAGCTCCTCCCCACCCATCTTCTTCCTGTATCTCTCTTTTGACTCCACATACACCAAGGACAAATCATATGCCACAAAGCTAGAAGGCAACTGTTGAAACAACAAGATAATATTTCAGAAGATATCATATTTTTGACATAACAGCATGTAGAATTAGGAACAAGTGTGTTGTGTAATCTGTTTAACCTTGATCATTTTTCAAAAGTAGCCTGAGCAGCCAGGTAGAGTGGGGTGTTCCTATAATCAAAACATTAAAATATGAATTTTTTGGAATTGTATAGAAAAGTTGTCATAGTTGGGGTTTTTGGCATTGTTTTGCTTTTTCTTAAAAAAATTCTATTTATTCACATTATCCAAAGATGAGATTTCACAATAGTCATTTTTAGGAGTAGTACTAGTTTAAAAAATAAAAACTGTTTGTACTTAAAGAATTTGGTTTATTCAATCACACACAAATTCAGGTGTGTGTGTGTGTGTGTGTGTGTGTGTGTGTGTGTGTGTGAGAGAGAGAGAGAGAGAGAGAGAGAGAGAGAGAGAGTGCAAACATGTGCATGTGTGTGTAACCTGAAGTACATTCTTCAAGTTAAAAATATAAAATTGCAATCTGATGAAGGGTGGATAAAATTGAGGAATATTTTACTGGAAAATGAATTTGAACAATGCTTATTTTAAACATAGAGAGAACATTGTTAAATATGTCTATGTCCTAGTAAATTTTTTTAGACAGCAGACTGGACATAGTAAATAGTGATATTTAACAAAGTATACTTCTAAAGATTTTTGAAGAATTGACCTAAGTCTTCCTGAATGCTCCTATTGTGATGCATACAAAAGAAGTTACCAAAAGAAGGAACATTAGACAAAAGGATTGAAATCAATGACTTTGAATATTCTCATTCCATCAATTCTTAAGAAAAGAGGAGATTTTTGTCTCTCCTCCTTCACAATAGCCACAAACAACATAAAGTACCTTGGCATAACTCTAACCAAACAAGCGAAAGATCTGTATGACAGGAACTTCAAGTCCTTGAAGAAAGAAATCGAAGAAGACCTCAGAAGATGGAAAAATATTTCTTGCTCCTGGATTGGCAGGATCAATATAGTAAAAATGGCCATCTTGCCAAAAGCAATATACAGATTCAATGCGATCCCCATCAAAATCCCAACTCAATTCTTTATAGATCTAGAAAGAGCAATTCTCAAATTCATCTGGAGCAACAAAAAACACAGGATAGCTAAAACTATTCTCAACAATAAAAGGACTTCTGGGGGAATCAATATCCCTGAGCTTAAACAGTACTACAGAGCAATTGTGTTAAAAACTGCATGGTATTGGTACAGCAACAGGCAAGTGGATAAATGGAATAGGATTGAAGACCCAGAAATTAACCCACAGACTTATGGTCACTTGATCTTTGATAAAGGAGCCACAACCATCCAGTGGAAAAAAGATAGTCTTTTCAACAAATGATGCTGGTTCAACTGGAGGTCAACATGCAGAAGAATGCGAATTGACCCACTTTTATCTCCTTGCACTAAGATCAACTCCAAGTGTATCAAGGACCTCCACATAAAACCAGACACACTGAAACTATTAGAAAAGAAACTTGGAAAGACCCTGGAGGACATAGGCACAGGGGGAAAGTTCCTGAACAGAACACCAATAGCTTATGCACTAAGATCAAGAATTGACAAATGGGACCTCATAAAATTACAAAGTTTCTGCAAGGCAAAGGACACTGTCAGAAGGACAAAACGACAACCAACAAATTGGGAAAAGATCTTCACCAACCCCACATCCGACAGAGGGCTAATATCCAATATATACAAAGACCTCAAGAAGTTAGACCCCAAAGAACCAAATAACCCTATCAAAAAATGGGGTACAGAGCTAAACAAAGAATTTTCACCAGAAGAAATTCGGATGGCTGAGAAACACCTTAAGAGATATTCAACATCATTAGTCATCAGAGAAATGCAAATCAAAACAACCCTGAGATTCCACCTCACACCAGTTAGAATGGCTAAGATTAAAAACTCAAGAGACAACAAATGCTGGTGAGGATGTGGAGAAAGAGGAACATTCCTTCACTGTTGGTGGGATTGCAAAATGGTAAAACCGCTCTGGAAATCAGTTTGGCGTTTCCTCAGAAAATTGGGCATGTCCCTTCCAGAGGACCTTGGCATACCACTCCTGGGCATATACCCAGAGGATTCCCCTGCATACAATAAAGACACATGCTCCACTATGTTTATAGCAGCCTTGCTTATAATAGCCAGAAATTGGAAGGAGCCCAAATATCCCTCAAAGGAGGAATGGATACAGAAAATGTGGTATATTTATACAATGGAATACTACTCAGCAATTAAAAATAATGAATTCATGCCATTTGTAGGTAAATGGTTAGACCTGGAAAATATCATCCTGAGTGAATTAACCCAATCACAAAAGAATGCACATGAAATGCAATCACTGATAAGTGGATATTAATGAGCCCAGAAGCCCTAAATACTCAAGACACAAATAGCAAGTCAAATGATTCCCAAGAAGAAGAAAGGAGAGGACCCTGGGCCTGTAAAGATTGCATCCAGTTTAGTAAAGAAACCGAGGGGGGAGGGGGAATTATTGGGGAACAGATGGGGGGGGAGGAACTATGGGAACTATGGTGGGTGGGAACTGGGAAAGGGGAAAGCCTTTGGAATGTAAACATAGAATATAGAAAATAAAATAAAAGAAAAAAAAACAAAAAACAAAAAAAACATTAACATATCAAAAATAATTAATAAAGAATAAGATGAAGAAAGATTCCACATTAGATAAAATAATTAATATGATGAGAAAATTAATCTATAATTAAATCTCCATAAATGTTATCTTCACTCTATATGAAATCTAAAAATCATGGTTTATTATTTATTTATGTTGGTTTATTAAAAATTGGTTTATTATTTATTTATGTGAAATTTTAAGTTCCCATTTATGTGCAGCCTGGAATTGATATTCAAATTTCCTTCCAGATACATTTTCTCTTTTGAACAGTAAATATACAAAGCAATTAAGTATTTATACACTTATATTTTTTTTTAGTATATACATTTTATTTTTTTATTTTTTTTAATTTTTATTTTCTATATTCTATGTTTATATTCCAAAGGCTTTCCCCTTTCCCAGTTCCCCCCTCCCTATGTCCCATAATTCCTCTCCCCCCCAAATATTCCCCAATCGTTCAAAATAAAAATATAGTTTTGAAAACATTTTGTATATTTGACTTTGTGTTAATGTCAATATTTTAATAAGATAGAAGAAAATAAATCTGCCAAAGTATCTAGAATTGATGTGATGTTAATCTATATAATAGGTTATTCCAATAAAGCACACATCTGAATCCTTATAGCAATAAGAGAAATAAACATTAAGAAGAGGTAAAAGGCCGGGTGGTGGTGGCACATGCCTTTAATCCCAGCACTTGGGAGACAGAGGCAGGCGGATTTCTGAGTTCGAGACCAACCTGGTCTACAGAGTGAATTCCAGGACAGCCAGAGCTACACAGAGAAACCCTGTCTCAAAAAACCAAAACCAAAAAAAAAAAAAGAGGTAAAATACAAAAATTTTAGAAAATATTTAAAAGATACATTATTAGAAATGTAAATGTTTTTCAGCATTGATGGTATTAAGAATTGAATCTATTATTCTGAGCTTGGATTGGGATTATGAAAGAACTAAGGTGTAATTTCATTTAAAACTACAAGAAATCCTTAAAGGACTACTGGTAACAGCCAAGAAAGTTAGTCAAGAGAAAACCTGGAATATTATAAAACAAAAAATAATAGATAAAAAGAAAAAACTGTATGAAATAACAATAAACACATCATTCGAATTCAATGTTTTGAAACATTTTTTGACAAAAATCTCACATATGAGCAACATAAATAAAATGAACTATTTTTAAAATTTTAGGTTCATATTGAAGATGTATAGAATTATTTCTTATAATAAAGATGTAATGATAAAATTGAAGTCTGTCTATTAAAAGACTAATATAAAATTTAAAACCTAGAATTAAACTTGTGCTTTTCTGTGTATATTAACATTTACTGTCTTTTAATATAGTATATGAAAATGTCTTTTATGTTTAAGGAGCTAATTTCTTTTCAGAATAAAATTTTTCATAGAGATTTCATATATCCAATAAAAAAATAAAAAATAAAAAAGTATTGTCTCTTGAGTATACAGTCCTTTAATTTTTGATTCATATGTAAATTTCATTGCCCAGCCTAAAATCAGCAATACAATATTAAAAAAGGAACAGAAAAAAATGGATACCCTGTTTTTAGCCTGATTTCAGGGAGAAATTCTTACCTATATAAAAGTATAAGCACATTTTATTTACTAATTTTTTTCTGTGTTGTTTTCTAAATAGTTCTACTGGAATTGAATTATTGAGGGAATATTAATATATGTGTTTGTGTTTCAGGATGTCCATATGTTTAAGCCTCAGTATGTAATATGATAATATTTGTAGGTAAGATCTATGGGAAGAAATTAGATTTATGTTAGGTTGTGAAGGTAATATAGTTTCAATGGTCTGTCTTCTCTCTCAGTCTGAGTCCCTCTTTCTCTCATTTCCATCAGCTCCTCCCCACCCATCTTCTTCCTGTATCTCTCTTTTGACTCCACATACACCAAGGACAAATCATATGCCACAAAGCTAGAAGGCAACTGTTGAAACAACAAGATAATATTTCAGAAGATATCATATTTTTGACATAACAGCATGTAGAATTAGGAACAAGTGTGTTGTGTAATCTGTTTAACCTTGATCATTTTTCAAAAGTAGCCTGAGCAGCCAGGTAGAGTGGGGTGTTCCTATAATCAAAACATTAAAATATGAATTTTTTGGAATTGTATAGAAAAGTTGTCATAGTTGGGGTTTTTGGCATTGTTTTGCTTTTTCTTAAAAAAATTCTATTTATTCACATTATCCAAAGATGAGATTTCACAATAGTCATTTTTAGGAGTAGTACTAGTTTAAAAAATAAAAACTGTTTGTACTTAAAGAATTTGGTTTATTCAATCACACACAAATTCAGGTGTGTGTGTGTGTGTGTGTGTGTGTGTGTGTGTGTGTGTGTGTGAGAGAGAGAGAGAGAGAGAGAGAGAGAGATAGTGCAAACATGTGCATGTGTGTGTAACCTGAAGTACATTCTTCAAGTTAAAAATATAAAATTGCAATCTGATGAAGGGTGGATAAAATTGAGGAATATTTTACTGGAAAATGAATTTGAACAATGCTTATTTTAAACATAGAGAGAACATTGTTAAATATGTCTATGTCCTAGTAAATTTTTTTAGACAGCAGACTGGACATAGTAAATAGTGATATTTAACAAAGTATACTTCTAAAGATTTTTGAAGAATTGACCTAAGTCTTCCTGAATGCTCCTATTGTGATGCATACAAAAGAAGTTACCAAAAGAAGGAACATTAGACAAAAGGATTGAAATCAATGACTTTGAATATTCTCATTCCATCAATTCTTAAGAAAAGAGGAGATTTTTGTCTCTCCTCCTTCACAATAGCCACAAACAACATAAAGTACCTTGGCATAACTCTAACCAAACAAGCGAAAGATCTGTATGACAGGAACTTCAAGTCCTTGAAGAAAGAAATTGAAGAAGACCTCAGAAGATGGAAAAATATTTCTTGCTCCTGGATTGGCAGGATCAATATAGTAAAAATGGCCATCTTGCCAAAAGCAATATACAGATTCAATGCGATCCCCATCAAAATCCCAACTCAATTCTTTATAGATCTAGAAAGAGCAATTCTCAAATTCATCTGGAGCAACAAAAAACACAGGATAGCTAAAACTATTCTCAACAATAAAAGGACTTCTGGGGGAATCAATATCCCTGAGCTTAAACAGTACTACAGAGCAATTGTGTTAAAAACTGCATGGTATTGGTACAGCAACAGGCAAGTGGATAAATGGAATAGGATTGAAGACCCAGAAATTAACCCACAGACTTATGGTCACTTGATCTTTGATAAAGGAGCCACAACCATCCAGTGGAAAAAAGATAGTCTTTTCAACAAATGATGCTGGTTCAACTGGAGGTCAACATGCAGAAGAATGCGAATTGACCCACTTTTATCTCCTTGCACTAAGATCAACTCCAAGTGTATCAAGGACCTCCACATAAAACCAGACACACTGAAACTATTAGAAAAGAAACTTGGAAAGACCCTGGAGGACATAGGCACAGGGGGAAAGTTCCTGAACAGAACACCAATAGCTTATGCACTAAGATCAAGAATTGACAAATGGGACCTCATAAAATTACAAAGTTTCTGCAAGGCAAAGGACACTGTCAGAAGGACAAAACGACAACCAACAAATTGGGAAAAGATCTTCACCAACCCCACATCCGACAGAGGGCTAATATCCAATATATACAAAGACCTCAAGAAGTTAGACCCCAAAGAACCAAATAACCCTATCAAAAAATGGGGTACAGAGCTAAACAAAGAATTTTCACCAGAAGAAATTCGGATGGCTGAGAAACACCTTAAGAGATATTCAACATCATTAGTCATCAGAGAAATGCAAATCAAAACAACCCTGAGATTCCACCTCACACCAGTTAGAATGGCTAAGATTAAAAACTCAAGAGACAACAAATGCTGGTGAGGATGTGGAGAAAGAGGAACATTCCTTCACTGTTGGTGGGATTGCAAAATGGTAAAACCGCTCTGGAAATCAGTTTGGCGTTTCCTCAGAAAATTGGGCATGTCCCTTCCAGAGGACCTTGGCATACCACTCCTGGGCATATACCCAGAGGATTCCCCTGCATACAATAAAGACACATGCTCCACTATGTTTATAGCAGCCTTGCTTATAATAGCCAGAAATTGGAAGGAGCCCAAATATCCCTCAAAGGAGGAATGGATACAGAAAATGTGGTATATTTATACAATGGAATACTACTCAGCAATTAAAAATAATGAATTCATGCCATTTGTAGGTAAATGGTTAGACCTGGAAAATATCATCCTGAGTGAATTAACCCAATCACAAAAGAATGCACATGAAATGCAATCACTGATAAGTGGATATTAATGAGCCCAGAAGCCCTAAATACTCAAGACACAAATAGCAAGTCAAATGATTCCCAAGAAGAAGAAAGGAGAGGACCCTGGGCCTGTAAAGATTGCATCCAGTTTAGTAAAGAAACCGAGGGGGGAGGGGGAATTATTGGGGAACAGATGGGGGGGGGAGGAACTATGGGAACTATGGTGGGTGGGAACTGGGAAAGGGGAAAGCCTTTGGAATGTAAACATAGAATATAGAAAATAAAATAAAAGAAAAAAAACAAAAAACAAAAAAAACATTAACATATCAAAAATAATTAATAAAGAATAAGATGAAGAAAGATTCCACATTAGATAAAATAATTAATATGATGAGAAAATTAATCTATAATTAAATCTCCATAAATGTTATCTTCACTCTATATGAAATCTAAAAATCATGGTTTATTATTTATTTATGTTGGTTTATTAAAAATTGGTTTATTATTTATTTATGTGAAATTTTAAGTTCCCATTTATGTGCAGCCTGGAATTGATATTCAAATTTCCTTCCAGATACATTTTCTCTTTTGAACAGTAAATATACAAAGCAATTAAGTATTTATACACTTATATTTTTTTTAGTATATACATTTTATTTTTTTATTTTTTTTAATTTTTATTTTCTATATTCTATGTTTATATTCCAAAGGCTTTCCCCTTTCCCAGTTCCCCCCTCCCTATGTCCCATAATTCCTCTCCCCCCCAAATATTCCCCAATCGTTCAAAATAAAAATATAGTTTTGAAAACATTTTGTATATTTGACTTTGTGTTAATGTCAATATTTTAATAAGATAGAAGAAAATAAATCTGCCAAAGTATCTAGAATTGATGTGATGTTAATCTATATAATAGGTTATTCCAATAAAGCACACATCTGAATCCTTATAGCAATAAGAGAAATAAACATTAAGAAGAGGTAAAAGGCCGGGTGGTGGTGGCACATGCCTTTAATCCCAGCACTTGGGAGACAGAGGCAGGCGGATTTCTGAGTTCGAGACCAACCTGGTCTACAGAGTGAATTCCAGGACAGCCAGAGCTACACAGAGAAACCCTGTCTCAAAAAACCAAAACCAAAAAAAAAAAAAAGAGGTAAAATACAAAAATTTTAGAAAATATTTAAAAGATACATTATTAGAAATGTAAATGTTTTTCAGCATTGATGGTATTAAGAATTGAATCTATTATTCTGAGCTTGGATTGGGATTATGAAAGAACTAAGGTGTAATTTCATTTAAAACTACAAGAAATCCTTAAAGGACTACTGGTAACAGCCAAGAAAGTTAGTCAAGAGAAAACCTGGAATATTATAAAACAAAAAATAATAGATAAAAAGAAAAAACTGTATGAAATAACAATAAACACATCATTCGAATTCAATGTTTTGAAACATTTTTTGACAAAAATCTCACATATGAGCAACATAAATAAAATGAACTATTTTTAAAATTTTAGGTTCATATTGAAGATGTATAGAATTATTTCTTATAATAAAGATGTAATGATAAAATTGAAGTGCTGTCTATTGAAAGACTAATATAAAATTTAAAACCTAAAATTAAACTTGTGCTTTTCTGTGTATATTAATATTTACTGTCTTTTAATATAGTATATGAAAATGTCTTTTATGTTTAAGGAGCTAATTTCTTTTCAGAATAAAATTTCTCATAGAGATTTCATATATCCAATAAAAAATTAAAAAATAAAAAAGTATTGTCTCTTGAGTATACAGTCCTTTAATTTTTGATTCATATGTAAATTTCATTGCCCAGCCTAAAATCAGCAATACAATATTAAAAAAGAAACAGAAAAAAATGGATACCCTGTTTTTAGCCTGATTTCAGGGAGAAATTCTTACCTATATAAAAGTATAAGCACATTTTATTTACTAATTTTTTTCTGTTTTCTAAATTGTTTTCTAAATAGTTCTACTGGAATTAAATTATTGAGGGAAGTTTAATATATGTGTTTGTGTTTCAGGATGTCCATATGTTTAAGCCTCAGTATGTAATATGATAATATTTGTAGGTAAGATCTATGGGAAGAAATTGGATTTATGTTAGGTTGTGAAGGTAATATAGTTTCAATGGTCTGTCTTCTCTCTCAGTCTGAGTCCCTCTTTCTCTCATTTCCATCATCTCCTCCCCACCCATCTTCTTCCTGTATCTCTCTTTTGACTCCACATACACCAAGGACAAATCATATGCCATAAAGCTAGAAGGCAACTGTTGAAGCAACAAGATAATATTTCAGAAGATATCATATTTTTGACATAACAGCATGTAGAATTAGGAACAAGTGTGTCGTGTAATCTGTTTAACCTTGATCATTTTTCAAAAGTAGCCTGAGCAGCCAGGTAGAGTGGGGTGTTCCTATAATCAAAACATTAAAATATGAATTTTTCGCAATTGTATAGAAAAGTTGTCATAGTTGGGGTTTTTTGTCATTGTTTTGCTTTTTTTTTTAAAAAAAAATTCTATTTATTCACATTATCCAAAGATGAGATTTCACAATAGTCATTTTTAGGAGTAGTACTAGTTTAAAAAATAAAAACTGTTTGTACTTAAAGAATTTGGTTTATTCAATCACACACAAATTCAGGTGTGTGTGTGTGTGTGTGTGTGTGTGTGTGTGAGAGAGAGAGAGAGAGAGAGAGAGAGAGAGAGTGCAAACATGTGCATGTGTGTGTAACCTGAAGTACATTCTTCAAGTTAAAAATATAAAATTGCAATCTGATGAAGGGTGGATAAAATTGAGGAATATTTTACTGGAAAATGAATTTGAACAATGCTTATTTTAAACATAGAGAGAACATTGTTAAATATGTCTATGTCCTAGTAAATTTTTTTAGACAGCAGACTGGACATAGTAAATAGTGATATTTAACAAAGTATACTTCTAAAGATTTTTGAAGAATTGACCTAAGTCTTCCTGAATGCTCCTATTGTGATGCATACAAAAGAAGTTACCAAAAGAAGGAACATTAGACAAAAGGATTGAAATCAATGACTTTGAATATTCTCATTCCATCAATTCTTAAGAAAAGAGGAGATTTTTGTCTCTCCTCCTTCACAATAGCCACAAACAACATAAAGTACCTTGGCATAACTCTAACCAAACAAGCGAAAGATCTGTATGACAGGAACTTCAAGTCCTTGAAGAAAGAAATCGAAGAAGACCTCAGAAGATGGAAAAATATTTCTTGCTCCTGGATTGGCAGGATCAATATAGTAAAAATGGCCATCTTGCCAAAAGCAATATACAGATTCAATGCGATCCCCATCAAAATCCCAACTCAATTCTTTATAGATCTAGAAAGAGCAATTCTCAAATTCATCTGGAGCAACAAAAAACACAGGATAGCTAAAACTATTCTCAACAATAAAAGGACTTCTGGGGGAATCAATATCCCTGAGCTTAAACAGTACTACAGAGCAATTGTGTTAAAAACTGCATGGTATTGGTACAGCAACAGGCAAGTGGATAAATGGAATAGGATTGAAGACCCAGAAATTAACCCACAGACTTATGGTCACTTGATCTTTGATAAAGGAGCCACAACCATCCAGTGGAAAAAAGATAGTCTTTTCAACAAATGATGCTGGTTCAACTGGAGGTCAACATGCAGAAGAATGCGAATTGACCCACTTTTATCTCCTTGCACTAAGATCAACTCCAAGTGTATCAAGGACCTCCACATAAAACCAGACACACTGAAACTATTAGAAAAGAAACTTGGAAAGACCCTGGAGGACATAGGCACAGGGGGAAAGTTCCTGAACAGAACACCAATAGCTTATGCACTAAGATCAAGAATTGACAAATGGGACCTCATAAAATTACAAAGTTTCTGCAAGGCAAAGGACACTGTCAGAAGGACAAAACGACAACCAACAAATTGGGAAAAGATCTTCACCAACCCCACATCCGACAGAGGGCTAATATCCAATATATACAAAGACCTCAAGAAGTTAGACCCCAAAGAACCAAATAACCCTATCAAAAAATGGGGTACAGAGCTAAACAAAGAATTTTCACCAGAAGAAATTCGGATGGCTGAGAAACACCTTAAGAGATATTCAACATCATTAGTCATCAGAGAAATGCAAATCAAAACAACCCTGAGATTCCACCTCACACCAGTTAGAATGGCTAAGATTAAAAACTCAAGAGACAACAAATGCTGGTGAGGATGTGGAGAAAGAGGAACATTCCTTCACTGTTGGTGGGATTGCAAAATGGTAAAACCGCTCTGGAAATCAGTTTGGCGTTTCCTCAGAAAATTGGGCATGTCCCTTCCAGAGGACCTTGGCATACCACTCCTGGGCATATACCCAGAGGATTCCCCTGCATACAATAAAGACACATGCTCCACTATGTTTATAGCAGCCTTGCTTATAATAGCCAGAAATTGGAAGGAGCCCAAATATCCCTCAAAGGAGGAATGGATACAGAAAATGTGGTATATTTATACAATGGAATACTACTCAGCAATTAAAAATAATGAATTCATGCCATTTGTAGGTAAATGGTTAGACCTGGAAAATATCATCCGGAGTGAGCTAACCCAATCACAAAAGAATACACATGAAATGCAATCACTGATAAGTGGATATTAATGAGCCCAGAAGCCCTAAATACTCTAGGCACGATTAGCAAGTCAAATGATTCCCAAGAAGAAAGGAGAGGACCCTGGGCCTGGAAACATTGGATCCAGTTTTGTAGAGAAACCGTTGGGGGAGGGGGAATGATTGGGGAATAGTTGGGGGGGGGAGAGGAACTATGGGACATAGGGAGGGGGGAACTGGGAAAGGGGAAAGCCTTTGGAATGTAAACATAGAATATAGAAAATAAAATTTAAAAAAAAAGAAAAATATAAGAAAGAAATAAAGGACCACCACAATGGCAAAAAAAAAAAAAAAAAAAAAAAAAAGAGGAGAAAACAAGTTTTGAAAAAATAAACTAATTTTTTACACTATTTTGACAGTACCATGAACATGAGCCACATATATAATCAGTTGTCTCAGAGATAAATCATTTCATCTTAGAGGGAAGACCATTAAGAAGACACCAAATTTTTGACATACCAGCATGTAGAAGTGGGAACAATTGTGTTGTGTAACCTATAATAATTTGTTGAAATTAACCTGAGCAGCCATGCATAGTGGGGAGTTTCTACAATCAAAACATTAAAATATGAACATTGTCACTGCATAGAAAATTTCCACAGTTGTTTATTTTTTGGTGGGTTTTTTTGTTGTTGTTTTATATTTTTAATCCTATTTCTTTACATTATCAGAAGATGATATTGCCCTGAGAGAAGGTAAAATTATTCTGTCTTGCAGGAATGCTGCTAATATACACAAGGTATTAAAAGGGAATTAAACCTCTCATTTTGTCAGAAAGCCCCATAGGTCACAGGGCGTAAAAAAAGGAGTGGAAGCAATCCATTCTATAAGAAAGTTTCTGAAGCTCGGGACTTAAGTACCTCACAAGTTTCAGTAAGTTCCTGAAACGGATCAGATTTAGTAATTTCCCTCCAAGTACATATAAGCGGTAATGATTACTGACAAACATGCTTAAACAAACTTGCTGCCTAGAATAGTTTTAGATAAGCTAAGCCACCTGGGGCAGAGGACAGATGAACAACCTAAAACGGAACTGAGCTATGCACAAGTCACCTCAACTTGCTGAGCAGCCTGCAGGCCAAGTGGTTACTTCAGGTTTCTAGCTTTCATGGACTATCATTAAGGCAGGGATAGACTTTTGGTGCCGCAATAATATTTGAATCCTATCTACTTCTGTGTGTAACAGTTTAATTACTTTCATTAATTTAATTAATGAGTAAGCTCATTATTTCACCAATTGGGTATCAATGGCAACCACATTTTGAACTATCCTTAATTTCCTGTCTAAGTAGAGATGTTCAGGTCTCCACAAGAGCCGTGTCATACAACAATGCACTAAGTGATTCATACAGTTTCCTTATAGTAAATTCAAAATCTATATTTCCTCAGGGTTAATCCACCAGCAATTTTTCTAATATTTAAATTAGTATTTATTTTTTGCATGTATTATAACTTCACTTATAGAAACATGTATTTCAACTATTATACTTTATACTGTGACATTCTCCTTTTAAATATCTTCATTCTTTTTGTCACAATCTATCACATTGTTTTTGAAATTTATCCAATAATTTGTTACCCATTGTTTTCTTTCTTACAGACTTTAAATTCTTGTTTTTTTTCCCCTATAGACAGCTACAGATTCTCTATAGGTCTCTATAATGATCTCCCTGGAAATCTTGATCACATGCTTTCACTAACATTTCCAACAGGCCCATCAGCCTAATGGTCACATCGTTGAAATAGTCATTTTACAGATCTCAGTCTTTATTTACTGCTTGACTGGGAGTTAAGGTAAGCTAGCCTGGTATAAGAGAATTACAAAGACCATCACAATCATTCAGTCATTTCTGCATATACAGGCCGTTTTAGCTATATCAAGAAATATTTCTTTTGGGAGTTTACTTTCTCAGCTCTTATTTACCCTAAACCTTCTTATATATTTATGCAGCTAGAGAGTTCTGAAATTTTCACTATTTTTGACAAGTGCCTCAGGGAAAATTTATTCACAGCGGGCAATCTCTGATTCAATAAAAGAAATTCTAATAAGCAGATGTTTCTAGGAAACTGCTACATAGGTCAGTAGTCTATTTTCTGTTCATGGAACCTTTTCCTGAGGTCAAAAATCACCATATTCTCAAAGACTGCATTACCAGATAAGGTGTCAAATGCTCATTGTCAAGGTTCAAAGATGCGTGAGTGAGAATGGTAAAACATGCATACTGGCTTATGCCACAGGATTCACCATGCTTGCTGCATTTCATTTTTCAAAAGAAATGCTCATCAGAGTGTCAAAAGTCATGCTGCAATGTCTAAAAAATGTAAAAAATCACACTGGTGGATTTTGAGCATTCTTACTGATTTTATTATATGTAGCATGTACAACTGACTGTACTACACAAACCTACTAACATCATTCATTTAATTTTCCATCAAAGAGTAAAATGAATTATTCTGCATTTTTTGTTACTTTCATTTCTGATGTTATGGCTTTTTTTAAAGTCAGGGTTCTGTTAATGTGATAAAACACCATGACGGAAAGCAACTAGGAGAGGAAAGGGGATTATTCAGCTTATAATTCCATGATGGTGCACCATTCCAAGGCATGAACTCCAACAGGAAACCTGGAGGTGGGAGTTGATGTAGAAGCCATAGAGGGGCACTGTTCAATGACTGCACATCATGGCTAACTCAGCCTGTTTTCTTAAAGAACTCAAGCCCCCCCCCAGCCCAGGGATAACCATGCTTCCCATGAACTAGACTCTCCCCCATCAATCAAAAATTAAAAATATCCTCTAGAACAGTAGTTTTCAACCTTCCATTGCTGTTATTATTTAGAACAACTTTTCCTGATCCTTCCCAACTATAAACTTATTTTTCTTGCTACTTCATAACTAATTACTATTATCAATAATTCAAACACCTTCCATGCAAGATGTATAATATATAACCCATGTGAAAGTTTCTTCTACTCCAGGAGGTTGTAACTCACATACTGAGAACCTCTAGCTTACCAACAGCCAGACCTAGGAAAATGTTGCCTTCACTGAAGCTACCTCCTCTCAAATGACTTAACTTGTGTCACACTGACACAAAATGAGGAAAATGGCTAAGTAGCAAACATTTGAATATAATACTTTTACATATTCTTTGCTTCGGTATTCATCTTTGTGTTAGTTACCCTTAACAATAATTTTTTGGTCTGTAGATATCATTCATTGTCAATTTGAGTACTTGGCTATAATGTATGGGTTTCTGAGTTTCTTTCCCAATACTTTCAAAAACTTTTATTTTCCAGCAATTTAAGGTCCAGTATCTGAGTCTCTCTTATTGGTGCTACTATCATTTTCATTGCTAAACAAAACCACTTATTCGAGTAAAAGTTGCGGCTGGGGGGTGCAGATATCAGGTACTGAAGAGAGTAGTGGAAGTATTGATTAGTTATCAAGTCTTGACATAAATGCAGACTGAAGAAACTATGCAGCTGGGTAACTGTTCTTTGTGCTCAAGTAGATTCAAGTGCCCATTGAATTTAATTAAGATTGTTGGGAATCTTGTAGTAGTTGTTATTTAAAAGGTTGTTTATTGATAAAGGAATGGAACACAAAATTGTCTACTGACAGATTATTCATGACAGCATTTCTTCTGACCTTACATTAACCCACAGAAATGGAAACCAACTCTGAATATTTTACTATAAAAGTTTTCTGCCCCATCAAGTCATTATTATTTTTTTTATGAGACATGATTGACTTTGACTTAGTGGAAAATGTCTATCTAAACTTTTGGAAACCGGTACCTACATGAGCTTAGGTGCTTTTTGTTGTTTTCTTTGTTTGTTTGTTTGTTTGTTTTATTTTGTTTTTCCTGTCATGGTCCTGACAATATCTTATATACCTATATGACAATAAGAAGGAATTGTTGACAAATCACCACGTGATGTAAAGTAGGTATTCTAGCAATGTCAGCTAGTAATTCATTCACATACACCTCCTTCTTCTGGTCTAGATGCTACTTTTTCCTCAATTAAATCTGCATCATTTATTTTCTTTTTATTGAAAAAGATTAATACGCATACCCATTTGTAAGATAGAATGCCATTTGAATATGAATTGCAAATACTTTCTTAAATTTTGAAAAGACTCAGAGGGCAATAGAAAAAAGTATGCCCTATGACAATTAGGTAATTATGATTAAAATGTTAGAGTTATTTATTTGTTCTGATGAGTCTGAGTACTTCTGTTTGCATATATGTATGTACTTGCATATAGGCATCGTGTGTGTGTGTGTGTGTGTGTGTGTGTGTGTGTGTTTGTGTGTGTGAGTGTGTGTGTGTGTGTGTGTGTGTGTGTGTGCCTCTGGCATGTGGATGTCAAAGACAATGTGAGATTCCCTATAAATGGAGTTTCTTATACTTCTGTAGCCTGAAGTGGATGCTAAGAACCAAAGTATCATCTTCTACATATACAAAGTTGTTATTCATGATAATAGTGGGATTGTTTCAAGGTTCCTCTCCATTTAATTTGATGCTGGCTGTTGTTTGCACGATTTCACTATTATTATATTTAGGTATGTGCCATGAATTCTTGATATCTCCAAGGCTTTTAACATGAAGGAGTGTTGGATTTTTTAAAAGGCTTTTTTAGCATCTAATGAGTTTGGTCATGTGATTTTTTTCTCTGAATTTTGTTATAGCTTGTATTTTAGTTAGGTTTTTACTGCTGTGAACAAATACCAAGGCAACTCATAAAAGGACAACATTTAACTGGGGCTGGCTTACAAGTTCAGAAGTTCAATCCATTCTCATTAAAGTGGGAATAAGGCAGAATCCAGGCAGGCATTGTGCAGGCAGAGCTGCGGAGTTCTATATCTTCATCTGAAATTTGCTAGTGGAGGACTGACTTTCAGGTAGCAAGGATGAAGGTCTTAAGCCCAGGCCCACAGTGACCAACCTACTCCAACAAGGCCATACCTCCTAATGCCACTCCCTGAACCACACATATGCAAATCATAGCATTCTATTCCCTGGTCCCCATAGGCTTGTTCAAACAAATGAGTCTATGGGGGTCATAGCTAACCATAGCATAATTCAATGTCCCTGTAGTCTATAGTAATCTCAACAATGTTAAAAGGCCAAAGTTCAAAGTATCTTCTAAGATTCAACTAATTGCTTAACTGTAATCCCCAAAGCAAGACAGGAAACTGGCTGGCCAAACTCATCTACTTCATCTAGAATTTTCAGTTTTTTCAAGTAAAAAAATGTTCTTAACTACTGAGTCTCAAGACCCCAAAAACTTGAGATTTTATGTTTATTGATTATCATTCCTAACGATAAGTTGCAACACGATATAAATATTTATCAGGCTTCTATAATAAGGTTTAGGTAACATTGGACAAGAAGTATCAAATCTGGAATATACATAAATATACACATACATATACATATGTTGAGCTGACTATTATCTAAGAAAAGAGAACAATTATGTATGGATATGACAGTATGCAAGACCCTTTAAAAGATTAAGGGAATTATAATTAATCAAAATAAGAGATAAATAAAAATGAAAGTGTATAGCTTTCTGAAAACTTTGAAGGCTTGAATCTATAGACATGTGATCAATTTCTGCACCCCTAGAAACAACACTGACTGTGTTTATATGGAACACAGTCATATTTTATTTTTTTCCAAAAACAACTGTCACTCTTTTTGTTCTTAAAAATTCTGTTTATGTTATACTCTCCCATGGCAAGCATCACCATAATTCTGATCTACACATTTTCTGTATGCCAAATACTTTACAAATAATCATAGATAGCCACATTTGATAAGTAATTGTAGACTTCTCTGCATTACTGTGCATTCATTTTTCAAAGGCAGCTGGTTATTTAGAAAATTAGTATGTTCTACTAAATCCATGCATGCTGTCAAAGTGAAATGAATCATTTTCAGTTGTAATTTCTTCCCACAAAACAGGATATGTTCTATATATCAGCCTACACACATTTATTTTACACATTATTATAAAAGAGATATTAAAAATAAATAATAGAAATTTTGTCATTTTTCATGATTATACTCCATCAGTCTCCTAAGAATAATCTTTTTGTTTATTTTTATGACAGTTTAGATTTTAATATCCTGTCCCATAAAGAACAAAATCAAATGAAAATTATATATACATATAATTGATAAATAAGTAGTTATAGATATCAATTTTCTATATGAACTGCATAAAAATTTTAATATTACATGTTAATATGTAAAACTATACAGTAGTAGATAGTATATGAGTGGATTTATTTTAAAATTTTTAAAATATTTATTTATTTTTGCCTGCATATATATATTTTCACCATATGAGTTTATGGTATCTGCTGAGGTCATAGAATGCATTGGATATGGAATTAGAGTTTTGAACTACCATGTGGGTGATCAGAACCAAACATAGGTTCTCTATATGTGCAAAAAGTGTTCTTAACCATGGAGTCCTCTCTCTGGCTCCAGAGAGGGCTTCTTGATTTATCATAAGTTATGTATCTGCATCACTCTATGCCAAACTTTATATGCATAAGTCTTACAGAAGTAAATTTTCTTCTTTACCTACAGAAGAAGTAGATAGAATTGTGTGACAAACCTCCAGCAGCTCTTGCTTGAATACTGACATTTAGTTGTGACATCATCTGAGTACAGAGCCTGTGAGAACAAAAACAAGCTTGAGGTAAACACTCTGGATTATTCCTTTTGTAGCTTTGTGAAAACACAGTAACGAAGGGCAGAATAGAAGAAATAATTGCTTATTTAGCTAATATTCCCAAAGCACAGACTATCACTTATAAATGTCAGAGTTAAGAATTTAAGCAAAAATGTGATAGAGAAAGTCTAGAGGTGCTAGCTTACTGGAAAAATCGTAGTTTCACAATTCCCAAGCAATGCTGCTGTTGCAAGTAGGCTGGGCCTCCAGTAAGACTGTTTAACAATCAAGACAGATATGCCCAGGGGCATATCTGATCTGGAAAATCCCTCAACTGAGTCTTCCTTCTTATCAGCAATCAGCAGTGAATTGAAAATCAACCTTCAGATGGATGCCACATTATATCCATTTGGCTTAAAGATGTTCAAGCATTAGACAATATCAGTTACTGAAAAAAAAGTTTTTGATAGAATTTTCACATTTGTTGAAGAAAATGCATTTCATAAGTCATATAGATTCTGAGTTTCCTCCTCTGCTTCTCTTCATCTTCCTTTTCCTTCTCTTCTAGGTCAATCCTGATCACACTGCACAAGACTTACTCCCAATAAGCCAAACAAAATCGCTATAAAATCTAAAACTATGTTACATGAGAAAAAAAGACAGAGAGTAAGTATATAATAACGAATAGGCATGGGAAATTACTTTCAAACAAGCCCTTCGGTCATTCAAGAAATAAGGCATGATCTTCCTCATACATGGATCATAATTTTTCTTGTTCCTGAAGAAGACAGAAAGCAACAAAAAAGCCATTTGCTATTAGATGAATTCAGGGACAGGGAAGAATAGAAGGTAGGTAATAGAAAACGAAGTCACTTATAACTGTGACATATTTATATAATCTGTTTATCTCTAAATACAGAGAAAACATACTGACACAAAACAAGAATAAACTCTCATTTTCATAATATATATGCAAAGTTTTTATATTTATATTAATATAAAAGTTATGAGTACAATTTAGTCGTCAAGCAGAATATCATTGAAATTTTTACTTATTTTTGAAGATTAAAATGCAAGTAGTTTTTTTTACTCTATATAAAAAGAATATGCAAAGTAACTACAATGACATTTTGTGTTAACCTTCACATTTTTCTTTATTAAAAAATGTCAACATGACATTCTAATAGATAACTTTACCTGTATATTCACCTGTTCTATCTCCCAGGGGGTTTTAAATATATGGATTGGTATGTCTGGAAGTAAACTAGCAATGCAGATTTGAAACTGAAGATGATTTCATCTGTTACTAACACACTGTACTCTAATCAATATTGAAGTAGTATAGAAAGAACATTTAAAAATAATAGATGTTGAAAATTCTTTGTTTAGCTCTGTGGGAAATGCAAATCAAAACAACCCTGAGATTCCACCTCACACTAGTCAGAATGGCTAAGATTAAAAACTCAAGAGACAACAGGTGCTGGCGAGGATGTGGAGAAAGAGGAACACTCCTCCACTGTTGGTAAGATTGCAAGGTGGTACAACCTATGGAAATTGGTCTGGCAGTTCCTCAGAAAACTGGGCATGACACTTCCAGAGGACCCTGTCATACTACTCCTGGGCATATACCCAGAGGATTCCCCTGCATACAATAAAGACACATGCTCCACTATATTCATAGCAGCCTTATGTATAATAGCCAGAAGTTGGAAGGAGCCCAGATGTCTCTCAAAGGAGGAATGGATACAGAAAATGTGGTATATTTATACAATGGAATACTACTCAGCAATTAAAAATAACGAATTCATGTAATTTGTAGGCAAATGGTTGGATCTAGAAAATATCATCCTAAGTGAGCTAACCCAATCACAAAAAAATACACATGAAATGCAATCACTGATAAGTGGATATTAATGAGCCCAGAAGCTCTGAATACTTAAGGCACAATTAGCAAACCAAAAGATTCCCAAGAAGAAGGAAGGAGAGGACCCTGGTCCTGAAAAGACTGGATCCAGTTTTATAGGAGAGTATCAGAACAGAGAAATGGTGGAGGGGTGATTGGGGAATGGGCGGGAGGGGGAGGGGGGAAGAGGACTTATGGAACATATGGTGAGGGGGGGAACTGGAAAAGGAGAAAGCCTTTGGAATGTAAACAGAGAATATAGAAAAAATTAAAAAAAATAATAATAGAGAGATGTTCCTTTGAGAAAATTAATGTAGCGAAGCTGAGGTGCACAGAGTGTGAGGGCATGAAGGCACAAACAAAATCAATCACCAGGGATGACACAGTGTTTGCCAGGAGAAGCGCTGACGAATCTAGATGGAGGCATAGAACTTGAAATGGCCGTCTTCTGCAACCAGAAAAGACTTTCAATGGAGGTACTGGAATACCATAAAACCTTAGACCCAAAATTTGTGTTACATACAAGATACAAAGGGGTAAAGATGGAACAGAAACTGAGGGAATGTCCAATTGATGACTAATGGCCAAGCTGTACTTACCTAACAGAACTATTATCTGAGAGGGTTCATCTACCAACTGATGGAAACAGATGCAGAGTCTCACTGCCAAACATTAGTCAGAGCTTGGGGAATTCAGAGAAAGAGGGGGAGGAAGGATTGAAAGAGCCAGAGAAGTCAAGAACACCACAAGAAAACCTGCAGAATCAACTAATCTGGCCCATACAGGGCCATAGACACTGAACTGCCAGAGAGCATGTGTGGGACAGACCTAGGTCCTCAGCACATATCTACCAGCTGTCCAGCTTGGTCTTCATGTGGGTCTCCCTACAGCAGAAGAAGGGGCTGTCTCTGAACCTTGTTGCCTACCTTTTGATACATTTCTCCCTGACTAGGCTGTCTTGTCAAGCCTCCACAAGAGGAGATGGGCCTATTTTAGCTGCAAATTGATAGGCCAAGGGGGTTTGACATCCATAGAAAATGCAATGATGGGCCAAATGGATAGGATATCCCTTTTTTGAGGAGAAAGAGAGAATGGGACAATGGGGGTGGGGCAGGAGGAGGTGAGAGGGAGAGATTGGGAGGAGAAGTGGGAGGGGAAGATGTGATCAGGATGTAAAGTAAATAGAAAACAAAATAAAACAAAACAACCAAAAAAAAATAGAAATTCCAAACAGATTGAGAGTCAATTGAAATGAATGAATATAATTTATTTCATATATATTTTCCAGTTTTTCCATATACAATTATAATCTTTAAATGTAAATCAAATATATATATTCGTATTTATATTTTACATATATAATTTTCTATATTTTCATGAAACTCTCTCCTTTCTTAATATTATATAACTTTATGAACTCAATGATTCACTATCAAAAGCCACATATCCCATGCTGTACCACAGACCATCATACCCAGGTGGTACAGGGAGGTAGCTAACCACCCAGGAGTGCAAAGAGGCCTGAGAGCACAGCTAGAACCATCCCTGCTGCTCAAAGGAATCGGTCTGGAACCCTCACGCCAGAGCCTTCCAGTTTCTGTCTTTGGCTGGGGACCATCCTCTGCCACAGAGCTTCCATATCCAGGTGGTGCAGGAAGATAGCTAACCACCCAGGAGTGCGGAGAGGTCTGAGAGCACAGGTAGGACCACCCCTGCTGCTCAGAGGATCCAGCCCAAAACCCTGAGGACATAAGAGCCAAGGAGCAGCCTGAGACAGGAGTCTTCAGATTTCTGTCTGTACCCAGAGCTGATCCTGGGCCACAGAGCTATGTACACAAATACCACCATAAGAGAGCTGGTCTCTCAGGAGTGCCTACATTCCTGTGTTCACAGATAAGACCACTACCTCTCTTCAAATTGCTGGCCCAAAAGGGACCTGTCCAGAGCCATAAAGACACAGGGACCAAGAATCAGCTGGGGACAGGATCATTCTGGTTTCTGTCTGTGCACCTGTGCTGACCTTCTATCAGAGCTCTCCTTATGTAAATTCTTCCCAGAGAGAGCAGGTCTCCCAGACGTACAGGCTTGCAGGGCAGATAAGCCACAGACAGAGACAGCAAGACGAGCTAATACCAGAGATAACCAGATCACAAAAGGCAAACACAAGAACATTACCAACAAAACCAAGGCTATATGGCATCATCATAACCCAGTTCTCTCACAACAGCAAGTCCTCAATACCCCCAACACACCAGAAAAGCAAGATCTGGATGTAAAATCACATCTCTTAATGATGATGGAGGACTTCAAGAAGCATAAAAATAACTCACTTAGAGAAATACAGGGGAACATGGGTCAACTGGTAGAAGTCATTAAAGAGGAAACACAAACAAACAAGTGAAGGAACTAAAGAAAACCATACAGGATCTAAAAATGAAGGTAGAAACAATAAAGAAATCCCAAAGAGAAACAACCCTGGAGAGAGGAAACCTTGGAAAGAAATCAGGAGTCATAGATGCAAGCATCAACAACAGAATACAAGAGATAGAAGAAAGACTCTCAGGTGCATACCATAGAAAGCATTGACTCAACAGTCAAAGAATATACAAAATGCAAAAAAACTTGTAACCCAAAACATCCAGGAAATTCAGGACACAATGAGAAAACCAAACCTAAGGATTATAGGTATAGAAGAAAGTGAAGATTTACAATTTAAAGGGCCAGTAAATATCTTCAACAAAATTATAAAAGAAAACTTCCCTAACCTAAAGAAAGAGATGCCCATGAACATACAAGATGCCTACAGAACTCCAAACAGCCTGGAACAGAACAGAAATTCCTACTGTCATATAATAATCAAAATATCAAATGCACTAAACAAAGAACGAATATTAAAAGCAGTAAGGGAAAAGGGTCGAGTAACATATAAAGGCAGACCTATCACAATTATACCAGACTTCTCGCCAGAGACCATGAGAGCTAGAAGATCCTGGGCAGATCTCATACATACCCTAAGAGAACACAAATGCCAGCCCAGACTATAATATGCAGCAAAACTCTCAATCACCATAGATGGAGAAACCAAGATATTCTATGTAAAAGCAAATTTACACAATATCATAACACAAATTTAACCCGACAGAGGATAATAGATGTAAAACGCCAACACAAGGAGGAAACTATACCCTAGGAAAAGCAAAAAAAAAAAAAAAATCAATCGTTTTTCAACCAACCCAAAGAAAAATAACCACACAAACATAAAAATAACATTAAAAATAACAGAAGCAGAAATCACTATTCCTTAACATCTCTTGACATCAATGGACTCAATTCCCAAATAAAAGGACATAGACTAACAGGCTGGATCCTAAACAAGACCCAGCATTTTACTACATACAGGAAATGCACCTCATCATTGATTGACAGATCAGGAAAACACAAATCAAAACAGAGACACAGTGAAACTAAAAGAAGTTATGGACCAAATGGATTTAACAGATATCTATAGAACATTTCATCCTAAATCAAAAGAATATACCTTCTTCTCAGCACCTCATGGTACATTCTACAAAACTGACGATATAACTGGTCACAAAACAGACCTCAACAGATGTAAGAAGATTAAAATAATTCCGTGCCTCCTATCAGATCACTACAGAATACGGCTGGTCTTCAATAGCAACAAAAACAACAGAAAGTCCACATACACATTTAGCTGAATAATGTTCTACACAATAATAACTTGGACAAGGAAGAAATAAGGAAAGAAATCAAAGCCATTTTAGAATTTAATGAAAATTAAGGCACAACATACCCAAATATATGGGACACAATGGAAAAAAAAGCAGTGCTAAGAGGAAAACTCCTCCTCTGCAGGCCTCCAAAGAAACTTGAAAGAGCATAAACTAGCAGCTTAACATCACACCTGAAATCTCTAGAACAGAAAGAAGTTAATAACCCAAGAGGATTAGATGGCAGGAAATCATCAAACAAAGGACTGAAATCAACTGATTAGAAACAAGATCTATACAAAGAATCAACAAAACCAGGAGCTGATTCTTTGAGAAAATAAACAAGAGAGATAAACACTTAGCCAGACTAACCAATATGCTTTAAAATATTCCACAAAATAGAAACAGAAGGAACAGTACCCAACTCATTCTATGAAGCCACAATAACATTGATACCAAAACCACACAATGATCCAACAAAGAAAGAGAACTTCAGACCAATTTCCCTTATGAATATTGATGCAAAAGTATTCAATAAAAGTTTTGGCAACCGAATCCAAGAACACATCAAAATGATCAATTTCCACAATCAAGTAGGCTTCATCCCAGCACTACAGGAATGGTTCAATATATGGAAATCCATCAATGTAATCCACTACATAAACAAACTCAAAGAAATAAACCATATGGTCATTTTATTAGATGCTGAAAAAGTGTTTGACAAAATTTAGCATCCTTTCATGTTTAAACGTGTTGTAAAGATTAGGAATGCAAGACCCACACCTAAACACAGTAAAAGCAATATACAGCAAACTAGTAGCCAACATCAAACTAAATGGAGAGAAAGTGAAGCAATCCCACTAAAATAAGGAACTGACACAGCTGCCCTCTCTCTCATATCTATTCAGTATAGTACCTTAAGTTCTAGCTAGAGCAATTTTACAACAACCGGATCTCAAAGAAATAAAAATTGGAAAGTAAGAAATCAAACTATCACTATTTGCAGATGATATGATAATATAGTCAAGCGACCCCAAAAACTCCACCAGAGAACTCCTACAGATGATAAACAACGTCAGCAAAGTGACTGGATATAAAATTAACTCAAATCAGTAGCCTTCTTATACTCAAAGGATAAACAGTCTGAGAAAGAAATTAGGAAAACCCTTCATAATAGTCACAAACATAACGTATCTTGGTGTGACTATAATCAAACATGACAGAACTTCAAGTCTCTGAAGAAAGAAATTGAAGAAAACCTCAGAAGACAGAAACATCTCTCATGCTCATGGATTGGCAGGATTAATATAGTAAAAATGGTCATCTTGCCAAAAGCAATCTACAAATTCAATGCAATCCCCATCAAAATTCCAACTCATTTCTTCATAGAGTTAGAAAAATCAAATTCATCTGGAATAACAAAAAACCCCAGGATAGCTGAAACTATTCTCAACAATGAAAGAACATCTGGGGGAATCATTATCAAAGACCTCAAGCAGTTCTACAGAGTGATAGTGTTAAAAACTGCATGGTATTGGTACAATGACAGGCAGAATTTAAGACCCATAAATGAACCCACATATCTATGGTCATTTGATCTTTATCAAAGGAAGTAAAACCATCTAGTGGAAAAAAATAACCCTTTCAACAAATGGTGCTGGCTCAACTGGTAGTTAGCATGCAAAAGAATGCAAATCAATCCATTCTTATCTCCTGTACAAACCTCAAGCCCAAGTAGATCAAGGACCTCCACATAAAACCAGATACACGGAAAATAATAGAAAAGAAAGTGGGGAAGAGCCTAGAGCACGTGGGCACAGGGGAAATTTTCCTGAACAGAACACCAATAGCTTATGCTCTAAGATCAAAAATTGACAAATGGGACCTCATAAAATTACAAAGTTTCTGTAAGGCAAAGGACACTGTCAATAGGACAAAACGGAAACCCACAATTCGTGAAAAGATCTTTACCAACTTTACATCCAACAGAGGGCTAATATCCAATACATACAAGGAACTCAAGAAGTTAAACTTCAGAGATCCAAATAAGCCTATTAAAAATGGGGTACAGATCTAAACAAAAATTTTTCAACTGAGGAATATGGCATGGCTCAGAAGCACCTAAAGAAATGTTCAACATCCTTAGTCATCAGTGAAATTCAAAACAAAACAACCCTGAGATTTCTCCTCATACCAGTCAGAATGGCTAAGATAAAAGCCTCGGGAGACAGCAGGTGCTGGCAAGGATGTGGAGAAAGAGGAACACTCCTCCAGTGCTGGTGGGATTGTAAGCTGGTACAACCATTCTGGAAATCAGTTTGGTGCTTCCTTAGAAAATTGGGCATAATACTACCAAAGGACCCTGCTATATCACTCCTGGGCATATATATACCCAGAGTATTCTCTAGCATGTAATAAGGACATATGCTCCACTATGTTCATAGAAGCCTTATTTATAATAGATGGAAGCTGGAGAGAACCCAGATATTCTTCAACAGAGGACTGGATACATAAAATATAGTTCATTTACATAATGTAATACTACTCAGCTATTAAAAACAATGAATTTATGAACATCTTAGGCATATGAAGTGAACTAGAAAATATCATCCTGAGTGAGGTAACTCACTCAGAATACTCATACATGGTATGCACCTTCTGATAAGTGAATATTAGCCTTGAAGTTTGGAATACCCAATATACAATTCACAGACCAAATGAAGCTTAAGAAGAAGTAAAAACAAGTGAATACTCTAGTTCTTCGTAGAAGGGGGAATAAAATACCCACAGGAGGAGACACAGAGACAAAGTAGGGAACATAGAATGATAGAAAGACCATGCATTTCTGCCCCACCTACAGATCTATCACATAATCAGTTATAAAACCCAGACACTATTGTGCTTGGTGATAGAAGTCTAATATAGTTGTCACTGGGGAGGTTCTGCCAGTGCATGACAAATACAGAGGTGGGTGCTCTCAGCCAGTCATCCAACTGAGCACAGGTTCCCCAATGGAGAAGCTAGAGAAAGTACTCAAGGAGCTGAAGGGGTTTTTGGCACCATTGGAGGAACAACAATTTGAACCACCCAGTTCCCCCAGAGCTTCCAGGGACTAAACCATAAACCAAAGAGTCCACATGGAGGGACCCCTGGCTCCAGATGCATATGAAGCAGAGGATGTCCTTGTTGGACATCAAAGGGAGGAGAGGCCCTTTGTCCTGCTAGACACTAGGGGAATTTTAGTACAGGAAAGGGGGAGTGGGTAGATTGGTGAGCATGGGGAGGAAGGATGTGTTATGGGATTTTCCAGGGTTGGACCAGTAAAGGGGGCATTTGAAATGTAAATAAAAAATATCTAATAATTTAAAGAGAGAGAGAGAGAGAGAGAGAGAGAGAGAGAGAGAGAGAGAGAGAGAGAGAGAGAGAGAGAAAGGTGGGGGGTGGGAGACTTCCTAGAAATTACAGTGAGGAACTGTGGACATTATAGGAACTAAAAGAGATTCTGGCTCTCAAGCTATTATAAAACATCTATTGGGAATTAATAAATATAATTATTTGGAGAAAAAGAAATTGGAGTAATCGTACACCAGAAACTTAACAGCACACCTGAAAGCTCTAGAACACAAAGATCTAAACACACCCAATAGGAGTAGGTGGAAGGGAATAATCAAACGCAAGGTGAAAATCAGGCAATTAGAAACAAAGGGAGTAACATAAAAACAAACAACAAAACCAAGAGCTGGTTCATTGAGAAAATCAACAAGATAGATAAACCTTTAGTCAAACTAACTAAAGGTCACAGAGACAGTGTGATTGTATATGCTTGTTACAGGGAGTGGACCTATTAGGGGGCATGGAGTAGGTGTGTCTCTATTGGCATGGGCTTTAAGATCCTCACCCTAGATTCCAGGAAGTGAGTCTTCCACTAGTTGACTTCCAATGAATATGTAGAACACTCAGATCCTCATGTGCCTGTCTGAGTACTTCCATATTCCCACTTTGACGATACTGGACTGAACCTCTGAACAGGTAAGCCAGTCCCAATTAAATGTTATCCCTTTCCCAAGGAGCTTAAGGGGTTTGTAGCCACATAGATGGAACAATGATATAAACCAACCAGTACCACCAGAGCTCCCAGGGACTAAACCACCAATTGAAGAGTGCACATGGAGGGACCCATGGATCCAGCCATGTAAAAGAGGATGGCCTTATTGGACATAAATGAAAGGAGAGGCCCTTGGTTCTTAGAAGGCTCAATGCCACAGCAGAATGTCAGGACAGAAAAGCAGGAGTGGGTGAGTTAGTGAGCAGGGGGAGTGGGGATGGGATAGGGAGTTTTTGGAGGGGAAATGAGGAAAGGGGATGACATTTGAAATGTAAATAAAGAAAATATTTAATAAAAAATGTCCTTTATAAAAAAAAGTCACATGTTTTTATTCTTTGTGGTAAATTTTGGAATTGACCTTCAATTAATGGAAGCTATTGTGTATTTGTTTAGCTGTCTTTTCATTGTTTATAATATTTATTCTCAGTGAAATATTGCAAATGTTTTGTCCCTTTCTAGGTTGGGTTTATTTTATATTTATAATATAATTTTGAATGATTCTGACAGTTTCATAGTAATAATTTAAGACTTAATGGCCGTGATGTACATAAATGGAAGTTAATTAATTCCCAGAGGAAGATTAAAGCATCATTAAGGCACTTAAACATTTTCAAATTCCACTGAATAAATATTGATATACAAATATTTTTAGAGCATAGGCTACCTACCAATAACCGCAATGGGAAAATATATAACTATACCTCCCCATACCTTAGTAGGCAGGAATTACCGATAGCTGCTTAAATAGAGGTGGGGCTCCAGAATCCCACCCCCACCCATGCTGGGACTTTGACAGCCTTGATCTTGTATATTCCTTCTGTGAGATACCAGAGTGATGAGAGTTCATTAGGGCAACACCCACATTTATATCTAGAAGACCTCATACCACAGAATCCCTCCTCTGCTCTTTGAGTCTTATGTTCTTTATGTACCCTCTTCCATGATATTCCCTGAGCCTTGGCCAGGGGTGAGCTGATATTGATTTCTCATTTAAGGATAACCACTTAATAGTCATTTATGCTTAGAATTTTGACCAATTATGAGACTCTATATCAACCACTGCCCAGTGGGGGCGGGAGGGGGGGGAGAAGAAGCTTACAAGGTAGATTGATGAGTATAAACAATGTAGTTCAAAAAACTGTCTTACAATACTACCATTTAATAATAAATAATAACAGCTTCTCTCTTCAGATATTTGAATTCTCACATTATAGCTTTTGTCAAGGTTTATAGTACTCATCATGGATTCTCTCTTATAAAATAGTCTCAGTTCCAACCACAAAATAATTAGTTATTTCCCTAATATATACACAACTATTATTCAAGTGAATGCAACCTTTAAGGTAGATTGGTATTATAGCATTCAGAGAAAGAACTGATATGGATCATGGATGTCTCTGCTTCATTCCCTAGGCTCATGGGAAGTATTTGCATACTTAGTTCTCAAATGGTGGAACTTCTTAAGAAAGATTAGGAAGTGTGGCCTTGTTGGAGGAGAAGTGTCCAAGTCATAGGCTTTAAGATTTAATGGAGGGACCCATGGCTCCAGCTGCACATGTAGCAGAGGATGGCCTTATCAGGCATCAATGGAAGGGGAGGCTCTATATCCTGTGAAGGCTTGATGCCCCAGTGTAGGGGAATGTTAGGGTGATAGGGCAGGAGTGGGTGGATTGGTGGGGGAGCACCCTTGTTGAGGCAGGGGACATGGGGTTGGGTGGGGGTTTTTGGAGAGGAAACCAGGAAGGGAAATAACATTTGAAATGTAAATAAAGAAAATAACCAATAATTTTTTTAAAAAAAATGTTCAAAAATATTCAAACCTTTCCTAGTGGTCTCTGTCTCTACCACCTAACTCCTAATGGATTGTCCAAGATGTCAACTCTCTGCTACTCTTTCTACCTTTCCTTTCCTCCTCTGTCATGTACTCTAAAACTCTGGAACTAAAATCCCCATCAAATTATTTCTTTTAGTAGTTTCCTTGACCATGATGTCTTACCACAGTCACAGCAAAGAAACTAGCACAGTGGTTTAGCTCCTGTATTTACCTGAATAGCATATTTCAGTACTATGAAAACTATCCACTAGGGAATAAATTGTCAAGTCAGTTAAAGACTGATTTCCAAGTCCTAAAACTAAAGAGCTTTTGTTTCATTGCTCTTTTATTTTTACATTTTGTATTTGCTGTATGTCTATGCAAGTACAGAGCACAGCACATATCTGTTTTGGTTAGAGGTCAGAGGATAACTTGTTAGAGTCTTTTGTCTCCTTATATCATGTGGAAACTAGATCATCAGACTTGAGAGCAAATGTCGTTACTCAGTGAGCCATTTCATCGGCTCCTCTGTGAATAGTTTGAAATAAGCAACAGATATACTTACAAGGAAAAAGAATGACTCACCAGAGCCAGAGAAATCAGGCAAATAGTTCTACAACATATGTTGTTTCCATTCTAGAAACATCCAAATGGGATTTTCTGATGATTGAGACTGAAATTAATTTTATCGTCATTAGCATTTGCTCGTGCTTTGCACATGCACATACAGAATAATTTGCTCAGTGCTAAAACAAAGTGTGACTATCAAGAGGGATATTAGCTAAAACAATGTCTTCTAACCATTATCACTCACATTAGTCAGAGCTTGATTGTTCTCACAGAGTTGACTCATGTCTTTTTCTCTTAGCATAGTAGCTGTTCTCTACATGAATACATTGGAATTAAGTAAAGTTAAATAAACTATAAATTAAACCTCTTAAACTGTAAGAATCATTAGCGATAGATTTTATAACCTTGTACTAGTATTTCAACAATGTGAATGGTGACAGGGACAAGGGATTTTACTCAGGAGACCCTATGACAAGCAACCCTTTAAGAAGTTTCCTATACTAGGAAATGAGATTTTTGTTAAATAACCCCTGAGTTAAAAAGTGAAATACAGAAACAAGTAACTAGCAGAAAATTAAAAAGTAATCAAGAATAAAAATATGAATCATTAGTTACAGATGTGTGAAAATGGGACCCTCCTAGTGAAGAATCTGTTAATGACACTGAAATATGTAGCCCGTGGATGCTGCAAATTTTATAGATCTTCCGGATATTTGATGTATAATTATGTAAAATTTCACAAAAACTATCTAATCTATATATTCCCTATTATTTAATAATGTTTCCTATAATCCATGCTTCAGAATATTCAAAAATTCGGCCGGGTGGTGGTGGCGCACGCCTGTAATCCCAGCACTTGGGAGGCAGAGGCAGGCGGATTTCTGAGTTCGAGGCCAGCCTGGTCTACCGAGTGAGTTCCAGGACAGCCAGGGCTACACAGAGAAACCCTGTCTCGAAAAGCCAAAAAAAAAAAAAAAAGAATACTCAAAAATTCAAATCCTCATTAAATTCATATCTCAGAAGCTGAATATTTGAAAGATTGAATATGTTTTTCATTAGTTTCCTTACCCCTCATTTTATGTCCCTATTCTTATATCTTTAAATGTTTTAATAAAGTGGAATTGTATCTCTGAAACTCTTAACTCATTTATACACACCTGATGTGATATGCAGGAACTGAGACAGACTCCACAGTAAGCTAAAGACCCTGAAGTGAAAACAACTCCAGACCCTATTCCCATGCCTGTGGAAGGATGCCTTCTAGAACAGCCGAGAGCTTTTGTTGGCCAACCTGGGACTGCTTCTGCTCCATTCAGAGTCAGAGAACTCTGTTGTCATAGAAGGTGATTGCTAACACAGAGACTCTCAGCTGGTCAGAGGGGTGACAACAGAGTGATATTTGAGTGTGCAACTGTAAGTGGGATATCTGTATCCCTTGGTCCAAAACACAGAGAACATCATGTAAGAGGGATGGGACCCATAGTCAGGGACAGAAAGGGCAATGTGAAATGACGTCTTGTGGATATGACATGGTTACAGCAATCACTAAAGCACACAACAAATGTACTTCCCAGCATAAGAGTTACACACACACACACACACACACACACACACACACACACATCCTCTTACAGACTATAAATGAGGATGATTAGGACTAGTTGATAAGGTTACAGAAAGAAAGAGAGGAGTGCAGGCAATAGAGATTATATGACACAATTTCATCTATACATACATTTTACTGTAAAAATTGTACAATGTTTCTTTTATACAATTATTTTCCCCTTGTTTTATAGTATTGTTTTCTACTTTGGATGCCTTATTCCTTTGGAAGGAATTCTTAGGAATTCTTATAGACTTCCTAAACTATATAGATTCTTCACATCAGTTGTTATGGTGGAAAGTGGTTTTCAACTTGTTGCTGAGTATTATTATTATTTTCTTTGTCTACTGTTTATGGCTTGTGGGAAATTCTTACTTTGTATCTTTTCTATGCATTTAAACATATTTGAAAAATGTTCATCTAACTATTATGAATCTAAATATGTCTTCTTAAAATCTGTATGTTAAAATCATTCATATACAAGTATTACATCAGACATGATTTATAAAGTTATCAAAGGGCAAATGAATATGTCTGATGTCCTTATATGAAATCACATAAGCACTGAAGCCATTTGACTGTAAATAGTCTCTGAGGACACAGGAAGAGTCTTACATGCTGTAAACCTTGGAAAGTCCTTGAGTAAGCAAAATTTTTCAATAATTTAACCATGACCTCCAGTTTACAGAACTATGTAAGAACATGATTTGTTTATTCTAATCAGTCAATGACAGTAGCCATCACGAACATTATTTTGTTATTTATAAATGGAGGTATGTGTAGGCTAATCTAGTTATGAAGTTGTGCCAGTGTCCTGAACTTCCCAGGTGAATGTATTGGTTGAGAGTTCAGAATTTTTACAAGGATTGCTCCATTTAGAAGCTAAGTAGATCTGTGTGGAATAATGAAAAGAGAAAAGAAAATGATATCATTGATCACCAATGCAAGGAAAAATGTATAGTGGTAGGTTGATGTAGTCCAGTAGCCTAGAGTAAAAGGTATTACCCCATCTGTCACATCAGGAATTGGTCACATTTGCCACCACATTGAGTGGCATATGGTATCAGGATCTACAGATTAGGTATTTCTTCTCATCTGAAGCATGCAAAGTACACCTATACTGTAATGTAGCTCAATAGATTATTGTATTGCATTGTCATAATGATGACTAGAAGGAAAATAATCATCACATTTACTTTTTAGATTCCCTGTAAGGATACTTGAGTCCACATGTTACAGCATGTAATATAGATCAAATCTGTGGCTGTTACACACCGAAATGATAGAAATATGTATCTCTGATTCCCTTTGACTCGAGGTGATATGAATGAAACATTCAAAATAAGCAGTGTAAGAACCACAAACATGTTCTCAAAATGAAATAGAAAAAGATACAAGAACAGCTGCTGCTATTACCTGTCAATCAACTGGCAGACACAGAGTGGGAGACAGAAAAATAAACCAAATTGAATGTTTGTTTCAGTTATATTGATATGCAACATGAAAGAGTGATTGACAAGTGACACCCATTTTCAGTTCAGGCAATTCCACTGGAAAACTGCATCTTACATTTATACAGTTCTCAAAGGCTGCACTTTGTTTTCAAATTTTGTCAGTTTCTAAACCATGAGAATGGGGAAAATGTTTTATTTCCTAGAAGAAACCTTTTAACCAGTGAGACCTGAGCACTAGGAGGTAATAAACAGTACGTTTTGTTTGTTTGTAGAAAATGATTCTTTTTCTTTAAACAACAAAAGAGAACATTTTATTCTGTTCCCAATTTGCTGGCTCCAGATAAAGCTGTATCACTGTAATTTCGTAGCAATTCAGTTCATACAAAATAAAAGATATAGATGATTGCACGCAATATTTATGTGTATGACAAAATGAGAAATTCTTTGACAATACATGAGGAATAATAAATTTTTCAGAACATGTAAAAATAACAGGTCTTCACATGTATAAAATCAAAATCATTCATAATTCTTTTTCTGACAACATAAGGAAAATGAGATAACTTTAAGACTAATATATCACTTTTACAAGAAACATCTCTATACATATATTATGGACCATGATATTAGGCAAACCATTGCCAAAAGGCCATACTGTTAACTATGCTTCTTTGCAAAATATTCTATAGTTGAACAACATCCAAACTCTAGACAGAGAACAACAAACTTGATCATCCAGTTTGTCTTCTCATAGACATTTCTCCCTTATTACAATCATAATCAATATAAACTTTCATACTCATTTTGCCCAATAATTTAATACCATATAACTTTATACAAATAAGAGTAACTATCCTGGACAGTAATTGAGAACTTAAGAAATAAAACTAATAAAACTTTACAACCAGAAGCACTATTCCTTCAAAAGGATATGAATTCCTAAACTAGACTACCATCTGGGAATCCAATATCAAAATGCATTAACCTATAGTAAATTTCATGTTTTTCATCACTTATTGCTGTTGGGATATAATAACATCACTAAAAGAAATTTATAGAAGGAAGAATTTATTTTGGATTAATATTCCACAGACAGGGTCCATAAGAGCTGGTGAGATGTGGTAACCGGTGGCCAGGTGCTAGCTGGTCACCTTTCCATCCACATAAAAAACAGAGAATGTGAATTTGAAATTGGCAGCATTAGTAACTCTCAAAGCACCCCTTACCCATCCAATTACTTCTTCTAGCATGACTCCAGATTCTAATTTCCATAACCTCCAAAACATGTCAACAATGGTGGAATAAGTTTCCAAAAGCTGGATCCCTGGGGATGATTCTCACCAAACTACCAAACATATTTAAACTACAAGGATATATTTCCAGAAATAATCTGTGTTATCTGTTCTCATTTTTTTCAGTTACTAACTCATTTTATTTTGAATCAAGCAGAGATGGCTCTCAGTCAAGCTCTTCTGCATTTCTCACAAATCATATTAATAACTCACTACATGTCTTAGTACAGTTTACTCTTGATACAAGAGTTACAAACTGAAGGGGACAGTGGATAGATCTGCAGCATAACTTGGGAAAATCTTCTTAACCAAAGATAGACGTTGGCTGGATTGTAGGAGAATGAAGAGATGTATCCCTAATGATGGAAAGGATATGGATCTGCTCCTGAGAAGTCACAGACATCAGCATAGCAACAACAAGTCTGTTCTACTTTAACAAGGAATGAAGCACAGCATACATGAAGATTATACACTGTTGAAATATTGGTCAGTGGGGTGGTGTATCAACAAAAGATTTTGGGTTAAAAGGGAGGGAGGGGACTGGGTGGAAGAAAGGAGGCATAGGGAAAAAGGGGAACATGATCAGGTATTGGGTGGGGGCAGAGGACCAGGAGCAAAGTCCCAAGGGTCAAAAAATAAAAGGAAATATACATTGGATATTAGTCCTCTTTGTGTACCTATGGTATGTACTCACTGATAAGTAGATATTAGCCTAGAATCTTGGAACACCAAAGACACAATCCACATACCAAATGATGTCCAACAAGAAGGAAGGGGTGGACCCTGGTTCTGGAAAGGCTCAAAGCATCAGTGTAGGGGAATACCAGAACAGAGAAGTGGGAAGGGGTGGATGGGGGAACAGGGGGAGGGAAAAGGGCATGTGGGACCTTTGGGGATGGGGAACCAGGAAAAGGGAAATGAAATGTAAATAAAGAATATATCCAATTTAAAAAAAAAGAATATATACAACCTCAGGAGGTAGGAGGTATATGGGGGCGGGGGAATGCTCTAGTATGTACCAAGTACCCAGGAGGCGAGAGAATCTCAAGACTCCAAATGAGGAACCTTAGATGAAATTCCCAAGTGGGGAGGGGAATCTTCTAGAATCCACTTCTAGTAGAAAGATGGGGCATCAAGTAGAGGACTTGGGGTGCCATCCTACATTCATAAACTTTGACTCAGAACTGTCCCTGTTTAAAAGAACTGCATGGACAAAAATGGAGAAGAGTCTAGAGGAAAAGAGGTCCACAGACTGGGAGAAATTGGGATTCATCTCAAGGGGAACATCCAAGGCCTGATACTATTGCTGATTCTCTGATGTACTTACAGACAGGAACCTAGCATGGCTGCCCTCCAAGAGGCCCAACAAGCAGCTGAAAGAGTCAGAGGCAGATACTTATATGCAACCAATGGTCAGAAGCCACGGACCCCTGCAGCTGAATTATGGAAAAGCTGGAAGAAACTGAGGAGGGCGACTTCATAGGAAGGCCAGCAGTCTCAACTAACCTGGGCCTCCAGGATCTCTCAGACACTGAACCACCAACCAGACAGCATACATATGCCAACTAATATGAAGCCTCTGACACATATACAGCAGAGGCCTGCCTAGACAGGCTTCAGTGAGAGAAGATGCACCCCTTGAGACACTTGAAGCCCTAGGGAATGGGGAGCCCTGGTGTTGTGTGTGGGGGTTTGTGGTGGTGTGGGACATCCTTTTGGAGAGGTTGGAGGAGGAATGGGATGAGGGACTGCTGCAAGGCAGAACTGGAGGGGAATAAAGTCTGGACTATTAAAAAATATTAAAGATAAAAACAAAAAACAAAAAAAAAATCTATACAATGGTCGTCAGAAGCAAAACAGCTCCAAGAGAGCCAGGGCCTCTCCCAGGCACATTTGCTTTCCTGTCTTTATTGATGACTCCCTCAATTTAAATGCAGCTGCTGCATCTGCCCTGTGAGATAAGATCCAAACGGCTTGTCCTGAACCTTCAGTTTTTCCCCTGCCTGATACTCAGTGTCATTCTTGTTCCTCCTGGGCTCCATTCATAGGTCTCTTCCCAGTCTCCAATGCCAGAAAGAACACTTCAGTCCTCCTCATATGTCTAAGGAGCAATGCTCTCTTGATCCTCAAGACCCACAATCTGTGCCATTTTTTTCTTTAATTAAGGGTTTTATTTATTCACATTCAATCAAGAGGTGTGGGTACCATTTGAAATGTAAATAAATCTGTCCTCATCTTTAAAACATTTGATATTCTCTTATTTCATTCTTTATTACTTGGTTTCTTTGTTTCTTTGTTTGTTTGTTTTAAAAACAAAAGTATGCTTCATTGAAGAGATATTTAGTACCAAGCATTAAAGACATAATACTGCAAGAAAATACTTAATCCAGTTAACATTGGTATGTATTGGCCAAATACAGAAAGAAAAATATGTGAGAGTTAAGTTGGTTATTATCACACAGTAGTGAAAGATATACAAACTAGTCTTAATGACATATGCTTATAATTCCAGGTATTCAGGAAGCTAAGGCAAGAAAATCATAGTTTTTGGGCAACGGGGAGCCAGGAAAGGGGAAATCATCTGAAATGCAAATAAAGAATATATCGAACAACAAAAAAAGAAAATCATAGTTTAATGAAAACATGAACTTGAATAACATGAAGACCAGTTCAGAAACCCAGGGAGGCCATGTCTCTTCCACCCCACCTCACCCCCTGCCTATTCCCCAATCACCACCCCACCATTTGTCTGCTCTATTAAGGGCAACAAAAGAAAAATGGGTGCTAAAGCTCAGTAGGAATGCATACCATACCAATAAATGATCCTGGAGATTTAATCCCAATGCCTTCAGGAAGGGCAAGTAAGTCATATATGATGTAGTTATTTTGAGAGATATTGACACAAATGTTTAATTACAAAGACTTTAATTACTTAATTTTTACCTTATACATTTTTCTCATGGAATTTTATATATTTGCATGTATTTTTATTATGAACTAGAATATTCTCAAAAATGTGAAAAAATACAATAACAGCCACTATAAGAGAGAATGTTCCTAACATTTCTATTCATTAACTGGAACGATTCTCTGCTCCTATTATAATCCTCTGAATGTTGCTTTCTCTGTTCATTGCCAGTTCTAAAGTTACTTCTACAGTCTTGCATGTTGGCTACAGCAGTTCTATCCTACTTATCTCTATATGAACTTCTGAAAGATGCTGAAACAAATTATCAACAATTTGAATTAAGGGAAACTATTTTTTAACATTTTTAACATTTGAAACTGAAGGGATTGAGCGGTTTCTGCTTTCTGGACGTCCTAGAAGGATATCAATCGTTTGCTTCACACTTCTCAAAACAGCCATCGCAGGTCCCTTTCTTTTGTGTGAATTGTTGCTTGAAAACTTGTTTTCTGCTATTTAGTTGGCCAATACACATTGTTATTTCAGCCCTATTTGCTAATCTAGAAATAAAGTTCCACATTCACTTATGTCATCCTTGTCTTCAACAGAGAGATTTATTCTAATTTTCTGCAAAACATATTCCTCAATAGAATAATAAGTGGGCTGTCTGTTTCTTCTAATCTGATACACTGCTCAAGATAAAATTTTGTTACTTACAAGAAGTACAGAACAAGTAGTTTATTTTCCTTTGAAATAGTCTCTCAGAAAGAAGACAGAACTTGTCCTTAGCTGAAGGCATACAGCAGAAGGATGCTTTAAAACTGTCGGGTGACTGCATCTGTCTGAGTCAGTTGCTGGGTAGAGCCTCTCAGAGAACTCCTTTCTGGAACCATGACAGATTAACATTAATAGTGTCAGAGACTGGTGCTTGCCCATGAAATGGGTCCCATGTTTGGTGACTTAGTAGTTAGCCATTTCAACTACAGCCCCCATGCCTACATTTCTTGTAGATGGGATAAAGCTTGTATTGGAAGCTTTGTTGGGGGATGAGGAAGGTGGGGTTCCTGCCTGTATACAGTCTATTCAGGTTCCATATCCTTACATTTTAAATCACAGCTAAGGTTATCCCCAATTGTCTCTTGGGCACCTCCCCTTAAATCAACTGACCTAGACTCTTAGGACTTTCAGAGTCTGAACCACTAACCAATGAACATACACGGCTGACCTAGGCCTCCCTGCACATATGTCGCAGATGTGCATCTTGGTCTTCATGTGGGTCCCAAACAACTGGAACAGGGGCTGTCCCTAAATCTGTTTCCCTGTCTGGAACGTGTTCTTCTATCTGGGCTGTCTTGTCTGGTCTCAAGGGAGAGAGAAAGCACTTAGCCTTGAAGAAACTTGAAGTGTCAGGGCTGGGAGATACCCAGAGTGGACCCCATCTTCTCACAGAAGAAGAGGAGGAGCCATGGGGTATGGATTGTGGGATGGGGTGACTGCAACGATGTAGTGAACAGAATGTAAAGTGAGTATGTAAATAATAATAATAATAATAATAATAATAATAAATTAATTTTTTAAAAAAAGCATGAGGTGAGCCAGGACAAAATGGTAGAGTGAAAGATTTCAGGCAAAGTCAGATGGGGTTGTCTGGCGACCTGAGGAGGCAGGCTTTAAAAGAACTTCATTCTTCACTGTTGTCAATTTTGTTTAATCTTCGAGACAAAGCTTATGGTTGTTAGAAAGAGGCTCTTTCTTATTCAATACAAATGTGTTAATACCAGATATTAAACTACTTAGCTGAAGTTATCCACACAGATTCTGTCACGAGAAAGATTTTTTAAAGCAAACCTATTATTTCATTCCAAGACACAAGATTCATTAATGAAAAAGCGGCAGCAAAAATCGCAAGATGTTAGGGATAAAGCAAATGGTTGAATGTGACTGATGTCCTATGCTCATTTTGCTGGATCTTCCCTTGAAAGTTTATCAGAACAACCCATGTGCCCACCCTGGTTCACAGTGCATAGCATCAAGACAAAGGATGGGAGAGGCTTATTCTTCCAGTTAAAATTTCCATTTTAATATGGCCATACTATTCCCCAGTATCATTAGATTGACTGTTGCTGGTCACCTGAAACATTCTCAATTTCAAAGTAATTTCCAGGTGCAAACTTAATAAGGTTTCTTGTTCTCAGTATTATCTACAATTATTGAATTAATGTCTAACACTAAAAAGTTTGTTTTCTGTCTAAGAAAATCCTCTGTTGCAATTTCTTTTAGTGCTGCAAAAAAGGTATTTACTGATAATTTTTAAATTCCAACTTACTGATCTCTGCAGGGAGATCTGTCTTTGAGAACCCAGATATCTAACCCAGTTAGATGTCACAGAACCATAAACAGATAAACAACAATCTGGTATATGAGAATCCTATTATTAAATATTTAAATTGTCATCTATGCCAGTTATTTTCTTAAAGGTAGAGATAACTTAGACTCAGATCTCTGCGGACTCTCAAGTTCTCAGTATACTCAATAATTTTGGCTGTCATTTTATAATATGAAAGTGATGTTACAATCCACTTCTCTAACAGTTTTGCCTTCTGTGTAAAAATAGTAAGATCACACTTGAAAACACTGATGACTGGCATTTCTAGAGCCATATACTGTTGTTGGTCACTGTGACGTGAGACCCCATTCTGATACTTGACATAGCGATGTAGTTGAATCTCTGTTGCAGTGTCTGCAGCTAGTGATGATAGCCAATGATGACCACAACATTCATGTCAAACTTTGCTATTTGAATTATTTGTATTCAGTTGCTATGAATAAACTTATTTAGTATGTCATAATGTACACTAGCTGATGTTTGATGAATAGTTTTAAGAATATTTCTCCTGAAAGATATGAATCACTAATGAATATGCAAAACAAAATGGAACTGGTCCAAAAATATGATAAATGAGGTGCAGGGGGAGGAGGGTAGGCGGGGGCAATTGTCTTAGTTACTCTCTCCTAGTTGCTGTGAGAAAATACTCTTACTAATAAAAAAATAATAAAAATAACTTTAGAAAGGGAGGGCTCAGAATTGTGTTTACAATCTGCATTAGTTATTGTTCCATTGCCGGGAATAGATACCATGACCAAGAGAACTTTTAAAGAGGATTTAATTGGGGCTGGCTTGCAATTTCAAAGTGTCCTGTCTATGACAATCAAGGCAGAAGCCATGACCCTGGAGAAGTCACAGAGGGTGTGTGTCTTATCCTCAAACAGAGAAAGAGAGTGCAACTTGACCTGTAGTGAACAGGTATTTTGAAACCATAGAGCACACTCAGAGACTTACCTCTTCCAAAAAGGGCTACAGCTCCTGAATATGCTCCGGAAGTGCAGCGGAATCAAGCATTCGAATGTATCATCTTCTAGGAGCCTTTCTCATACAGACCATCACGTAGTGCATCATGGCTGTAAGAGTGCGAGGCACCTGATTATCTTACCTCTATAGTCCAGAAACTGGGAGCAAAGCAAGCATATGCTCAGCCAAATTTATTTTATACAGTGTAGCATCCCGGAGCAGTGAATAGTGCTTGCTGGTCCTTATGTTTAGGCTCTGACCTAAATTTTTAACTCTAAGACTATGTTAGGAGGATCAATGTATTCTTCAAATGCCCGGAAGGCAGGCAGGATCTTTGATTTCTTTGTTTGGAGAATACACAAAGCAATGCAGAAATATTACCACACAATGCAGTCTGTTCAAGCCATTCGTACTGAGAGATGATTCACATTAAGGGTTGCTTCTAACTGAAAATATTGGTGTCTCGTGTCCAACTTCAAAACACTTGCCTGCAAAAGCCCCAGATTGCTCGGCAAAACAGGTTTTTTTTGTTTTGTTTTGTTTTGCTTTGTTTTTTTTTTCCATCTAGAATGAAGAGATAGAATCCTGTTCTTTAAAATCCCCCAATTAAGAATATTTTCTCTAACCTATCATGCTATCTCTTATAATTCATCCATCTTACTGCTATGAAAGTGATCCCTTTAGAATAGACCTAACCTTAGGACAGCTAAGGTAGACTGCTACCTGCCAGGATGTGCAACCAGCTCACTGCAGACCCAGCACTATTTACACTGCACAGCGGCTTTAGAACTTCTCACTGTGACTCCTGCTCTGGCTTGCCTCTGTTCTTAAAATCTCAGTGATCCCTGAATACATTGGAAGGGATACATGAAAGTATGGACCTACACCAGTGGCCAAATGACATCTGTGTCCTTCAGTTAATGTCAAGGTATGTTCTTCTTTATAGCATGCCCTAGGATATGACACAGCATTTGGGAGTGGATCAGTATATTTCTATTACTGAATAAGTATGTGAACAGTCCTGATATGGAGAAAATTCTTTTATTTATTTCCATTTTTTATGTACATTTCAAATGTTATCCCCTTCCTGGTTTCCCTTCTGCAAGCTCCCTATCCCATTCCCCCCATCACTGTTTCTACGAGGGTGCCTTCCCACCCAACCACCCTCCCACCTACCCACTCCCACCTCATGGCCCTAGCATTCCTCTATACTGGGGAATAGAGCCTTCACAGAGAAAATTCTTAATTGAGGCTCAGTCTAGTATCATTTGCTTTTCTGGTAATTTCTACCAATATGTCAGGCTATTTGTCTCTTAAGGATTTTGCATTTCCCATCATCTGAAATGATGTATAACAAGCACTGTCAATTCCATCTTCATAAATAGATGAAGCTCATATACAAGTAATTTACTTTCATTTGAATTTATGAAAATACCTTTTTTCCATCTGAGGTTAATTTGGTTTCCTGGCAAAGTAGTATATAAATGGAATAAACATATTTTTATTAAAATTGGGTTGTGGAATCATACAAGTCATATATAGTAAAATTAACCTACTTTAAATAAGAAGCTTTGACAAATTTGTAAAATTGAAAGTCCCATTGAAATCAGAGTTTGATGAAGATGTCGTGTTAAATAGAAGGACACGTTTTTAAATTAACTGACATAATATTAAAGGAGTGGATACTGACACAATGAAGAAGAAATCAAATTAGAAAATATCACCCTGATGTGGGTCTTCATTGTACTCTGGTAACCCTCCTTCTACAGTATCTTCATGATACCCAAAGCAAGGCTTACCATTATTCACCTTTAGAGGTCAACTTTCCTTCATCATATCCAACCTATGGCTAAGCTGGGATGCTCAATAAAGTCAGAATTCAATCGTTTTGTTTTACTGAAATTCTCTGTGTGTATTTGTGTGTGCAGAGTGTTTATGTTTGCATGTATATATGGGTGAGTGTATACATTGTGTTTGTGTGTGTATCTGTATGTGTGTATGTGTCTCTCTGTGTGTGTGTGTGTGTGTGTGTGTGAGAGAGAGAGAGAGAGAGAGAGAGAGAGAGAGAGAGAGGGAGAGAAGAGAGAGAAAGAAAAAGAGAAAGAGAGAGAATGTTAATTTGTGGTGGTGTTAACCTTTCCCATTGATAAAATATTTTCATAATTTAGTTTCTAAGATTAAGAAAAAATTGTCATGATTTTAAACATCCTTCTACTTATCAACTCACTAGACAAATAATTCACTAAATCCTTCACCATAATGATGTAATTTTGGAATCGTAACTCTACAGCTTAGTTAGGCTGCATTTAAATTTAAGTAAGAAATAAATCAAATTACAAGGAATTAAGTCCTTATCATGTACCATGTTCAGAGCTCTACCAGAAGGAATGTTTCCGGACCAGCTAATTCTAATCTCTCAGTGTTGCAAAGTCATCCTTCCCCACACACTTTGATTTTGTCTTTGTAAAATTCATCTCTATTCTCATTAATAATTAATTGTGTGTATATGTGCATTTGCATATGTGTGTGCATGTATGTATATATGTTTGCAGATATATATGTGTATGTGTATAGCATGCATTTGATTCCTTATCACTCACTTAATCAAATTGTTTATTTTATTCTGCTACATTTAAGAGTCCTACATAATGTGTTTTTAAAAGTGTGCCATTTTAAAAATCTTTCTTAGTTTACTTTTTAGAGACCCCTATGCTTGCTCTTATTCTAATAAACTCTAAGTTCTTTTAGAAGCATTACTCATCAATTAACAATAAACTCAGTAATTTAAACTTAAGAAATTAAGTTTGAGAGTAAAGTCTGGTATTACTGAAAGATCTAAAAATGTTCAGGAAAAATGTTATATTTACTCATACAAATATATTAAAATGAGCTTTCGCTTATATAACATCTAAAGAATAGTCTGAAAACACTGGAATTCAGTGGACAAATCCAGCTATAATAGCAAATACTTTTTCAGTAGATCTCTGACACAGGAATGATTCATTCTGGTGAGAATACTACCATGAAAGAATAGAGTTGTTGATCAGGTCTGTGAGATTATCTTACCTCACATTAATTCTCGGTTTATTTGTTTCTTATAGCTCCAGGCCCAGAGTCCTTGTTTTGTGGGCTCTCAGGGTTTGATGTCTCTACCCAGAAAGTTTATTCACAAACCATTCTCAAAATGAGGAGGCTTACATTTTCAATGTTGTGAAAAGGAGAAGAGACTGGAGGAAATGCCATCCAGAGACTTCCCCACCTGGGGATCCATCTCATATATGATACCAAACCCAGACAGTATTGCTAAAGCCAAGAAGTGCTTGCTGACAGGAACCTGATATAGCTGTCTCCTGAGAGGGTCTGCCAGAGCCTGGCAAATACAGAGGCAGATGCTCACAGTCAACCATTGGACTGAGCACTGGGTCACCAACGGAGGAGCTAGAGAAAGGATCCAAGGAAATGCATGGGTTTGCAACCTCATAGGAAGAACAATATTAACCAACCAGATCCCCCGGAACTCCCAGGGACTAAACTACCAACCAAAGAGTACACACGGACCTACGGCTCCAGCCACATATGTAGCAGAGGATGGTCTGGTTGGGCATCAATGGGAGGAGAGGCCCTTGGTCCTCGCAGGCTCGATGCCCTAGTGTAGAAGAATGCCAGGGCGAGGAGGTGAGAGAAGTGCAGAGATGTGTTGCTACCTCAGCACAGCTTCATGGGGAAGAGCCATGGGATATGGGGGTTCAAGATGGGGAATCCAGAAAAGGGGATAACATTTGAAATGTAAATATATAAAATATAAAATAAAAAATATATTATTCAGTTCAATTCTTTCTACCTAATATACGAAGTTCAAGGTGAGGATAACAAAATAAAAAATAAGCTGGAAAATCTACCATGCTATATACAGGTTTTTGCCACATTCAAGTGAAACAGATTAGGTTGGGTTGGACATCAAGTTCAGTGATTTTTTGAAGTCTATTATTTGTGTGTTTGTGTGAGTATATGCATGATTTTTATATGCATCACAAGCATGGAGGTCCCCAAAGAGGTCATAAAAGAATGTCACATCCTCTGGGGTTGAGGCTGCAGGTGTTTGTGAGGCACTTTGTGGATTTAGGAAACTTCTCCAAAGCAGTAAATATATCTTAACTGCTGAGCCAGTCATCTCTCTAGTCCTAGGTTAGTTACTTTAAAAGTTTACCTACTGACATAATAATTGTACTCAAATATGTACAATAATTCCTTGAAAGCTGCAATAAGCCATACCAGTAGTAACTCACTAGTTGGCAAACTTGTTCCTTTTTAAAATCAAATCTTAAGGTTTGCAATAGAGCAGGTTCTCAATTTATGTACTGTACCCATGCACCATGAAGTCATTTAATTTCTAACTCTCCATGGTTCTTGGCACTTACAGCATTCTAAAGATTTTAGGCTTTGTGTGCTTCTAAGAATCCAAAATCTAAATATTGTTAATATTTAGAAAGACAGAGGAGAGTAACAAAAAACCCAGGATAGATAAAACTATTCTCAACGATAAAAGGACTTCTGGGGGGATCAATATCCCTGACCTCAAGCAGTACTACAGAGCAATTGGGTTAAAAACTGCATGGCATTGGTACAGCAACAGGCAAGTTGATCAATGAATAGAATTGAAGACCCAGAAATGAACCCACAGAGATATGGTCACTTGATCTTTGATAAAGGAACTATAACCATCCAGTGAAAAAAAGACAGCCTTTTCAACAAATGGTGCTGGTTCAACTGGAGGTCAACATGCAGAAGAATGCGAATTGACCCACTCTTATCTCCTTGTACTAAGATCAACTCCAAGTGGATCAAGGAGCTCCACAAAAAAACAGACACACTGAAACTAATAGAAAAGAAACTGGGGAAGGCCCTGGAGGACATGGGCACAGGGGGAAAGTTCCTGAACAGAACACCAATAGCTTATGCTCTAAGATCAAGAATCAACAAATGGAACCTCATAAAATTACAAAGTTTCTGTAAGGCAAAAGTCACTGTCAGAAGGACAAAATGGCAACCAACAAATTGGGAAAAGATCTTCACCAACCCCACATCCGACAGAGGGCTAATATCCAATGTATACAAAGAACTCAAAAAGTTAGACCCGAGAGAACCAAATAACCCTATTAAAAATGGGGTACAGAGCTAAACAAAAAATTTTCACTTGAAGAAATTTGGATGGCTGAGAAGCACCTTAAGAGATGTTCAACATCATTAGACATCAGGGAAATGCAAATCAAAACAACCCTGAGATTCCACCTCACACCAGTCAGAATGGCTAAGATTAAAAACTAAAAAGACAACAGGTGCTGGCAAGGATGTGGAGAAAGAGGAACACTCCTCCACTGTTGGTGAGATTGCAAGATGGTACAACCACTCTGGAAATCAGTCTGGTGGTTCCTCAGAAAATTGGGCATGACACTTCCAGAGAATCCTGTCAGAGCACTCCTGGGCATATACCCAGAGGATTCCCCTGCACTCAATAAAGACACATGCTCCACTATGTTCATTGCAGCCTTATTTATAATAGCCAGAAGCTGGAAAAATCCCAGATGTCCCTCAACGGAGGAATGGATACAGAAAATGTGGTATATTTATACAATGGAATACTACTCAGCAATTAAAAATAATGATTTCATGCAATTTGTAGGCAAATGATTGGAACTGAAATATATCATCCTATGTGCACTACCCCAATCACAAAAGAATACACAGGAAATGTAATAATCACTGATAAGTGGATATTAATGAGCCCAGAAGCTCTGAATACTCAAGGCACAATTAGCAAATCAAAAGATTCCCAAGAAGAAGAAAGGAGCAGACCCTGGTCCTGAAAAGACTGGATCCAGTTTTGTAGGTGAGTATCAGAACAGAGAAATTGTGTGGTGGTGACTGGGGAATGGGCAGGGGTCAGGGGGAAAGGACTTATGAGACATGTGGTGAGGGGGGAACTGGGAAAGGGGAAAGCCTTTGGAATGTAAACAAAGAATATAGAAAATAAAAAATATTAGAAAAAAGAAAGAAAGACAGAGGAATGGTAGAGGGAGGGAAAGAAAAAATGAGGTGTCTGTGTGTGTGTGTGTGTGTGTGTGTGTGTGTGTGTGTGTTTACAGAGTCAGAGGATACCAATGCTCATATATCAGTCTGTTATCTTTAGGAAATAAAATACTTTGTAGACATTCAAATGGAATAATGGGGTTTTTGTTGCTGCTGTTGTTGTTGTTTTGTTTTTGTTTTCAGGAAACTCGAACTTTCCATCCTACAAAGACTTGAATGAATGGAATGTCAGAAAAACAAAACAAAACAAAACAGCAACAACAACAAAAACCCTAACCTTTATAAGTCACATTTCAGTGATCTATTTCCAAATTCAATGTATCAGAGAAATAGTAGCATATACTACTTTTACTATATGATACTGAACAAGTTATCCAGTTTACTTTTTTTCTGATTTTTCCCCTGTTTTGAAATAAAGGTTTTTTTTGTAAAATATTCAAAGTATGCTAAAATTGGCAAGCCAGAGGAAATCAACCATCTATGTCACAATCTATCACAATATAAATATTTTGGGAACAATGATATTACATATAAAATGAATATAAACCTTTACTTTTCTTACATAGTAAATGTGATTATAGGTATCTTATAAAGAATTATAGAATCATATTGTATAGCATATTGTCAATATTTGTTTTATTTTAATGCAAATGATGGTTCAATATTATATACTCTTCTCTGTTTCTAGTAACTGCACTTATTGTCCCACAATGATAATGAGTTTGCTTTGCATTTGTCAGTGTCACACAAGGCTAGCCAGGTTCATATTCTGACTCTGCAAACAAGGTCTCTCTTAACTCAACTTCAAGTTAATTCGTAGAATTGAGAGACTCCAATCAACAATGAAGTATCATGTGGGACTAAGTTTTGACATCTCACATACAACAGAATAGGCAAACACTTACATTCAGTCATGATTATTTTCAAATTTAATTTCATTTTGCCAATTTTCTAGAAACAAAGAAAGAAGAAAGAAAGAAAGAAAGAAAGAAAGAAAGAAAGAAAGGAAGGAAGGAAGGAAGGAAGGAAGGAAGGGAGGGAGGGAGGGAGGGAGGGAGGAAGAAAAAGAATGAAAGAAAGGAAGCAAGGAAGGAAGGAAGTATAAAAAAGAAAGGAAGAAAGAAAGGAAGGGGAAAAAAGAAGAAAGGAAGGAAGAAAGAAAAGCATTTTCAAGAATCCTCTGATATTTTTTGTTAGGAATCTGTAATTTTTTTGTATAAATACTTAAATTCTTTATTTAACTGCCATATCTTAATCCCAATTTCTCTCTTTTTTTCAAATAATGAGAGTTAAATAACTCTGAGTAACAGAAAATAAAAATTTCCTCCCCAATGTCTTTGTTTCCTAAACTGCCATGTAAATGTTGTACTTCGCAATTAATTCTCTGCTGACTGTGTAAACAAAAAAAGAAGAACCTTCTACTGGGAACATTTTTTTTTGTCCTCAATTAAATGATTGTAAAGCAACACAAAATTCATTACAGGAGGCTCACTTAGCATTCTAAGACTAAATAATAAGGTGTGTTTGTAAAAGAATGGAAAAGCTGTTTTCCATTCTGTTCACAATGAGTTTTTCACTGAGAGTTAAATTTCTCAAAAATCAAACACAAAGTCAAAACAATTGATTTTCAGGGGTTGTATCATGGAAAGTTGTTAAGCCTGTATGGCAATTTTAAAGGAATTTGAACAAAGTAATTTTGCATATTTTGTACTTTATATTGTCTGGATTATGTCTTGGAACATCAACAGGAATATGAGAAAAAATCTTTTCACTTGTATCATAATTTAATAGAACACTAGTGGGTGTTGTTATATTTCATAAATGTTTGTAATACATTTTGGTGATCTTCAATATCCTATTATCATATATTGTTTCCCTTCTATATCTATAATTTTTTTACTGACATTACTAACTGCATTTTCATTTTCTCTTTTATTTCTTTATCATTGTTAGGTATATACTTATAAAACTATCAATGTGACCTGTTGGATGATCTATTTAATGTTGCATGTGTGTATGTGTGTGTGTGTGTGTGTGTGTGTGTGTGTGTGTGTATGTGTGTGTGCGTGCGTGCATGCGTGTGTGCGTGTGTATGTGTGTGTGTGTGTGTGTGTGTGTGTGTGTGTGCGTGTGTCTGTGTGTGTGTGTGTTCAGGGCTGTCCAGTCGGTATTGGATAGCAAATAAAGGGTTCTTCTCTAGGGAATTCTGATTCCTCATTGCTCATTATTTATTAATTATGTATAGTTTTCATTATAGAAAAAAACCTCGTGAGATTTCTTGCATCAGTACTAGCATATTGGTCACTGTTCTTGCTGTTCAGATCTTTTTAAGCTACTATGTTATTGATATTTCATATGTTTAGCTTCCTTAAATGGAAGATACAAATGTTCAGTAAATGTCCTGGTTCTCTAGATATTATAATCCTTCTGCATCTTTTTCTGTGTTGTTTCCTGAAGCTTAGGTGTAGGTTTTGTGTTATAGATGAACCAGTTGGTACTGGGCACACAATTTCAGTTATTCTCTACACTTTTACTAGTTGTGGAATTTTGTAAAGGTCTGTTTCTGCTGCAAAATGATGCTTTGTGAAGTGAGAGCTACACGTAACTTTAGGTATAAGGTTCCGTTTTTAACCTACAGTTGTGAATTGTACTGGTCAGGAAAAATTGTATTACTAGGTGCTTCAGTATTTGACATAAACATCCTAATTAACATCCTAATTTCAAAAGGACCCTAACTCCAATTCCATTTTGCTTACCATCAGGACATAGTTTTTTTTTTTTTTTTTTTTTTTTTTTTTTTTTTTGGTATCTCCTCTATCTCTACTTACTATGTTAAAGTAATCTAATGAGTGAAACATAAAAAAAAATATATCTAATGAGTGAATACATTTTAAACCACTCCAAAATGCAAAATGTATTTACATGTCCCATGGGATCACATTATTCTGTACTTTACTCATAATGTCCCCTTGAACATAAAGGTCATAAGCCCAGATAACATTCATTCAATGACACTAATGTATTCTGTGCCAAAGAATTATCCTCAGCATAGTCTAATATTTTCTTCCTTGATGGATGGCTACTCAGAAGTATTCCAACTGTGTAGAATTTGACCAAAAAAGTAGTGTTTGGTACTTTTTGACACTGAAACATCTGAAAAAAAAAAAAAACCTAATTTCCAGAAGCTAGAAAGATCACAGCTGTCTCAACAGACAAATTAATACAGAAAATGTGGTACATTTACACAACAGAATACTACTCAGATATTAAAAACAATGAATTTACGAAATTCTTTTTTTAAACATTAGCATTTTTCATTGTATTGTATAGAGTAATGTTATACATGCTTGGTGCTTCAAACTGAGTTATGTTTTTCTGGATGCGAAGCCATCTGATGCTTGACACAGATTCTTGCAAAGAAAAAACCAAAGACAATTCCAGAACAGCAATGAACACTTAAGAGATGTACATGACACACAATGCAAAGTCCTTGAGCCTGGGCCTAGTGGAGTTCCCAGAAAATGAAAACACAACTTTTCTTGCCATTTGTAGACATCAAGAGTTTAACAGTTGCTGGCATTGTAAAGAAGAGGTGAGTGTCTTGAGTATTCAGAGCTTCTGGGCTAATTAATATCCACTTATCAGTGATTGGATTTCATGTGTATTCTTTTGTGATTGAGTTACCTCACTTAGGATTATATTTTCCAGTTCCAACCATTTTTCATGAAAATTTCATGAATTCATTGTTTTAAATTGCTGAGTAGTAGTATTCCATTTTCTGTATCCATTCCTCCACTGAGGGACATCTGCGTTCAATCCAGTCTTGTAGGGGAGTACCAAAACAGAGATATGGGAGGGGGTGATTGGGGAATTGGCAGAGGAATGAGGACTTATGGGACATATGGTGTGGGGGGGAACCAGGAAAGGGGAAAGCATTTGGAATGTAAACAAAGAATATAGAAGAAAAAAGAAACAAACAAACAAACAAAAAGAACATGGGAGGTATTGGAACAGTGACAGGGAGGTGGATCAGTGGAATAGGATTGAAGACACAAAATTGAACCCACACATCTATGGCCAATTGATCTTCAACAAAGGAGCTGAAAACATCCAGTGGATAAAAGATAGTCTTTTCAACAAATGGTGCTGGCTCAACTGGAGGTCAACATGCAGAAGAATGAGAATTGATCCACTCTTATCTCCTTGTACTAAGATCAACTCCAAGTGGATCAAGGACCTCCACATAAAACCAGACACACTAAAACTAATAGAAAAGAAACTGGGGAAGACCCTTGAGGATGTTGGCTCAGCGGGAAAGTTCCTGAACAGAACACCAATAGCTTATGCTCTAAGATCAAGAATTGACAAATGGGACCTCATAAAATTACAAAATTACAAAGGCAAAAGACACTGTCAAAAGGACAAATCAGCAACCAACAAATTGGGAAAAGATCTTCACCAACCCCACATCTGACAGAGGGCTAATATCCAATGTTTACAAAGAACTCAAGAAGTTATACCCCAGAAAACCAAATAACCCTACCAAAAAATGGGGTACAGTGCTAAACAAAGACTTTTCACCTGAAGAACTTCTGATGGCTGAGAAGCACCTTAAAAATGTTCAACATCATTAGTCATTAGGGAAATGCAAATCAAAACAACCTTGAGATTCTACTTCACACAAGTCAGAATGGCTAAGATTAAAAACTCGGGAAACAGCAGGTGTTGGCCAGGATGTGGAGAAAGAGGAACATTCTTCCACTGCTGGTGGGACTGCAAGCTGGTACAACCACTCTGGAAATCAGTGTGGCGGTTCCTTAGAAAACTAGACAAGATACTTCCGGAGGATCCTGCCATATCACTCCTGGGCATATACCCAGAAGATTCCCCAGCATGCAATAAGGATACATGCTCCACTATGTTCATAGCAGCCTTATTTGTAGTAGCCAGAAACTAGAAAGGACTCAGATGACCCTCAACGGAGGAATGGGTAAAAAAAATGTGGGATATATACACAATGGAGTTCTATTCAGCCATTAGAAACAATGAATTCATGGAATTCTTAGACAAATGGATGGAGCTGGAGAACGTTACAGTAAGTAAGGTAACCCAGTCTCAAAAGAATACCCATGGTATGCACTCACTGATAAGTGGATATTAGCCTAGAATCTTGGAACACCAAAGATTCAATCCATATACCAAATGATGTCCGACAAGAAGGAAGGAGTGGATCCAGGTTCTGGAAAGGCTCAATGCATCAGTGTAGGGGAATACCAGAACAGTAAAGTGGGAAGTGGTGGATGGGGGAGAGGAGGAGGGAAAAGGGCATGTGGGACCTTTGGGGGGCGGGGAACCAGGAAAAGAGAAATGAAATGTAAATATAGAATATATCCAATAAAAAAGTATATAGAAAATATTTTAAAAAACATAAAGCAGTAACAACAAAAGAAAAAAAAGAAGAGGTGAATGGTACTGATGCCTTCTTTCCTCCCTTATGCTATGTATGTAGACACCATGTGGCTCCAGGCAGGGAGGCAGGCAACCAGGCAACCAGCACAGCTGCCCATCTCCAGTGTTATTTCTCAGGGTGCCTCAGTAGTCCTTAGTCAGTATCTATCATCAAATCTGCCACTCTGAAATGCAGCAACGTACTGCCAACTAACCTCCCTCAATGGTCTGCAGAATGCTGGCTAGGCATTCCTTATACCGATCTGGAAGGTGCTCCCTGCCTGCGACCTCCTGTCAACACTCAATTCCAATGCCTTAGCCGTTCTATCAGGGACTGCGCCGTCAGATGGTGTCTGATTCCCTGAGACTGGAGTTATAGATGATTGTAAACCATCATGTGGCTGATGGAAATTGAACCAGAATCCTTTGGGGGAAAATATCCAGTGTTCATAATTGCAGAGACATCTCTCAGGCCTCTGTTCAACATTCTTTTTTTTGGGGGGGGGATATATTCTATATTTACATTTCATTTCCCTTTTTCTGGTTCCCATTCTAACCAGTTTCAATGTTATCATTTTCACATGTTCTTTCACGTTATGCTGACAAATAGACACCAAGGATTAGATCAAAGTGAGAAAGAACCCGGGCCTATAGGCTCTAGCATGAACTCTGTTTTATCTCATCTACTCTCACCCAGAGTTCACAGAGGCATCTAAAGGGTAACTCATTAGATTCAAAGAACTTCACATTCAGATAATTTTTTGTTCACATACTTCTGCCCATTTTGATTTCCATAACTTCTATGTATTATATTATGATCTATACCAAAGAGCTATAAACACATACTGTTCTCTAGATCTATTCAGCTAATCCTTTCCTAAATTCTGCACTCATACAGCTTCCTTTGTCAAAGCCTCTGCCAAAATAATTTAATGTCAAAAAATGCCAAAGCATATATAACAGCACATACGGGATTGTGTATTATAGTTTTTTTCTCACATAAACATGATGGCCAGGTTCACATGACTGAACAGGTCCTTCTGACTTTCACATTTAATTTTAAGTAGAATTAGTCCTGTCTTCTCATTAGCATAATAATGTAGTAAATTTGAAAGCAAATAGCCCCTGATTTGTGCTCCAACAATTATCACACAGATCTATAAGACTCTGTAGCATTGTGCTTTGAAAATTTGCCATTCAAAACCAGCACTGGGCATGTAATACGACTTGGTAAAAGAGGAGAAACTATGCTACCCAGTTTGCTTCTACATTAATTGTAAAATGTCACATGACTATTTCATCTTCTAGGTATCCCAATATGCTCAAAAACATTGAAATTCTGAAAAATGTTATGTAAGTTTGAATTTTGAAACTGTAGCAGCATTATCTCTCCCTTTATAGGATAAATATATTGCATAATGATCTCCAGCGCTCAGAGCTCAGACTAACACACTGAAATCAATATAGCATGTCCATAGGGGAAATTTTGCGAATATCCTAACTTAAGATACTTGAATGATATTGTAATCAAGGAATAGAGAAACGTCACAACATTTGGGCAACCACTGAATACACAACCCTGTGAAACATTAATGGCTGCAAAGCCTGTTTGTCTTTTTGTTAAAGGATTGGCAATAAAACATGGGTATCCTAGTATTCACCAACTAGGCATACTGGTCCATATCTGTAGTCCCAGTATTTGAGAGGTTGAGGCAAAAGGATTGCAAATACAAGGTCAAACAGTGTAGCATAGTTACCTCAAGACAAGCCTGAGCTATATAGAGAAGTTTGTATAAACACTATCAATCAAATGTTCTTCTGAAGCCAGGCACTGTAGAGTTAAATTTGAGTAATAATCTTGGAAGTAATGATTCCAAGTATGAGCACCCTCGTGGAGGCAGGGGGAAGGAGGATGGGATGGGAGTTTCCAGACAGGAAACTGGGAAAGGGGATAACATTTGAAATGAAAATAAATAAAATACCCAATTAAAAAACTGAAAAAAGGAATATTTGACTCAGTTCACAGTTGGTCTGGTAGACCTGAGAACAGAGACTACCCTTGGCTTTTCGAAGATTCTGGACTGATGAGGGCAACCATAAATATGACCAAAATATACTGGATACAATTATGGAATTTACAAAATCTAAGAAGCAGAGATGTAGATGGCTTCATACATGAGGATGGGTTATCTACAGCACTGAGAGCAGCAAATATGTAATCAGGCTCCATATTATGTTTTCCATAAAGCTTACATTATTTTAATCTATGAATTTCATACATTTAGTTCATTATCGGTGTATTGAATTAGTGAATATTGACAGAGAAGAAATACTTGATGGAGAGATGATAGACAGATGGATAGAGATAGATGGATGGATGAGCACACAGACAGATGAATTAAATCAGAAATAAGTAAGAAACAGTTTAAATTACTTTTGTGGGGAATCAACTGTATATTATTGGGCTTATCATTTGAAGTGCTCCACTGGACTAAGCCTAGGATTCACTCATCACAAGTCTGGAGAAAATGATACCTTAGAGAGAAACAAAATGATTTTAGGTTGCTCCTTGGAAGTTAGCCGTCTCCTGTGAGATGGCTTCATCATTCTGAAGCAAACAGAAGTGGCTTCACCAAACACTCAAACTGACAAAAACAAAAAAGGGCTTCATGTGGCAAAGTATAATCAGCATGGCTTCTAGGTTTCAGTTCCATTATTTTTTTCTTATGTCCCTGTTATACTATTCAGGTTGCATTTTTGCTGAAAAATGAGCTAAAATTCACGTAGCAACCTAAGAGGCTGTGAATTAGACTGATCTTATTTAGTAGCTCTAAAGAGAAAGTCTTTAGTGGGATTTCTGACTACACACATGCTCCATGCAAAAAGGATACAATTATTTAGAAGAGAGATAATCCATTTGGACGTGGTCCGGTTTTGAGCTAAATATGCCAGACTTAATGTTGTCATTATCTTTGCCTATACAAAATAGAAAGAGCCAGCCAATCTCTCCAATGTTTGTGCTGCTTGTTTCTTGATAATAACCTGCATCTGGTTATTTCCCAGTTCCTAAGAATTTGCTTCATTTTCTAACTTCTTGAGAATCACTTACATGCCATGGGAGATGGGTATAAATTGTTCTATTCCCCAAGAAAGGAATTCACGGTTTTCATTACCACCACTCCCAAGATGATCCAATAATTATTTCTGAATTAACTTATTTTAGTCATTTTTCCCCTGCAGGATACTATTTCTTCTAAGATTCATTTTGAGTCTTCTGTGTGTATCTGTCTATGTGGAGCATGGGCACTCATGAATGCAGCCATCCAGGGAGTATGCCAAATCCAATGGAGCTGGAGTTACAGACAGTTTGAAGATGCATATTAGGGACGGAGCTCTAATCCTCAGGAAGAGCAGTATATCATCTTAGCTCTGGGCCATCTCTTTAGGCCCAGTCCTGCAGCATTCTGGATACTAATTCATCCAACATTATTATTTCAGAAACTTATTTTAAATGTCTCATCACAATATTATCCTAAAATGTTCATATTTAACACACCGCCAAGTTGTTTTAATCAATGATGCTACAGCAGTAGCTATGGTTACTAATGCAAGATCACACAAGGGGATTCTCTATTGATGTATTTCTGCTATAAGACAGCACAGAGAGTCAACCATCGTTAGTGATCCGTGTCTCTTACCTCTGCCACCAGCATTGTGGCCACTGGCATGTCTGACAGTTGGCTGTGCAATGTAGTTCACTAGGCAGCAAAGTTTATGAAATAAGTCAACTGGTTTCAATGACATAAAAATTACATATATTTGGTTGAATCTGTTTGCCTGTGAGTAAATTATGAGGACTCAGAAGGCAGATATGGAGAATATTTTGACAGGTTAGACCTATGTATGGCCTAGTTATTGAATGAGATCTTCTCTCAAAACATCAAAAGTTAAGAAATTAATTAATTAATGAATAATTACATGTATTTTATTTGTCTAGATAGAGAAAGGCAAGAAATATATTTTCATATTTCAATCTTACAAAATAATTGGAATGGACACATGGATCAATTTGTAAAGCACTTGCTAAAGTCCAAGTCTGAGGACCTGAGTTCATAGACCTACAGCCTGATTGGGCTGGAGCGCAGGGGTAGAACATTTGTCTTATGTGCATGAGGACCTAGATTCAATTGTCCTTTTTTAGATTAGATATTTAGTTAATTTATATTTTAAATATTATCCCCTTTCCTCATTACCTCTCTGAAAAGCCCCTATCCCATTCCCCCCCCTGCTTACCAATCACCCCTTCCACTTTCATGACCTTCAATTCCCCTACACTGGGTCATTGAGCCTTCACACCTGAGAACCACTGGCCTCTCCTCTTATTGATGTCTGAAAAGGCCATCCTCTGCTACATATGTAGCTGGAGTTATGGGTGCCTCCATGCATATTTTTTGGTTGGTGGTTTAGTTCCTGGGAGCTCTGGGGGTACTGGTTGGTATATTGTTCCTCCTATGGAATAGAGTTGAAGACACAGAAATGAACCCACATACCTATGCTCAATTGATCTTTGACAAAAGAGCTAAAACTATCCAGTGGAAAAAAGACAGAATTTTCTACAAATGGTGCTGGTTCAACTGGCAGTCAACATGTTGAAGAATGCAAATTGATCCATTTTTATCTCCCTGTACAAAGCTCAAGTCCAAGTGGATCAAGGATCAAGGACATGGGCACAGAGGAAAATTTTCTGGACACCAGTAGCTTATGCTCTAAGATCAATCAGACCTCAAAAAAAGCTTCTGTCAGGCAAAGGACACTGTCAATAGGACAAAACAGCAACCAACAGATTAGGAAAAGATCTTTACCAATCCTAGAATCAATAGTCCTATTCAGGTTTATTTATTTTAAGTTAGTCTTATTTTATTTTATTATCATTTTGTTTGTTTTAGATACCTGTTAGTTTTCTACTGAGTCAAGGCAAGAAAGTGTATATACTTGGGATGGGGCCCTCAAGATGTGTAGAATGTGGGAGGAACTGGGGAGGGAAAAACAAAATGAAAACATTGTATTAAAAATGTTATTTTCAATTAAAAAGATGAAACAAAGAAACAAAGAAGCATCCTAGAACCCTAGTAAAACAGAGCAGTGTAGCATATGTCTGCAATTTCATCAGCCTTTCAGTGAGAAGGGAAGATAGCATTCAGAAATAGGAGCATCCCCTGACGCTCATAGTGTGGCATGTGCACACCAACATTCACATCTACTCAGCCCACTACAGGCACACACATGCTCAGATAGATGCATCACACACACACACACACACACAAACACACACACACACACACACACACACACACACACACACACAATGTACAGACCCAGACCCAGACAAACACGGGATATACACACACAGACACAGACACAGACACAGACACTCACCTAATATACACACATATTAAACACAGACGCAGACACAAACAGGAACTTAGAATAAACACACACATAATGCACAAATAATTTCTTCCATGTCTAAAGAAGGTGTTCCAAACTCTTGTGTATCAGTTGTGAAAGGCCACAGCAAAGCTTAAATGAAAGCTGATTATAAGAGTGTTATCTACTACTTATGAGTTGAAATCAATAAAAAAGGTTAACAAGTATGTGATATATAAGATTTATGCTACTTGTCAACTAGAGGTCTCTGAATGTAATGCTGAGAGTTATGTAGGGAGGAAAATCAAGAATCCTGAGATGACTGTAATTGTCACTTTGTCGCATGATGAGGATTGATGGAAAATCACAATCTTTCTTCTTTTTCTCTATGATCAAATACTCAAACGACCATAGAAAGTGGAACAGCTGAGAACAGCACCTGAAGTGTTCAATATATGAAAAATTCACTGAATTTAAGGGGAACAAGATGTTCTGTATTGGATAATAAGCTTACTTGTTCTTTCTTTTTCTCTGCAGGGAGATATTATTTTCCTAGAAGATAAGACTGTTTAACATTGGTTATAAAAAGAGGCACTTGCTCTAACCAGCAAGATTGTTCACTGTAGAAATACTTTGAAAGATGTTAAAAGACAAAGTTTAAAAATGAATGAACATTTCCAGACAAAACATGCATAGGATAAGCTTTCAAAGAACACTAATGCATATTTAAATAGCTATGTATTAGAGTATGTACAATATATTTTGTCATACATGACTTATTTCATTAATGCAAATATTCATATTTATACAAATATGTGCATACATTATGTATTAACTTGGCCTAATCAGTTATAAGATTATGACAGAAGCTATGGCTATCACACATGCATATATTAATTTTTGTGAAATGTGTCCATATACTATGGCTATTCGGTTAGTAATTAAAGTAGATTTAAGTGAGATAAATTTTGCTGATGAATTGAGAATTATACAGATGACCATATGTTATATCTGAAGGGAACTCTCAAGTGAGCAAAGCTTCCTCCACAATCATCGAATTCTACCCTTTATCCAGCATATGTACAAATGGAACTCAAGATTAGGTTTAGCTACTCAGTGCTTACATGTTTGCAATCTCTTCTTCTTCTTCTTCTTCTTCTTCTTCTTCTTCTTCTTCTTCTTCTTCTTCTTCTTCTTCTTCTTCTTCTTCTTCTTCTTCTTCTCCTTGCCCTCCTCCTTCTTCTTTTCCTCCTCCTCTTTCTTCTCTCTGTTTCTCTCTCTCTCTCTCTCTCTCTCTCTCTCTCTCTCTCTCTCTCTCTCTCTCCATTCCATTTTACTTCTTTCTTGCTCAGGAAGCCAGAAAATTTTACAAAAAAACTTTTACTTTACAGAACACAAACCAGAAAGGGAGAATGTATGAGCTGCCTTGATGTTCCTATTGGCAAGTGATGTCATCTTCAGCTGAAAGAAGCTGCTCTGTAAACCTGGAGCTTGGTTTTCTTTTCACTTCCAAAATTGTAGCCTGAAGCCCAAGGACTTTGCTGCATCTAGATCTTGGTATCTGCTGCTGTCCTAGGATTCTTTATGTTTTGTATTATTCCGTCTTTTTCCACGTGATTTCTCAAAGGAATTCTAAGCTGAGTGCTTTTAAAAGTCTTACAAGCTCGTCCTTTCTATAAGTTTGCTAGCTCAAAAGATGCCTTCTTTCCACTCAGTTTATGGTCTTGTTGTGCATGCTGTGACCATGGTTCATTTAGGATAGATAACTTTTAATTCGGTTCTAGGCTCCTTCATATTCTCAATAGTTCGTGAGCCTCAGGTCTTAGTAGCCTACACAAGAATTTTCAGTTTGATTAATGTGTCAAAATCCATGCTCCCATTATATATTCTTTCTTCAATCTTATAACATATCAATAGCAAGGGGAACTTTATTACTTGTGTAATCTTGACTATAAAGCTGAGGAGGCATATGAATTTTATTATTAATAAAATAAAAATATTTGTACATGATACCTTATGCATTAAATGGCATTCTAGATTCTAATTTCATAATAGAAATGGATAACAACTATAATTTCTCTCCACCTTTTTTTAATCTGTGAGATGATGTACTCTACAAATTGCTGCATTTGGTTGACTTTTATAAGAAACATGTTTTATAAACCTTGTATTTTTAATGTATAGTATATGACTGTAAATAATGCTTTGTTTTTTGAAAGTTAATATCTTAAATGGTAATAATGAGAAAGATGGAATCAAGAATATCAGATAACTAAATTTGAGAAAATAACAAAACAGAGTGTATGTTAGTCTCGAAGAAGCTGTATTTTAAAAAATGTTTGGACTATGATATTCAAACCTAAGGCACATGCTCCTAACTTAGAGATGTTTTGTTAAGGAACCATAGAATGCATTTTTGGTATTATTTTATTTTGTTTTCTTTCAAATTTTCTCCTCGGTCTAGTCAAATATGTTCAAACTGTAACTGTACATAATTTGCTTTCTGCAGACATTGTTAGTAAGGACGGAGAATAATATCTGAAAAAAGTTAGTTCCTTTAAGCAACAAGCTGACAAGCACAGCTCACTGCCAGTCTCCTTCATTTATTTAGTCTTGACTTTCTTGGCACAGTTGTGCCTTTTTCCCCCAGCTTGAGTTCTTGCTTGTTCATTTATTTGTTATTTCCTATTGGAGTTTTGTCATTTTTTTTCCAAAATAAACTTAATTTTAGCACAAAATATTTTTTGCACTTCATTTTTAAAAATTAATCACCTATTATAATACTTCAGTAAAAATCCTTATTTGTAAATTTACTAACCCCTCAAACTCATTTGCTATATTTGGTTCTTTGGTGTTATGGTTATAGGAGTTAAGAACATTGAAAGTCATTTAGAATTAAATGTGCCTAAGAGTGGGGAACATTTCAATCACACTTGAAATGCTAATCTTTTGGTAAGAATTATGGAAAAATTGGGTGGTCCCTACTTTTGAGCCATGGAAAAATTCAATAAAAATGACTAGTCTTCCTATAAAGCAAAAAAAAAAAAAAAAAAAAAAAGCCTTATTTGTTTACTTGAACTTAAAATGTCAGGTGTTAGGAAAGTGGTAATGTCGATGGTGTTCTTTGTGTATGTGTGTTTTGGGTATCTGGAGCATGGCACATTTTAGTAGCTTTCTCCTTGATAATTTTGGAAAAGTGATCGTTTTGGCATTGTTAATGCCACTCGAGATCTTCCTAGTTGCAGTGAAGTTTACAAACACCAGGATGATTGATGATAAATAACCAAGTGTGGGCTTATTGATTGGGATTCTATATGGCATATGTGAACCAGCATTGGAAAATTTAATTTTAAAAGATCTTTAACTCTCTAAATATTTAATAACCACTTGAGACAGTGTTCTCCTTCTCAGAAAAAATAAATAAATTTAAGACTCATAAAGTTCCTAATACTGAAAGTACTTCACATCGAAGTAACTAAGAAAAAAGTCAAGTGGTTTTGGTATTACCCAGATAGGTTAGTAAAAGGAAGATAGACACCTCTGGAAAGAGGGATGCCAGTACAGGTCTGTGAGGCGTGAAGGCCAAGCCCGGAACTTTTCCAAGGAGAGAACGGGACACATTCTTCACTTAACTGCTGAAAATATTGTCTGAAAAATATTTCACCCACATTGCAGTTTCATTTGTGTTCGTGAACATGTTGTGTGCCGATTAAGACTGAGCTAAACAGAGACTTTTCACCTGAAGAAATTCGGATGGCTGAGAAACACCTTAAAAAATGTTCAACATCACTAGTCATTAGGGAAATGCAAATTAAAACAACCCTGAGATTTCACCTCACACCAGTCAGAATGGCTAAGATTAAAAACTCAGAAGACACCAGGTGTTGGCGAGGATGTGGAGAAAGAGGAACACTCCTCCACTGCTGGTGGGAATGCAAGCTGGTACAACCACTCTGGAAATCAGTATGGTAGTTCCTCAGAAAACTGGGTGCGATACTTCCGGAGGACCCAGCCATACCACTCCTGGGAATATACCCAGAAGATTCACCAGCATGCAATAAGGATACATGCTCCACTATGTTCATAGCAGCCTTATATATAATAGCCAGAAACTGGAAAGAACCCAGATGTCCCTCAACAGAGGAATGGATACAAAAAATGTGGTATATATACACAATGGAGTACTATTCAGCCATCAGAAACAATGAATTCATGAAATTCTTAGAGAAATGGATGGAGCTGGAGAATGTCATACTAAGTGAGGTGACCCAGTCTCAAAAGAATACCCATGGTATACAGTCACTGATAAGTGGATATTAGCCTAGAAGCTTGGAACACCAAAGACACAAATCACATATCAAGTGATGTCTCACAAGAAGAAAGGAGTGGACACTGGTGCTAGAATGGACCAAAACATCATTGTGGGAGAGTACAAGAACAGTAAAGTGGGAGGAGGTGGATGCGGGAGCAGGGGGAGGGAAAAGGACATGTGGGACCTTTGGGGGTGGGGAACCAGAAAAAGGGAAATGAATTGTAAATATAGAATATATACAATAAAAAAAATCAAAAAAAAAAAAAAGACTGTAAGTCTTATTACAAATGGCAGCATCTGGATCTTACTTTAGAAAGCGGTCTGCTCTGCATTCAATTCTGCGCAAGTTGCTTTATCTGGCATTTCCCACGTCCAGCTTCTGCCTCCGGTTTGCACCCCTGCAGTCTATGTATCGGACGCTGTTCTGCAGACCGCTTCCCTTTGGTTCAGCATTTTCATTCATAGCGTTTTCCATTCATAATGTAGGTTGGGGTAGGAAGTAGCATAACGAACAACAAGTACTGCGCTCAATCTGAAACACCATTACAAAGCCAGCATCTATGGGACATATGGTGGGGGGTAACTGGGAAAGGGGAAAGCCTTTGGAATGTAAACATAGAATATAGAAGAAAAAAAAGCCAGCATCTAACAGGTACCGAGGAATTATTTGGCACAGCATGGTGAGGTATTGCCTTCAATCCCGACATAAGGATGCCAGCAAAGGCTGGTGGATCTTCCTTATGTCTGAGAGAGCTGCACAGGATACTTTGTAAACAAACAAAATTGCTCTATGGCTTCTGTGCCATACTTGTTGAGATTGGGTGGCAGGCTGTTTTCCATCATGTACCATTTCTTCCTTAAGTTTCTACCCCCTTTTCTGACCCTGCACTGGTATGAATGCCAATATAACATTTGGAAAGAAGCAAAAATAAATAAATAAATCAGTGACAATACTGTTCTTATGAAATAAAAGAAAGCATTTTACATTTCAGGTTTTAATTCACTAAACTACTTATACCCAGAGTTTATAAAATAAAAGGTTGGATCTAGAATTTGTTCATTTTCTTATTAAAATTCTAAAAACACCTAAAATACGGCTAGTGGTACATTATTACTGTGTATTCAGGCATTCTAAAATAACTTGATTTATTAATCAATGAAAATCATGATTATTATTATAATCCTTGCATTTGGAAGGCTGGGGCAGGTGGATTAGTATGATTTACGGGCCACCTTGCTAAATATAAAAATTCTTTCAGGTAAGCTTGTAATACATGAGACATGCTTCAAAAACAAAGGTTCCCTCGAATAAACAACAATGAAAAACAAAACAAAACAAACATCTTGAAAAAGAAAGAAAGACCAAAAATATGACAAAGCAAAACCCCTAAACTACTAACTGAATAAAAAATAAATATCCTAAGCCAAATTATCCAAATCATTTTAGGGAGTGATATTTTGTTTGGTTAAGGAATTAATCAATAAACTCAGACACAACCTTTTATGCTTCCTATAGATCCCATGAAATGTGTTATTATCCTATCAGCACAGACTGATTTGAAGTAGTAAGTCGTCAACAAGAGAAATATTTTTTCCGTGTGAATCATAGGTAGTATTCTAACTGTCTGTTTATTTTGCAACAGTGGAAAAATTTTATTATAACCTGAAAATATCAAACATATGAGAGTAGAGTTAACTATGGAAATTTCATTGATGACAGACCTGGGAATGCTGCTGCTTGATAACAACAATTTAGCATTTCTGTCATTTCAGTATTAATAACACAGGCTGCTCCTAGCTGTTCTCAACAGTCCCAGGCAGGTCAAGTTGTTCAGTTTTGTCTCTGGAGTTTGTCATACTGATGCCACATGATGCTTGTTCTCTCTCTCTCTCTCTCTCTCTCTCTCTCTCTCTCTCTCTCTCTCTCTCTCTCTCTCTCCTGTTTCTGGTGCAATTCAGTTTTCAGTGGACTTATGGGGTCCACTTTGGTGTCTCCCTATGGAGATCTTTTATCTTTCAACATTATGTCTCAAGGTTGGAGAAATCTTCATAGATATACTGAAGGCCCAATAAATTTTCTGTTTACAGTACAGTCTCAAAGTTTGTGTTATTTGATTTAACCAGTTTCCTTTCCCACAAAACATAAAATTTTGTGTTTTCAGGATATTATCCCTGTGGTTAAACCCTTAGACTTTTCTTCCTCCTTGGATTCCTTTGTTTGCTGGGTTTGAAAGTTTTATGTTCTTTACAAGTGAAATTTGCCAAGTTGAACAATACAGAAATTCTATATTAGGGTTCTTTATTACACTGGAAAATAATCTCTTTGATATATACCAAAAATAAAAATGTTAATCACAAGATTAGCTACCTGGTGCTGGGCGGCCTCAACTATTGAGATTATGAGGAGTGATCAGACCTTAATGGTTCAGTCTTAATCAATGCATGAGACATTGATGGGTTTGTATATTGAGAAAGTACTAGAAGATGGTAAGAAGCAGAAGGCACAGGCTGGTGAAAAAAAATTCCCTAGTAAAATATTTTGCTCCCATACCCTCTCATTGCTTTTGATTTACTAATGAAGGAACAGCCTTGGTTACATATTAACACTGAATGACATTCATACTGTATGACCATACTGAAGGCCAAAGGACCTATCTGGCCTTCAAGTCAAAAATCTGAAGTTCTGAGCCAAGTTAACGTTTTCCTAGATATATGTGTATGTGTGTCTGTGGTGCAGGGGGTGCAGGAGGTATGAACCTGGTTGTTCATGTACACATGGAGGCCAGAGTTAAAATTTCCTTGAGAAGCTTTCCATCTAATTTTGAGGGACAATGTCTCTTACCAAATCAGGAGCTCGCAGATTTGTCTATTGGGAGAACGAGATCCAGGGATGTTGGTCTCCACCTCTGCCTCTCTATGACAGTCATAGGCATGTTCTACCAAACCTGGTTTCTAAGTGTGTGCTAAGGACTGAACTCAGGTCTTTAAGCTATAATACAGTGAGACTTGTTTTAGATTTTTCAAAACCAATGTTCATTGTGGTTCGTTAGTGCTTCCACCTCCCTTTTGGTCCACCACCTACTAGGGAATGGGGACAAAAAGATTAATAGGAAATAGGGGTTTTAGACCTGTTTAGAACAAATCAGTGGCAGCAACATGATCTGGAAAGAAACAGTGAGGCTCTGCCAATTGACACAGGTCTGCGGAAGTGGCATGAAGCCACCAGAATACCACCAGAAGTTCTTTGGTGAGTTTCTGTCTATGCAGTCACAACAAATGATGAGCAGCAAAGAAAGCAAGGGGAACCAATGCAAGCATGTCATGAAGGAAGACCAGTATCCATGCAACTCAATACTGACCAGAAATAGTGGCAAGGCAACTCAATGAAAGAGCATCCTCCACTATCTGTTGGGTTACACTTACATTCTTTCAAACGTAACTCTTTATGTCGTGTCTGCTCCACATACCATTCACCAGGCAATTTCCAGAAAAGAACACCACATGGCTGCTTCAGCACAACATCCAATCATGTGTCTGCTTCAGAAAAAAAAACATGCTTTCCCATGTCTACTTCAGCAAAACATCATCTCATAACATAATTTCTAGATAAAAGCATCACATGACACAACTGAGTCTAAAATTCCCATACCACAGAGCTCTCTTTTCAAACAAGTTTGGATATTTTGTAAAAACAGAAAAAAGACTAACTTTTATTCACAGAAAATGATCCCCTAATTTAGTCATGGACACCATCCTTTACTTAGGGATTACTTTTGTTATTTTTATTGCAATCTTTTAGAGCCACAGGACATTGAAGGAAATATCAAGGGAAGTTCATTGACAGTTCTAGCCCATTTATTATCTGCTTATGAATCAAGTGTGTATAGTATGCTGTCCATACAGAGAATGGACATGATCTCAGAGGGTTGAATCATGGCTGAGTCTCTAGCTAATTATGTTTGCTTTTGTGTTTTGATGACCTGTTTGTTAAAATAGAAACTTTATGGTATATAGGTCAGAGTAAAAATTTAGCAGCATTTGTCATGGAGTATCTTTACCCTTTCCCTGATTAAAGTCTCCATTTCCTCTGAAAAAGCCTTTTTTTTTCAGGAGAATTAATTTTATCAGAAATCTAGAAACAATCATAATTGGCTTCAAGATGGGAATGACTAAAGATAATTCTAGAATCATTTATAAGCTTGTCACTATAAGAATAGTGAATTATTTTCTTTTTTAAGAATCATATGCATGCATGTTATAAATGAGCTCTTCAATGTCCCATCTTAGGATCTCTTCAAGTTCATGAATGTTTCTACTTAGTGATCATAGTTTTTATTATTCTAATAGATATCACATGCACTCTACATAAATCTTACTTGGTTTTCATAGTATTCATTTTTCTAGGAGAGAGACTATAAAGAGTATAGCACTCTGAGACTGTCCTGTATTCTTTTCTTGGCTTTTATTGGTTTGTAGTTCTATCTTTTGTTTTCTTTAATAGGATATGGTATTGCAGTAATCCTGGCATCATAGTGGGCACTTAGAAGTGTTTTTTCCATTTCTATTTTGTTGTGCAGTTAAAAAGACAGGAGCTGTATTTCATCATTAAAATGTCATAAATTCTGCAGTGAATCCATGTTGGTCTGTGCCTTTGTCACTCATGGTAGTGACATGGTTAATGCAGATATAATTAGAGCTTAGGATCATTCTTTTACTCTCTTTGGCCAGATATGTATTTCCCTAATGACTGCTATCAATAGCACAAAGATGCACAAGGAAGCTTAGTCAACAACTATTTTCTAATAATATAAACATAAATATTTAGAAGGGTACTTGAAGGTGGAATTGGGTAGGACTGACTATAACATGCAATATCTATTAATAGACATCCAAACTATTCCTAATGGTTTTTAATTTTTTGCTGAAATTTTCTGATTTTACTGGACATTAAATTTTCAAGGACTTACTATGTTGAAACAATTGATCCAGTATGTGAACTTTATTGAATAATTATAATCTACTTGAAACAATTAATTCCCATTAATGAAAATCAATTTAGAATTCACTGTCTCTTTATCACACACAATGAGATCCACTGCGGTTCCTGAATTGTCAGTGCCACTGACATTTCCCTAACCAGAAGGACTATGAATGGATAAACATCAGAAATGTTATTGAATAAACAAAACTCAGTATCCCTCAACATTTTCACAAGTCAGGTTCTGTTTCCGAACATTACAGATCTCATTGGAGGTTATGTACTTACCAGGAAAACTTCCTCCCATGGGCAAGAGCATTTGATTTCCAGTTAATCCAAACAGTCTGTATCAGCTTAAAAGCCCTACCACAATGACTAACATCTAAAACCTAATTGCTTTAAAATCAAGTTGCTCTTTTCAACTCTCTGAGGCAGAAGAGACTTTTGAGTCCAAACTTTCTACCTAAAGAATGGTCAAGTTCAGTGGTTTCACTGTGTTCCCTGCTCACATTTTGGGCTAAAACGTGAAAGAGTCACTTTTGGACCTCTAAAAGTTTAATCCCTCCCAGTCAAACCAAATTGGCAGTTTGAGTCTCCAGTGTGTAGATCGTTTACCTATGCTGGCTTCTGCCACCAGCAGTATTGTACTCTAAATCTAGAGTTCGTCTCTTCAGCTGCCTTACCTCTACCTCTTCCATCCACTCATCTCTCTCCCCCTGCTTTGTCAATCATCTTCTGGTAGCTGTTTGCTCTGTTTCTCTCACCGGCTTGCTCAAATCTTTGGCTCAAAGAATGTTGTCCCAGCATGCCCTTATGCCCTACTGAGTATCCAATCATGTGGACAAGGACACGTCTTCCCTGTAATCCTGAACATCTCTCTGACAAGTCACGCTACCTTGGGGAGTGTTTCAGACTGAGACTCTGTGCTGCAGCCCTTACCTCCGTACCCTGACACACTCCTTTTGCTCCTATCTATAGGACTTCCCTCTGCTAAGACTCCTGTTAATGGACCCAAAGACCTGGTCTTGGAAGTAAAACTTTGTTCTAAGTCTTTACTACATCTTCTGTGCTCTGCTCCTGGCAATTTTTTTTTTTGCATCATTCTGTCAAGAGCAGTTCTCACCTGCCTTCTCAAATATTTTTTTCTTCCTTGTACCAAAAGATACACTTAAACTTTGCTGTTTTATTTTTTAAAGCCATATGGTTTGGCATCAATACAAACTTGACAACCAGTCACAATGGCCAGAAAAATGGCAAATTTGATTTCTAAATTCTCACAGATTTTGACCACTGAATAGGCAAATGGTCCAAGAATACCTTATCTCTAAACCCTCTTTCTTTTTCACTTTTGTCCCATCTTCTAGTCACTGGATTCAGTATTACATATATCTAAATACCTTTGGGTATGATTTATATTGGAAAAATGTCAAATGTTCTTTTACTCTTCTAAAAATCTGGCTCTAATGATGACATTTTTCTAAAACCTCTGGCCTGGCCTACCCCTCTGGCCCTGTGACAGGAAGAACAACAACGAAACAGCTTAGTAAATATCATGCACCTGAGAACAGCCAGTGTCCTAGAACTGAAGATAAGGGAACAATTAATTGAACACCATGGTATATATAAGCTTTTAAATGACCTATCATAAGGTATCAGATCCAAAAGAAACAAGGTTATTTGGCAACACAGAAGAATTCAATAAAAATTGTGGGTTGAAAGCAAGGTCAAATACATTGTGAATAAAGAATCAGTACCAACCCTGCCCCAAAAGGCAAAGAATGACAAAGCTAAACAACCTTCAGTCTATGAATTTGTTTCTACAAGTCACCCTGAAGTTGTTTCTAAGAGCATTAAAACAGCTTCCTGAATATCTACAAAAAGAAAGTAGAAGAAATATTTAGCTTAGATCGACCAGTAATGAAATTTAAGGCCAGATAACGATGATGGTAGATTTTATTCCAAAGAGAAATTGAAGAAGCTTGTCTCCTTCTGTAGCTAACATCGGTTATTGAGGGTCCACTGGTAAATGGTAGAACTGACTTATTACCAAATTGATATGTAGCAGAATCTGAAAGTCCTGGAAGCTTGATTAAACTCTCTTTACCATTTTTTGAGCATATAGTGTCTCCAGGCACTGTAAGCAACAGTGAAGAATCTCCTGAGAATGTTTGTGTAAAAATGCCTTTGTCAGTTGGAACACAACTGAAATTACCGAGGTTGTAGCAGGTCTCCCAATCCTACTGTTAATAATGTGGGTTCAAAACTCCAAACACCAATGGAGGTGTGGATAAGCCAACAGTGCCTGCAGAATACTATTCTTCAGTCCATCTTCAAATTGCTGTCACACTCGGGAGTAACAGTAATGTATCCGAGGATGACTCTTTTATCTTCACCGGGCACACTCCCATCTCTGCTGAATAGCTCAGTCTACAGACATATAAGGTCAGATTTTTCTACAGGGAAGCTGTCATCCAATATTCTAGCCAGGAGAAGAAATCACAGAAGAGAGAATTTCACTCCTGTTGCTTCTATAAAGGGTAATGTAATATCTTCTGTTGAATATCACCCTAAGTGTTCACAACCATCATGGATGACAAAATTTTATGAGGTCTGAAGTCATGGGCACCTGAGGGTGGTAGAATTGCTGCTCCAGGATATTGCTTTGATGAAGATCAATGGGTATCAAAAGACTTAACACTCTATAATGTGGTGAAGAGTAAGTGGATAAAGTCAATTATAAGCCCCAAGAAATACTGTTAATATATTTGATGTGTGGGCCCTATACTTTTATGCAATGGAAATATAATGAATGGCATCATTAGCCTACCAAAAAAGAACGAGTCATTTTCAACTAGCCTCTGCTTGATCATGAACTCGGTGTAGTAAAAGAATGGTTTGCTAGTGTGTAAATAGGCAGGCGCTTTGTTCAGAACAACACAAAATGCTCAGCAAACTTGAGATAGTTCATGAGTCTAAAAAATGTGCTGAGTTTGACACTAAAGTAATTCATGTTATTCCTGGTGATGAAGCTCAACATACTTTAAAGTGTATGCTTGGGATTCTCAATTGATTCTCGATTCTAGAGTCTGATTGTCTGCACAGAAAAGAAGGTGAATGGGAAAAAAAGGATAGTGTTTATGGAGGTCTACAGAGAGCAGGATCAACAGAGAACAGTTGTTACCAAAGCTTTTCAATGGATCCCACTTCTTTTTTGGAGGAAACCAGATATCTTCCAAAGGACAACCTCCTTAAACTTGTTGCTACAGCATGGGTGAAGTTTTCAGTAGAAGGCCTATGCCAGACAGTGGTATAACACATATCATTAACACAGTTGGGTACCATGCCAAATCTGATTATGATCATCACTTCTTCATGAAGTACATCATCTATGAGGACCTGTTTCATTGTTGTTCAGAAAGGGTTCACTAAGGAAAAGTCTAAATGGCTCCTTCCACCTGGCTAATCAGCTGTGTAACAGCCTTTGAATTGCTTTCTATTCACAGTTACTATCACACCAGGTGAGCATTTTAAGTTAAATATGAATAGTTTCTGAGAACCCAGCCACTGTAATATGGTGGCTCATTCACAGTTATGGAAGTGTAGAGCCATTCACAATATTTTCCATTGAAATTCAAAATAAAACAATCGATGCTCTATTAGGAATTCATTTAGATGCCGAAGCTGCTTTTAAGATAATTTTGTTCTCCTTAGGGTGCGACTATAACTCAGTGGTAGAGTCTTCATGAACCATACATGAGGCATGAGGTTCCACACTGGCAACTGCAAAGATATTTTCATTTTACAAGTGGCCTGCGGCTTTTGATTGATCATGTCTTTCCGTTTTATCAGCATCTTTCAAAAGTTAATGTGTAAAATGGCATCAGAAGGACTTGTTAAATCTGTAAGTGGTCTGTCATTAATTTTGCATCCTTTAGTAAACACAGTATCATTTGATCATTTATTCTGCCTCTGTTCTAATGATAATGGAGCATCTATCGAAATAGACATAGTAGAAGGGAGATTGGTCTGCAGTTAACTTTTTCTTACTATCTGTTTTAATGTATTATATTTTTTAACCTTCTTTCACGTTTATTCATTTTTAAAATTTTATATATATTACAAAAATCATGATTTATATCATTGGATGTTAGTGATAAATATCAGAAATAGGCTCAGGATTGCTCTTGCATTGGCTACCTTTGCCATCTTCTATTATGTATTCTTGCACACCTCTGTTTTCCACAACTTATTTTATTCTCATCATTTCTTTGAAGGTTTACTAGTTTTAAAAATATCAAATGCTAGTTCATTAGATTGGAAACAATCTGTTTGAAATGAATCTCTCCAGAAATTGTAAAAATAAGTCAGCAAGGATTTAAACCCATTCCCATTCCTTTTTCTCTTTGTTTCTCTCTCTCTCTCTCTCTCTCTCTCTCTCTCTCTCTCTCTCTCCCTCTCTCTCCCCTCTCTCTCTCTCCCTCCTTCCTCCTTTTATTTGTGACACTTGGCATGAAAGTCAGGATCTTGTGCGGTTGCCTAATCCATAACTATATTCCTCACCCTAATTTTGATCTTTCTCTTATGTCTTTATATGTATCTGCGAGTGTTTTTGTATGTCGGGTGGTGCTCATACATGCCAGACCACCAAGCTACACTCACCACTATTTATATATTTTGACACTGCCTTTCTTGGTTAGTCAGGTTGGGCTTGCACTCACTGAGTTCTAATTATTTTATAAAGTGTTTAAATTTGGGTGTAAACCAAAGTTGGAGATTGCTCAGTTCATAACATTTTTACCACATCCTACACAAAGGCTATTGAAGTAAATATACAAGCACTGGTGATAGGAACTTCTTGATATGGAAGCAGACACAGCCAAGAAGTTGGAAGATCAATACCTGAGCATGTCCACACTGGCAGCTTACCCTGACTGTTCTTGTTCTCATTGTGAAAGCACAGAATCTATACTTTTCAAAGGGTTTTGAAGAAGGGGATTCTTTGATAAATCTCCCTAGAAATCGATGTGTTTATAGCACTGTACTTTGCAGGGCTAGGTGCTGAGAGAACTGCCAGCTTTGTTGTCAGGAGCAGATCAGAGCAGCCTGACAATCGCTGTGTAGAACTGTCCCAACTCACCACTTCAGGAGACTATGAAGCTACTCATTTCAAGATCTACTTACTGAGAAATTCTGAGCTTCTGGTGATCATTTGAAAATATGCTTTGGGTAAATCACCCAGAGACGTATTACTTTTCCATGTCAAAAAGTATGCTATGTGAACAAAATAACATTTTCCTGCCATTGTTTTCCAGGGTTCTGAAAGTCTACAACTCTTAAGAATGTTCGGGTCCCATTTCCCTCTGACTTTGGGGTGTTTGCATGTGTGTGTGGTTTGGCTGGGAAATATCTGTATTGTGCCATTTAAGATCTGGGATTAGGGTTAAAGCTTTCATTTGTTTTTGTGTTATGTTGATTGCAAGTCCTTACATCCTGGGTCTTATTACTAGTCAGGTTTTTGTCTGTTTCTTAATGCAAATTCATATTTCTAAAAATATCTGAGAGTTCCTGTTCATGTTAACTTTCTTGTTTTGCTCCTCATCTTCTTTTCCTTTTTCCTTACTAGTATTACTGTTTCAGAGTACTCCAAATGTTGGCTTTTATGTAGTTTGTTTATGCTATGCTCCTCCACATTCTCTATTGTCTCTCGTCCTGGGGGAAGGTACAAAGGAATTAATATATTTATGTAAGATCTATTTTTTGTGTCAGAAAATGTTAGTGAGTCCCCCAAAAGACCACCAAAGATCTGATTCAGGGGAAATTGCAGTAAGGTCTCTTTTATTCAAGCTCAAACTTGGGCCACAGCACCTTCTCTGACACAGGAGAAAGGAAAGCGAAGCCTGAGCCCTGTTTCAGGCAAGAATTTATAGAGGCAAGAAGGGGGTATCTAGCCTGGTACATATCTGATTGGCAGGGCATTATGACCTTTAACATAATTGGCTGGCGCTGGAAGCCAAACCATAAACATAACCTTTGCTTTCCTCCTGCTTGGTGGTTGTTTGGAAGTGAAGCATCAAGGGTAGGTATGAAACCTGGGGGTGCAGATTTGTTGGTGAATAACCTGGAAACTGATATTAGACACAGGTCTTATTGGGTAGTAACCTGGAAACTGGTGCTAAGTACAGGCCTGCTAGTTAACTTGAGTTCAACCTTAGATCAGGTTATGTAATATGGAGTTTGAACCCAAAAGATTTGGTCTCTCACTATCAAAACTGTTCTGTGAGCTTACCCTCGGATGGACCATCTCCTACCTTGAGCCTTAACCTGGGCTTGAGCCCACACTTTAAGTACCACTTCTCTATGAGCTCATACCAAAAATCACTCTCACTTTCAGAAATCTTACTAGCCCTAGAAGGAACCCTCTTCTGGTTTCATCCCAGGCTCTATCATGGTCCCCGAGTCCCTTCTCCATTAATTTCCTCCGCTTACTCTATACACTGAGCTCTATTTGCTCCTTCAAGCCACATGCAGGAAACAACAAGATATGGCTCTCTGGTCATAACTAGCAACTTTTTGGATGTCCCAGTGGCTGCTACAGGTTTGGCCTTGATGGCTTGAGTCACGCCCTCTATCTAGTTCAACAAATTTCCTCCCAGCTGGCAGATATCAACTGGGAATCAACCTCAGTTCTGAATCTACTTGACAACATGCTCACTTCTGTGCTTCATGACCTACAAAACACCAAGCCGGCACACTTGCCTGGTCCTAGATGAAGAATGTTGCTGCTAGCAGAGGTAGTCTAGTCAAGCGGAAAGAGGATTACATATTTACACAAGCCAGCATACAATCTGCTATCTCCAGAGGCTGACTCCGTTTTTTTCAGGACTCTCACGATCTCTCATAGGTCCTGGCTGTCAAAGCTCCTGGGTTCTATATTGCTCATGGTAACAATTGTTCTCTGTCTTTTCTAATTCCTCCAGGAGACAATTAGTGAAAGAACCTGATGCTCAGGAAACCAAATGCTGCTGATGCGATTTCCTCAGGCTTCCTAAGATCTCTGGCTAGTTTGAGTTTCTGATGTGGGCTAGCAGTTAAGACAACCCCCCCTTCCCAAACCTTTTTCAAGCTCCTATTTAGCAGGAAGAAGCTGGGGATTACTCTGGAACTCTATCCAATAAAAAAACAAACAGAAAAACAAAAACAAAAACAAAAAAGCTAGAACATTGAACATTAGGTACAAAGTTCCCACAAAGTGGCAATGATGATGACAACAAGGACCTAAACAGAAAGGCTCTGACCAGGTAAACAGAAGGATTGTTATTGAGTAAACACAAGGCACAATTCAGCAGTCCTCAGAAATCCCAAATGTTGGATTTCTGTTTTCCAAGAGAACTACTGCACTCCTTAACTACTATAGATGGTTAATTAATTCAAGCAAGGACATCTAGCTCCAGATTAATCTGATTAATGCAACCAGCTTGTATTAACTCAATGTCTCGCCCTACTGACTATCATATGAAATCTGTTTTCCTACCATGCTGCTGAACTCTACTCTCTGCAGCAGCCTGAGAAGTTTGTTTCCTACATGAAGTTTTCTTTTGTACTACAGAGTGATCCAGTTCTGAGATAAGCACCCCTTGCTTACACTGACATGATGCACATGACTCTTAATTCTTTGCAGTAGAGTATAAACGTGGAAGGAAAATAGTGCTAGGATTCTGTGAAGGTACTTTGTTATGTAAATAGACTCTCCTCTATATTTTTCAACTGTGATTGTACTCAGTGTAAAATTAAAAGTCTGTTTCTGGGGTGCTGAATGAACTCTGAAGTTCCTTCTGTTGGAAGTTGGGATTCAAAGAAATGTGTCTAAGAATCCTTTTCGTACCTCTGAATTTGGATTGTATATGACAAATGTTTCAGTCACATGGCTCAGCTCTCAAGGTAAGCACAAGTAATATTGTTTATACTAATAAAATATGAAAAAGGAAACTATGTAACTGTGAAGTCAAATTTTACTCTTTAAAAATTACCAAGAGAATGAAAGTCATCCAAATAATGGACTTAGTTTTATGAATTTTTACTGGTCAAATATCTTAGAAGATGTTCTCATTGTGTTAATTTTCAACCTAGTTATCTCAGCTTTCAGTGATGAGCAAATTTTTGCTTTCCAGCTAATTTTTTTTCTTAAAATAATCAATAATTAATTTATATGGTCTGCTAGAAGATGATAAGGAGGTAGAAAGAGTGAAGTATATTGAGTGGAATCAGAGGGAAAACAGTCCAGAATTAGCATGAGTAAAAACCTTTGCAGAGGGATAAGGGTAGGACTTCGAGATAAAACTGATGCTTGAGGAATGGCTTGGCAAACCTAATTAACTAAGTTTTGTTTCGGCAAATTGTACTTCAGCCAGAGCAATCAACTGAAGCATCCACCTAGAGTCAGGAAAGAAGCCAGTATTGGCAGGGTAGAATAAGCAGGAATATTTGGGATTAATTCTCCGAAAAATAGCAAGTCTACTGTTTTGGAGTTAGAGGATGCTGAGGTAGGAATGAACTTTAATCCTCAGTGTGACAAGAGATATTGTGCCTTTAGGTAGCAGGTAGATTCTGAATGGCTTCCCTTTTATAAGGGATCCATGGGCATGAATAGTGAAGCCTTTAGGAAGGAGATTAACTTGGGTCTTTTCTCTAGCTCGTCCACTGGGGGCCTTGTGCTCAATCCAGTGGTTGGCTGAGAGCACCCACCTCCATATTTGTCAGGTACTGGCAGAGCCTCTCAGAAGACAGCTATATCAGGATCCTGTCAGCAAGCACATTTTGGCATCTACAATAGTGTCTGGGTTTGGTGACTGTATATGGAATGGAGAGAGTACACATGGAGGGACCTAAGGCTCCAGATGCATAAGTAGCAGAGGAAGGCCTTGTTGGACATCAAAGGGAAGAAAGGCCCTTGGTCCTGAGAAATCTCGATGCTCCAGTATAGCGGAATGCCAGGACAGGGAAGCAGGCGTAGGTGGGTTGATGACTGGGAGTGATAGGGTGTTTTTGTTTTGTGGGGGGGGGGGACCAGAAAAGGGGATACTTTTTGAAATGAAAATTAGCAAAATATTTAATAAAAAAAGAAAGGGGATTACCTTCCATTCTGACATGAGATGTCCATCTTTCCAGAGAACAAGAATAAGCACGTAATAATTTTTATATGCAGAATAGTAATCCACATTCATGATACCTTCAAAGGATAAAGATGATCAAGATGCTACCTTGATATTGGTTGTCTAAACATTAGAACTGTGAGAAATGAATTTCTGTGGCTGATAAATTAACCACTCTCAGGTATTTAGATAGAGCAGCATATAAAGAGAGAAAAGACCATTCAACCTCCACTTTTAATGTTCTTTGTACAAAATTTATGGTCTGTGTACTTACCAATAGAGTATTAACAAAAAATTTATTTAAGTTTTAAAAGTATACTGATAACTGAGCTGTAGAGAGAAAGAATTTTATTTCAAAACATAACAAAGACTGTAAATAATGCAGCAAAATTCAATGAAAAAAAGTCAAGTAAAATCAATCCTTATAAAATGCAAGAAACATATATTTTTGAAAATTTAAAATTCTCTGGGCGTATTCTTTTTGATGCAAGGTTTATGAATATTTAAATATTTTTATCTCTTTGTCTTTTTATCTATCCACCAATAGATTGATATAGAGAAAGTTAGTACTAATAGCACCATGGTGTATTAATAAAGATGATTTTTATATTAACATAACTTATGGGATAATGTTTTCTCAAAATTTAGATATAATTCACAAAAATAAATTGTGTAACAAAAATGTGAGTGTACTTTTCTTAAGGAATAAATACATCACACTAAGAGAAGAATCTTCACTGTGTCTCACACATTTGAATATATTGCATATTTATTTTTAATCAGGTCTAGGGTTAATATCTGTTTTAAGGTACAGGAGTGTTTCATTTAGAAACTTAGGTACAATTGTGGCCTAGATGTTAAGAACTGAAATGTCATCTCAATGTATTTTTCTTGGATCGATATGCAGTGTCCTTCTCTATCTCTTGTAATGAGTTTGGCTTTGAAGTCTCCTTTGTCAGATATTCTAATGGCTACACCAACTTGTTTCTTACGTCCATTTGCTAGGAATATCTTTTTCTCACCCTTCACCCTGAAATGATGTGTATCTATTATGTTAAGGCATATTTCTTGGAGGTAGGAAATAGAAGAACCCTGTCTTTTGCAACTACTCTGTTAGTACATGTGTTTTTACTGGGGGAGGAGGGGTTGATTTCATTGATATAAAGAGATATCAATGAAAAGTTATTGTTGATTTATATTGTTTTCTTGTTTATGTGTATGTTTGTGTGTTTGTGAGTATGTGCGTGTGGGTGTGACTGTTTCCTTTGTTTTGATTTTGTTCATTTGAGATTTTTCCCTGTGTTCTTTTGAATCTCGTTAAACTCTTCAGGTTGCAATTTACCTTGCAGCACATTACACAGAGCTGGTTTTGCAAAGAGATAATGCTTAAATTTGGTTTTATCTTGGAGTATTTTCACCATCTGCGGTGATTGAAAGGTTTGGTAGGTATGGTCATTTGGGCTGGCATTCGTGGTCACTTATAATCCATAGCACCTGTATCCAGGCTCTTCTGGCGTTTAGAATCTGCATTGAGAAGCCATGTTTAATTCTAATAGGCATGCCTCCTCATGTTAATTTTTCTTTTCTCTTGCAACATTTAATAGTCTTTCTTTTTTCTGTATATTTACTGTTTGGATCATTATGTGGCAAAGGAATTTTCTTTTTCTGATATTTTGTATCTGCCTTATAGTTTGACAGGCATCTCTTCTTTTAGGTTAGATAAATTTTCTACTATGATTTTGTTGAAAATATTTTCTGTGCCATTGATATGGATATCTTTTTCCTTCCTTATTTCCTATTATTCTAAGATTTGGTCTTTTTTTATGATGTTTCAAATTTCCTGCATGTTTGGTATCAGGAGTTTTGTTTGTTTGTTTGTTTGCTTATTTGTTTTTCAGATTTAATATTTTCAGTGACAGTGGTATTTGTTTCTTCTATCCTATCTTAAATCTTTTGCATTCTGATGAGAAACCTTAAGACAACCATTACTGTTGAGTTTCTGAGTTCTGTGGACTGTATCTTCGGTACTCTGTACTTTTTAACATCCACTTATTAGCGAGAACATACCATGCTTGTCCTTTTGGGTCTGAGTTACCTCACTCAGGATGACATTTTCTAGTTCCATTCATTTGCCTGCAAAACTCAGGATGTCCTCGATCTTAATTGCTGAGTATGCCATTGTGTAAATGAACCACGTTATCAGTATCCATTCTTCTGTTGTGGAATAGCTGGGTTGTTTCCAGCTTCTGGCTATCACAAATAAGGTCGCTATGAATGTAGTAGAACATGTGCCCCTGAGGTATGATGGGACATCTTTTGTGTATATTCCCAAGTGTGGTATACTGGCGATTCAGGCAGATGTATTTCCAATTTTCTGAGGAACCTCCAGATTGATTTCCAGGGGGATGCCTCAGTCACACATGGGAGAGAGAACAAAGCAATCACAAATGAGGAGGAAGGGAGGGACCTGGGAGGGAATGTAGATGGGGAGAGTGGGGGAAGAGGGGAGCATGATCTGATATTGGGTGAGGGAAAAGGACTAAAGCCCTGAGGGCCAACAGAATGAATGGAAGTAGGCAACCTTGGGAGATAGGAGATTGGGGGGACCCTCCAGAATACACCAGAAAACTGGGAGGTAAGAGACTCTCAGGACTCCAGGGAGGGACCTTAGATGAAATAACCAACAGTAGGGAGAGGAAATTTATAGAACCCACCTGTAGCAGAAAGACATGGTGTCAAATGAGGGAGAGGGGCTCCATCCCACAGTCACACTCTGACCCATATTTGTGCCTCTCTGAAAGAATTACAGGAATGGAAATGGAGAGGAGCCCAAGGAAAAGAAAGTCCAGAGATAGACCCAAAGTGGGATCCAGCTCAAGGCATGGTCCCACGGCCTGACACTATTACTGAGGCTATGGAGCACTCACAAAAAGGGACCTAGCATGACCACACCCCAGAAGACCTAACAAGCAGCTGAAAGAGTCAGAAGCAGATATTTGCACCCAAACAATGGACAGAAGCAGCTGACCCCTGTTGTTAGATTAGGGAAGGCTGTAAGAAGCTGAGGACAGGGGCAATCCTGTAGGAGGACTAGCAGTCTCATTTAATCAGCACCCCAGAGATCTCTCAAACACTGGGCCACAAAACAGGCAACATACAGCTGGTGCCAATATGAGGCCCCCAACACTGATATAGTAGAGGACTGCCGGGTCTGTGTTCACTCAGAGATGATGCACCCAACTCTCAAGAGACTGGAGGCCTCGGGGAGTTTAGAAGTCAGGTGGGTTGAAGGGTGAGGACATCCACATGGAGACAGGGGGTGGGGAGAATGTATGGGAGGTGGAGCAGTCAGAGGGTGGATGGGGGGTGGGAGGAATAAAATATGGAGTGTAAAAATAAATAAATTAATTAATAATAAAAATGTTTTTCTTAGTTTGGGTTTTCTTTATTACTTCTATTTCTACTTTAAGGTCGTAAGTGGTTTTACTCTTTTTCCTTCTACTGTTGGTGTCTTTATAAATTTCTTTAAAGGATTTATTAATTTCCTCTTTAGAGACCTCTTTCATAGTCATAAAAGCTGTATTAAGGTCTTTTATTATCATTTCAAATCTGTTGAAACATGATTCAGGGCCTGCTGTGGGGAAGCCTCTGATGGGAACAAATCATCCAGTCTGCTATGTATTTGGTTGTTTTATGTTGGTTTCTAGGTATCTGGGACTAGAAATATTTTACTTTAGGTGCTGATATCCAGCCTTACCTTTGTGGTGTGGATGCTTTGTTCTCTGCTTTCCAGTCTGGTTCTTAGGAGTGTGTAGTGGCCTCATGTTGCTTGCAGGAAAACCCTTCTTGGTTCTTGATAGTTGTGGTCACTGGTTCCCAGAATGCTCAAATGGTAATGTTTAATGTGTGTTAGGCATGCTATTATAAAGTGTAAATATCTATCCTTCATTGTATTTTGTGAGTTGGAGCAGCCATGCGAATAGTCTGGAAGTAGTCAACAACTTTATTCTATAATTAAACATATTCTTTTATTAAATAAGGAGTTAACAGCATTTAAGAAGAGCATCACTGCTTCCAAATTGTGAATATGGTGTGCTGTCAGGGATACCTGGCCTATAGTCACACGGTGATTACCTGATTAAACCTAGTGCTGCAGCATTTCTAGCTGTGACTTTACAAATGCTGTGGTCTGTCATGGGCTTTTCATTCATAATGTGATTGGTTAAAACTGATTCTGGATTAGATATTTACTATGTGAAATCTTCAAAACCTACAGAATAAGATAGTTATTCCATTTCCAGTGCTTAGTTCAAGAACACTGCCTCTCACAGAATAAAAAGAATGAAAAGTGACCTGTCACGAACTAAAATTCATTCTGCAAAGTTTGCAAACGAAGCAGAAGATGTGACAATCTACTTCATCAGCAAGCTAACAACCCCATGCTATTATCACTAGAGTTTATATTTCAGTGGAAATTATAAAACCATAAATAGCGTTAAATTCAACTGACTAGACAGAGAAGATCCAAAATGCACATATTGTATTTCATTGTTTTATTTATATTTTGGATAGATTAAAATGGAAATGACATGAGGCAAAAAATTCAGGTAGAATTCCAGTTTCAGAGACTCAACCATTCATGCTAACAGTCTCCTTCCTTGCCCCACCCCATTCTTTCTCTTGTAGTCTACCAGTGTTTAGCATAACACATAGGAATATGCAGAGCTATTTTTGCTAGACTACAAGGCTGCTTCAGGTTTGGCAAAGGGTATTAGGCACTAACAAATGCAATAAGAAATGTGGATCTTCAAAGAAATTAAGTTCTACATATGCATATGTGTGTATAGTATATGTGTGTGATATGCATGTTTGTTTAGTGTATTTAGTTGCTATGCATGTGTGGATGTATGTATCTATGTCTGTGTATGCATGACATGAGCGTATGTATATGTGTGTGTTTTTATTTATCTAGGAGTGTGTACATATGTGTGGTGTGTTCATATATATGTATAAATATATATACATATATATATATATATACATATATGTATACTATGTTTATGTGTGTGTGTCTGCTGGGTGTATGCATTTGCATGAGTGTGCCTTGTGTATTACTGTGTCCTTGTGTGTAAGTTTAGTATTCACATAGGCGAGAACAGATTGTCTGGTTTATGGAGATGGAGTTACAGGTAGGTGTAAGCCACTTGACTTTGGTAGTATGAGTTGTGAATTGCTGTGGGTAGGGTATAAGACCAAAGTCACCTCCACTGATGTAAGGCTCAAACTACATGATGAGCTGACTAAGCTCTCCTTGGAAGTTTGCTATATAATGATCTTGGCAAGGCCATAAATCTATCACTCCTGTGCCTTGACCTGTCCTAAAAATGAAATATTACTTTGCATGCTATAAAGTGTCAATGCCACATGCGAAGGCCTAAATGGAAGAGAAATGGAATGGCATGTAAAGCTTACAAAATTAAATGCCACGGTAATTATTTTACTGTCCTGTTTTCTCTCTCCTCTGTTTCTTGGGTTGCCAGGTTATCCATCTGCTCATGAAAATGATTCCAATGTGCGACATGTTATAATTGTGTAGCAGGTACATAAAAAGAAATCAGAAAGTTAACTGACTTGTCCTCCTAAGCAACTGTATTTTTGTGATCCTCGAACTTGCTCTTTTTTCCAATAATTTTAGCTGACATAAATGTATAACTCTGGTTAGAAAAGTCAGTTGTACTCAAATAAAATATATATCACTGACCACAGCAATCTACCTTTTAGCTAGGTGATTTCTTCATGAAGATGTTCTATACATTGGCCATTTAGTTCAGACTATTACACTGTTGTAATTTTTCCATTTTATGTTCAGATAGAAAGTTCCAAAACAAAATACAACAAATGTTTGTGTATATTAAAAATGTTTTAGGGACCAAGAGGTGGCTCCGTGGTTGAAATTGCTTGCAACACCAACAGAAGATTAAAGCTCAGATACAATCTTTCCTGGAACAATTTGGGTGTTGTCTTTTACTTGTCTTTAACCCCAGTGTCTTGGAGAATCATTTTAGCTTTTTGGCAACAAAAATTGCTGAACGAGGAGAGCTCTAGATTCTCATTACTGCCTCAGAAGAATAATGTGGAATGGTGTTGTTATGGCTATTTTTATTTAGCAAGTTTACATAGATACAATAGAAAAAGAATCACAGCAGGGGAATTGTCTCCATCAGATGGGTCTGTGAGCCCAATTCTGTGAGATGTTTTATTAATTGCTAATTGTTTGAAAGAAAGCCTAGTCCACTATGGATGTTATCAGCTATAGGTGGTCATATATGGAAGCTAGCTTAGAGCAGAAGCAGGAAGCAAGCCTGTAAGGATTTCTTTGTCTCACTATCTCCCTGCCTCTGTTTCTCTGTCTCTATCTCTCTGCCCCTGTCTCTGCCTCTCTCTGTCTCTTATTTTTACTTTTATTTTTTTATTTTCTTTTCAGGCTATATCTGAATTGCTGTAAACCATACTGGACTTACCCTGCTTCACACAGTCTCTCCCCCAAGTCCCCTTCCTTCTCCTCTGAGAGCATAGGGACCAATTCTAAGTGTCTCCCTACCCTGACAATTAGGTTTCTACAGGTTTAGGCACATCCTTTCCAACTGAGGTCAGACAAGGCACCTCAGTTAGGAAAGTATATTCCACAGACAGGTAACAGTTTTGGGGATAGGTCCAGTCAGTTCTTTTGGAGGAACCTGCATGAAGAAAGATCTGCACATCTGCTACTTTTGTGCCAGGGACCCAGGTCTAGTCCATGTAAGCTGCTTGCTTGGTGATTCAGTCTCTGAGAACCTCTATGGTCCAGGTTAGTTGATTCTGTTGATCATCCTATGGAGTTCTTATCCCCTTCTGGGCCCTCAATTCTTCCAGCTCTTCCTTAAAAGTTCCAGAGCTCCATCCAATGTTTGCCTATAGGAGTCAGCAACTGTTTTAATTAGTTGTTGAGTGGAGGCTCTCAGAGGACACTTATGCTAACTCCTGTGTGCAAGCATAAGTATCATTAGAACTGTGGGAGATTGGTGCTTGCCCATGGGATGGGATTCAAGTTGGGCTGGGTTGGTCATTCCCTCAGTCCCTGTTCCATCCTCAGTCATATTCAATCTCTCTCTCTCTCTCTCTCTCTCTCTCTCTCTCTCCTAAATAAACAGGTGAATTTTTTGTGTTTTCTCTATTAATGATTTTATAATTAAGATTTCTAAATCATGTGTTTTTTCTTTTTATTAAACTAATAAAATTTGACCCAGCCATACCACTCCTGGGCATATACCCAGAAGATTGCCCAGCATGAAATAAGGATACATGCTCCATTATGTTCATAGCAGCCTTATTTATAATAGCCAGAAGCTTGAAAGAACCCAGATGTCCCTCAACCAAAGAATGGATATACAGAAAATGTGGTATATATACACAATGGAGTACTATTCAGCCATTAGAAACAATGAATTCGGCCTGCAGCTTCCCATCCAGCCAGTGGAGGGGAAGCCGGACCCAGCCAGCTTCCCAGGTGCTCAGACCCAGCCGGCGGAACCAGGTACCCGAGACAGCCCGAGTTTAAGACCTTCAGGGACTCAGGCCTGGAGCGGGAGCTGCACACAGAGTAGCAGTTTGGGGCACAGCAGCCGAGCCTGCTCTCTGCGCTCTGTGCTCGCAGGGCAGACCCCGGACTCCCTGCAGGCAGCGCCATCTTGCCTGCAGCTTCCCATCCAGGCAGCGGCAGGGGAGCCAGCCTCAGCCAGCTTCTCAGCAGCTTTGGACCAGCAGGCAGAACCAGATAACTGAGATATCCCAACTTTAAGACCCCTGGGGAAACAGGATGCCAGACAGCAAACCCTGAGCAGGAGCAGTGCAGAGCAGCTGCCCAACAGGCAGAATCAAGTACCTGGGATATCCTGAGTTTAAAACCTCAGGGGACTCAGGCCACCTGTCAGAAATCTGTGAACAGGAGCCCTGCAGGGCAGTGGTTCAGGTGTCCCAGTCACTGGGAAATAGCCTTACAAGCCCACAGGAGGGTAAACACCAGCTAGTAACTACAGGACCAACTAACACCAGAGTTAACCATATGGCAAAAGGCAAACATAAGATCGTTACTAACAGAAAGCAAGGCAGTATGGCGGCATCCAAACCCAGTTCCCCAACAGCAATATATCTTGGATACCTTGAAACACCAGAAAAACAAGACTCAGATCTAAAATCACTGGTCAGGATGCTGATAGAGGAACACTTAGATAAATCTCTTAAAGTAATACATGAGAAAATAGATCAAAAGCTAGAAGCCATTACAAGGCAAACACAATTAAATCTCGGATATCTCAACACACCAGAAAAACAAGACTCAGATCTAAAATCACTGGTAAAGATGCAGATTGAGGATCACTTAGATAAATTTCTTAAAGTAATAGAGGAGAAAATAGATCAAAAGCTAGAAGCCCATACAAGGCAGACACAAAAATCACTTAAAGAAATCCAGGAGAATATAGAGCAAAAAATGAATCCCAATAAGGGGGAGAAACAAAAATCACTTAAAGAAATACAAGAGAATATGGGTCAACAAGTAGAAGTCATAAAAGAGGAAACACAAAAATCCCTTAAAGAATTACAGGAAAACACAAACAAGCAACACCATACAAAATCTAAAAACAGAAGTAGAAACAACTAAGCAATCGCAAAGGGAGACAATGTTGGAGATAGAAAACCTTGGGAAGAAATCAGGAGTCATAGATGCAAATATCAACAATAGAATACAAGAGATAGAAGACAGAATCTCAGATGCTGAAGATACCATAGGAACCATGGATTCAACAATTAAAGAAAATGCAAAATGCAAAAAACTGGTAACCCAAAACATTCAGGAAATCCAGGACACAATGAGAAGACCAAACCTAAGGATTATAGGGATAGATGAGAATGAAGATCTACAACTTAAAGGGCCAGCAAATATCTTCTACAAAATTATGGAAGAAAACTTCCCCAACCTAAAGAGAGAGATGCCCATGAATATACAAGAAGCCTATAGAACCCCAAATAGACTGGACCAGAACAGAAATACTTCCCATCACATAATAATCAAAACCCCAAATGTACTAAACAAAGAAAGAATATTAAAGGCAGTAAGAGAAAAAGGACAAGTAACATATAAAGGAAGACCTATCAGAATTACACTAGACTTCTCACCTGAGACCATGAAAGCTTGAAGATCCTGGGCAGACCGCATGCAGACCCTAAGAGAACACAAACTTCAGCCAAAACTACTATACCCAGCAAAACTCTCAATTGCCATAGATGGGGAAACCAAGATATTCCAAGACAAAACCAAATTTGCACGATACTTATCTACAAACCTAGCCCTACAAAGGATAATAGGGGAAAAAATACCAACACAAGGGGGGAAACAACACCCAAGAAGAAACAAGATAGAAACCCCATCTCATCCAACCCAAAAGAAGAGAACCACTCAAATACAAAATAATAATAATAATAATAATAATAATAATAATGCCCAAAATCTCAGGAAGTAATAATTACTATTCCTTAATATCTCTTAATATCAATGGACTCAATTCCCCAATAAAAAGACACAGACTAACAGACTGGATACAGAAACAGGACCCTACATTTTGCTGCGTACAGGAAGCACATCTCAGTGTCAAAGACAAACACCACCTTAGAGTAAAAGGCTGGAAAACAGTTTTACAAGCAAATTGTCCCAGGAAACAAGCCGGAGTAGCCATTCTAATATCAGATAAAATTGACTTTCAACCTAAAGTCATCAAAAGAGACCCAGAAGGTCACTTCCTGCTTGTCAAAGGGAAAATCCACCAAGAAGAATTCTCAATACTGAACATTTTTGTGCCAAATGTAAGGGCACCCTCATTCGTAAAAGAAACTTTACTAAAGCTTAAAGCACACATCGAACCTAACACAATGATTGTAGGTGACTTCAACACTCCACTCTCCTCAATGGACCAATCAGGAAAGCAGAAACTAAACAGGGACACAGTGAAACTAATTGAAGCTTTGGACCAATTGGATATAACAGATATATATAGAACATCCCATCCTAAAGCAAAAGAGTATACCTTTTTCTCAGCACCGCATGGTACCTTCTCAAAAATTGATCATATAATTGGTCACAAGACAGACCTCAACAAATACAAGAAGACCGAACTAATCCCATGTCTCCTATCGGATCACTATGGAGTAAAAGTGAAATTCAATAGCAAGAAGAACAACAGAAAGCCCACATACACATGGAAACTGAACAATACTCTACTCAATGACACCTTGGTCAAGGAAGAAATAAAGAAAGAAATCAAAGACTTTTTAGACTTCAATGAAAATGAAGGTATGACCTACCCAAATCTTTGGGACACAATGAAAGTGGTGCTAAGAGGAAAACTCATAGCCTTGAGTGCCTCCAAAAAGAAACTGGAGAAAGCATACACTAGCAACATAACAGCACACCTGAAGGCCCTGGAACAAAAAGAAGCTAACTCACCCAAGAGGAGTAGAAGAGAGGAAATCATCAAACTAAGGGCTGAAATCAATCAAGTAGAAACAAAGGGAACCATACAAAGAATCAACAAAACCAAGAGCTGGTTCTTCGAGAAAATCAACAAGATAGATAAACCCTTAGCTAGACTAACCAAAGGGCACAGAGACAGTATCCAAATTAACAAAATTAGAAATGAAAAGGGGGATATAACAACAGAAACTGAGGAAATTCAAAAGATCATCAGATCCTACTACAAAGGCCTATACTCAAAACAACTGGAGAATCTGGAGGAAATGGACAATTTCCTAGACAGATATCAAACACCAAAATTAAATCAGCATCAAGTAGATCAGCTAAACAGTCCCAGAACCCCTAAAGAAATAGAAGGGGTTATAGAAAGCCTCCCAACCAAAAAAAGTACGGGACCAGATGGTTTTAGTGCAGAATTCTACCAGACCTTCAAAGAAGACTTAACACCAATACTCTTCAAACTATTGCACAAAATAGAGACAGAAGGGACACTGCCCAACTCATTCTTCGAAACCAAAATTACGCTGATACCTAAACCACAAAAAGATCCAACAAGGAAAGAGAACTACAGACCAATTTCTCTTATGAATATTGATGCAAAAATACTACATAAAATTCTTGCCAACCGAATCCAAGAGCATATCAAAACGATCATTCAGCATGATCAAGTAGGCTTCATTCCAGGGATGCAGGGATGGTTCAATATATGGAAATCCATCAATGTAATCCACTACATAAACAAACTAAAAGAAAAAAATCACATGGTCATCTCATTAGATGCTGAAAAAGCATTCGACAAAATGCAGCATCCTTTCATGCTAAAAGTCTTGGAAAGAGCAGGAATTCAAGGCCCATACATAAACATAGTAAAAGCAATCTACAGCAAACCAGTAGCCAACATCAAAATAAATGGAGAGAAACTTGAAGCAATCCCACTAAAATCAGGGACTAGACAAGGCTGCCCTCTCTCTCCATATCTTTTCAATATAGTACTTGAAGTTCTAGCGAGAGCAATTAGACAACACAAGGAAGTCACAGGGATAAAAATTGGAAAGGAAGAAGTCAAAGTATCATTATTTGCAGACGATATGATAGTCTACTTAAGTGATCCAAAAAACTCCACCAGAGAACTTCTACAGCTGATAAACAACTTCAGCAATGTGGCTGGTTATAAAATTAACTCAAGCAAATCAGTAGCCTTCTTGTACTCAAAGGACAAGCAGGCTGAGAAAGAAGTTAGGGAAATAACACCCTTCACAATAGCCACAAACAACATAAAGTACCTTGGCGTAACTCTAACCAAACAAGCAAAAGATCTGTATGACAGGAACTTCAAGTCCTTGAAGAAAGAAATCGAAGAAGACCTCAGAAGATGGAAAAATATTTCTTGCTCCTGGATTGACAGGATCAATATAGTAAAAATGGCCATCTTGCCAAAAGCAATCTACAGATTCAATGCAATCCCCATCAAAATCCCAAATCAATTCTTCATAGATCTAGAAAGAGCAATTCTCAAATTCATCTGGAGCAACAAAAAACCAAGGATAGCTAAAACTATTCTCAACAATAAAAGAACTTCTGGGGGAATCAATATCCCTGACCTCAAGCAGTACTACAGAGCAATTGTGTTAAAAACTGCATGGTATTGGTACAGCAACAGGCAGGTAAATCAGTGGAATAGGATTGAAGACCCTGAAATGAACCCACAGACTTATGGTCACTTGATCTTTGATAAAGGAGCCACAACCATCCAGTGGAAAAAAGATAGCCTTTTCAACAAATGGTGCTGGTTCAACTGGAGGTCAACATGCAGAAGAATGCGAATTGACCTACTCTTATCTCCTTGTATAAGATCAACTCCAAGTGGATCAAGGACCTCCACATAAAACCAGACACACTGAAATTATTAGAAAAGAAACTTGGGAAGACCCTGGAGGACATGGGCACAGGGGGAAAGTTCCTGAACAGAACACCAATAGCTTATGCTCTAAGATCAAGAATTGACAAATGGGACCTCATAAAATTACAAAGTTTCTGTAAGGCAAAGGACACTGTCAGAAGGACAAAATGGCAACCAACAAAGTGGGAAATGATCTTCACCAACCCCACATCCGACAGAGGGCTAATATCCAATATATACAAAGAACTCAGGAAGTTAGACCCCAAAGAACCTAATAACCCTATCAAAAATGGGGTACAGAGCTAAACAAAGAATTTTCACCAGAAGAAATGCGGATGGCTGAGAAACACCTTAAGAGATGTTCAACATCATTAGTCATCAGGGAAATTCAAATCAAAACAACACTGAGATTCTACCTCACACCAGTCAGAATGGCTAAGATTAAAAATTCAAGAGACAACAGGTGCTGGCGAGGATGTGGAGAAAGAGGAACACTCCTCCACTGTTGGTGGGATTGCAAAATGGTAAAACTGCTCTGGAAATCAGTGTGGCGGTTCCTCAGAAAATTTGGCATGCCACTTCCAGAGGACCCTGTCATACCACTCCTGGGCATATACCCAGAGAATTCCTCTGCATACAATAAAGACACATGCTCCACTATGTTTATAGCAGCCTTGTTTATAATAGCCAGAAATTGGAATGAGCCCAGATATCCCTCAAAAGAAGAATGGATACAGAAAATGTGGTATATTTATACAATGGAATACTACTCAGCAATTAAAAATAATGAACTCATGCAATTTGTAGGTAAATGGTTAGATCTGGAAACTATCATCCTAAGTGAGCTAACCCAATCACAAAAGAATACACATGAAATGCAATCACTGATAAGTGGATATTAATGAGCCCAGAAGCCCTAACTACTCAAGGCACAATTAGCAAGTCAAATGACTCCCAAGAAGAAGAAAAAAGAGAGGACCCTGGGCCTGTAAAGATTGGATCCAGTACTGTAGACCCAGAACAGAGAAATCGTGTGGAGGGGAATGATCGGGGAATAGCAGGGGGGGGGAGGAATTATGGGACATATGTCGGGGGTAACTGGGAAATGGGAAAGCCTTTGGAATGTAAACATAGAACATAGAAAATAAAAATTAAAAAAAAAAGAAAAGTGAGGGAATTCAAGAGAGGAAGACACCCATGAAAAAGGAATAATGGAAATGCTTTGTGACACGAAGAGACATTCTCAGTGTCCCATTCAATTGGGAATGGAAAACAGGAAATCTTCAGTGTACATATGAAAAAGAATTAAGTAATAATATTAGAAGTTGAGAGTCAAGAACAAGATAAACAAGACATAGGTAAATAAATCATAAAGACATTGAGATATGATGAAATATAAAAAAAAGAAAGAATGAATTCATGAAATTCTTAGACAAATGGATGGAGCTGGAGAACATCATACTAAGTGAGGTAACCTAGTCTCAAAAGAGTATCCATGGTATGCACTCACTGATATTAGTGGATATTAGCCTAGTGTCTTGGGACACCAAAGACACAATCCACATACCAAATGATGTCTGAAAAGAAGGAAGGAGTGGACCCTGGTTCTGGAAAGGCTCAAAAGATCAGTGTAGGGGAATACCAGAACAGGGAAGTGGGAAAGGGTGAATGGGGGAACATGGGGAGGGAAAAGGGCATGTGAGACCTTTGGGGGACAGGGATCCAGAAAAAGGGAAATGATGTGAAAATATAAAATATATCCAAGAAAAAATTCAACTCAGTACTGACATTTTTCAAGTCATCAAAGTATAATAGTTAAATGACTCTTAAATATATATATATATATATATATACACATATATATATGTGTATATATGTGTATATATATATATATATATATATATATAAATAATTTTCTGTAGCTAAAAATAATATGCACTCAGCCAGTTTGTAAAACCTATTTGGAACTTTAAACATCATAGAAATTGAAAAAAATTCTTTTATGAAGTCCTCTATGAAAGGAAATTGTGACAAGTCTCTGATTATAAAGAAACTATTCCATCTCCAAGGGACAATAGGCAGTGTAACTGTGGCTTCATAGAATGAATTGGGCAGTTTTCCATCTATTTTTTATGAAATACTATGAAGAATATTGGTGTTAGGTATTCGGTGAAGGTCTGATAGAATTCTGCACTAAACCCATCCTGTACTAGGCTTTATTTATTTGATTAATTAATTAATTAATTAATTTTTGCTCCAAGACTTTTTTCTTTTATTAGATATTTTCTTTACTCATATTTCAAATGTTGTCCCCTTTCCTGGTTTCCCCTCCAAAATGTCCTATCCTGTCCCACTTCCCCCACTCAACAACCCACCCACTAACATAAGGGAATGCCAGAAAAGTGTTGAAAGTTTTTTTATTTTAAGTTTTTTTACAGTGTTGATTTCACTAAGTCAAAGAGAGTAGTACCATGGGGGGATTTCCTGGAAAAAAATAATTATGGACATATTTTTCTAATTTTTTATTTCTTTATTGGATATATTTTATTTACTTTTCAAATGTTGTCCCCTTTCCTGGATCCCCCCTCACAATCCCCTAAACTATCTCCCCTCCCCCTGCTCACCAATCCACCCACTACCACTTCCCCATTCTAGCATTCCTCTATACTGGGCCATCTAGCCTTCTCAGGACAAAGGACTTCTCCTCCCTATGATGTCCAATAAGGCCATCCTCTCTACTGCATATGCATCTGGAGCCGTGGGTCGCTCCATGTGTACTCTTTGGTTAGTGGTTTAGTCCCTGGGTGCTCTGGGGGTGCTGGGTGGTTCAAATTGTTGTTCCTGCTATGGTGCTGTAAACTCATACAGCTCCTTGGGTCCTTTCTCTAGCTCCTCCTTTGGGGACCCTGTGCTCAGTTCAAGGATTATCTGAGAGTGTCCCCCTCTGTATTTGTCATGCACTGGCAGAACCTCCCAGGTGAAAACTATATCAGGTTCATGTCAATAGGCACTTGTTGGCATCCACAATAGTGTCTGGGTTTAGTAACTGTATATGTGATGGATCCCTATGAGGTACAATCTCTGGATCTCTTTTTCCCTCATTCTCTATTCCACACTTTGTCTCTGTATCTCCTCCTGTGAGTGTTTTGTTCCCTGTTCTAAGAACCAGAGTATCCATACTTTCTTCTTCCTTCTTCTTGAGCTTCATATGGCCTGTGAATCGTATCTTGGGTGTTCCAAGATTCTGGGCTAATAGCCACTTATCGGTGTGCTCTTTTGTAATTTTTTAGTTCCATCCATTTGCTGAAATATTTCATGAATTCGTTTTTTAATAGCTGAGTAGCTATTAAAAATTTTAATATTTATAGAAAATATTAAAGATATTTTAAAATATTTAATACTTAAAATATTAAAAATATTATAGATAAAGAAATTTTTCATTTTCTTTTTCCATTCCTCCATTGAGGGACATCTTGGTTCTTTCCAGCTTCTGGGTATTATAAATAAGGCTACTATGAATATAGTGGAACATGTGTCCTTATTACATACTGGGGAATCCTTTGGGTATATGTCCAGGAGTAGTATAACAGGGTCCTCTGGTAGTATCATGCCCAGTTTTCTGAGGAACCACCAGACTGATTTCCAGAGTGGATATACCAGCTTGCAACTCCACTAGCAGTAGAGGAGTGTTCTTTCTCCACATCCTCACCAGCACCTGCTGTCTCCTGAGTTTTTGATCTTATCCATTCTGACTGGTATGTAATCTCAGGGTTGTTTTGATTTGCATTTCCCTGATGACTACAGATGTTGAACATTTCTTTAGGTGCTTCTCAGTCATTCAATATTCCTCAATTGAAAATTCTTTGTTTAGATCTGTACCCAATTTTCAATAGGGTTATTTGGTTCTCTGGAGTCTAACCTCTTGAGTTCTTTGTATATATTGGATATTAGTTCACTGTCATATGTAGGGTTGGTAAAGATCTTTTCCCAATTAATCGGTTGCCATTTTTTCCTATTGACAGTGTCCTTTGCCTTACAGAAACTTTGTAATTTTATGAGGTATCGTGCTATTGGTGTTTTGTTTAGGAAATTTTCTTCTTTGCCCATGTGCTTGAGAATCTTCCCTACTTTCTTTTATATTAGTTTCAGTGTATCCAGTTTTAGGGGGGGTCCTTGATCCACTTGGACTTGAGCTAAAGAGATAAGAATGGATTGATTTGCATTCTTCTGCATGCTAATCATCTGTTGAATCAGCACCATTTAATGGAAAAAAAAAGGCTATTTTTTCTCCTGTATGATTTTAGCTACTTACTCAAAGATCAAGAGACCATAGTTGTGTGGGTTCATTTCTGGTTCTTCAATTCAATTCCATTCATCTACTTGCCTATCACTGTACCAAAACAATGCAGTTTTTATCACTATTGCTCTGTAGTACTGCTTGAGGTCTGGGATTCAGATTTCCCCAGAAATTCTTTTATTGTTGAGAATAGTTTTAGCTATCCTGTGTTTTTTGTTATACCAGATGAATTTGAGAATTACTCTTTCTAAATCTATAAAGAATTGAGTTGGAGTTTTGATGGGGATTGAATCTGTATATTGCTTTTGGCAAGATGGCCATTTTTTACTATATTAATCCTGCCAATCCATGAGCATGTGAGATCTTTCCATCTTCTGAAGTCTTCTTTGATTTCTTTTTTCAGAGACTTGAAGTTTTTGTCATACAGATCTTTCCCTTGTTTGGTTGGAGTCACACCAAGATACTTTATATTGTTTGTGACTATTGTGAAGGGTGTTAATTCCATAATTTCTTTCTCATGCTTTTTATCCTTTGAGTATAGGAAGGCTACTAATTTGTTTGTGTTGATTTTATATGTGGCTACTTTGCTGAAGTATTTTATCAGCTGTAGGAGTTCTCTGGTGGAGTTTTTGGGGTTGCTTAGGTATACTACCATATCATACACAAATAGTGATAGTTTGACTTCTTCCTTTCCACTTTGTATCCCTTGGACTTCCTTTTGTTGTCTAAGTGCCCTAGCTAGAAATTCAAATACTATATTGAATAAGTATGGAGAGGGCAGCCTTGTCCAGTCCCTGATTTTAGTGGGATTGCTTTAGTTTAATGGTGACTACTAATTTGCTGTAAATTGTTTTTACTATGTTTAGGCATAGACCTTGAATTCCTGAACTTTCCAAGACTGGTAACATGAAAAGCTACTGAATTTTGTCAAATACTTTTTCAAAATCTAATGAAATGTCTATGTAGTTTTTTTCTTTGAGTTTGTTTATATAGTGGATTACATAGATGGATTTCTGTAAATTGAACCATCCCTGCATCTCTGGGATGAAGCAATGGTGCAATGTGTGCATTGAGCTTTACTGAAGTTTCTTTTATGAATTTGGGTGCCCTTGCATTTGGAGTCTAGATATTCAGAATTAAGATTTCTTGGCAGGTTTTCCTTTGATAAGTATGCAGTTCCTTCCTTATCCTTTTTGATAAATTTTGATTGAAAGTTGATTTTATTTGATATTAGAATGGCTACTCCAACTGTTTTCTTGGGACCATATTTTTTGAAAATTGTTTTCTGGCCTTTTAACCTAGTGTCTGTCTGTGACACTGAGTTACATTTCCTGTATGCAGCAAAATGTCGGGTCCTGTTTATGTATTCAGTTTTATAGTCTATGTCTTTTTATTGGGGAATTGTGTCAATTGATGTTAAAAGATATTAAGGAATAGTGATTGTTGCTTCCTATTATTTTTGGTATCATTTTTCCATTCATAGCAATCTTCTTTTGGGATTGTTGAAAGATTACTTTCTTGCTTTTTCTAAGGTGTAGTTTCCCTTCCTGTGTTTTCCAACTATTTTTCTTTGTAGGGCTGGATTTGTGGAAAGATATTGTGTAAGTTGGATTCATCATGTAATATCTTGGTTTCTCCATCTATGGCAATTGAGAGTTTTGCTGGATATAGTAGCTTGCCTGGGATGTTTGTTCTCTTAGGGTCTGTATAACATGTGCCCAGGATCTTCTAGCTTTCATAGACTCTGGTGAGAAGTCTGGTGTAACTCTGATAGGTCTACCTTTATATTTCATTTGCCCATTTTCCCTTACTGCTTTAAATATTCTTTCTTTGTTTTGTGCATTTGGTGTTTTGACTGTTATGTGATGGGAGGAATTTCTTTTCTGGTCCAATCTATTTAGAGTTCTGTAGGCTACTTGTATGATTATGGGAATCTCTTTCTTTAGGTTAGGGAAGTTTTCTTCTATAATTTTGTTGAAACTGTTCACTGGCCCTTTAATTTGAGATACTTCACTCTCTTCTATACCTATAATACTTAGGCTTGGTCTTCTCATTGTGACCTGTTTTTCCTAGATGTTTTGGGATAGGAGCTGTTTGTATATTGCATTTTCTTTGACTGTTGTGTAAATGTTTTCTATGGTATCTTCTGCACCTGAGATTCTCTCTTCTATCTCTTGTATTCTTTTGGCCACCAAAAGAATAAAACTCCTGATGACTATGCTATGACTCCTGATTTCTTTCCTAGGTTTTCTATCTCTAGGGTTGTCTCCATTTGTGATTTCTTTATTGTTTCTATTTCCACTTTTAGATTCTGGATGGTTTAGTTCAATTCCTACAGCTGTTTGGTTGTGTTTTCCTATAATTCTTTAAGGGATTTTTGGATTTCCTCATAAAGGGCTTCTATCTATTTACCTGTGTTCTCCTGTATTTCTTTATGGGAGTTATTTATGTCCTTCTTAAAGTCCTCTATCATCATTATGAGATGCGATTTTAAATCAGAGTCTTGCTTTTCTGGTGAGTTGGATTATCCAGTTCTTAACTGTGGTGGGAGAACTGGGTTATGATGATACCATGTGCCTTGGTTTCTGTTGCTTATGTTCTTGCCCTTGCCTCTCCACATGTGGTTATCTCTGGTGTTATCTGGTCTTTCTGTCTCTGACTGTGGCTTGTCCCTCCTGCAAGCCTGTGTGTCATCTGTACTTCCTGGAGAACAGTTGTCCCAGGAGTGGTGGTCTTACCTGTGCTTACAGGTCTGTAGGCACTCCTAGGAGACCAGCTTTTGCCTGGAGGTATTTGGGTGTGGAGCACTGTGACACTGGATCAGCTCAAGGTGCAAATGGAAACTGGAAATAACCTGTCCCAAGCTGCTCCTCTGTTCCTGTGTCTCCAAGGCCCCGTTTGGCTCCCTCAGAGCAGAAGTAGTGGTTTTACTTATGCTCACAGGCATGTCTACACACCTGAAAGACCAGCTCTCTCCTTTTTGTTTTTTTTCAATTGTTTTTTATCTGTTTGCATATCAAATGTTATTCCCTTTCTCAGTTTCCCCTCCTCAACACCTCTACCCCATCCTCTCTCCCTCTGCCTCTATGAGGGTGCTCCCCCACCCACCAATTCACTCCTGCCTCCCTGCTATTGCAATCCTCTATACTGGGGCATTTAACCTTCATAGGATTAATGGCTTCCCCTCCCACTGATGTCAGATAAGGCCATTCTCTGCTACATATCAGGCTGTAGCCATGGATCCCTCCATGTGTACTCTTGTAACCAACCATCGGACTGAGCATGGAGACCCCCATAGATGAGTTAAGAAAAGGATTGAAGGAACTGAAGAGGTTTGCAACCCCATAGGAAGAATAACACTATCAACCAAGCAGACCCCCCAGAGCTCCCAGAGAATAAATCACCAACTGAAGAGTATGCATGGAGGGATTCAGTCACATTCTAGGTGGTCCCTGTATCTGTTCCTGTGTGAGATTCTGCTCTAGCTTTCTTCATGAGAGTCAACTAAATCCTTTTCTCCTGACAATAACCTTTGGTCAGCATTTTATCACAGCAACAAAAAAAAAGCAAAGTGATAGTGATAGGAGAGGATGCTCTTAGTTCATCCACACATGAGTGTTTCACAGTATCCTGATTCATAATTAACATGAAATTACATTTTAATACCTTACTGTATAACATATTTATCAGATGTACAGCGATGTTAAATTTATTATCACAATATGGTAAGTAAAATCAAGTGAATTTTCAAACCTATTTATGTGGGGAGGACATTTTAAATCTATTCCTTTTTTTAAAGAAATGTTTACTACATTTTTAGTTATTGTCTTTAGTGTGGTACAACATCTATACAAAATCTTATTTTTCCTCATCTAAATGAAGTTTTATATCATTTGATCCTCACCTTGCCTCTTCCATGTCTAACCTCCAATGCTATATTATGTTCTCAGCTTCTAAGGCTGATTTTAATTCCACTGATATGTCAAAAGTTATGATATTCATTTACTTTACAGGGTTGAAAAAAGTGGAAATTGAAATGGCCAACACACCAGTGGGAAAATATTGTATATCACCAATCCTTTGGGAATTCAACTAAAATAAAGTATGCTTATCAGAACAGTTATTAGAAAAGGAAATGTGCAGGCAAGCCTCTGGGGAAATGGAGAGACAGATAAACTTGTTCGCTATTGATGAGAATGTGAGTTTCAAAAACAACATAGAAACATCGCTGTGTTCTCCTGAAAGAATGTCCGATTACCATTATATCTCATAATCTCATTTATTGGAACTTAGTTAAAATATTTTAAACAAATATTCGGATAAATAACTGAACTACACTGGTTACTAAAGCACAATTAGTAACAGCCAAGTTGTATAACCATCCCAAAATATTCAAACAGATCTACAAAAAAAAATTATGCTTTTTACATGCAAAAGAATAATTTTGCCTTAAAGATTTTTTATTGCCTGTAGTACAATTAGTATAAATACAAAGAGCAGCCAAATTGTGGGCTATCAATAGTAGACTTTGAGCCTTTTGGAACTGGAAGTCCTTGGTCATCACTCCTGACCTGCATTTATTGTTTTGGAGACAGTTGGAAGACTTGGCTTAAATATCTCTGAAGCATATTTTTTCTTTTCTATACGGAAGACCCATGTATGAAAAATTCTACCTGGAGAAATAAATAATGAGGAGGAAACAGAATAGAAAGGATAAGGCTTGAGGTAAAGGTACAGGGACAAATGAAACCTCATCCTTAATTTGATCCTGGCAAGAATCCTACACTGTAGTCTAGGAGAATATGTTCTGGCTTTGGAAACATTAGGCATTGAAATCCCTAGTGTTTCTGAATGAAATTATAAACTCTTCTGCCTATCAGCAAATTTTTATAATATATAAAACTGGCATGAAAATAGAGGTAAATGAAACACCCCAAATAATTTAATATATATCAGGTTACTTAGCAGATAGACTGGCACACTATATGTATACATGAAACATTGAAACCAGAATAATTAAAACAATACTACTTTTGTGATCTCAAAATGATTTGTGTCTTTAGAATATATTTAAGTTGCAGAAACACAATACATGCATATAAATGTTTATTTTTTAATTTAATTTTATTTTTGCTTATTCACTTTATATCCCACACACTGCCACCCACCCATTCACCCTCTCCCACAATCCTTTCCCCATTCCTCCCCCCTTCTCCCTCTTAATATTCCTGCATCATGCCTATTCAATTCTGTGAGTCTAGGTTCTTCCTCTCCCACTGAAGCCAGACAAGTTAGTCCAGCTAGAGGAACATATTTCATGTATAGGCAACAGCTTTTGAGATAGCCTCCACTCTAATCGTTTGAGTCCTACATGAAAACCTAGACACATCTGCTACATATATGAAGGAAGCCTAAATTTAGATATTAAACTCAAAATTGACACTCTTTAAAAAAACATGAAGATAATAGCATATCATCTAAGTTTTCTTCTTACCTATTATGAAATACTTCTGCCATTATTCATATGGAAAAGCAACATGAGCTGAAACCAGTAAATAACATGTCAGAAAACCTGGTGCAGTGGTACCTATCTTTAATCTTAACATTTGGAAGGCAGAAGCAGAAACATAACTGTGAATTTAAGGACAGTCTGGTCCATACAGTGAATTCCAGGCTAGCCAGTGTCCCATGGTGATCCTCTGTCTCACAAAAGCAGTCTCAGTAAGATAAATGTACTTTTAGTTTCACCAAAGATCATTTTATTCTTTGTGATGGAAGAAACACCAAGCTTCTAAAATTGCTGTCATGTCGTTTTATTTCTACAGATTTCATAGAAACATTAGGTATTGTTTTTCCTTATTTATAAATTATGAAATGTGTTGTGATTTTATACTTGCTAGAAGACATAACATTTTGTGATACATGATGTATGTCACTTTAGAGTGAATTTAAAGCTTTAAATGCATTACATAATGACAGATGACTCAGGAATAATGAAAAACATAATGAAATAAAATTTTCAAAGTGAAAACATGTCGCATACATGCTGTGTTCCTTTGAAAAATGACAATTTGTGCCAGCCTATTTAATAAACCTTAACATCTTATTAGATCAGATATAACACAACATGCATCTGATGTGTGTACAAATAAGCAAGAATTACCTTAAAAACTTAAATTTAAATTTAATTTTTAATGTAAATGATGACTGACATTTCTTTCATCTCCTAGAGTTATATAAGACGATTGCATAGGAATAAGTAGAATTGAGGAAATGTTCTTCTTCACTGCAATATTTAATATATAATGTCAACTATGGATGTAATTGTTCAGGAGCAATTCAGACTTCGACTTTAGGAACAGTAGGCTGCAGCAGTTTCAAATCAAGCCTTTTTGGTACAGGCATCCATTGTGTCATTATGCATTTTGCAGTAATAATAAGTGATTAAAATGGCAATTCATTGTTGGTATACACAGTATTTTAGTGAGTTTTTTTGTGGTCTTACACAGGAAAACATTCAAGTGTGGCTTGCTTATATATCAGAGTATTGGTATATATTATCAATATGGTGAGAAGCATGGTGGCTTGCAGGTAGACATGTGCTGGAGAGGTAGCTGAGAGTTCTAGATCAGTATTGGCGGGCATCAGGAAGAGAGACAGACAGATACTGAGCCTGGCTTATGTAACTGGAATCTCAAAGTCCACCTCAAGTGACACACATGTCCTTGCTTCTTTATTTCTTCTTGTCATTCATCTGGTATTATAGCATGCCCACCTCCTTAAACTTCTGCAACGCAGGAGTGGAGACACACTTCTCCCACTGCCCTTCCCTATATAACCCAATTACTCAGTCTCATTTCATTTATCCTTTCCCCTCCTGAGCTCTTGGCCTTAGTCTCCCTTCATCCATTTCTTCACATGGCTAATGATCATGCCCACTTGAGAATTTCCCAGATATCCCTGCCTTAGCCTATGCTATCCCTCATATTGACAACAAACCTTCTCCTTGACCACACCTAGAAGCAGTCATTCCCTTTCCTTCTTTCCTTTTTATTTTTTAACCTTTCATTTTGTTTCACTCCCCATTGGCTAAAGCCACACACATCCTTCCGAGTAAGAATAGAATAAAAAATTATGGGAAGACAAGAAGAGGAAAGATGCCTTCATGCCAGAGTCTGATTAAATTATTTCACTGACTGAGAAGTAAAAACTCTAGCAAAATTAACATTATGGTAAAGGCTGTTATCATAAAGATAATACCTTAAAGTAATATAGAATCAGGCTTAAGATCTCTATTTACATGGCTTTAGGTAAAGGCTCATTCATTTCCTTAGACATCCACTAAGAAAATCAATCAAAGCTATCTTACAGAAAATGTATTCTAACTTCTGATAACCCTGAGGGAGAGACTTCTCCCTTATCAATTTTAATCCTGTCTGATATAGCTTGGGAACTCTCTTACAATTTCACAAAGGTTCCTCGAAGCGCACTGATTGTAGCTTCAAGCACTACAAAGATTCTTAATAAGACTAATGTAGGAAACAATAAACAGAAATGCTTTATTTAGGAATCCACATATGTTCTCCTATGTATTTTTTTTTCTGAAAACCATTGTTTCATCTTTGACAAAATCTCTATCTTTGCTTTATTACTTGGCCAGTCCTAAAATCCTTTTTAGTATTAAATACAGGAATCCTCTCTGGCATAAGTGCTGTGACCTAAAATCTGCAGTAAATTCAGCTGCCAAAGGACAGCTTTGTGTTTTCTTATTTACTTCATAACTGACATTCTTACCAGACAACTCTATGCTTACATGTTAGATAACTTCATAAATTTTCTTCCTGGACTCTGTTAAAGTCATCATTAGCAAGAACAAGTTTCTTTGAAAAAGGGTTAGTGAGGTACTAATGCATAAATATAGTAATATATCGTTAGCAACCAATTTAATGTTATTTTTATTTAATCAAGTAATAGTGGTAGCTTTTCCCCTAGGGCCCAGACCCTATCTAGATTCAAGTTTGTAGGCAAATATGGGTTTGAGAACAAGGGTTGAGCGTTCAATCCAATTGAAAGAATGTTTCATTTCTCCCACAACTTTGGTACCAGAATTGCACGAGCATACCCTTAGGGAAGGCCACTGTTGTGGATCACAGACTTTATAGCTGAATGAAATTGAGATTTTTCTTCTCTGGCACCATACACAGTATTTTTTATCCCTATGAATGCTATTCAGTAGGGGTAAAACTTCTAATTGGATATCAGCTCGATTTCTCCATGTTTGAGAATAAAGTTAAGTAGTATTATCAGCAGATGGTTTTTCCATCAGGTTATGGAATACAACCAAGAGTAATCGGTTTGGGAAACCCAAACATAAGCTCAAAACAAATAAGATGTGAATAATTATTGGGGCAGAGGCATTGGGAGAAGAAGGGTAGTAGTTGGTAGACAAAACAAAGCATTTGGGGGAAAAATTTTAGGAAATATAATAATAAGCTACTAATTTCAAAGTACACATGGCTGTGTATGTATATGTGATTGTATGTATGTATATGTGTATGTTATTTTGTGTGTATGTGCTTGTGTGTAGGGGGGTTGTTCATTTGTTTGTGTTTTAGAATTGGAACTACTAGCTGGGCATGGTGGCACACCCCTTTAATCCCAGCACTTGGGAGGCAGAGGCAGGTGGATTTCTGAGTTCAAGGCCAGCCTGGTCTACAGAGTAAGTTCCAGAACAGCCAGCGCTACACAGAGAAACCCTGTCTTGAAAAAAAACCAAAAAAAAAAAAAACCAAAAAACAAAAAACAAAAAAGAATTGGAACTACTCTGCATGACTGGACAGTATCACTTCTGAAAACACATGAGTGATTAAAAGAGAATCCCGGCAGATGGCAAAAGACACAACCCTATGAATTAGTGGTCAGTAGTGTTCCAGAGTTCTCAAAAAACAAAACAAAAGCAAAATAGAATGAATAACAAACTAATAAGAACACCTAGGCGATTACTGTTGCCTTGGAGTGTTGTACTATTTGCTCGCATTGCCCACTGCCCATTGCCATGTCAGAAGGAAAGGGTATATTTGCCTTATACATCCTGAATACAATCATTATAAGAACTTGGAACAGCAGCTCAAGAAAGAACAATAGCAGGAGCCAAGGAAGAAAGCTGCCCACCATGGCTTGCTCATTGAACTTTGATACGTATCTGAGGCCTACCTGCTACAAACTGGCACCATCCAAAGTCATCTAAGCCATCTTATGTCAACTAGCAATCAAGACTGTGTCACACAGATGTAACCATCACAGGGTAGTTTGATGGAGGCAATTAATTCTCTTTAAGATATGTGTAACAACCAGCAAGTACAGTTTTTCTCCATAACTACATAGGAAGATCCTATTAAAAATTATACAATACCCTTCGCTTTCAAGACATACAGATATCAATACAAAACCAATCAGGGAATTTTTATTCCTGTTAGATAGATTTCAAAGTATCAGAGGATGCAAGGCAGACTTCTAGTTTGGTTGCCACAATATGGAACTATATGGAGAAGTACTGATTCTCTATTTTTCTTCCAGGGGTCATTTATTGAGTTCAGTCTCTGAACCTCTTTGAGATCTCCAAGAGTTTTGAGAAAATTTTTAGAAATAATATTGAAGAAATATGATTTTTATCTTTTCGATGAGGCAAGTTATCTTGGTCATTTTTTTCACTCTAACATTCTTTTATATTTATTTTTATTGGATATATATATTTACATTTCATTTCCTTTTTCCTGGTTCCCTGCCCCTCAAAGAACCCACATGCCCTTTTCCCTCCCCCTGTTCTGCCATCTACCCCTTCCCACTTCCCTGTTCTGGTATTCCCCTACACTGATGCTTTGAGCCTTTCCAGCATCAGGGTCCATTCCTTCCTTCTTGTCCACATCAATTGGCATGTGAATTGTGTCTTTGGTGTTCCAAGATTCTAGGCTAATATCCACTTATCAGTGACTGCATACCATGGGTATTCTTTTGAGACTGGGTTACCTCATTTAGTATGATGTTCTCCAGCTCCATCCATTTGTCTAAAAATTTCATGAATTCATTGTTTCTAGTGGTTGAATAGTACTCCATTGTGTATATATACCACAGTTTTTTGTATCCATTCCTCCATTGAGGGATATCTGCGTTCTTTCCAGCTTCTGGCTATTATAAATAAGGCTGCTATGAACATAGTGGATCATGTATCCTTATTACATGCTGGGGAATCTTCTGGGTATATGCCCAGGAGTGGTATGGCTGGGTCCTCCGGAAGCATTGTGTCCAGTTTTCTGAGGAACCACCAGGCTGATATCCAGAGTGGTTGTACCAGCTTTCAGTTCCACCAGCAGTTCCTCTTTCTCTGCATCCTTGCCAACACCTGTTGTTTCCTGAGTTTTTAATCTTAGCCATTCTGACTGGTGTGAGGTGGAATCTCAGGGTTGTTTTGATTTGAATTTCTCTAATGACCAATGATCAACATTTTTAAGGTGTTTCTCAACCATCTGAATTTCTTCAGGTGAAAAGTCTTTGTTTAGCTCTGAACCCCATTTTTGGATAGGGTTATTTGGTTTTCTGTGGTTTAGCTTCTTGAGTTCTTTGTATACACTGGATATTAGCCCTCTGTCAGATGTAGGTCTAATATTCTGCAAGACCTTAGAAATAGTGTTTCCTGGGAAAATTACTCTAAAATATATTGTTCTTAAATAAATTGCATGAAAATTGAAATCACACAAACATATACACAGAATAAAGCCAAATAAGAGGATAGGTAGGTAGATTAATATTAATTATTTAATGATTAATAGTAGCCAACTTAATTATTGAGTACAAAAAATATTAGTCTGTTTTAGTAATTTATATAAATATGTAGGCAGCATTTTTATTTTATTCATTATATTTATTTTATTCATGTAGCATCATTTTTGGCACATTAAAAACTACTTTGAATTTTGGCAAAATATCTCAGCAGGAAAGTGCAATTGCTGTGTAAGTTTGGTGACCTAAGATTTGTCTCTAGAACCTACATGTTGGGAGGGAATAGACTCCTGAGGTTGCCATCTGACCTTCACATTTGTATGATAACATACATTCACATGTATTCTTTCACAGTTCATGCATACATGTATAACCATACAAATTTTAATTAGTGTGGTAAATAAAAATATTGACAATATTAATACTATGTATGTATTATGTATGTATGTATATATGTAAAAATATGTATTGTCATTCTAAATTGCTAATTTCTACATAATTTTGTCTGTTATTTTCACTGAATCTTGTTCATAATTATTCATCTTATTTTATGTTATAACTGCATATTTTGCACATGACTTTTGGTTAAATTTGTAAAATGTGAGTTGATCTTTTTTTTTTCTCAAAAACTTATCCATTATTAATAAGCAGTACTAAGGATTGTCACAGGAACATGGCAAACATCAATTATACTTTTTGTTGTTTTTAGGAGTAGCATGCTGTAAAAAATTTTAAAATGAAATAGGATAAGGATATCAGGTAAGTATCTGTAGTGTCTATTTTGCCATTTATTTTTTCCTTTTGGCTATGTTTATTTTTTTCTATCCTAGTTTTAATTGGATTGTCCTTTGGCTCTATGACTGCCTCAGGTAGTATTTTTCTTTCAAAATACTAGCTTTGTTAGAAGCCTGGTTTCCAATGTTCTATTGAGGTGATGCTTAGAACTGCCATTCTCTATTGTACTGAGATAAGAAAATTCCCCTAGGGCAGCTCATATGTTTTTATTTGAATGTGAGGAATGCTCCCATCTCCCTCTGTAATTTAAATCTTAGTGTTTGTTATTATTAACAACATAGAAAGCTTTGAAACATGTTCTATATTCAATATATATATTCATATATTCTATATGTCCATTTCTACCTAGTTTATGGTAAGTTTTTTGAGAAGGCAAGAATTTTAGAAATAGGTTTTTTATTACTCACACTTTATAGCAAATACTAAAATAATTAGAAACTTTTGTAGTCAGGATGTACTCCAAAACTAATTGGAGTATATTTTCTCTAGGTGCCAGATTTGCCCTTGTGGTAGCTCTGCCAGATAATTATCTGTGATCTGCTAAGTACCATCAGAGACTACCATGTCACTGTGGAAAATTAAAGCTTGAACTTTCTTCCAATAGTAAAACTAATCTTCTTCTGACTAAGGGACAGTTTTCAACCCATTTTTGTTGTTTATCTCTTATTTGCCATTTTAAGGTGGCTTTCATTTTCAAGTTTCTAGTCTTAAAAAACAACCTGTGTGAACTTGGGTACATCATCCTCCAACATTAAGGAACACAGATGTGAGGAATCATGATGTGTGATGTTAAACTTATCCCTGAAACTCTGGGGGATAATAGCAATCACAAAGTGGTGGAGTCAAACAGCCCTGGAAGAAATAATTATTAACATTATGTAATCATGTTATCAGCTTTCAAAGAACATTAAAGTATGTAAATGTTACAAACAAATTTATCAAGCATTTTAAGGAAAATCCAATGTAAGAGTGTAGAGGTGAATTTTTGTTAAAACAAGAAAACTAAGGAACAAGTGGAACACTGACCCTGGGGAGCTTATAAAACTTTACAATTCCCCACAGAAAAGCACATGACATGAATGGAGAACAGTAGACAGGAGAGGTGGGTCCCATCCCGAAGAACATCATACAGACAAAGATTTCAATAACATTTTGAGAAAAATGGGAAATACAAAATAATACACATTCATTCCTCTACAGGATGTTCCCAACAATAATAGTAAGTTAATAATAAAATACATATATAAGTATACTAAGGAGTTTATAGAGCAAAATTAATTGTAAATATAATACAAAGTGGGAATTAAACAAAAACTAATACGAAGAAACATCTTTCTGAAAGTTAGAATTTCATGGATTCTGTTCTTCTGAAATAATATTTGGATGTTGCTTTTGGATATGTTCATAGTATCCACTGCCTGTTATGCAAAGGCTTTCTCTTAGCTCCCCTAAGATGAATTTACTTCATAGTAAAATCTCAAGATAGTTCATAAAGATATTTTCATTTCTATAAAGTATAATTTGAATTTTTAACCTGTCTTGTAAATTATTGAGCACAAAGTCTATATCAATAGTCGATATTGCTGTGAAAGTCCCTTGGATTACCGTAATAAGAAGTGTTTGTTTCTCATGTCTGGTACTGGGTTTTTGTTTGACTATAGTTCTTGTGAAAGCATTGGCATCCCAATGGGCTCAAGTGTGTGTGTCTGTCTGTGTGTGTGTGTGTGTGTCCATCTATACATAGTATATACCTCATATGTACATATATATTTTATATATAATGTATATATACATACCTAATATATAATACATTAAGATATATATATATATATATATATATCTTTATATAAGTTAAGATATATGTAATATCCATCAATTTTTGTATTTGTCCTTCCTCTCTTCTTCTCCCTGTGTAATGTCTTTCTCCTTTTTCCCCATTTGGAGATCCTTCTCCATTATTCCTTCTTCCTCTTCATATAATCTGTGTCCTCCTATCTGATTCTCAAATCCCTCCACCTGTAGTCTCTTTATACTCGCCTGTTTTTCTGTGATTATTCTGTATTGTGTATCTCATCTGAAAGTTTGGAGGGTTGGAACCACAGATAAGAGAGGTCATGAATTGTTTTGAGGTTAAAGGTAGGAAGTTGTAGCTTCTGTAGTGTAGTTTTTGAGGTTAAAGGTAGGAAGTTGTAGCTTCCGTAGTGTAGACACTGAACATTTAGGAATAGAACTTGAATGATTTGAGCTGGATAGATCCTGAAAGCCTCCATTTCAGTCTAGCTTTTCTGGTATCTGAAAATACTATGCAACCTGTCCAGAGAAATGAGTAACGAGTTTTATACACCTGTGACACTTATGCCCTACACTTATGACCAGCATGGCAAAATACCCAGAAAAGCACAGTAAGTGGCTCTCATATATTGGGGCTAACTTGTGGCTATCTAATTGGAATGAAAAGCTACTCAACAGGATAGAAAGAATTCCAGGTATTTGAACCTAGATATCTTCCCAAGCCATTAGCATTATAAACCTTAGAAAAGGATTTCAGACTGCCACTTGGTATACCAGCACAATTTTTTTACTACATTCTAAGTGGTGTCCTTATACCAATATATAAGGGTGGTTTTTATGCTTCATCTAAGAAGTTTCTGTGGTGTTCTGAATGAGAATAGTCCCTTGGGCTCACAGATTTGAATGCTTGGTCACCAGGGAGTGCAGTATTTTAGCAAATTAACCAGTGTTGCCTGGGAGGAAGTGTTTCACTGAAGTTGAGCTTTGGGATGCTCTTTCATTCTCTCTCTCTCTCTCTCTCTCTCTCTCTCTCTCTCTCTCTCTCTCTCTCAATAATATATATATATATATATATATATATATATATATATATATATATTCATTTGTTTTTCAAGATAAGGATTTCCCATTTAGCCATGGCTGTCCTGGAACTCTCTGTAGACAAATCTGGCCTCGAGCACACAGAGATCCACTAGGTTCTGGCTCCCAAGTGCTGGCATTGAACATGTGCACCATGGCCCATTCTCTCACTCTCTGTTTGTGTAGCATATGGATCAGATGTATATAACTCTCTGCTACTTCTCCTGAACCATGTCTGCCTACATGACTCTGTGCTTCCTGCCATGAAAATAATTTACTAAACCTCTGAAACTGGAGGTAAACTCCAGTAAAATGTTTGCCTTTATAGATGAGTTGCTGTGCTCATGCAGGATCTTCACAGAAATAGAACAGTGAGTAAGGCAAGCCTCTTTTTTTATAGCAAATGGAGGCCATCAGGAAACCACAACCAACAGATTGTGGGAATGTAACCCCAATGGTTATATCTTTATAATAGCTCCTGTATCTATGGTTCAGGAAAGAGGGAACAGAAAGTTTATAAAAGAATACTAGAACGTATGCTGTGAAATGGTCTTTCCTAGAAAAGGCTTCATAAATATGACTGGAACAGTAGAAATATCAATAATCATTCTAATGTGAAAGCAGGAATGGCAGCCTTACATTTTTCTAAACTCACTTCATTTAGGGTTCTTAAATGCCTCAACCTCCCTTTTAGCCTACAAACCGAGGTAGGCAAGAAATATTAATAGGAAAAGTAGTTTTTGACATGTTTAGTAGTAGTTCTTTGGGGCAAATCCAATGTTAACTGTTAGGATAAGAGTTGCAATGGCCTGTTATCCTACCACAAGCCTGAACCAGCACGAGTCAGAGGAAGCAGCCAAAGTCAGCTGACATACTATGAAAACTTCTTTGGTGTGTTTCTCTTTATGAAGTACATACCTGCAAAGACCAGGGAAGACCAGGGAAAGAGCAAGACCAGTTAAGTTTTGGCCAGTGTCACAATGCAAGAGTGCCTTTCACCATCTACAGGGTTCTAATTATACTCTATCCAAACTTCATGGGCCCTTTCAAGCCTCTGCTCCAGCAAAATATCTCATGCCCTCTCACATGTCTGCTTCAGTCAAACATCCTCTCACAAGGCAACTACCAGGAGGACATGTGACACAAGTGACTTACTGAAGAAACTGGAAATCACTACTTCAGGGAAGATTGACAGGTTGCTTATTATTAATATTATTATTACTTTTATTTTTTATAGTCCAGTCATTGCTCCTCTCTGGTCTGCCCTCCAAATCTTAATCAAAGAACTACAGGTTCCTAATGATTGCTGGGGATAAAATTACCCTCAACTGGACATGATTCCCTGTAGACCCACATGACCCAGGGAGCTGACACAGAGGAAGAATGATAATGACATGTGCCCCTAAACCCTAAACATCTCATCCTGAGACTGACAACAGTTCATACTCCTCTCTCCCTGCTCTTCAGTGTACTCACTCCTAGACAGGACCTCTACCTTCCCCACCTCTGAAGACTGTTACTCCATCTTTGGCCAAATTATAAGTTCAAGTTTGTATTGATAAGAACATGCCTGGCAGGTTCTTGAAATTGTTTTTTATGTAAATGAAGCATTCCTACCCTAGCCTATGATGTATATCCAGCCTGGAAATCCCTCCCCATTCTTCAAGATATATATAGTCCCTGTTTATACCCCCCCAAAAAAGTTGAGCTGTGTCACTGAAGTTAATTCCAGATATTAATCCATCAGGACTCAAGGCTTTCTTAACCCTGCTCTATCCCCACCAGCCCTGCTCCCCTCACCCTCAAGAACCAGTGGTCAATGACCCACAAGGAAGGAGAGACTTACAATTCCCCTTATTGGTTATACAAATCAAATAGGTAAGCCTTGAAGTTTGGCAGTTATATATATTCTAATATTCTGTGTGTACGTATATATGTGTGTATATGTGTCTGTGTCTGTGTGTGTGTAGAAATAGTAATCAAAGAAAAAGAGACTATTAGTTTAAAAGAAGGACATTCACAGGGTTAGATGGAGGAAGCCCAGTAGGATTGGAATGAGGAAAGAAATAAAAAGGGTAATGCATTATATTACATCATATTAATAGTGTATTAATAATTTTTTTAAAAATCCATGAATAAAATATATAGGTAAAAAGTTCTTGAGCACAGAATGGTAAATGCAATATTTTGTTCTTTCTTGGTGTTTTTATTTTCACGGATGTAAAAATATACATACTGCATCCAAATGTTAGGTACATAGAGTTTTTATATTAATTTGGTATAAAAATATCCTATAGAATGGGCAAAAATATTTTAAAGTATAAAGAGATTGCTAAACTGTCAAGATATTTTTCTACCATATTTACTCCTCTCTTCTAACTTTCCTTGACCCCTTGCTCCTTTTTCCATTTCTTCTCTATTCTCCTTCCTGTCTTCATTCATATTGTTCTTTCTTATTTTACATTAATTTTTATAAGGCTTCATGAAGCCCAGGCTAGCTTCAATATCTTTTTTGAAAAAATTACATATTTTATTAAAAATATTACATATTTATGTTTGTGCACATATCCATGGAAACCTCCACCAATTCAAGAAGAAGATGTATTATTCATTGGACCTGAAGCTTAAGGCAGACACAAACAGCCTGATGTTAGCACTGGAAACTGGACTGCCCCAAGTTATGTTAACTGCTCAACCATCTCTACAGACTACATCATGAACTTGTTATGCACCCATGCTCTTTTAAAGGATCTAAGCTACAATGTTGAAGCCAACTAGAAACACCACTACTCATACTCAACTCTAATTTCTAATAAAGAAAAAACCCTACATCTTACTAAAGCCACATCAATCCTTATGATCCTGATGGTCTATGTTCCCTTAGCTTCCTATATTAAAACAGTGAAGTACAAACTCCTGTAAATACCATCCCTGTAATCATGTTCTGATTATTTTCATGACTCAATCATTGTTCTGTCTTATCTCTCTGATGTTGTGGCAAAAACACTGAACAAAAGAAAGTTAGGAGAAAAACAGGGTTTAGTCTAGATTCCAGATTTAAGTCCATCACCAAGAAAGGGCACAGCAAGATCCCAATATAAGAAATTGGAAGTGGGAGTTGTGTAGAGACCATGGAGGGATGCTGCTGCCTAATTTGCTATCCATGATTTGCTCACTTTACCCTTTTCTTCAATCCAGACATACCAGGTATTTAGCAATGTCTCATTAACTCATCCATTCCTTGTTTTTCTCTCCAATTGTCTCTAAAGACTCACAGGATGCTCACTAGCAACTTCATGTCTCTGTGTGTGTGTGTGTGTGTGTGTGTGTGTGTGTGTGCGTGTGTGTGTGTGTGTGTGTGTGTGTGTTTTCCTGCCCCACCTAGTTATTTGTACCCTTTTTAAAAAAATACAGGAGATATCCACTAGAACATAGGAAATCCACCAATGGCCATCTTTGTTTGCTTTTCATTTAAGAAATGTATCACACCATTCTAAATTGGCAAAAATTAACTGGATTCATGCCACAATTCAGTCCATAAAATACCATGATTCAAATAACTATGAAATATCCTAAGTTATATTTCTGCATCCGTGCCTATTAATGAGAACATAAATAGTGAAAGAAAAGTTGCTTTTCTTGTTTGGAGTTTATTAGCTAGGTTGGCATACTTTAAAACTATTTTAATAAAATTGATTTGATGCCAGAAAGCATTCAGATTTTTTTTCAGTTTAAACAGTAAGTTACTTAAATTCTGCAAAATCAGCTGTTTATCACGGATTCTGCAAATAACTATTACCAAAAGTAATAGAGTGAACACTTTAATTTGAATACTGGATAACTAATGCATGATAGTTTTTAGTATAAGTCTGTCCCAGCCAGTATTTATGACATGATTATTCTATAAAATGAAGCATTATTAATTTGAAATTCAAATTTTATTTGCCCTGTATTTTTATTTTGCTAAGGTTTCTGATGTTGTAACAAATGATCATGCAAAGGAGTTGGCTTAGCAGTTAAGAGCACAGTCTGTGCTTTAGGAAGTCCTGTGTTTGGTTTCCAGTACTTATGTAAAGTAGCTTACAATCTTTTAAAGCTTCAGATCCAGAGCACTTCCTGAAGCTCTATGTGTGAGGAGAGTATCACAGAAGACTTCTTCTCAAAGGGAAGTCTGTCAAATGAATTTACCATTTTAGCCTTTGGTTAACGTAATTATAATTTTCTGTCTTCCAAGTACAAAGGACCTACCTTTGTTTTTACTGCACCAGTCTTTGGAAAAGATAATGCTTTGTCTTTTTCTAGGCAAATTGCACGTCTAGAATGTCCTACTTTTCTCCTGGATTCTTGTAGAGCACACTGTTAATCTAAGCATTCTGAAGGCAGAGACAGGCAAATCTCTGAGTTTAAAGCCAGTCTGATCAATGGAAGGAGTTGCACAACATCCAAAAAATAAATAAATAAAAATAAAAATAAAAACAAAACAAATTTCCTGCTTCTCTATTATGTCTGATTTTGAGTCTCAACTAGGTTAAAAGATGGCCGCAAGAACTCTGCTTCAATCCTGAATACTACTTTAAATATTATTCTCCAAATTAACCTGCCCTTAACCATTAAGTGTATGCCCTAATAGCTTTATAAGACTAGGAGAAAATAAAAATAGCTTTATTTTCATCCTAATATAACACAAACCTCTTCATTACAATTCCTAGTAGGGTTATTGTAACAATAGCTTTTTCTGTTTACATTTCTGTCAGGAACCTGTTCTCCTTTTTCAGCTGGTTCAGCATTGTCATCTAACAACATTCTCGTTGTTTAGTGAGTATCAATAAAGTCTTCCAAATGCCTTCTATAAAGCAGTCCCAAAGGCTTAAAAACCATGTGCTGAGGATTAGATTATTCATAGCAATGACATCATTTCTCTGAAAAAAAAAAACAATTTTGTTTGTTAATTTTGTGCTGATGGCCAAAATATCCAATCATAGGTTTCTTAAGGTAGGAAATGTTTTGGGTAACGTAGCCTCAGAACTTTCACTCTATCATTTGGAGGCACTTGATAGCATAAGACGTCTCATATTATAACAGAGAGGAATGAGACAGGAAACCATCTTGGAATATATATTCTCAACAAACTACTAAAGATTTGCTCTAGCCAAATAGCCATGTACTTCCGTGGCTTTAGACTCTTCCAACACACTGACACCATTTGAAGAGCAATCACTAACTGCATAATCTTAATGGAGACATGATGTAGTGGAACTGTGACAAATTCATTTGTCCACTGTCATCTCTGTGATTCTCCACATAAACATAAATGTTGCTGAATTATGCTTTAACTTTGAAATAAAAATCTAAAATAAATAAATAGCATTTTAGACAGAGTCTTACTTCATTCTATTTTTACTATTTGGACATTTTATAAGTGTTATAAGTTATTTTTTTTTTTGGCTGATGTTCTATATGGTACTTTTCTTTCTTTTTTTTCTTTTTTATTCTTTTTTTCTTTTTTTAAATTTTTATTTTCTATATTCTATGTTTACATTCCAAAGGCTTTCCCCTTTCCCAGTTCCCCCCCACCATACGTCCCATAATTCCTCTCCCCCCCAACCATTCCCCAATCATCCCCCCGCCATGATTTCTCTGTTCTGAGTCTACAAAACTGGATCCAATCTTTTCAGGCCCAGGGTCCTCTCCTTTCTTCTTCTTGGGAATCTTTTGACTTGCTAATTGTGCCTTGAGTATTTAGGGCTTCTGGGCTCATTAATATCCACTTATCAGTGATTGCATTTCATGTGTATTCTTTTGTGATTGGGTTAACTCACTTAGGATGATATTTTCCAGATCTAACCATTTACCTACACATTGCATGAATTCATTATTTTTAATTGCTGAGTAGTATTCCATTGTATAAATATACCACATTTTCTGTATCCATTCTTCCTTTGAGGGATATTTGGGCTCCTTCCAATTTCTGGCTATTATAAACAAGGCTGCTATAAACATAGTGGAGCATGTGTCTTTATTGTATGCAGGGGAATCCTCTGGGTATATGCCCAGGAGTGGTATGCCAGGGTCCTCTGGAAGTGACATGCCCAATTTTCTGAGGAACCGCCAAACTGATTTCCAGAGCGGTTTTACCATTTTGCAATCGTTACTGCATCTAAAGTGTGCATATTCTATTAATTACCTTATAGAAATCAAGATCCTCTAACTGTAGAAATCTTTATTAGGTCCTTCTTTGTGAGCAGTTTTTATTCTCTTGTAGTTTATTTACCACTTTTCAAACATTTTGTATGCTTAAAGGTGAATGTCCATTACTTTCAAAAATTATTAGACCAACACTTGTGAGTACCTAATTTAGTATTTTATTTTGCTCTTAAACACAATAGGAATGTTCTACGTTTGAATGGATTCCATGCAAATGTTTCTTTCACTGTCTTCATGAATTTTCCCAATCTTTTTAACAAGAGTATCAACACAATTTTCTCAAATATTTGAAAATACTCTAAAGCCTGTCAGTAAGATGTTGAGGGAAGCAAGGTAGAATTAACACATGATTGGCCTGCTAAAGGCCACTACCTTTAAAAATAAGTATTCTTGGTCTAGAATATTATCTCAGATTAGTCTTTCTCCATCATCAAAGATACTGTATTATAATTTATCAAACAACCCCCATGCTATTAGTTGACAAAAGTAGTGCACATTTATATACTGTATTCTCAGAAATGTAGTGATAAACATGGCAATGTTATATAAATATTCATTTCATGTACTATTACATAGATGTTATAAAAGCATAAGACTTTTGAATAAATTAGGCATGGGTCAACCAAAATTCTAGGCAGAATCAGCATAAATCTAAATTAGTTAAAATATTTAAAATAAAGTTTCCAACCAAATATTAAAAAAAAATCATTTTTTCACAAGAAGGCTGTACCAAAGTTTTCTTAGTGACCTACTAGATGTTATCTTTTTGAGTATTTGACAATAGTTACAGAACTGATAAACAGTATCCACTCTTAATTTTATGTCATAGAGGAGTAAACAGAGATTAATTTTCTCTGTATTCTGTATCTGATAAACTATAGTTAAAGTTTGTACTATGTTTGGCTGGACTAAACAAATTATTATTGCTATAGTGGTTGTTGTTGTTATAGACTTTCAGATATGCATTTCAGAAAATAGAATTAAATGTGTAAATATATTTAACAACTCCAATGAAGATGGTATCTTTAGAGATACTCAGGTTGCATGGGGAGATAGCTAGCTTCTTAGGAGTGAGGACAGGACTGAGAGTGCATCTAGGACCAGCCCTGCTGCTCAGAGGAACCCGCACACCTAAAACACTCAGGTAGGAGCCTTCCAGTTTCTGTCTGCTGCTCCTTCCTTGACCACAGGGACCCATACCCAGGTGGAGAGGGGAGATAGCTGGCCTTCCAGAGTGCAGACAGGCCTGAGAGATCAGGTAGGAACATCCCTGCTGCTCAGAGGAACCGGCCTGAAACCCTCAGGACACAAGAACCCAGGGGCAGCTGGAGACAGGAGTCTTCTGATTTCCATCTGTACCCAAGGCTGATCCTAAGTCATAGAGCTACATACACAAATATTGCCATGAGGGAGCTGGTATCCCAGGAGTGCATACACACTTGTGTATACAGAACTGGTCTCCTAGAAGTACTGATACACAGGCTTGCAGGACATGAACAAGCCACAGTCAGAGACAGCAAGACCAGCTAACACAATAGATAACCAAATGGCAAAAGGCAAATATAATAACATTACCAACAGAAGCCAAGGTGACATGGCATCATCCAAATCCAGTTCTCCCACCATAGCAAGTCCTGGATACCCAACACACTGAAAAGCAAGATGGTGGCGCATGCCTGTAATCCCAACATTTGGGAAGCAGAGACAGGCAGATTTCTGAGTTCGAGGCCAGCCTGGTCTACAGAGTGGGTTCCAGGACAGCCAGGGCTACACAGAGAAACCCTGTCTCGAAAAACCAAAAAAATAAGATTTGTATTTAAAACCACATCTCACAGTCAAAGACAAACACTACCTTAGAGTAAGGCTGGAAGACAATTTTGCAAGCAAATGGTCACAGGATGCGAGCTGGAATAGCCATTCTAATATCACATAAATTTGACTTTCAACCCAAAGTCATCAAAAGAGACACGGAAGGTCACTTCTTGCTAATCAAAGGAAGAATCCACCAAGAAGAACTCACAAGGGCACCCTCCTTTGTAAAAGAAACTTCCCCTGCATACAATAAAGACACATGCTCCACTATTTTTATAGCAGTTTTGTTTATAATAGCCAGGAATTGGAAGGAACCAGATATCCCTCAAAAGAGGAATGGATACAGAAAATGTGGTATATTTATACAATGGAATACTACTCAGCAATTAAAAATAATGAATTCATGCAATTTGTAGGTAAATGGGTAGATCTGGAAAATATCATCCTACACGAGTTAACCCAATCACAAAAGAATACACATGAAATGCAATCACTGATAAGTGGATATTAATGAGCCCAGAAGCCCTAAATACTCAAGGCACAATTAGAAAGTCAAATGATTCCCAAGAAGAAGAAAAAAGAGAGGACCCTGGGCCTGAAAAGATTGGATCCAGTTTTGTAGACTCAGAACAGAGAAATCGTGGGGTGGGTGATTGGGGAATAGTTGGGGGGAGAGGAATTATTGGACATATGGTGGGGGGGGGACTGGGAAAGGGGAAAGCCTTTGGAATGTAAACAAAGAATATAGAAAATAAAAAATAAAAAAAAAACTTTACTAAAGCTCAAAGCACACATTACACCTAACACAATAATTATGGGGGACCTCAACACTCCACTATCCTCAAGGGACAGATCAGTAAAACAGTAACTAAAACAGGGACACAGGGAAACTCATTGAAACGTTGGACCAATTGGATTGAATATATATATTCAATGTATATATATATATATATATATATATATATATATATATATATAAACATTTCATCCTAAAGCAAAAGACTATAGCTTTTTCTCAGCACCCATGGTACCTTCTCCAAAATCAACCATATAATTGGTCACAAGACAGACCTCAACAAAGAGGTCTAATTCTAGTTTGGTCTAAAAGATCAAACTAATTCCATGCCTCCTATCAGATCACCATGGAGTAAGAGTGTTCTTCAATAGCAACAAAAACAACAGAAAACCTTCATACACATGGAGGCTGAACAATATTCTACTCAATGATACCTTAGTCAAGGAAGAAATAAAGAAAGAAATCAAAGACTTTTTAGAATTTAATGAAAATGAAGGCACAACATACCCGAATCTATGGGACACAATGAAAGCAGTGCTAAGAGGAAAACTCATAGACCTGAGTGTCTTCAAAAAGAAACAGGAGAGACCTTATACTAGCAACTTAATGGTGCACCTGAAAGCTCTAGAACAAAAGGAAACTATTTCAGCCAGAAGGAGTAGAAGACAGGAAATCATCAAACTCAGGACTGAAATCAATCACGTTGAAACAAAGAGAACAATACAATGAATTAACAAAACCAGGAGCTGGATCTTTGAGAAAATCAACAAGATAGATAAACCCCTAGCCAGACTTACCAAAGGGCACAGAGACAGTATTCAAATTAAAAAAAATTAGAAATGAAAAGGGAGATATAACAACAGAAACTGAGAAAATTCAAAAAATCATCAGATACTACTATAAAAGCCTATACTCAACACAACTGGAGAATCTGGAGGAATTGGACAGTTTCCTAGACAGATAACAAATACCAAAATTAAATTAGGATAAAATAGATCATCTAAACAGACCCATAACCCCCAAAGAAATAGAAGGGGTCATAGAAAGTCTTCCAAAAACAAAAACAAAAAAAAAGCACAGGACCAAATGCTTTTAGTGCAGAATTCTATCAGACCTTCAAAGAAGTCCTAATACCAATACTCGTCAAACTATTCCATAAAATAGAAACAGAAGGAACACTACCCAACTCATTCTATGAAGCCACAATTACCCTGATAACAAAGACACACAAAGATCCAACTAAGAAAGAGAACTATAGGCCGATTTCCCTTATGAATATTGATGCAAAAATACTAAATAAAATACTTGCCAACCGAATCCAAGAACACATCAAAATGATCATTCACCATGATCAAGTTGGCTTCATCCCAGGGATGCAGGGATGGTTCAATATATGGAAATCCATCAAAGTAATCCACTACATAAACAAACTCAAAGAATAAAAACCACATGGTCATCACATTGGATGATGAAAAAGCATTTGACAAAATTCAGCATCCTTTCATGCTGAAAGTCTTGGAAAGAACAGGAATCCAAGGCGCATATCTAAACATAGTAAAAGCAATTTACAGCAGACCGATAGCCAACATCAAAGTAAATGGAGAGAAACTTGAAGCAATCCCATTAAAATCAGGGACTAGACAAGGATGCCCCCTCTCACCATATCTCTTCAATATAGTACTTGAGGTACTAGCTAGAGCAATTCGACAACATAAGAAAGTCAAAGGGATACAAACTGAAAAGGAAGAAGTCAAACTATCACTATATGCAGATGATATGATAGTATACTTAAGTGACCCAAAAAACTCCACCAGAGAACTCCTACAGCTGATAAACAACTTCAGCAAAGTGGCTGGTTATAAAATCAACTCAACCAAATCAGTAGCCTTCCTATACTCAAAGGATAAGCAGGCTGAGAAAGAAATTAGGGAAATGACACCCTTCACAATAGCCACAAACAATATAAAAATTCTTGGTGTGACTCTAACCAAATAAGTGAAAGATTTATATGACAAAAACTTCAGGTCTCTGAAGAAGGAAATGGAAGAAGACATCAGAAAATGGAAAAATCTTCCATGCTCATGGGTTGGCAGGATTAATATAGTTAAAATGGCAATCTTGCCAAAAGCAATATACAAATTCAACGCAATCCCCATCAAAATCCCAACTCAGTTCTTTATAGAGTTAGAAAGAGCAATTCTCAAATTCATCTGGAATAACAAAAAATTCAGGATAGCTAAAACTATCATCAACAGTAAAAGAACATCTGGGGGAATCAATATCCCAGACCTCAAGCAATACTACAGAGCAGTAGTGTTAAAAACTGCATGGTATTGGTACAGTGACAGGGAAGTGGATCAATGAAATAGGATCGAAGACCCAGAATTTAACCCACACATATATGGCCAATTGATCTTCGACAAAGGAGCTGAAAACATCCAGTGGAAAAAAGATAGCCTTTCAACAAATGGTGCTGGCTCACCTGGAGGTCAACACGCAGAACAATGAGAATTGATCCACTCTTATCTCCTTGCACTAAGCTCAACTCCAAGTGGATCAAGGACCTCCACATAAAACCAGATACACTAAAACCAATATAAAAAAATGGGGACGACCCTTGAGGAATTCAGGGGGAATATTCCTGAACAGAACACCAATTACTTATGCTCTAAGTTCAAGAATTGACAAATGGGACCTCATAAAATTACAAAGTTTCTGTAAAGCAAAAGACACTGTCAAATTACAAGTCGGCAACCAGGAAATGGGGAAAAGATCTTCACCAACCCCACATCCGACAGAGGGCTAATATCCAACATATACAAAGAACTCAAGAAGTTAGACCCCAGAAAACCAAATAACCCCATCCAAAAATGGGGTACATAGTTAAAGAAAGACTTTTCACCTGAAGAAATTCGGATGGCTGAGAAACACCTTATAAAATGTTCAACATCATTAGTCATCAGAGAAATGCAAACAAAACAACCCTGAGATTCCACCTCACACCAGTCAGAATGGCTAAGATTAAAAACTCAGAAGACATCAGGTGTTGGCGAGGATGTGGAGAAAGAGGAACACTCCTCCACTGCTGGTGGGAATGCAAGCTGGTACAACCACTCTGGAAATCAGTTTGGCGGTTCCTCAGAAAACTGGACATGATACTTCCAGAGGACCCAGCCATACCACTCCTGGGAATATACCCAGAAGACTCCCCAACATGCAATAAGGATACATGCTCCACGATGTTCACAGCAGCCTTATATATAATAGCCAGAAGCTGGAAAGAACCCAGATGTCCCTCAACGAAGGAATGGATACAAAAAAAATGTGGTATATATACACAATGGAATACTATTCAGCCATTAGAAACAATGAATTCATGAAATTCTTAGAGAAATGGATGGAGCTGGAGAACATCATACTAAGTGAGGTAACCCAGTCTCAAAAGAATACCCATGGTATGCAGTCACTGATAAGTGGGTATTAGCCTAGAATCTTGGAACACCAAAGACACAATTCACATACCAAATGATGTCTGACAGGAAGAAAGGAGTGGACACTGGTTCTGGAAAGGCTCAAAGCGTCAGTGTAGGTGAATACCAGAACAGGGAAGTGGGAAGGGGTGGATGAGGGAACAGGAGGAGGGAAAAGGGCATGTGGGACCTTTGGGGGGTGGGGAACCAAAAAAGGGAAATGAAATGTAAAAATAGAATATATCCAATAAACAAAGAAAAAATTTTAATATTACATTTTTGAAAGATTGCTATGTTTCCTAATGAAATCCCTATATTTTTGGTACCTGAAATAATACTGGTTTTTGTCAGCCTCTTTAGATTTTAAGGAAAATGTTTTAACTGTTTTATAATTTAGCATAATTCTTACTCTTAGTTTCTTACAAAACAAGTAGACATTTCAGAGGATGATTATATTCTTATTACCATGAATTTTTAAAAGCATCAGTGACTTTTACAATTTTCTCTTTTCATTTGCTGGTGAATTTATAAAATAAGATTTTTATTATATAAGTAGGAAAAAATCACATCTTGTGAGGTTGATAGAGGACTTCAAGAAGGATATAAATAACTCCATTAGAGAAATATAGGAGAGTTGGGGTATCCAGGACTTGCTGTTGTGGGAGAATTGGGTTCAGATGTTGCCATTTTGCCTTCATTTCTGTTAATAATGTTCCTATGTTTGCCTTTTGCCATCTGTGGCAACTAACATCTCTGGTGTTAGTTGGTTGTACTGTCACTGGCTGATGCTTGTCCCTCCTGTGTGCCTGCAAGCCTATTTCAGCACCCCTAGATGACTGGCTGTCCCCTGGCACAGAGTACTGTGGGGCTGCCCAGCTTCTGGGTGCAGGTAGGACCCTGGCAGACCAATCCAAGTGATCTTACACTCGGGTGTTCTCTGTGTTCCTGGCTGTAACAGCCCGCTCAGTCACAGGCGTGAAGATGGTGGCCTCAGCAAATGTTGATCAAGGTTTTCTGGCTTTCTTGCTAAGAATCTCTGTAATGTGACAAACAATGATAGTGATGTAAGCCCAGATGTTAAGAATAAGGGGTGTTCATTCAGAACTGGTTCTAGCTATGAAGAAGCTGCTATAATGCCACCTGGAAGAAACTCAGTAAGTTCAGAAGAGTGGGAGAGTTGCACAGTCCAAAAAAAGAGATCATTGTAGATAAACCATGGAGGAAGAGAGGCTCCTCACACCTGGACTCCTGAAATTAACTAGGAGAGTATGTTTTATGATTAATAAATAGAGAACAGCTGTAATACTTAGGTGGTCATATTCTATAAGGTGTATACATACAAGAAGTGAGAATTAGCTTAGCTAGCAGTTACCGATCAAATCTGACATACTCTGCAGCCTTTTAGCATCTCTTTCTCTCTCTCTCTCTCTCTCTCTCTCTCTCTCTCTCTCTCTCTCTCTCTCTCCCATTTGCATTGAAGCTAATAGTTGGAATGATCTTGACAGATGAATGCAAGTTCTTCAAATGATTGTGGGAAATGATGCAAGTTGACACCTCTCATTAATTTTATGATTTTCATTATATATGTTCTTCCTATATAGAAATAAAGAAATAAGGAAGTAATTTCATACTGTTTTTGTGAAAGGCAAATATCCATGACTAAGACCACCAATATATCACCTCCATTGAAATACCTATAAAGGCAAATAGGTTAGAAATTTTGACTATACTTTCTAGGACTGTATATATTCATTCCTTAGAATGAGTGGCTATTATTACGTATATTGTTTTTCTGTATCATTACTTTAAAACTTAAACAGTATTCTATAAGCTCTCTAATAACAGTATTCTATAAGATCTCTCTATTTAGAGAAAGCCTTAGGGAATACTTTATGTTACAATATCTGTTAAAACATTAAAAATGAAGAATTGTTATATAATTATTAGACTACATCTTTTTCTAGAGTTCATGACATTCCTAGTAATGCCACAAGTGCTAAAACATTTTAGGCTGGTGACAACAAAATCAGAAATTAAACATTTTAATTGTAATATAAAGGAAGCAACTAAAACACAAACATTTGGATACATGTTTACCACCATGTGGTAACCTTATTTTGAGATTTGGCCTGATTTAGCTAGGTATTTGCAAGACCCTATTTGAATCAAACAATAAACAAATAAGAATCAGAACAGCAAAAAAGCACTAAAGCAAAAGTAAAAATGAGGTCCATCATGTAGTATAATTTCAACCTGACATTTAATTTCTATTAATATCTTATAATAAAACTTTTATCCATTGCTGATGATAATGTCTCCCTTATCTGTGTTTTATTACTCTAAATAGTAAAGTAGAATTCTGAAAGTCATCTTGACTCTTTCTCATTAGTTAGAAAAATCTAGTTAAGCAGTGAATTTCAACACACTGTTTTTGAAACTCTCTTGAATACAGCATTAAATTCATTTCCCTCAATGTAATTTAATCTTTGTATTCATCATGAATTATAATATCCATTTATGAAATGTATTGAGTGACAGTGCATGCTTTAAAATACAAATACATAACTGTTATCTTTTTCAGCCCATTACCAGAATTATACAGTCTCAAATTCATATGGTAAATACTTGCTAAATTAATGAATGTATCAATAAATCAATTACTGTATTTCCACTAAGACTAATTATTTTTCACACTTGTTTTGATGATGGGAATTAAACATAGTTCTTTACACATGGTAGCAAAGCTCTTTACCACTTCTCTGTTTCCCATGTCTTCAGGATTTCTACTTAGTGGACTGCAGTGGGCCATATACTGGCCCATAAGATACATTACCAGTTTACAGAAGCCAACATGTGAGTTATCGCTGGAGTTCAATGTTGCAGCTTTGCTACTATGGGCCTGGTGCTCTTTAGGAAGCATGTAAAAGAAGACACTGTCTATCCACACTCATTGATTTTTGTCTCTAAACTGGCTGTGTTCAAGGGGAAAGCTGTTTTTGCCAGTTTTGGACTGCAAAATAAGATGAAAGCCATCCATGGTGAAATGGAAGAAATTAAGTGAACATAAGAGAAGAAAAAAATGTTTAGTCATGTTCTGGCCTGAGCATGCTTATAAATGCTTTCAGAGCACTCACTGATAGAGGAACTGACATATTCCAGACTCAGGGGTTCTTGTGCTGTCCACATGCTAATCTCTTTCAACAGACAAACAGCTACACAAACATGCGCACACAGATATAATTAAATGGGATTGCCTTCATCCTCCTCAACTTCTTCCAGCCTTTCTCTAGTTCAACCTCAGGTATGCCTAACTTCACTCCATTGGTTGGGTGCAATTATCTGCATCTGTTTCAGTCTGCTGCTTGTTGGGCCTCTCGGGGATTGCCATGCTAGGCTCCTGTCTGTAAGCACACCATAGTATCAGTAATAGTGTCAGGTCTTGGAGACTCTCTTTGAGATGAATCCCAAGTTGGACTTGTCACTGGACCTCTTTTCCCTCAGGCTCTTCTCCATTTTTGTCTCTGCAGTTCATTTGGTCAGGAACATTTCTGGGTCAGAGTTTTTAGACTGTCGGATGGCAACCCCATCCCTCCACTTGATAACCTATCTTCCCACTGGAAGTGGATTCTACAAAGTCCTTCTTCCTAGTACAGGGCATTTCATCTAAGGTCCATCATTTTAAGTCCTGAGAGTCTATCACCTCCCAGGTCTTTGTTTCTCTCTAGAGGGTCTACCCATCTTCCCTCCTCTCCCCCCGTTGCATATTTCCATTCACTTTACTGGCACTCAGGGCTTCTCTACTGTTCCCCCTCCATACCTGATCATGTTCCCCTTTCCCCTTCCCCTCTCTTCTCCTACACAAGTCCCTCCCTCCACCTGCCTCCCATGATTGCTTTCTTCTCTCTCTTGTATGGGATTGAATCATCTTTACTTGGGTCCTTCTTCCTGTTAACTTTCTTGATTTCTGTGGATTGTATCCTGTGTATTCCATACTTTATTGATGAAAAATCTTGCAAGTACTGCTGGTAGTATATAGAATTTTGCCTAAGTTTTAATATAACAAAATCCACTTTTCAATATGGGAGCAATAACATCTAGCAATTTCTTTTCAAAGCAAACTTGACTTCTATCTACTAATACCCAAGAAAGCCCATGTATTATATAGGTAAGTAGATCGAGTGGAGGCAGAGGAAACAATGGGAAATAAGATGAATGTTACCTCTGAGTGTGATCATAAAGGCTGAACCAGTGTCTGGATTTTGTTTGTTTCTCTTTGTAAAGCTCTACAAAGTGAAAATGCTTATTTGAACATTTCAAAAGATGTCCAAAGACTAAAGAAAAGAAATATAAATTTTCAGATCTTTGACAGAGTTTTAGATGAGGATCCTGCAGTAATTTGAGTATTTATAAAATGTTTTAAAATAAAGTTAGAACATAAAATATCAGTTAATACAAAGGCCACATATTCTTGATATCAATTCATTGCTGAGATCCAGAATATTTACAGTAGCGAATTCTTCTTCAACTGAGTGGCACAGTCATGACATAGGACTGTCACCTATGACAGGTGGAGAATACTGCACAGAGTTCTACTTCTGGTCTGAATGTTCAGACATAAATGTGTCATGGAATGCACATTCTGTGAATAAAGAGTACTCATAAGCATTTTAATCAGTGCTATTTGAGTAAATCAGCAAAGGTAAAAATTTTTTATGTCAATGTGAAAACAAGGAATTTTCGTTTATTGTATAGTCAACAACCAATTGCTCTCATTGAAATAAATTGGGTAAGTACATTAGTCGATTTTTGAATATTATCAGGCATTGTTATATATACTTAAAAAATTCCAATTATAGTAGTAATTAAAAAATAAATTAAAGCTATCATGAAAAGCAATGTGGCCAGTAAATGTGAATCAATCTACCTCAGGGTCCAGCTGTACCACTACTGGACAGATACTGGGCAAAGGACATTTCATTCTACCACAGAGAAACTTACACAACCATATTCATTACTACTCAATTATGTAGCCAGAACTAGAAACAAACTAAATATGGCTAAACAAAAGAAAAGAAAAAGAAAATGTGGTACATTTACACAATGGTGTATTTCTCAATCATTGAAAAAAATGGCATCATGACTTGCAAGCAAGTGTATGGAACTAGAAAAAATGCCCTGGGTGAGGTAATCCTGACAACTATGGTATATATTCATATATTTGAAGATATTAGCTCTTAAGTCAAGGAAAACCAAGCTACAAGTCAAAGAACCACAGATGTTAGGTATAGAGAAGAGACTTGAGGGGACAGATAGAACTCCCTAGGAAAGGGAAATAGAATAGATATTTAAGGATCAATGGACTGGAGTGAGGCTAGAATGAGAAGATCAAGTGGAGAAGGCAAGGGAAGAGAGGACAAGGGAGAGAACACAGGAAATGACAGTTAAAATTAAGGGCCATTTAAAGGGTAGTATGGAAACATATAGTATATTATAGTACACACACACATATACATATGTGTGTGTGCACTAGATTATACTAATACAGTATATGTATATATGGAGTCTAAATGAATTCATGAAATAAGAAAGACATAGACCCTACTGGACATCTCTTGTTACCAAGTGAAGAGCTCGGTACTAGTATTGGGTTACATATAATTAAGTTGTTGGACAAACTGTTCCTGTGGGTGTCCAAACTGTTGCTATGGCAATTTGTGTTTGTCCACAAACTGATGACAAGGATGCATTTTAACATTCTAAAGACAACACCTACACATTTCATTAAATATGGAAAGGTCAAACTGGTGCCTACATAAAGTTTTTACAACATTCTACATTCTATGGCTTATATTTTATTCTATATTCTACATTCTATGGCTTACATTCTAATGTTTTTGTTGTTGGTTGGTTGGTTTGATTTTGGTTTTGGTTTTTGTTTTTGTTTTTGTTTTGTACTGCAAGGCACACTGTCCAATTAAACAACAAACCAGGCACAAAATCTTTGATCTGGAATGGTGTCCAGCCTGCCAAATGTGCCAATGCAGTAGTGATACAAGGCTCATGACAGTAACCAACCAATATTTGATTTTCCTTAAGCCTCCCTCTACAAGAAATGATCTATGCCCCACCAACACTGACTACGCAAGAACATGGCACTAGATGTCTTAGTAAAGTTGGCTAAAATTCAAACACTAGTGCTCCAAAATAAGACATAGCAGTAAATAACATAAAATAATGTTTCTGATATTTTGCATATATTAGCACATAAGTCAGACAGAATCTTGCTCCTGCAATAGCTGGAAATTATCACGCAGACCCAGAGTCAGACATTAGGCAGAGAATGAGAGACCTCTGAATACTGAGATCCAAACAGAATGTATCCATGAACTCCTTCCCCTCAGGTCTCAGAGAATCATGCAGAAGAATCAGAATTAAAGAGCCATAGGGGATGGACACCAAGTAGACAAGGCTCTTCAAATCAACAGAACTGATGCACTATGCACATCAAAAGACTGAGGCACCATGCAGTGATCTGACCAGCTGGGATTTCAGGTATGACAGAAATTGAGACATTCCCCATGCTTAACCCGGGCTCTGTAGCCACTTGATAAGCATGTGGGGGAGGCATGCAGGTTATAAGCACATGTGATGCACTGAAACTATGATTTCTTTTTAAACTTCTGTTTTGAAAATAATGTCTTGGATTCAGTTGGCAAGAATTTTATTTAGTATTTTTGCATTGATATTCATAAGGGAAATTGGCCTGTAGTTCTCTTTCTTTGTTGGATCTTTGTGTGGTTTTGGTATCAGCGTAATTGTGGCTTCATAGACAGAGTTGGGCAGTGTTCCTCCTGTTTCTATTTTGTGGAATAGTTTGAAGAGTATTGGTGTTAGGTTTTCTTTGATGGTCTGATAGAATTCTGCACTAAAACCATCTGGTCCCATACATTTTTGGTTGGAAGACATTCTATAACCCCTTCTATTTCTTTAGGGGTTCTGGAATTGTTTAGCTGATCTAATTGATCCTGATTTAATTTTGGTATTTGGTATCTGTATAGGAAATTGTCCATTTCCTCCAGATTCTCCAGTTGTATTGAGTAAGGCTTTTGTAGTATGATCTTATGATTTTTTGAATTTCCTCAGTTTCTGTTGTTATATCCCCCTTTTCATTTCTAATTTTGTTAATTTGGATACTGTCTCTGTGCCCATTGGTTAGTCTGGCTAAGAGTTTATCTATTTTGTTGATTTTCTCAAAGAACCAGCTACTGGTTTTGTTGATTCTTCCTGTGGTTCTCTGTTTCTACTTGATTGATTTCAGCCATGAGTTTGATGATTTCTTGTCTTCTACTCCTCCTGGGTAAATTAGCTTCTTTTTATTCCAGAGCTTTCAGGTGTGCTGTTAAGCTGCTAGTGTACGCTCTTTGGAGGCACTCAGGACTATGAGTTTTCCTCTTAGCACTGCTTTCATTGTGTCCCATAGATTTGGGTAGGTTGTACCTTCATTTTCATTGAATTTTAAAAAGTCTTTAATTTCTTTCTTATTTTCTTCCTTGACCAAGGTGTCATTGAGTAGAGTATTGATCAGTTTCCATGTGTATGTTGGCTTTCTGTTGTTTTTCTTGCTATTGAAGACCACTTTTAATCCATAGTGATCAGGTAGGAGGCATGGGATTAGATCAATCTTCCTGAATTTGTTGAGGTCTATCTTGTGAACAATTAAATGATCAATGCAGGGATGGTTCAATATACGGAAATCCATCAATGCAATCCACTACATAAACAAACTCAAAGAAAAAAAAAAGCATATGATCATTCCATTAGATGCTAAGAAAGCATTTGACAAAATTCAGTATCCTTTCATGCTAAAAGTCTTGGAAAGAACAGGAATTCAAGGCCCATACCTAAACATAGTAAAAGCAATCTACAGCAGACCAGTAGTCAACATCAAAGTAAATGGAGAGAAACTTGAAGCAATCCCAGTAAAATCAGGGACTAGACAACACTGCCCCCTCTCACCATATCTCTTCAAAATAGTACTTGAAGTTCTAGCTAGAGCAATTCGACAACATAAGGATGTCAAAGGGATACAAATTGGAAAGGAAGAAATCAAACTATCACTATTTGAAGATGATATGATAGTATACTTAAGTGACCCAAAAAACTCCACCAGAGAACTCCTACAGCTGATAAACAACTTCAGCAAAGTGGCTGGTTATAAAATCAACTCAAGCAAATCAGTAGCCTTCCTGTACTCCAAGGACAAGCAGGCTGAGAAAGAAGTTCGGGAAATAGCACCCTTCACAGTAGTCACAAACAACATCAAGTATCTTGGCATGACTCTTACCAAACAAGTGAAAGATCCGTATGACAGGAACTTCAAGTCCTTGAAGAAAGAAATCGAAGAAGACCTCAGAAGATGGAAAAATATTTCATGCTCTTGGATTAGCAGGATCAATATAGTAAAAATGGCCATCTTGCCAAAAGCAATCTACAGATTCAAAGCAATCCCCATCAAAATCCCAAATCAATTCTTCATAGATCTGGAAAAAGCAATTCTCCAATTCATGTGGAGTTAAAAAAAAAAAAACCAGGATAGCTAAAACTATTCTCAACAACAATAAAACGACTTCTGGGGGAATCAATATTCTTGACCTCCAGCAGTACTACAGAGCAATTGTGTTAAAAACTGCATGGTATTGGTACAGTGACAGGCAAGTAGATCAATGGAATAGAATTGAAGGCCCAGAAATGAACCCACAGACTTATGGTCACTTGATCTTTAATAAAGGAGCTACAACCATCCATTGGAAAAAAGATAGCCTTTTCAACAAATGGTGCTGGTTCAACTGGAGGTCAACATGCAGAAGAATGCAAATTGACCCACTCTTATCTCCTTGTACTAAGATCAACACCAAGTGGATCAAGGACTCCACATAAAACCAGACACACTGAAGCTAATAGAAAAGAAACTAGGGAAGACCCTGGAGGACATGGGCACAGGGAGAAAGTTCCTGAACAGAATACCAATAGCTTATGCTCTAAGATCAAGAATTGACAAATGGGACCTCATAAAATTACAAAATTTCTGTAAGGCAAAGGACACCATCAGAAGGACAAAACAGCATCCAACTAATTGAGAAAAGATCTTCACCAACCCCACATCTGACAGAGGACTAATATCCAATATAAACAAATAACTCAAGAAGTTAGATTCCAGAGAACCAAATATCCTCATTAAAAATGGGGTACAAAGCTAAACAAAGAATTTTCATCTGAAGAAATTCAGAAGGCTGGGAAGCACCTTAAGAGATGTTCAACATCATTAGTCTTCAGTGAAATGCAAATCAAAACAACCCTGAGATTCTACCTCAGACCAGTCAGAATGGCTAAGATTAAAAACTCAAGAGACAACAGGTGCTGGTGAGGATGTGGAGAAATAGAAACACTCCTCCACTGTTGGTAGGATTACAAGATGGTACAACTGCTCTGGAAATCAGTGTGGCGGTTCCTCAGAAAATCGGGCATTACCCTTCCAGAGGACCCTGTCATAACACTCCTGGGCATATCCCCAGAGGATTCCCCTTCATGCAATTAAGACACATGCTCCCCTATGTTCATAGCAGCCTTATTTATAATAGCCAGAAGTTGGGAAAAGCCCAGATGTCCCTCAAAGGAGGAATGGATACAAGAAATGGGGTATATTTATACAATAGAATACTACTCAGCAATTAAAAATAATGAATTCATGAAATTTATAGGCAAATGGTTGGATCTGGAAAGTATCATCCTAAGTGAGCTAAATCAATCACAAAAGAATACACATGAAATGCAGTCACTGATAAGTGGATATTAATGAGCCCAGAAGCTCTGAATACTCAAGGCACAATTAGCAAATCAAAAGATTCCCAAGAAGAAGGAAGGAGAGGACTCTGGTCCTGAAAAGACTGGATCCAGTATTGTAGGAGAGTACCAGAAGGGAGAAATGGTCAGGGTGGTGATTGGCGAATGGGCGGGGGTGGGGGGGGAGGAATTATGGGACATATGGTGAGGGGGGAACTGGGAAAGAAGAAAGTCTTTGGAATGTAAACAAAGATTATAGAAAATAAAAAAAGAAAATGTCATTTTTATCTAATATTATTATTTATAATATTGGTACCTCTAGTTCACTGCCTTATAAAATTTACAATTGTAAATTACATTTTCAAAATTTAAAGCCAGTGAGAGGAAATTAATTTCATTCATGTTGTGTCAGTAATGCAAATAATTAAGGCAGTAAGATAATAATTTGAAGAGCTCTGGCATGTCTATATATACTCAGGAATTGGCATCTTTGTGATTAGTGCTTCATGGATGACTGAAACAAGAAAAAATGATAAAACATCTATATTTCAGATATTTTAAGGAGGAAAATAATAGTTATGCATTCCATAATGGTCATATTTTGATTAAGATTCATACTTACATCAGCAGTTTTCTGAAATGGTTTTAAAAATATCTTCCAATAAATTTCAGAATAGGCATTCTCTCTGATCTTAAAACTAAAGTTTTCTCCATTGCCTATAATTAAACCTGTACATTTAAAGATGTTCTATGGCAATTAGATTTTTTCAAATACTTCAAACCCCCCCTCCAAAAAAACCTTTCCTTTTGTTTTCAATTATGTGTATGATTGAACGATTCTCTGTGTGTGGATTTATGCAGATGGATTCAGGAGCTGGCAGAGGTCAGAATAGGCTGTGTGACCCCTGGAGCTTCAGTTAAAGACAGCCGTGAGCAGTCTAAGCTGGTTGTTAGGACCCTTGCACACTCCTGGAGAGTAGTATAAGGTCTTAAGCACTGAGCCATGGAACTAGTCACTGAATCTACTTTTAAAGAGATTTAGAAGGAGACTGGGTGCTTTCTCGATCTAGCGAATTGATTTAAAGCTTGTACTATCCACTGGAACAAAAGTAAAACATAAACGTGCGTGTGTTTTTGTTCAACACATATTGGTTGCCTTTTGCCCTGATCACATTTTGAAATGGACAAGTTTTAAGGAAGTTTCCAGTGAAACTTTATCTTCTAGTAATGTCAGAAGCAACACTCATAAAGTCTCACCAATAGAATTAGCTAAGCATGAGATGAACAACAGTATCACAATAGAAACACTAAGGAAGAGCGCACTAATTTGCTATCCAAAAGATCAGCTCTGAAAGCTTACACACACACACACACACACACACACACACACCACACACACACACACCCTTGTAACAATAATTAGTTTTAAGAAGGTCATTATTTGAAAGTTTAGGGAGGGCCATGTGGGAGGGTTTGAAGGAAGGAAAGGGACAGTGATATAATCAATCCCCCCAAAAAGAAGCAAAAAGACAAGACAAGGCTCAGTAAAGATCACACAAAGGTTTCCTCAGGTAGACCAGATGGCATTCAAAAGACTGGCTGTCAAAGCATCCCTATGTACTGCACTTTGTAAGTGGATTATTTAAGGGTGTAAGTGAAAAAAGTGTGAGACAATAAGCCTGCAGGGTGCTGGAATGGTAGCAGCTTGTGGCGTTACAAAGAAGCTCTGCCAGAGCCTTACAAATACAGAGGTGGATGCTCTCAGCCACTGAGAACCTTACCCCAATGGAAGATCTAGAGAAAGGCATGAAGGAGCTGAAGGGATTTGCAACCCATAGGAAGAACAACAATATCAACTGATCAGACCTCCCAGAGCTCCCAGGGACTAAACCACCAACTAAAGACTACACATGGGGGGACCCATGGTTCCAATGCATGTGTAGCAGAGGATGGTCTTGTTGGGCATCAATGGAAGGAGTGGCCCTGAGTTTTGTGAAGGCTCAATGCCCCAGTTGGAATACCAGGGTGGGGAGGTGGGAGTGGGTGGGGGTGTTGGGTGGAGCACTCTCATAGAAGAGGGGCGAGGGGGAATGGGGATAGGGAGTTTCCTGAGGGGAAACCAGAAAAGGTGATAACATTTGGAATGTAAATAGATAAAATATCCAATAAAAATAAGTTGAGAAAATAAAGACAACAAACAAACAAACCCAAAGAGATCTGCAGTCAGAAGTCCTGAAGAGAAAAGGTGTAAATTGTCCTGAGGAGAAAGGGTGTTAATTGAAGGGCTCTATCAGGTCCTTCATGTGGAGCACTGCAACAATGAGGGAGAGGAGAGAGTGTTGGAGTCTGGGGACACCAGGAGAACATGACCCACCCAATCAATTAAGTGCGTCTCACATGGGCTCACGGAGACTGAAACAGCAAGCACGGGGCCAGCATGGTGCTGCGCCAAGTACTCAGCATATATGTTGTGGCTGTTAGAGCTGCATTTTTTGTGAGCCTCCTAACAGTTGGAGGGGCTGTGTCTCTGACACTTTTGCCTGCTCTTGGGACTCTTTTCTCCTTATTGGTTTGCCTTGTTGAGCTTCAATAGGAAGGTTTTGCCTCGCTTTATTGTATCTTGTTTTGTTATGTTCTGTTTTTGTCTTTTGGAGGCTTTTTCTGAAGGGAAATGGGGTGGGCCGGGGCAGGGGGAGAATGTCTGTGAGGAAGAAGGGAGGTGGAGTAGCAAGAGGAGTGGATGGGTGGAGAACTGTGGTCAGGATATAGTGTATGAGAGAAGAATCTATTTTCAATTTTAAAAAATGCAAGATGGAAAATAAGGCACAATTCAGAGTTTAAAATATGATGTCTTTGTTTTGTACTCTAATTAAGTAGTCAGTTCCCAACAATTCTCCTGGGGCACATTTACATTCCAAATACATTCTAACATTGGAGAAACAGCTCACAGGGGAAAGGTCGGCTCCCTAGAGGAAATCCTTCCTACCAAAAGAGAAGGTGAACTTTTAATGCAGCTGTGACAGATGCCCACTGCACTTTTGCACACACTCCAAAACACACAAAGTAGATGCTCTGTCCATAAACAGACAATATTTTCTTATTTTCTATTGTACACTTTAGGCTGTTTTTTTTGAGCGGATGGTAGCTTTGATTTCAATGGTGTTTCCTAGAAAAAGAATAGTTTGAAGAAAATTGATTTTTATGCCTATTGATGTGTCTGATTGAATTTTGGTTGCTTGTAAGCTAGCATTTAATATAAGTTTTAGATACAAAGCTTCAAGATAACATGGCTAAAATAAGAAAGCTTATTTGTCTTTTCCGTAAGAGATATGAGTTGATAAAGTATGTCCTGTTTAATGCACCCGGTGATAAAATTTAAAAGTTTGTTCCATACTCTTTATTTCCTAGGCAGTAGAAAGATTGAAAAAAATGGGGACATAAAAACAAAAAGTTACAATCATGATTCATAGATTTAAAACTTCAAGCTGTTTGAAACTACTCAGATAATAGTTTAGTTACAGAAACACAACCAGAAATATGCTATACAAAAATATAGTTGCCTGCTGGCTTCTATGTATTGCACTAAAATACCAGAGATCCAGTCTATACATCTTCTAATTCAAAAGCACATGGCTATATTTTATATGTATTTAAAATAACTCATCCTATGAAGAACACTTGTCTACCACATGTACCACATGTAATTAGTTTACATTGTACTTTCTATAAATAACACTATATATCATTTGTGGGAAATTGATTAGTAGTTTTCTTTATTTATTGAGTCTTTGTATGGTTTGTGTATCAGGGTGACTGTGGCCTCATAAAAAGAATTTGGAAATTTTCCTTCTATTTTGTAACAATTTGAGAAGTATAGATATTAGCTCTTCTTTGAAAGTCTGGAATTCTGTGCTAAAAATGTCTGGCCTTGACTTTTCTCGTTGGAAAATTTTAATGACTTTCTATTTCCTTAAATGTTATAGGTCTTTTTAAATTATTTACTTTTAGTTAGTGGTATGTATCAAAAAATTGATGTAATCTCTATTTTTCATGTTGAGTTTTGTTAATTTTTATATGCAGCATAATGATGGATCCTTTTCTCACATCCATTCTGTCAACCTGTTTCTCTTTATTGGGGAATTGATTCCATTGATATTGAGATATTAATTACCAATGATGGTTAATTCCTATTTGTTGTTTGTTGGTAGTAGTAGTAGCAATAGTAGTTGTTGGTTCTGAGACCTGTGACGTCATATAGGCGACAATTAGTGTGGGCCCGCAAGTTTAGGCCTGTTACCAAGGCAACAGCCACCATGTACCCAGAATTCAATGGGCCTACCTATTTTACCTGTAATTAAAATTACTTTTCATATAAAAGGGTAGCGTTTCCCTTTCTCTCTCTCTTTTTACTCTTCGCTCCCTGCTTCCCTTTGCCCAGCTCCCCTGTACCCCTATCTTAAATAAAGCCACGTGGAGTTGCTCCGTCTAGTCTTATTGCTGCGGCCCACATCTCCCGGCTTCTCTGCAGACTCTGCGGCTTGTGGCCCAGGCAGCTCCGCTGCCGCTGCCGAACTGCATGGGGAAAAACCAACAGTAGTAGTAGTAGTAGTAGTAGTAGTAGTAGTAGTAGTGTGCATGTGTGTGTGTGTGTGTGTGTGTGTGTGTGTGTATGTGTGTGCATTTGCTTGTACATGTACTTGAAAGTATGTATATGTATTGATTCCAGGGTTCCAGTATTTAGCCTTGTTGTGTTGGGATTTTTTTTTTTTTTTTTTTTTGTTTTTTCGAGACTGCATTTATGGATAGATACTGTTTAAATTTGGTTTTGTCATATATTTTGTTTTCTTCATCTATGATGACTGAAAGTTTTGTTAGGTATAGAAGTCTTGGCTGGCATCTATCATTTCTTAGAGACTGTAGGACATCTTTTCTGGCCCTGCTGGCTCTGAGAATCTCCATTCTAAAGTTGAGTGTTATTCTATTAGATCTGACATTGTGTGTAATTTGAGGTTTTTCATTAGAGCTTTTAATATTTTATATTTGTGCATGTTTAGTGTTTTATTATGTGATGAGGGGATCTTCTTTTATGAACCAATTTATTTGGTGTTATGTAAACTTTTAACTTTATAGGCATGTCCTTCTTAAGTTTAGAAAAATGTTTTCTATGATTCTGTTACCAATATTTTCTTGCATCATAAATGTTTTACATTTAACATTCTTTTTGACCAATGTATCAATTTCTTCTATTTAACTGTATACCTAAGATCCTCTCTCTCTTTCTCATGTCTTATAGTTTTTTGGTTATACTTATATCTGTATATCCTCTTTGCTTACCTAGATTTTGTGTTTTCAGGATTCCCTCAGTTGTGCTTTCTTTATTGCTTCTATTTCCAGTTTCAGTTCTTACACCAGTTGATCCATTTCCTTCCTCTGCTTGTTATGTACATGGCTTTCTTTAAGGAATCTATTCATTTACTCCCATTGTTTTCAGGTTTTTTTAGCAAATTTATTTCTTTTCTCACTAAGGATCTCTATCACCTTCAGAAAGTTGGTTTTAAGATCATTTACTTGTGCTATAGCTCTGTTTCATTATTTCAGGTTTACCGAAGTAGGGTAGCTGGCAGTGTGGTAGTGTTATATTCCCTTAGCTGATTTTGACTGTGTTCTAGAAATCTATTTTGGAGGACGAATATACATTCAGAAAGCAATTACTGAGTATTTTTATTTTTATGTTTATTTTCAGATGGGTATTTGTTCTTTGGTTTCTGTTTCCTCTTTGGTCCTCTGGTCTTTCTCATTTGTATTTACATAGCAGGCATGACCTCTAGTTTAGCAGGGTGTCTTCATTTGAGTTTGTTTCTGATCAACTGGGAGTTAGTGTGGTTTTTGGTCCATCAAGGGATCTTTGTTCTTTAATTTCTCTTGAACAATGCCCATGCTGAAAACAAAAAAATAGAAGTGTATAATCTTGAGTATATTGAAAGCAGCTGAAAAATCTGGAAAAGCACTTTTCGGTTAAAATTTATATTTTCTTTAATGTAAATAAAATAAGGTATTTCAAAAAACAAAAAATGTAAAACATATTGATGAATTGTATCAATAATAAAAGCTCTACACACCTAGCATCTTGAGACAAAACAAAAAATAGCCAAAAATTCTGAATGGAAACAAGGGATACAGTGGGCCTGGGTAAGAGAGGAAGTGGGGCAGCAGGAACTGGATAAAAAGGGGGAGGAGAGGCTGCACTCAGGATGCATTCTATGAGAGAAAAATAAAATAAAACAAAACAAAATAACATAAAAAATAAGTAAAAGAGACAGTAAAACAAGAGACCTGGATTTAAATAAAATTAAAAGAAATACTGAACGAAAATAGAGCAGTCAAAACTAATCAAAAGGATTCTGTGTATGAAGAACTCTTGGGTTAAAAGTGAATATGTTAATTTGGTCTATGCAAAAAACCCAATGGGATAGCTTTCAAGGGAAAAATAGGAGACAAATCATAACACAAAATTAACAACAGGTGTTAATTGCAATCCTGAAACTCTGAGAGAGCAGAAATGAAAATAGCTTCAAAAGCTGTGCAAGTGGCATGCATACAGGTGCACACATTCAGGTGCACACGTACTTGTGCACGCATACAGGTGCACGCATTCAGGTGCAAGCATACAGGTACATGCATACAGGTGTATGCATACAGGTGCACGCATACAGGTGCACGCATATAGGTGCATGCATACAGGTACATGCTTACAGGTGCAAGTATTCAGGCTCATGCATACAGGTGCACGCAAATAGGTGCACAAATACAGGTGCATGCATACAGGTGCACGTATTCAGGCTCATGCATACAGGTGCACGCATACAGGTGCACACATACAGGTGCATGCATACAGGTGCACACATTCAGGTGCATGCATACACAGGATGGGCTGCAATACCTGAGCTCAGAAACTCTTAGCAGTGAGATTTGCAAGCTAGAAATTTTAAAAAATTGTTCTTTGTATTACTTACATTTAGTAGTTGATTCAACAGATGGACTATCTCTCTCTTCTGATTTCTCATATTCGTGTTAAATAAATAACACGTTTAATGAACATAAAACAAATATCAAAGGTGAAAAACATCAGAATGAGAAACTAGAGAAAAAGGTCAACCTACTACACGATAAAGGTCCTATACATTATATCCCTGTTACATGGACAATTTTAACAAAGGGAGGTCTTAATGAATCAGTCCCAGTAGTGTTTCTACTTCTTTCTCTTAGGATGCATCAATGAGAATTAAATTCACTCTCTCTCTCTCTCTCTCTCTCTCTCTCTCTCTCTCTCTCTCTCTTCCTCTCTCTCTCTCTCCCTCTTTCTCTCCCTCCCTCCCTTTCTCTTCTCTCCTTCCTTCTCTCTCTTGCTCTCTATCTCTCTGTCTCTCTCCCTCCCTCATTCTTTCCTTCTCTCTCCCTCCCTGCTTCCCTCCTCTTCTCTCCTTCCCTCCCTCCCCCTCCTCTCTCTCCCTCCCTCCTCTCTCTCCCTCTCTCCTCCTCTCTCCCCCTCCCTCCCTTTCTTTTTCCTACCTCCTTCCTTCTCTCTCCATCCCTCCCTCTTTCTCTCCCTCCTCCTTCTCTCTCCCTCCTCTCTCTTTCCCTCCCTCCTCCTCTCCCTCCCTCCTTCCTTCTCTCTCTCTCTCTCTCTCTCTCTCTCTCTCTCTCTCTCTCTCTCTCATATCTTGCTAAGTAACAGTAGAAAGGCAAGTTAAATGTATACTCTATCTGTGCATACTCCATCTCTTTCCTTTGTGGAGAAGCATTCTGGTTTTCCTGAGTTTTTCAGACACAGAATGCATTCTCATAGACTGTTTTCTGATCCCTATGAAACCATTTTGTCTACAACCCTTTGATTTGTCAGAAAAAATCAACCCAATGGCAATTGTGAAATGCCATGGTATCAAAAGTTGAGACCACTGATTCTTTTTTTCTTTTTCTTTTTTCTTTTCCTTGCTGAGAGAAAATATACCATCCAAGGGCAATACTCTGACCACTCTGACTCACACTAAATTGTGGTGAAACTAATCTGGATAAAGAACATGGGCCCTTCTAATTAACCAATCACATCCCCACAGTTTTTATTTGGAAATTTATAACTTTCTCCTACCTGTATTGGAGTCCCTTGTAGTACGTCTAGCCCATATGAATAAAAAATTATTTAGTCAATGAAAATGTAGGAAAGCATTTCTCTTCTTGGAAAGGGAGAACTATTATACAGTGGGGATGAGGAGATAATTACAATACTTTGGGGGGAATTGAATTTATTTCTATCCACGTTTTCATTTCTATATCTATGTGCTTCCTGGTTCCATCTTTCAAACTGCAAGTGGCGAGCCCACATATTTGCTAAGATCCCATTTTCCCTAGAGAAGAGGATATTTACTCACTGTGGAACCACTTCTTCTCCATCTTTCTATTCCTTTATCTTTATCAAAATACCAGCTTATTATTTTTATATTTATCTGTGTGTGTGCATGTGTGTGTTTATGCATGTTTATCTGTGCTTATTTGTGTTGGTGTTTGTGAGTGTGGGGGAGGGCTTTTGGTGTGTGTGTGAGTATGTGTGTGTGTGTGTGTGTGTGTGTATGTGCATGTATGTGTGTGACTTGGTAGTCACCAAAATAATCAAGGATTCAATTAGATATAATATAATTGGGAAAAATGAATAAGAACAAAGTAGCATCTATTTGTCAATTTGTTTAGATTATATATTTATGACTTATCAAATCAACCAACTTGCTGCTAATCTGGAATCACCTGAGAATAATGCTTCCATAGATTTGTTTTCTAGATCACTTGGTCTGACCATGGCTGTATTTCCATAGGCTGTCTTGATTCTTAATTGCTATAGAAACACCAGTCCATCACTGGTAGCACATTTCCCTAGTCATGTTGTCCTGAAGTTTATGAAGTTTATAAAAGTGAAAAGGCTCGCCGAGCAAAACCCAGTCAGCAAAGGTCCTTTATTTTCTCTGCTCTTGACTATGGATATGATGTGACTGGTTGCTTGAGTTCATTGATACCCACCCAATGATGGATTGTATGCTTGTCTTGTAAACCAAAAAGACCTGGCTTTCCCAGTTTTGTTTTTTGTTAGTTTGTTCATTTGTTTGTTTGTGTTTCTTTTGTTTTGTCTCAGTGTTTTATAACAGCAGCAGCAATAATACTAGAACAGTGTTGTTAGCAACGAGCAAGTAACGTGTAGACAACTCCTTTCCTTTCCTGTCACCTCTTGCAGAGCCATGTGATAGATGTGGTGTGCCTGTGAAGTCACTCAAATTACTATTAAAGGCTCTGTAAGGATAATGTGACACTGAGCGTGCTGGAAGCTACAGTAAGTTACAGAACTGAGTTTGAGCTCAAGAAGCCCTGTGCTCCACCTGCTATCTTCTACTGCAGGACTTTTTTTCCTCCAGTATACAATGTCCCTCTCACGAACATTCTACTAAAGTTAACTTTCCATTCTATTCAAATTTCTTAATCTGCTTAAAACCAATTCATGCCTTGAATTTATGTTTTCTTTCTTATCCATTCTTATATTAATTTTCCATATATCCAATAAATTGATTGACAATTTTTTTTCTGTCAGATTCTCCTGTTTTTTCTTCTATATCTTGAATCCTGGGGATAGGTGCACATTTTCTCAGTCATATTTGTTATTCTTACTATACTAGGGTAAAGAATCTTTTATTTTTTGAGAGTATAATGCAATTACATCATTTCTCCCTTCCTGTACCTCCCTTAAAGCTCTCCTGTATGCCCTTCAGTTTAAATTCATAACTTCTACTTTAATTAATTTTATTATATGTACAGATGTTTATGTGTACAAAATACATTCCATAATATAATCTGACAAGTCTCTATGATGCTGATTTTATGTATCTTTCTAGGGCTGGCCATTTAGTGTTGGATGATCAACTGGTTTGCTCTTCCCTGAATAAGAGTATTTCCACCTCTTTTAGGATTCCTTAGTTGGGGTTCTTTATGCAGGGCCCTAATAATCTTCCTCTGTCCTCTTTGACTTGATTATTGATGTCTTTGTTTGCACCTGCTTTGAGAGCCATTAGAGATTCATTTTAAAAAATCCCAGCATACCCCTTTCTCTCCTACTTTGTTATTTTATAATATATTCCATATGAAAAATCTTATCCAGCCCATGAAATGCTTATATAAAATTGCATATATGCATTCTCTATATACCCATCTTTGTTCAATTGTGTTTCTTGTTTCTCCACAAATGTAGTAGTAACTAAACAAATTGCTCTGAGAATCTGAGTATAGAACTGACTTATCTATATGTTCTCAGAGGATTAGGAAATAAGTTGTCAAAAGAGCACAAAGGCATTTTGTGTGCATTATTTGGAGTTTTATACACCAAGTGATTTATCATTTGTCTGTGACAAAGGCAGGGTAAGATCATAGAGAAGTGAGAAATCACCTAATGTTCTTCTGTTACATGGTAAGAGACATTAAGCCTCTGGAGAAATGGTGGAATGTGAAGGTCAGAACAAACATCTTTCAATTTGATAATCTATTAATACTTACAGTGCTGGAAGAAACCATTAAATAAAGATATAAAAGTTTTTGAAAATGCCATTTGGTTTAGATGAAACTGCACTGACATATACTTTCAAATGATACATGGACTCTTCTTCAAGAGGTATTTATGAAAGTATTGTGAAATGTCATCACTTGCACACAAAGTTTTGTGCAATCTTTTGTCTCAGGTAGTCACCGTTTCCATTAAAATTAATTGAGGTATGAAGACTTCTTCCTTGAGGTGGTAAAATTTGATGGGATATAGTTTGCTTGCTTACTTTGTGTTGATAAAATATATCTATCTACTCCCCAAAATGGTCTTCGATTTATTTTTATTTTAGTTTCAGGCTGTTAAGCTGGTTGATGTTCGTGAGCAGAGCAATGGAGAAGTAGTCTGCGTCTGTACTTCAAAGAATCACTCTGTGAGAAGCGGAGGCAATGAATTTGAATTGTCTTGCAACCAGATACTTTCCTTAGAATATAAAACATGGAATGTGTTGAATGCCATTAAATCCATTTTAATACGAGGTTTACATTTCCTGCCACAGAACAAAAGATAATGTTTTTGAATATTTCCTTTGAGCAGTATGATTCTTATAACAAGAAGTGTGACTAAGTATTTTCACAGAATTCAACAAATAAAATAAAAGACACAAAATTTAGAGCAGATAAGTAATTTACAAATATTCAAATAAGTTACAGGTTTGTAAGAGAGGATTTGATGCTGCCTCTTTAAGTCTTAACCCCTCAGTATATTTATGATCATATGCATGGATGGTATGACTTTACATATTTAAAATGATCAGAGATAAGGACAATGTTGTGATACAGTATTTATTAAATACACATTGAATCTCTTAAAAAGTAATCATTATGAGATTATAAGTTATTCAAAAATTTAAGTGGTTACTGTTATAATAATCCTCTTATTGTTTTTAATGATTACATCAATATTCAAATTAGACCTTATTATTTTTCATTGAACATTATTACAAAATGAATCCTAAAGATTTTAAATATTTTAATGTATTCAACAAGCAATATTCTAAGTTGGTAACAGGCTGAGAAAAAGATACACAATTAGAGAAAAAAATGAATATGTTCCCTAACAACTTGAATCTTACCATTAAGTGAATCAAGGACATTACTTCAAAATGCCATGAATAATTTTTAAATTCCATTGAGCAAGCACTTTGAGTAAGTATGCTTGATTCTTAAATGGCAGGAATAGGATCCTGTGTGTGTTCCTATATTCATTAGTACTTCTGAGAGATTTGTTTTGTGTAATTTAAACAGTTCCTATAAATTCCTTTTCAAGACTTTTATCCCCCTCATTTCTTCCACAAAATATTCAACTAAATCAAAGATAAAATGTTATTTGTTTTTATAAATCTACATCCTTACATCCTACATCAGAGTTAGACTCTGATACATAGATGCTACCACAACAATTCTCAAAACTTAATAAAATCTAAAATAAAAGCACCATTGTAATATATTGGATCAGTAACCTGAAAGTTATCAGCTATTATAATCTTCTCCAATATTATAGTATAAAATATATCCTGTTGCTTCTGCACTGCACTGTCCATTCATCCTGTAGAACTTGTCCAAAATAAAAATGGCTGTAATTCTCAGTGATAAGAGGTTTGCATTTTCTTATGGTAATTGGGTCCATTTTGGCTTCACAGGCCATATGTGTGTCAAAATACCTGTTTAAGATTAGTACCATTTATGTATACTTACCATGTTTAAGATGGAAGAAGGAAACAAAATGTCTCTTTATATTATCTTGAAAGGACTTCTGTAAAAGGATGAAAGGTCTGTGTTTACTAAAGCATTGATAGACATTCCTTCCCTGAACAATCTTCCCATAGTGGAGGCTTCAGAATCCATTTTACATTCAAAGCCCAAATCATTTTTAGTCAGTGTTATGTTATATGTTTATTGCTGTAAAAAAAAATGCCATTACCAAGGCAACTTATTCAAGAAAACATTTCATTGGAGTTCATGGTTCCAGTAGGCTAAAGTCCAATATAATTAAGGCAGGGAGTGTGGAAGAAAACAGACAGGCAGGCAGGCAAGCAGGCAGGAAGGAAGGCAGGCAGGCAGGCAGGTGGGCGGGCAGGCAGGCAGGGAGGCAAGCAGGGTAGGCAGGCTGGTGGGTAGGCAGGCAGGCAGACAAACAGGAACAGCAGTACTAGAGCAGTAGCAGAGTGCTCACATCTTCTCCACAAGCCTGAGTCAGAGAAATGGAGTGGGCTTTTGAAACCTCAAGTTAAACCCATACTGAGCCCTTCTAACAAGGCTGCATCTCCTCAATGTTTCCAAGCCTTTCCATCAACTGGACACAAAGGATTCAAATAAATGAGCCTTTGGGTACCACTCTCATCCAAAGTGTGCAGTCATTACTGGCATTGCATAGTGTTGTACTGCTCCTTCCTCATCATCGATGCTTAAGGAGATACTTCACTAAATAAATAGCAAAGACTCCAGGTTACATTTAACCATTCCACATTATCAGACGCAAGTGACATTTGTATGAATATGTTAAACATTCGACGACTTCATTATATTTAATTATCGAAACAATCCAAAACAGTTGAGCATGGGATTAAATTTTAATTGAAACTGACACAGCAAGTTTAGAAGTTCTAAAATTCATTACTGTATCTTATTAACAAAGACCCTGTCGAATTTAGGAGTCAAAGATAGAAAAATAAAAGAAAATGAAGACAAATGGTGCTTTCCCTCTCTGTTCAGCCAGTTAACAAATTATTAGAAAGATGAAAATGAGAGGAATAAAATTAGTAAGTAATGTCTCATTTGTTAAAAATAGGTTTATTTTTATTTTTGTGTATGAGTAATGTGCCAGGATAATCATAAATGTACCGTGTACATATTAGGTACCTGCAGAAGCCAGAAGAGGGCACTGATTTCTTTGAAATGCAGTTACAGATAGTTGTGTGCCACCATGCTGTATCTATGAATTGGACCGAGGTCCCCTACAAGAACAGCAAGTGTTCTCAATGACTGAAAAAGAGTCCCGTAATGATGCCTGTATTTAAGGATGATCTGTTCTTTTAGTTAAGTTACACTTTAAAAAGTTTATGAAGCCATAAGATTTTGTCCTGTAATTCTGTGACAGAAACATAAATGAAAATTAAAGTACTTAATGTTCCTTCGAAGCACATGAGCCGCATAAACCCAACAGTTCTCATCACATGATCATTTGGTGCAAATGCAAACTTGTATTTATTCTTCATTGTTAATTGAACAGGTAATCTCCTGAGAATAAATCCCCACTAGATATATGGGTCATTCCCTGTGAAGAAAGGGAATTTTCTATAGATATCATCAACACACCTGAGAACCAGCTCAAAATATGATTGATAGAACCAAGCCCAGGGAAGAATATTTTGCTCCTTTCTTTCTGTACAAATGCCATTTATTTCTGTTAATAGTTGTAATACCCTGCTACTTCTGCAGATGATAAATAATCATACAAAAGATAAGTGCTTCTTCAAAGGCAGTAGCCATTTGCATTCCATGATAAGGTAAAATGTAGCAGTGAAACCACATCAAGAAGAAAGAGAAAAATTATCATTCAGTAATGTCTATTCTTTTTCAACAATTAATTCTTTGATTTACTTACATCACAAATTCTTACCCCCTCATGTCTCCTTCCTTCGCAGTGTTCTTTAATTAACCCATTCCTGTTCCCTTCGCCTCTGAGAGGATGCTGCCTCCTCAGCCACCAGGTATCACCCCATCCTTGGGGATCTAGTATTTACAGCATTAGGTGCATTCTCTACCACTGAAGCCAGACAAGGCAACCTTCTGCCACATGTGTGGGGCCCTGAAGCAGCCCATGTATGCTGTCTGGTTGGTAACTCAGTCTCTGGTGATTCCCAGGACTCCGGGTTAGTTGATACTATTGGTCTTCCTATCTGCTTCAGTTCATTCAATCTTTTTCCTAACTCTTCCATAAGGGTCCTGACCTGGCTGCAATGCTTGGCTGTAACTGCATCTTTGCTCAGTCAGCTGCTTTTAGAGCCTCTCAGAGGACAGCCATGTTAGGCTCCTGTCTACAGAAAAAAAATATAACATTAGTATTACTGTCAGGGTTTGGTGCCTGCCCAAGGGATCTATCCCAAATTAGGCTGGTCACCGGTCAGCCATTCCTTCACTCTCTGCCTCATTTTTGTCTCTGCATTGTTTTTTATTTATTTATTTTTTAGACATGAGAAATATAGAGCAATGAATATTCTTAACTGCTACTGATTCTTCCTATATTAGAAACTTTAAGCTTTTCAGTGAGATGGCAAAATATGTCAGATGAACAACTTTTAAGCGAGGGAAAATTTATATTGGCTGCAGGATTATATATCTCAGCCTCTGGTTGTCTAGTTCCATTGCATTTAATCCAGTGGTAACACATAAACTTCACTGACATTATGACCTACTTTACAATCCCAACACAAACACACATGCCCATACACAAACACACAAACACACACGCACACACACACGTGTATACACACACACACACACACACACACACACACACCACAAATTCACTAAAGGACCAGTGGAGTTATTGGATGTGAACTATTTGTCTTGCCTGGATTTACATTCTTTTTAAACTCATACCTTCACACTGGTGGAGAAAGCACTTTATTCATTGACTTATCTCCTTGTCACAAATGTTCATGTGTTTTTACTTAATCATTTTATATATTAAGTATGCTTCTAAGGCTTCTACAGAAAATCTTTAGTATTTTCACCAATGTAAAAATAGGAGAGCAGAGCAATTCTGCAATTTTGCATAGTACATATTAAGGAAATCAAACTTTTAATAAGTCGTGATTGTTATTTGAGTTTGATAAAATACATTTTTATATTCATCTCCAAATTTTCCTCTTTCCCTCCCACTCAATTTTTTTTGCAACATTGAATACAATAATACTTGTTCTACTATGATCATAGCAGCTTTATTCATACATAACATCTAGAAACTGGGAACAACCTAGATGTCTCTCAACCAAAGAATAGATAAAGAAAATGTGGTACATTTACATGATCAAATATTAATATGCTATTGAAAAGGATATCATGACATTTTCAGGTAAATGGATGGAACTAGAAAAATATAACCTGAGTGAGGTAACTCAGATAGACAAACATGCTAGGAGCCTAGCATAACAGAAGTCTGTAAGGTTTCACACTGATGGAAACAGATGCAGAGACACACAGCCAATCTTTATGTGGTGCTTGGAGGAAATCTTCTGGAAGAAGAGAAGGAAGGATTGAAGAATCCAAATGGGTGAAGGACACCACAAGAAAACCTAACCTGGGTCTTTAATGGCTCACAGAGACTGAACAGCCATCCAGAAAACATGCAAATGCCTGACTTAGGCCTGCTGTACATATGAAAAATCTTCAGTTTGACCTTCTTCATGTGGGACTCCTAAGAGCAAGAGCCAGGGTTGTCTCTAATTCTGTTGCCTGCCTTTGTATCCCTTTGTCCTAACTGGGGTGTTTTGTCTATTATCCATGGGAGGTCTCCATTTTTCTGAGAAGAAATAAAGAAAGGCAGATGGAGCAAGGGTAGTGATTTGGGGAGACTGGGAGGAGAGAACAAAGAAAAAGCTGTGATTGGGACGTAAAATAAATAAATAAATAAACCCATTAATAAAAATTAATTTTTTGAAAAAAATAAAAAGTCTAACCTGTAAGAAAATAAAAAAACAAAATGGCAAAATTCATCCCCTGCAAAAAAAAAAAGAAAAAAGAAAAAAAAGGAAGCAAACAAACAGCAAACAAACCAACAAATTCCTTCAAGACCTATTCACCATGGACAAATATTCTTGATTTTTGGATTTAAAACTAGAGAGATTTTGATTTACTCGTGTTCACCCCATGTAAAGAAGAAAACTAGTTCTCTGATTTTATGCCCATTTATACTTTCAATTCTGGGATTTAGTATTGTTTTTGTGTTCTCTCTCTCTCTCTCTCTCTCTCTCTCTCTCTCTCTCTCACACACACACACACACACACACACACACACACGCATACACCCTGCTTCTTTTGAAGAAGCATGTATATTAAAGAACCATTTAAGGAGAGAAGCTTTATTCAGCCTCTCCCTTCGCTGAGAAATGCATGCTACTCTGCTGAACAACAATATATATTTCCTTTTGAATCTTTCCTTCCTTGTGATCAAAAGGATAACATGTTTGCCAGCCTAGAAAATGTTAGCAAGGAAGTGTGAAGACTAACTTGGATAGCAACCGCCTGTCTTCTGTGGCTATTGGAGCCTGTGGTGAATTAAATTTAGGTGCACTACCTCGTCCCCTTACGGGGAATGCAATCAGGGATGGCTTCTTTAGCTGGAGAATTCATGAGTTCTCAGCATCACCTGGCTCATTGTCCAGGCGGGACAGATACCTCGTTGTGGCCATTTTTGAGAAGCCCTGCTTTTCACCGACCATTTAGTAGTTATCTATGAGTATGTCATATCATAAAGAAAGAAGTATATAAGCCAGGCAGTGGTAGTGCACGCCTTCAATCCCAGCACTTGTGAGGCAGAGGCAGGCAGAGTTCAAGGCCAGCCTTGAACAGAGTGAGTTCTAGGACAGCCAAACCCTGTCTTGAAAACAAAACAGAAAAAAAAAGTTTAAAAAAGAAGTATATAGTTGAAATGTGTAAATTATATTGTATTGAAACCACAACACATTGTAAAGGCACATAAAACCCTTTCATCAAAGGATATTCCAAAAATAGTACAGCATGAAAACAAACAAACAAAAATGATCACAAGTAAATGAGTTTTCTTCTGCCTTTTAAATAGACTGATTTAAATTCGTCTTTTAAATAGACTTGAAGTGGTCATCAGAAAAATAAGCTTCATTCAGGAAAAAGAAATGGGGATGACATCAGAGAAACAAATGCATAGGTATAATTTTCTGTATGCCAATTTTTAAAGTAGAATTATTTTAATGTGCTGTGTAAAAGAAGCAGAAACTGGGGTTAGTGATATTTAAAATCAAGGATAAGTGAAGGGCTGGGCATGAATGTCACTGGATTCTCAACAGATACCATCATTTGAAACAAATGAAATCAGCTCATACAAAGCAAAGGATTTGCAAGAAGAAAATCATTTCCTCTGATCATTCTGATTTAATCTTCACAAGGAACTTTTCTTTTAATCTTTTTTTTATTTAAAAAAATGTTCTGCTGTGTGAAATGTTTAAATGCGTTCTGGAGTATAATCGGTGCTGAGTCATGATGAAAGTTATGTGCTAAGACAATACTAAAGATTAATAATATAATGGGCTCTGCCTTCATATCTCTCTGACACATCTTCATTCCTCCATTACTTCTTCTGATCCTTCATCATTAAATGTAATTTTTCAATATGACTTGCCCTAATGTGTCAGGTGTATGCTATTTTACAATTATTCATGAGTATATGGTAATATAAGACTTCAATATTTAGAAAAGTGCAGGAGAAATGGCTTTGCTTTTATTTATACTCATTTAGCTGAAAGGAGGAAAATTTAACACAGTTACTATAGCAATGCAACTTGCAAAGTAATACTGGACATGACCAAGACAAAGAAGGGCTGAGAGCTTGGCTCGTTTCTTACATTAAAATATCAATTTCCTAGATATATGAGGGCGTTAACTTTTCTGTTCTATACATTCAAATAATTAAGAAATAATTTTGATAGTAAATTTATAAAATTGATTGTGCTGGTAGTTTGTTACATATGTAGATATACAGATAGATAGATAGATAGATAGATAGATAGATAGATAGATAGATAGATAGATATACAGATATAGATAGAGTTTGTATATATGACTATGAACCAAAAGCCTGTCTAATGTTACCTGAGGTCAGAAGTGGCCATGAATGTGGAAATAAATATAGTTGCGATTCACCATGTAGATGGTGAAAACAAAACCCAGGACTTCTGCAAGAACAGCAATTGCTCTTAACTACTGAGCCATCTATTCAGACTGAAAAATTAATTTTTATATTTACCTTCAGTCATATTAGGGATGTGTAAGTATACCTAAATAGCAACATGATATTGACTCATGTCTTGTGACTAAATCTATGAAGCCAAACATGTACATTTATGTTTTTAAACATAGATAGTTTTCCATAGACTAATAAAGAGCCAGTAAACATCTTATATCATTACATTCAAATTACAACCAATTTATCTTGTATCATATTCTGCCAAATAGTCTTCAAACACAATAAACATAGCTTTACATGAGAATTAAGTCAAGCACTATTACTCATGTTTCCCATCCCAAATCCATTGCCTAAATGTTCTGAACCATTTTCTCTTCATCACCTCTAACCCAACTCCAATCATCTTAATTTATCTGAAGAAGAATTCATTGATTGTTCCATTCTCCTTATCAAATAGATGTAATTAATTTGCTATTTATAAGCATCTGTGAACTGTTTAGCTCAATATGCTACTGATGCTGTATCAGAAAGTGTTTTTAGTGCTCATACAATACAAAGCCACTCCTTATTTTAGTTTAATGTGCCTGACAAGGTATTTTTTATATTGAACCTTGTTTAATTTTCCCTAGTCATATAAAATATATTAGGTAGGGTTTGGCTTATATACTGCATATAAGATAGTTCTTTGCAAAGTAATACACCCCCCCACATACACACACAAAGATGTTTCAACTAGGGTGGTTAATGTAAAACACTCACAGATCTTCTCTATAGTTATATTCAAAATAATTTTTAAAAAGAGTTATAGTTCCATTGGAAATTGCAATGTTCTCATTCTTTAGCAAAGAAGACAGAAAGGTAATGTAAATGATGATTTGACCTTTACATCCTTGACTTTTAGGGAAGATTCAAATTTAAAATACCTTTTCATAATAAAATGTTTATTGAAAGAATTCAGGTCTGGACATAGGATAGGAGCAGGATGTCAGTTTACATGTAGATAGTTTTTGGTTCTTGGTTCACCTTTTCTATGGGTCTATGATTTTTAAGTATCCACAATAAACATACCTGTATATCAAACACTTTGCTCAGACATCTGCAGGAGAGAGCATCCACCTTATTGGTTAAAGAAAGTACTTAGATGTGATGACTCCATAACATCACCCCAGGGTTCACTAGCTGTCTTCCTTAATAAGAAGTAAGTTCAGAGACACTCAATAAGTCTCCAAACCTTGCACAGTACTAAGTACTTTGTGCTGTTTGCAAATGTACTCATATACCTACAATACACTCTCTTTAATGAATTACACACGTTAAAAATAGTGTTGCCTCAATGGAGCAGTTAACAGCATATTGTTGTATAGGTTGCTTGAACATAATCTCTATCTGTCACAAAATATTTTGCATTCAACTTTAAACTCAAAGGAATCTTTTTCAGTTTTTTCTGTTGCTTTTGTTGGGGGAGGCTGTTACGAGTGGGTTTCTGTGCCCATGAACCTTTAAATTCACAGCAATCTACCTATATTAGTTGCCCTATTTCACATAGCAAATATGAGCCACAAGGCTTGAATCTTCTTTGACATACCTGGACACCAAGTATCATTACTGGCTGTTTTGAGATTACATGTATATTTATTTTAAACTTTGATATTATAACATAATTTCATGATTTCTCCATCCCTTTTCCTTCCTCCAAGCAGTCTGGTATATTACCATTGTTATCTTTCAAATTTCCAGCTATTGGTTATTAGCATCTTCATTTACAAAATATAAAGACCTTGGGGGCAGGGTCACTTGGGTCTACTTGCAGACTACGGGTCCTGGGAGCCCATACTTAGCATTATTATAGCATGAGCAAACCTCGACAATTATGTGTAATGTTTCATGTATGTATGGTTTCAGGACTTATATTTTGTATTGGATAATGAACCGGTGTGCTCTTACCAAGGGAAAATTATTTCTCCAACTCTCAGCATTCCTTATGGGAAAATAATCTGGAACACAGTCTATGTGATTCCATGACAGTCTATCTGATAGCCAAACTACCTGACAATTATCTGATGAGTAGTTGAGCTCCAAGGGAAGAAAGTAGGGCAAAGAATGATTCCTAGTGGAATCACTAGGATGAATGGGGTAAATCTAGATGTTCCATGGCACTCAGACTAATGCACAATCTACAATGAATTCATCATTTTTTGGGTTTTCCATTGTTTCTTTTGGTCCTTATTGAGTATGACAGCTGAAACTATATAAAGCAAAACAAGAGATCGCCACTTATCTAAGGATATGTTAGTCCTCCTAGAAAACAGAGACTATTTTAGCCCTTTGAATCTCAGCTGTATTTAATAAGAGCATTAAAAAACAGACCAATCATTTTGTAATATTCAGCAATTATTTGTTGTAAACTGTCCATATCTAAACAGATAATAACTATCTGGGAAGTTTCTCTAAGTCATGAAATGAGCCAAATGTGATCTTGTTCTTATTTTATGCGCATTGTACTCTTTATAATAATATCCTGAAAGGTATCTGTATGTTCTGTTGGAAGCTGTCCCATATGGACTTCTTAATTTCAAAACACTTTATTATATGTGGGCCTAATCCTGGAGAAGACTGACAACACAGGCCACTAATTACCTTACCCCTTGGTATAATTTCCTATCAGATTTTGTCATTGATGGACTAATTTTCTCCTTTGTTTTCCCACTTTCCCAAATCACAGATTGATTCCTATTAAGTGAATTAAGTCTTTAAGCCCTAAGGAGAGCAAGTACTATGGTTAAAGTGGAATCAAATATACATGAAGGGCAAAAGTTAACAGATTATATCTTCTTAAAAATCCTGACAGGATTTCTCAACAGAATTTTAATTAGGGAAAAGGCTGCCTGAAAAATCTGGATAAAGGATGGAGAAGGATCAAATAGAGAAGAAAAGAAGCAGTGAGGAATTTTCTTAAAACTAGCATGTGAGAGATTGTAGTATATTTGTGTAGGAGTGGGGGTGTCATAGGGAAAGCTTACCTTTCTCTATATTTGTTTTAAGGATAAAATACATTGTATATGATTGCATGATTTAATTATTTCAGCTACATTTTTTTCTGTACAGCGACTACACCTGAAAAAATTATCTGTTTCTCAGACACACATAGATGCACATGGATACACACACACACACACACACACACACACTCTCTCTCACACACACACACACACACACACACACACACATACACACACAAACATGGAGAGAGAGAGAGAGAGAGAGAGAGAGAGAGAGAGAGAGAGAGAGAGAGAGAGATTTTTATAGATTTATAGGTAGGAGAAAGAGAAATGTAGCCTAGTGTTACAAGACCCTGGCAGAATAATTAATTTTCATTAACTTCAGGGTGGCATTCCTTCATGATATATTCTAAAATATTTTTTAATTATTGCTTCATAAGATTAATTAAGAAATAGAACCACATATATATGCAATTTTCTTTTTAATTGATTTTTTTCATTAACTTATTCTGGCTTCAGTTAATATTACTCAAGTTACAAATGGAAAGTAAAATGCAAAACAGTCCTAAATTTTGTTTTAAAAAATGCACATCATATGTGTGTGTTTACATACATATATACGTATGTAAATATATATATATATATATATATATACATTCACAAGATTCAGAATGATATAACATATATGCACATTTAACCCATAGGTTATATCCATTGATACTTTCACCAATATTGTACAGTTTTTCTATACATGCATAATTTTATTTTCCTTCTGACTCACATCACAGTTACTCATATTTCTAAGTTAGGTCTTATTTTGCGTACCATGATTTTTTCCAAGCCTGTTTCTGAGAAGTGCACTACTTGACAAAATGGTGTTACATATAGATGTAACTAATATCATATGTGAAGGTCACACAGAATAATGATACAAGATAGTGAAAATTTTGCTCACCAATTGAAAATTTGCACATGAAATTTTTGTTTTTAATTTAATTATTCTATTTTTACCTATTCATCATTTAAAGTACATTCGTATTTCTTTTAATTAAGGATTGAAAGATTTTAGATCAGAATCTTGCTCTTCCGGTGTTTTAGGTTATACAGGGCTTGATGTTGGAGGAAAACTGGGTTCCAACAGCACCAAATTACATTGACTTCTCTTGCTCACATTCTTAGGCTTGCCTTTCACATCTGCTTATTTCTGGTACTAAGTGGGTTGGGTGTCTTAGATAGGTGCAGGTCTCTTCAGAGGCAGATGGAGCTGTGTGACCTGGGTTAGAGCAGGCTTTCTGTGTTGTAGGAAGTGCTGTCTCTGATTAAAACAGGCCTCCTGTGTCCCTGGTTAGGTCAGACATCCTGGGAGATATGCAGTGCTTTGGAGTCAGGAAGCAGGGACATCCTGGAGAGGATGTGGAGAAAGAGGAATACTGCTTCATTGCTGGTGGGAGGGCAAACTGTTACAATCTGGAATTTTCTCATAAAATTGGAAATGGTTCTACCTGAACACTCAGCTACACTGCTCCTGGACACATACCCAAAAGATGTTCAATCATACCATAAGGATATTTGCTTCAACATGTGCATAGCGGCCTTTTACATAATAGCCAGAAACTGGAATCAACCCAGATATCCCTCAACTGAAAAATGGATACAGAAAATGTGGTTCATTTATACACAATGGGATAGTACCTGTATCCAAAAATGACGCTATCATAATTTTTCCAGGCAAATGAATGGAAGTAGAGAATATCATGCTGAATGAGGGAACCCTGACCCAAAATGTCATGTATGGTATGTACTCACTGATAAGTAGATATTAGCCCGAATATACAGAATACCCTTGACTGAAAGAAGCTTACCAAAACAGAAGGTCCAAGTGAGGATGCTTCAATCCCAATTACAAGGGGTAACAAAATAATCATGGGAGGCACAGGGAGGGACCTGTATAGGAGAGGGGAAGGGGAGGGAACATAAGGCAGGATCATATATGTGTGGGGAGACAGGAGAGAAGCCTACAGGACCAGGAGAATGAATGAAAATATTTAGCTGCTGGAGTGGGGGCGGAGGAACCTCTAGAAAGTCCCAGAGACCTGGAATGTGAGCGGTGTCCAGGACTCAACGTGAGTGACCTAAGCTGAAGTGCCCAACAGTGAGGAGATGGACACTGAACAGTCTACCTCCAGTAGTCAGACAGGGCCCCCAGTGGAGCAATGAGGACACCAACACCTTCAAAATTTCTGACCCAGAACTGTTCCTTTCTGAAAGAAATACAGAAACAAAAATGGAGCAGAGAATGAGGAAATGGCAGACCAGTGAGTGACTGGCCCAACTTGGGATCTATCCCATGGGAGAGTACCAAACCCTGACACTATTGCTGATGCTACGTTGTGGTGCTTGCAGACCAAAATTTAGCATGTCCATCCTCTGAGAGGCTCTACCCACAGCTATATAGACATATCTGAGACAGATATAGATACTTACAGCCAGCCATGCGACTCAGGTTGGGACTCCTAGGGAACAAATAGGGGAAGGTTTCAAGGAAGTGAAGGGAAGGCAAACCCCATAGGAAGACCAGCAGTATCAACTAACCTGGATCCCTGGGAGCTCCCAGAGACGAAGCTACCAATAAAAGAGTATATATGGGCTGGTCTGAGGACCCCAGCGCATATTCAGCAGAGGAATATCCAGCCTTGTCTTGCCCCAGTGGGAGACTATGTGCCTAATCCTGTAGAGAATTGTTGCCTCAGAGAAGGAGGATGCCCTGGGTGAGCAGCTTCTCTGAGGTGAAGGAGAGCAGGAATCTGATAGACAACTCTAGGAAAATGTGCAGGGAGGGAGAACATTTGTGATGTAAATAAATAAAATAATAATAAAAAAATAACGTAAACAGCGCAGAGTGGGCCATCCTAGAAGGAGCTTGAAAGATAGCAGTGCTGAGAACAATTTGGATTATAGCAGACCAATTCAAGACATTTCTGATTGGAACAATGTTAGCAACTGATCTAAAAAATATTGTTGAGATATTTTGATAAAGTATATGGTTACTCCTGTTCTAAGACTTTGGTAGAGAGTTAAATGAGAAGGTTTGGAGTTAGAAGGGAATATTTTAAGATCCTTTAATATTTACTCTGGGGTATAGTAATCATCAATCAGAAGAGAAAATTCCAAAAGAGATTCCACAATGACAAAAGAAAAAAAAAAAAGTCCAGTAAATTTAATGTTGGAGTCTAATATTTGTTCCCAAATGAATTAGGAATTATAGACTCCTGGAGAGCAAACAAAAAGTTAAGCTTTTTCAAATGTAACTCAGGAAGGAGGGAACATATACTAAAAGCAAAAACAAAAAACTAGATTCAAGAAAGATGCAGGAATAAAGTGGTTGCGATACTCCCTTGGTGGTTAAGGAAAGTCGCTGTGACCAAATATGGGACAGTGTATGGGATTGTGGAGTGGCCATTGTGTGAAGCTTTGAAAGCGAATCATGGGATGAATTGGAGCCTCCAGGATGGTGGATATTTCAGATTTATGTACTAACTACCTACTAAGGAGAGCTGAAGATAGGAGGGGGAACCAGCCTAAGAAAGAGAAGTGTTTACAGACAGAATCTTTAAGAGAAGAGCCATCTAAGCCCTACTGTATTAGACAGGAGACTACAGTATTTGTAGATTGCCCTGCTGGGTTTAACTCATGTATTGATACAGTTTCCTCACTATGGTCCTATTCCTGTCTTTTAGAATAGTGATATATATTTTATGCCATTGTATGTTGAAAATTTATCATGTAGATTTTGTTATATTTTTTCTGGGAATTATAATTAAGAAATACCTTCGACTTTATTTAGTGTTTGGGCTTATAAATTCCGATTACATTGTAAAAGACTATGTGGACTTTTGATGTCCAAATAAGTACCTTTTGTCTTATAATATGGGTACAATATACGGAGGTAAGAGGGTGTCCTGTTGTTGTTTGAATGAGCCAATCTCATAAGCTTCTATATTAGAATGATTGATCCTCGGTTGATGGAATTGTTTGGTAATGATTAAGAGGTATGTTATTTTTAATTAATTAATTTTTAATTTAATCTTTTGTTGCAGTCCAGATTTTATCCCCCGGCAGATTGACCCTCTGACTATTCCACATCCCATACCTCCTTACCCCTTCTCCACAAGGATGTTCCCACTCCTCACCCCCACCCTACCAGACCTCCTCACTCCCTGGGGTCTCCAGACTCTTGAGAGGTAGGTACAACTTCTCTGACTGAGTCAAAATCCAGAAGGCCCCCAATACATGTACAGCAGAGGAGGTATATTTTTACTGGAGGAAGTATGTGACTGCAGGGGACATTGAGATTTCAAAACCCTATGCAATTCCTAGTCTCTCTCTCTCTCTCTCTCTCTCTCTCTCTCTCTCTCTCTCTCTCTCTCTCTCTCTCTCTCTCTCCTTACTGTTTGTTGATAAGCATATAAGCTTCCAGGTACTTCTCCAGTGCCATACTCCTGCTGCCATGCTCCTGGAAATGATAACCGTATACTCACCCTCTAAGACTGTAAGCGACCAGTAAAATGTTTCTTCTATAATTTTTTCTTGGTCTAGGTGTCAAATCTATCTGACAAGTACATGTCTAACACCAAATATCCTTTCTGACATGGAGCAATACACCTGGATTTATCTCTTCAGGGGATTTAGCTACCATTTCTATAAGAAGCTGAATAAAGTTCTAAAGACTACCCAAGCTCTTTGCATAGTATCACTATGTTCATAAGACTTGAAGAACAAATACAGACAATGTTAACATCAAAGTAAAAATGTAGTTCAGGGTACAGCAAAATAACTGTTCCTATTGAAATTTCTACCTTAGTAACAGAGAATAAACCTCCAATGAGATTTTATAAATGCTGAAAAATTTGTCTTAGAATTATAATGAATAAAACATAAATCAAACTTCTGTGCCTATTTACTTTTGAATTATTTAAATGATTCCTTTTGTAAATATTAAATAACATTCTCTCACCTATGATAATCCAGAAAGAAATGTGGAGGTCAAGAGTGAAAAGGATCATGCTAGCTCATGGAAAACGTGCACGTGGGAAGAAGAAACACTTATAACTACAATCTTTTAAGCCAGAGGATTCCTTTAGATAAATTTTAATTGAAGTTTTAAGATGTTGCCACCATAGGAAAACACATAAAGTTTCTCCTATTATATATAAAAAAGACTAGAGCTCATCAGGGCTTTCTAGCACTGAGACTTTAAACACTCTGCTGAGCTTTCTCACCTAAACAACACTTTACATCACGATCTCAATTACTTACAAGGCAATAAATTCACCAACAGGAAATTATGGTTACCTTCTCCATAATTAAGCTATACTTTCTTCAGATCCTCTATTAATCAGGCCAGGCCTCATTTGCAGAGATAAAATATTTGGATGCCTTTACCGTAAATGATTTTGTTTATAGCTTAAGATTCAATATATTAATTTCTTTTTTTCTTTCATTTTATTGCCATCTATAAATAAAGCCCTAAAGATCTAGAGGCAACAATAGCTAGAAATGTAGTTAATATTCTCCATATGGATGTCAACTCATTACTCTTCTTGTCAGCATTGGATTAAACACCAACCAAATGCATTATTTATAGTTGAAGGGGAAAATGCTGTATGGCTGTAACTTCTAGAAATGTTCCTATTAACCAGCTAGCTCCTCTGCAGGATAATATTGTGTTTAAACTCGACACCATCCCGCCTCCCCTGACTTTCACACAAACATTTATCTTAAGATAATAAGGTCCCATAAAACAAAAGCAACTGTTTTTTAATCAAGGACTTTCTGGGCATTTTACAACATAGTGACTGGTTTAACAAAGTATATTTGGCATTCCCTCAGATGTCATTGAATGAAAATCTTGTTTTAGTGTCTTTTCAGTTACGTGTAATTGTTAGTCAAATCCACTTGATGTATTACTATCCGAACACATAAATTAGCAATAAATTCACTTCAAACTAATCTTACCAGTTAGTTCAAAATATATATGGCCCAAGTATTAGTGAAATAACTCCTATTTAATAATCAATGACACCACAGATTGTCAGAATTAAGTTCAATTAGCATAAATCAGTAGTTTCATAACATCTGAGGTCTTTCCTCATGGTTAATCCCATAATGAAATTGTCAGCCATCAGTATCATATACAGCTGTCAGAGCATCTCTGATTGGTCAATTATAGATAAATTCTTATTTTCCCTTAGGCATCAGTCTTTCTCTCCTCTTCCTCTCTCACATGAACTGAAAATATCCAAATTAACACTATTGTGAATTTCCTTTCTTCATATCATTTCCTCCTCTCTTAATCAAATTTTGTATCTTTCTACCTTTGCATGCCTGTCAATACTTCAATTTCCCAAAGCATGGCCTGAATACTTAATTCCACTTGCTTACATATTTTGCTGGGTGCCAAGATTAAAACAAATTTCAAGATACAAACAAATCTTGTCACATAGGGCTTATGAAAAAACTGTGAATAAACAGGGGAAACACCCAAAAATTACCTTATTTGTTTTAGTTAATAATTGAGAATTAAAGATTTTTTATATATAAATACAGGAGTCAGATGATACATTAAACTAGACATTTCTGCTATTTGGATATGAAGATCAACTTTCACTCTCTTAATCAGTAATTCTTTTGCTGTTTGCTTTATCTAGTTTTTTCTTTTTTATCACTAAGACACTCTTTTTTTTTTTTAACTTTATGTAATCTTTCTCCAGTCCAAATTTTCTCCCTGTCCTGGTTCAATCTCTGACTGTTCCACATCCCATACCTCTTTCCCCCATCCCCCTGTCTCCATGAGAATGTTCCCATCCCTTCACTCCTCCACATGCCTCACTCTCAACTCTACCGAACCTTCCTACTCACTGAGTAATGAGACATTCTTATGTCACTACTCAGTCTGGCATTAAAATCACTGTTTCAAATAAAGATGATGTTGAACGTCAAATTGAGGTGTCAGTTAAACATTTGATTATGTAAAAATAATGTCATTTGTGTCTTATCTGGGATTTCTAGTGCTGTGACAAAATCTCATGAGCAAAAAGTCATTGACTACAGTTCCGCATTGTAGTCAATCATTGAATGAAGTCAGGACAAAACTCAAAAAGCACAGGAATCTGGAGGCAGGGCCTGATGCAGAGACCCCATAAGGGTGCTGCTGACTGGCTTACTGACCATAAGTTGCTCAGCCTACTTTGTTATAGGACCCAGAATCACTAGCCCAGGGAGGCACCACCCATGATGATTTGGGCCCTCCCCCATCAATCCCTAATTAAAGAAATGCTCTACAGATTTGCCTGCAGTGTGATCTTATAGAGGCATTTTCTTTACTGAAGTTCCCTCCACTATGATGGCTTTAGCTTTTAGAAACCATCCACCACATTTTTTCTCATAATTTTTGTTGTGAGCTTAGCTTTTAATGGCTGAGCCCTCAAATTTCTTTCTAAAACATGAATTTAAGAATTCTTCATGTATTTGAGTTTTATCCTAGTTCCCTGACCTATCTAGACTTAGGTACTTAGTCACACAAACAGTGTCTGTCTGATATAGGCTCCATCTCCTAGAATGGGCCTGAAGTCAAATGAGATATTGGTTTCTCACACAAGCTTTGTAACTTTTGTTTGCTTTAAATTTTTTTTGAGACAGGGTTTCTCTGTTTCTCTCTGGCATTCCTGGAACTCACTTTGTACACCAACCTGCCTTGAACTCACAGAGATCCACCTGCCTCTGCCTCCTATGAATCTTAGAAAATAAAGTTGTATAAAATCACTTCCCAGCTTGTGCCATATTTACTCTTGCATTTTGCATGCAGGTCAGTGCTAAGGATCACAGGGTTTTGTAACTGGGTTGGTGTTTATGTTCTCTTTCAGTGGTGTGCAGGGTACCTTCCTGTACAAAGGATGCTAGTATATGGAAGTGAATGTTCTGTGTAGGCACCAGCTCATCCTGTCTGTGTGCAATGAGATGTGTAGGCCTTGTTTCCATCAAATCCCTCTCATCTGGCCCAGTAAAACCCTACACAGGGAGCAGTGGGTAAATGTAAAAGCTAGAGGTTGGAGGACGCCAAGGTACCAAGGCCCTCAAGATGAACGTGATCAATGCACATATGAATCTACAGAAACTGAAACACCATACACAGTGCCTGCATGGGTCCTTAGGTATTAATGGAGGCTTCTAGTGTAGTGTTTTTATGAGATTTCTGTGTAGTTAGGACGGGTCTCTGTGTCTATTTCTTGGGCCTTTTCTTGGGCTCATTTCCCTCTGGTTCTTTGTTTTGTCCTACACTAATTTGTTAGTTATTATCCTACATGATAATATATGTCATATTATATTATATTATCCCTTAGAATACTGTTTGTTTTCTAATAAGAAACACAAAGGGGATACATCCAGATAGATGTAGATGGGATGATGGGAGGAAACTGTGTGGATCAGAGGAAGAAAATCATAGCATGGATATATCATGTATAAAAAATAACTTTTCAATAAAAAATAGTAATGTAAATAAAAACAAAGATAGAAGAAAATGGCTTCTGCAAGATATTACTTTGGCAAATGTTATCCTTGTCTTTTCATATACAGTGTCTTTTACAAGCATGAAACTTGAGTCTGTAAGTTTGTTATTCCTTCTCTCAAACATTCTGTCTCTGGCATTTTGTTTTAAAGGTTATCACCAATGACAATATCTAGAGTCTCTGCATTCATATCTGCTCTGAGTTGTATGTCTTTGCCTTTTATCTTCAGTCCTGCCAATCACAGTCTTTTGAGTTCTGGAAAGGTTTTAAAGTCCCCATCTAGATCCCTTTCATGTTTTCCTGAATGATCAGTTCTTCTATCTTCACACTTGAGAAGACTGTTTTCTCTTCCTTGATTCCTTTCTGCCTTCGTCACAGATCCCTTGACTCATCCATAGGTACGGTATCAGGATTCCTTGCTCTGCTGTTGTTTTGTCAAAAGACATATATTTTGTGCAGTAGATTTATAGTAACTCAGGAAACTGGGTTAGTTTCCCTCTGATTTTGATCTCACCCAACACCTTGTTGGTTATTCTTAGTATCCAGCTTCTCCACATAAGTTTAAACAGTGTGTTGCTATGTTCACCACCATGTGAGAGGACATGTATTTGTTTTGCATGAGTTCTAGATTGTAACTTGGGAAAAAGTATCATTTAAACAGTAAAAATATGGAATATACAAGACATTGTAAGACATATCATTTACAGACAAATTACTCTTCAGCTGTTTTTGACACTACTAATGGGAATATTGGATAAAACACACACACACAAACACACATACAAAACAAGATCACAAAATCTCAATTCATAATGTAATATTCATGAGTCTTTTTAATGGTATTCATAGGAATAAGTTTTACTAGTACTTAATCAGAAAGAGTTGATAACTTTTTTCTAATAGTCATATAGTTTACTTCTTAAGTTTACTTAATTTGTTTAGGTAAGAGTCAATATTTAATAGTTGTATATCACTTACAGTTCCGATGTATTGTCATTAGTTTGCATGTATAATTCTAGTTCATTCATTTTTGAGGAAAAAGACTACTATTTCATATTTGCTTGTCTAGGTACCTTTGACAAGAATTAATTAGCATTCCCTATGTGGGTTTGTTTCTAGGTATTCTCAATAACCTTCTGCCAGTGCTTATGACAATATCACACAGTAATCACTTTCTCACAAATCTATGAGTTGGGATGAACAGAAATGCTGCAATATTTTAAGATGGCTTGGCACATTCTGTCATTCTCATTTCCACAAAGAGACATGTTTGATGTGAAGGGCATTTTGCCAAACCAATTTGCTTGCTTGGAGTGAATTGTGACTTTCACCACATTAAGCTCATCAGTCTATGAACACGGGATAGCTTTTCTTATAAATTTCAATCATCTTCATTTCTTTGACTGTTATATCAATATTTTTGGTGTATATAAATTAGAATTTTTATTAAAGTTGTATCAAGTATTATATCAGTGTAATATTATTGCAAATTAAAGGTATTTTCTTAAATGTGTATTTATTGCATATTGTTCTTATATGGAAATACCATTTTATTATATATCACAGGATATGACTCATTAATATTTTATTGAAGATCTTTGTTCATATTTACCAGTATTCTCCTTTTACTCATAGACTGAATGTATTACATTGATTTGATTGCTAGTTTCTGCATCCAAATAATGAACATCACTAAGCCATGGTCTGAAATTTCTTTCATGAACCAGAATATTCATATACTTTTACTCCTGCCAGTATTAATACATGTGAGATCAACTTTGGAGCACAATATGAGAATTTCTTGGTTAAAAAGAGTTGCCATATATTGGACTACATTTGTCGTAAAATTTCACATGGCAAATGGATAGAACTACAAAAGATCATCCTGAGCAAGGCATCCCAGACTCATAAAGGCAAACATTGTATATGCATACTTATATGTGAATACTAATCATAAAGTAAAGAATAACCATGCTACAAACTACAAACCTAAAGTAACTAAGTGACAAGGAGTGGCCAAGGTGGGATGTTTGAATCTCACCAAAATGGGGAAATACATGAGACATTGGGGACTAGCGAGATGCAGGGAACTGGGTATAGGACAGGGTGGGGATGGGAAGAATGAAGTGACAGGAAACAAAGGAAGAGTGTACTGGGAAAGACAGAAGGATTATGTAAACTCCCAGGAATCTGAGAGTGACTCTAGCTAAGATTCCTATCAATAAGGGATATGGAGCCTGAACTGGCCCTGTATTGTAACCAGCCAAGACTTCCAATGGCCAGATTTGGACAGCAATCCAGACACAAAACCTTAAAGTCACAATCTGTCCCTTCCCCCTCCAGTGTTTGAGCTGGCTTTCCAGCCTCTGCTCTATTAATCAGTTCTCAGCCTGTGAAATTCCTGGCCTTTGTTCCTTAAGAGAACAGTACAGCTTGCTGCTCCCATCTGGAAGTGGAAGAGTTCTGGATCTGCTAGACTAGAAGTACTCTGATCTCAGGAAGCGACCTGCTGAGATTGGAGCCAGCAAGTGCTCAGACTCCATCTTGAAATCTGGGAGGAGGGGTTTCTTTCCACACTATATATTAACTAATTATTATTAAAGCTTCGGTCTTGAATGGCAATGTAGTCTTGACCCAATTCTCTTTTCACTGCCTCTCCATCCATCCCTTAAGTTTCTCTTCCAGAAACCAGTTCACAGTAGCTACGGAATACAACAACAATCTGTCTTGCCTAGAAGACATACAGGTGTAAAAGATAGAACAGAATTTGAGGGGTGACCCAACAAATGACTGGCCAGCTGGAGACTCATGACATGAGAGGGAGACAAGCCCTGACACTAGTAATGATATTTTGCTATATGTGCAGGCAGGAGCAGAGCATAACTATTCCTGGAAGTTTCACCAAGAAACTGATAGGAACAGATGAGAGACCCACAGACAATATATAAGTGATGATTGGGGGATCCTGTGTGTAGGTCCCCTTTTATCCTTAGGAGGCTTTGGCCACCAACCAGGGAGAACAAAGGGAGCAGAGGTAGAAAGCAGGGTTCAGATGTCTGTGATTATGATTTCTAGATACCTCTGCAGCAAGATCAGTCTATTTTATTGATTCAGGGATATGGTATATAATGCCTTTTGTAGGGATATAAGTGGAAAGGGCTAATTGGTCATGCCATTAGACGAGCAGCAAGGGGTGATTAGTTCTAATACAATACCTAATTATAATGTGAGTGGGAAGCCAGAATGGAATGTTAGTTCTGAGTTATGCAGCCTTGTAGAGAGATCTATACAAGGTCACTTTTTAGACAAGGCCAGCCCCCTGTTTTCATGCATGCTGTTTTGACAAAGGCATTCTCCAGACAGAGGAAGTCAGGGAAGTCCCGCTAAGAAAGCCATGACATCATGGAGGACTGCTACCTTAACTGCAAGGTTCCCCAACCCCTGTAAAAGAAGGGGAGGAAAGATTGAAGGCAGTAGAGGGGTCAAAAACACAACCAGAAACTAACCTGGGCCCCTAGGGGACTGGTAGAGACTGAAGAGCCATCAGAGTAGATGTGTATTTCTCTGATGAATAAGGACTTTAACCATTTCCCTAAGTTCTTCCTGGCCATTCAAGATTACTATGTTGAGAATTTTCTGTTTATCTCCGTTTCCCATTTTTTAATTGGATTATTTTGGATATTGTTATGTACCTTCTTGCATTCTTTATAAATTTCAGATACTAGCCCTCTGATATAGATTTGATGAAGATCCTTTCCCATTCTCTAGGCTGGCATTTTGTCCTTTTGACAGTGTCTTTTGCATTACATGCTTTGAAGTTTCATGAGGTCCTATCTGTCAATTGTTGATATTAGAGCCTGAGCCATTAGTGTTCTGTTCAGGAAATTGTCTCTATCTATGAGTTCAAGGCTATTTTGCTATTGCATTTCTATTATGTTTAGTGTATTTGGCTTTGGTTGAGGTCTTTGATCCACTTGGACTTCAGTTCTGTGCAGGGAAATACATATAGAACTATTTGCATATTTCTATGTGTAGACATCCAATGAGACAAGCACCATGTGTTGAAGATGCTTTTTATATTCCATTGTATGGTTTTGGCTTCTTTATCAAATATTCAGTGTCCTTAGGTGTGTGGATTTATTTCTGGGTCTTTGATTTAATTCCCTTGATCAACATCTGTTTCTCTATCAATACCATGAAGCTTTTATCACTACTGCTCTGTAGTACTACTTAAAGTCATGGGTAGTGATTCCTCTTGAAGTTCTTTTATTGTTCAGGATTGTTTGGGCTATTCTGGGGTTTTTTACTTTTCCATATGAAGTGGTGAAATGTTCTTTCCAGGTCTATAAATATTGTGTTTGAATTTTGATGGATATTACAATGAATCTGTAGATGACTTAAGATAAAATGACAATTTTCACTATGTCAATCCTACATATCAGAGGGAATGAGAGATCTTTCCATCTTCTGATATCTTCTTAAATTTCTTTCTTCAGCGACTTGAAGTTCTGGTCATACAGATCTTTCAGTTGCTTAGTTAGAGTTATGCCAGGATACTTTGTATTATTTGTGATGATGGTAAACAGTATTGTTTCCCTAATTTCTTCCTAGAATGATTATAATTTGTATGAAGAAGGGATACTGATTTCCTATAATTAATTTTGCATTCAGTCATTTTGCTAAAGGTGATTATCAGCTGTAGGTGTTCTCAGGTAGAATTATTTGGGTCAGTTATGTATGCTAACTTACCATGTTCAAATGGTGAAACATTGACTTCTTCCTTTTCAAATAGTATCCCTTTGATCATTAGTTGTCTTATTGCTCTGGCAAGGAATACATACAATAATGAAGAGATAGGAAGAGAGTTGGGTAGTCTTTTCTTGTCCCTGATTTTAATGTAATTGCTTTCAATTTCTCTCCATTTTAGTTTGATGTTGGCTATTGTATGGCTGTAATTTGCTTTGATTATGTTTAGGTATGTGCTTATGATTAGGTATGTGTTTGGACCCCTAATCTTTCTAATATGTATAGCATGAAGGGGTTTTGGATTTTGTTAAAGGCTTTTCAGAATCTCATGAGATGATCATTTGATTTCCATATTGATTACATTAATGGATTTTCATATTGATTTTTTGGTGGGGGCAGGAGACTGTTGATGAATGCTTCTTTTTCTTTATGGGTTATAGAGCTGTGTAAATAGTTTTCCTGACCTTGATTTAACTTTGAAAATCATCTATTTGTTAAGGTTTTCCAACTTTGTAAACTCCAGTGTTTTGAAGGTATTGGGGAATGTTAACCTCAATGATCCTGGAGTGGTAGGCCTCCTATGGATATCCATGAGCTGTGTGGTTCTGCAGGTTCTGTGTGGATCAGCAGGTCTGTATTGTTCAGTATCCACAGGTCTGTATGGTTCAGAATCTGCAAGTCCAGTGAAGGTTGGCCTAGAGATGGCTGGAGAAAGGAGGTCTGTTGGAGATAACAGACTTCTCAGGACATCTTGGGGTGCCCTCAGAAGACTTGGTGAACTGAGGTTATGGGTAGGGAAAGAGAAGCCAAAGTGTATGGTTGAGAATCTGCAGGTCTGATGAAGATAAACAGAAAGGAGATAGCAGGCTCAGAGAAGTTGTAGTGCCTGAGAAAACTCAGTGAAGAGAGGCAAAGTGCTAATATTTTATCAGATACAAAATTAAAACTTTGCCCACCACTCATCGTTAATTTTTGAATATTGGCTGGAATGATCATATAAAGATCTTTAGCATGTAGCCACAGCCACTGTGAGTTCAATTGTATAATAAAAGGGTGTTATGTCTTAAAAATTCTTTCAGAGCAGTCCTTTGCAACTGACGTCTCTCCTAATCTGTGCTGTTTTTCAGGACGATCTCTGAACCTTTGTTAAAAAGGCAAAGTTGTAAATGTCTAGAAAGAAATAGAAAGCATGGGGAAAGCTGCCAATTACTCTACATAATTTGAGTAAAATTCTCAAATAATAAACAAATTCCATCTTAAAACATTTCCTAACATATTAAAATTCAAAGTGTTACTGAAATTGCTTTAATTTGAAAACTAATGTGTCTAGTTCATAAGAAGTCATGGTTATAAGTCCCTTTTCATTTACACTCGATGACATAGGATTAATGAATTACTCTATCCTTCTTAGAGAAACCTCATCTTGCCATAGGTGAAAGTTAGCACATCACACATAATTAGACAAGGTACAAAGTATGAGAGACTTTGAATCTGCCATCCAGAAATGGAATGTCTGTAATACCACTCTCATTAAGTCTCCCGAAACTATGTTGAAGAGGAAGCAAAAAGATTGAAAGGGACAGATGTGGTAGAAGGCTCTAAGGAAATATGAACTCCCAGACAACCATACTGACATCATAAATGTTCTTACCTAGACTAAGACAGCATGAACACGACCGTGTCAGAAAAATCTAAGCTCATAGAAGAAGTGAGAACAAATTCTGACTTCTAGCTAGGAAATAAGTTACTTGCAATTGATACCTGCTAGAAGAGTGAATTGCACTTTAATTGAGAAAAGTGACACTGAGTGGCATAACTGGGTCCCAAAGTATGTCAATTCCATTTTCTCACAAGATGCCATATTAACTTTCAAAGTTTCTGTGCAAGTTTGCATTCCCCCCCCCAGCAATGGAGAAGGGTTCCCCTTCCTCAATGTTCTTACCATCGTGAGCTGTCCCTTGTGTTTTGATCTTAGCCATTCCAATACATATATCATGGAATCTCAGAGTTATTTTGATTTTCATTTCCCTGAGAGCTAAGGATGTTTAACATTTATTTCTCTCAGAACTTGTCAGCCATAAGAGATGCCTCTGCTGATAATTCTTTGTTTAGATTTGCATCATATTTTTAACTAGATTATTTGATATGTTGAATTCTATTTTCTAGAATTTTTTATATATTTAGAAATTGGTCCTCTATCAGATATGCTGTTAAAGAAAAAAAATTCCCATACTATTGATGGCCGTTTTGTCCTATTGATTTACAATAAGCTTTTCAGTTTCATGGGGTTGCATTAATTAATTATCAGTCTTAGTTGCTGCAATATTGATGTCCAGAAAGTTGTCTCTTGTGCCAATGAGTTCAAGGCTATCTACACTTTCTTTTCAGATTCAGTGCATCTGGTATTTATTTATTTATTTATTTACTCAACTTACAACTCAGTATCTCTCCTTCCTCTCTTTCCAGTACTCTCTCACACAAGTTCTTCCTCAATTCTACCTTCTTTCCTCCTTTTAGATGAGAAAGGCCCCCCTCTGGGTATCAAGGTTCCACTAACACAATACACACACACACACACACACACACACACACATGCAAATTTACTGCTGGACTAGGTACATTCTCTCACACTTGGTCCAGACAAGTTGGTCTCTTTAGGGACAAATATCCAGAGGCAACAGGTTCAGGGACAATCTCTGTTCCATTTGTTGGGACCAAGCTGTTCATCTGTTAAATATGTGCGGCTCCCTATGTCCAGCCTGTGCTAATTTTTGGTTTGTGATTTGGTCTCTGGGAACCCACAACGGTCCAGGTTATTTAACTGTTGAGCTTCACATAGAGTCCCTGTCCTCTTCGGGTCCCTGAACTCTCCCTCCAACTCTTCTAAAATTCGAAGAACTGCATCTAATGTTTGGGTTTTTTTTTTTTTTTTCTGCATTTCTTTCCACGGGCTGCTGGAGGGATCCTCTGAGAGGAAAGTTACACTAGACTTCTGACTACAAGCATAGCTGGGTTTTATTAACAGTGTCTGGAATTGGTCCTTGCCCACGAGATGGGTCACAATTTGGGGCAGTCCTTGGTTAACCATTCCCTCCGTCTCTGTTCTATCTATCACTGCTCATCTTGAAGGTAGGACACATTTTACATTGAAGATTTTGTGTGTGGATTGCTGTTCTTATGCCTCCTCTAGGAGTCCTTCCCGGTTACCGGAAGTGGCTACTTCCGGATCCATATCCCCCACTGCCAGAAATCTCAGCTACAGTTGCCCCCAAAGGCACTCATGTGCCTCTCCCCATCCCTGGTCTTCTAGCACATCCTAGAGATTCCTTCCCTCTACTGCAAATCTCCATTCTCTCTCTCTCTCTCTCTCTCTCTCTCTCTCTCTCTCTCTCTCTCTCTCTCTCTCTCTCTCTCTCTCCTGCTGCTGTCCTTATGTATGCATACCCCCCACGGTGCTCCCCTCTATGATCCAGTAGCCTCCTGCCATTGACATCCTATATCTATTTTGTTTCCCCTTCTGAGAAAGATTCAACCATTCTCCTTTGAAACCACCTTGTTAATTTTCTTATTTGGGTCTGTGGATTGTAGCACAGGTATCCTGTAATTTAGGGCTAATATCCATTTATAAGTGAGTACAAACCATGTCATTTTGGGTTTGGGTTACCTCAGGAAGATATTTTCTAGTTTTATCTCTTTTGCCTGCAAAATTCATTATGTCCTTGTTTTTAATGGTTGGTAGTATTTCATTGTGTTAGATATACCATGTTTTCTGTACCATTCTTCAGTTGAGAGACATTTTTAAGTTATTTACAGTTTCTGGCTATTATGAATAAAGCTGCTATGAAAGTCGTTGAGCAAGCGTCCTCGTCATATGGTGGATCATCTTTCAGGTATATGCCCAGGAGTGGTATAGCTGAAACTTGAGGTAGAACTACTCCTAATCTTTTGAGAAACTACCAAATTGATTTCCACAGTGGTTGTGCTAGTTTGTGCTCCCACCAGCAGTGGAAAGGAATTGCATAAAACATGGTTTTGGGTTGAAATCTTCCTTCCACTTGGAAATGAATTTGTGTGGGGTGATATAGATCCACTTACATTCTGCTACATGCTTACATTCATTTAGGGCCCACACAATTTGTTGAAGACATGCCCCATCTCATTGTATAATTTGTGGCTTCTTTATAAAAAAAAATCAGGTGTGCATAGGTGTAAGGATTTACATCTGGGCCGAGAATCAATTCCATTGACCAATGTGATTCTTTTAATGTCAATATCTATAGCGTAGATTTTTTGTTTTGTTTTGTTTTGCTTTGCTTTTTATTATTGTAGATCTGTAATAGAGCTTGAAAATAGGAATTTCTTCCATTGTACAGAATTGTTTTAGCTTGTCTGTCTTTGAATTGTTTGTTTGTTTGGTTGGCTTGGTTTGGTTTTAATTTTTGTTTTTTGTTGTGTTTTGTTTTATTTTGTTTTACTCTTTTGTAATTTAGTATTCTTTTTCCAACGTCTTTAAAAATTATGTTGGATTTTCATGGGTATTGCATTGAAAGGTTATTGGTAAAATAGCCATTTCTACTATGTTAATCCTACAAATTTGTGAGCATCGGAGATCTTTCCATGTTCTGATATCTTCTTAAATTTCTTTCTTCAAAATGTTGAAGGTCTTGTCAAACATATCTTATCTTGCTTGGATAGAGCTACCCTGGGATATTTTATAATATTTTTGGCTATTTTGAAGGGTGTTGTTCTGCTGATTTCTTTCTTAGACCATATATTGACTATAGGAGTTCTACTGATTTTTTTAAGTTAATCTTGCATTCAGCCTCTTTGGTGAAGGTGTTTGTCAATGGTATGAGTTCTTTGTAGGATTTTTTGGCTATATTATATATACTATCATGTCATCTTCAGGAACCAGAGGTCAAATAGCCTGGAGACTTAGGGTGGAACCACCAAATGTGACTAACAAAATATATATAAATACATAAAATTCCCAGTGATATTCTATACAAATAGACAGGAGCCTAGCATAATAATCATCAGGGGGGCTCCATACATCAACTGATGGAAATAGATGCAGAGATCCACAGCCAAACATTAGGTGGACCTCTGTGAATCCTGTATAAAGATAGGTAAGAAGGATTGTAGAAGCCAGAGCTGGTAAGGACACTACAAGAAAATCTACAGAATCAGCTATACTGAGATCATAAGGGATTACAGAGACTGAACTGACAATCAGGAAGACTACATTTGTCTCTTGCAGAACTCCTAGTAGTGTGAGTAGGGGCTGTCTCTGACCACTTTATCTATCTTGGGGAACATTTTTCAACAACTATGTTTCCCCATCCAGCTTAATCTGAGGAGAGATGCCAGTCTTATTGCAACTTGACATGCTATGTTTTTTGATATCCATGGGAGGAAGATTAGGTGGGCATAGAATTTGAAAGGAGAGGAGAGAGGGGGAGCTGCAGTTGGGATGTAATATATGAGATAATAACTTTAAAACTTGTTCTTGTGATATTAGATTTGGAAAGAGTATATATTAAGAGAGATATGTCAGCTATGCAATAACTTGACACCATTTAAATTCTAATTTCTCTTTGTGCATATAAAATATACAGCTTCAGCTAGTCTTATAATATATCTATGGTTTTGTTTCCTTTTAAATTTGCCAACTATTTCCTGTAATGATCTTTATATTAATGTACTACCAGAATGTTTATAGTTTAATATGAGGCAATCACATTCATTCATTAGCTTGGATTATGTTAGATTATATAATTGAATATAATGATAGATCTGTATATTTTTCTTAAGTAGAATTCGAGTCTTAATTAATTTCTACATACCAATTAATTTTAAAATCTTAATATATACTATAACTTAATTTTTGTTACATGTATTTGTTACATTTAAAGAATATGCTGGAAGAGAAAGGAAAAATGTGGTTTTGTATTTGATTTATAAAATATATTAATATTAATTTTCGCAATACTTAATTTTCAGTCTTACTGAGTTATCTAAACTTGAGGACTTAAATACCTTTCATTTCACACACACACAAACACACACACACACACAAACACACACATTTATACCTTTACATGTTTAAATACAACAGCATTATCTTAGTATAATTTTTGTGATAAAATCAAAATGAAAATGGGTGTTCCTTTTTTCCTCCTACTTGACTACATCCTCCTCCTTTTTCTTTACCTTCTCCTTTTCCTCTTCTGTATATTTCTTACACTATTTAGTTAATTTGTGCAGATACATAGTATTTTTCAAGTAGAAGTTTTACATGATCATAAACTCAGAAGATCTATACGAGTATAGAGGACTCTATTTTTATTGCATTTATTTTAACTGAGCTATAAAACACACAAAACTTACATGGTGATTGTAACTGTAACATTTATTTGCCAGATGTAATTACCAACTCCGAGACTTACTGCTGAATAAACTCATCCTTTTTTGCTCTTTCTGAACCCTGCCTGGCTGGTTCAACTTAAAATCAGATATTCTTGCTCGAACCCATCTCCTAGCTGACTGATTTAACCTGGCTTTTCTCGGTTTCTGGCTGAGTTGCTTTTCTCGGCCTCAAATTAAGTGTAAACATCAGTTCTAATTTTCTGGCTGCTCCATTTCAGTCTCTGGCTCTTTCTGTCTTCATCTGTGTGTAGCTCACTTTCTCTGCGACTTGTCTCTTTAAAATCGCCTCAATAAAATCATATCTGAACCCCATGAACTAAACTGCCACCAAATAAACTGCCATGTACTCTACTGCACTGCCTCTCTATTGGCTACACTTGCAAATACAGCTGCTTCCTTTTACAAACTAATCTTGCTACAATTGTTATGGATTTAACCTATGTACTAAGAGTTTGTCTCTATTCCAGCAAGAACATACTGTAATCTGGGGTGTGTCTGGATTATCCTGGATCATATCTTTGGATGTGATCCCTTGTGAGAGCAACCTTATAGATAAGTCAAAATTCATCTACTGGAAATTAGGGTAATATGTTCAGATACACTTTATTTAATCTCTAAAAGATTTATACTTTATTGTAGAACAACAATATCAACCAAACCTCCCAGAGTTCCCAGGGACTAAACTACAACCAAGAAGTACACATGGAGGGACCCTATGGCTCCACCTGGCCATGTAGCAGAGAATAGCATTGGGCATCAAAGGGAAGAGAGGCCCTTGGTCCTGTGAAGGTTCTATGCCCCAGTGTATGTGAAATCAAGAACTGAGAAGTGGGGAGGCAGGAGCAGGTGGGTGGGTGGGGGGAAATCCTCATAGAAGCATGGGAAGCGGGGTTAGGGTAGGGGGATTCCAGAGGGAAAAACATGAAAGAAGATAACATTGGAAATGTAAATTGAGAAAATATCAAAAATATTTAAAAAATAACTTTAAAGGAAAAAAAGAATTACTTCAAAGAATTTTTCCAATGCTATTTTTCTAGAATAGACCCAAACAATTTCCTATTTACTTTTTTTATTTTAAAAGAAAACAACTTAAAATCAATTGAGAAAAGGAAATCTCAACTGAAGAATTAAACATATCATATTTATTCATAGCCATGTCTATAAAGATTGTTTTGACTAATAATTGATATGGGCAGGCTTAATCAATTATGGTTGGAGCCATTTCTATGTTGCTTGGCCTTAGCCGTATGGGAAAGCTAGATGAGCATCAACAGTAGAGTGAGCCACCACATGTTAAAGTTTCTCCTCGCTTTCTGCTTGAGTTTCTGCCATGACTTCGCTCAATAATGGATTGTTACCTGGAAGTGAAAACCAAATAAACCCTTACCTACTCAGGTTTATTTGGTGTATTAGTCTGGGTTCTCTAGAGTCAGAGAACTTACGGGCAGTGTCTATATAGTTAGGGAATTTGTCAATGAGTTACAGCCTATAGTCCAACTCCCCAACAATGGTCAGCAGCAGCTGTGGATAAAGTCCAAAGATCTAGCAGTTGCTCAGTCCCACGAGGCAAGCAGACAAGGAAGATTGAGTAAGTCTTCCTTCTTCTAATGTCCTTATATAGGTCTCCAGCAGAGGGTGTAGCCCAGATTAAAGGCTTTAGGTCTCCAACAGGGGGTGTGGCCCAGATTAAAGGCATATGCCACCGCACCTTTAATCCCAGATGATCTTGAACTCAGAGATCTCCTTGTCTTAGTCTTCTGGAATTCATAGCCACTATGCTTCAAGATCTATGCCAGAATCCAGGTCAGAAACAATCTCTGAGCCTCCAGATTAGGATCATAGGTGAGCCTTGCAATTCTTGATTGCAGTTCATTCCAGATATAGTCAAGTTGACAACCAGGAATAGCCACTACAATCCACCCCTTGTCAACTTGACACAAATAATATCTCATGTCCACATGAAACAATAACAAGGTCGTGAATACGCCTAACAAAATATAACTATTCCTCGTACAATCACAAATGCATTTGTAAATTTACAATGGGGCAATATTCCTTGGGAACATTCTTTTAGTGTCTCAATACCAATTGATTGGAATTGGAAGAAAGACAAATGTATCCATAACAAAATAAGATAGAAGCATTCATATTACTTATAATCCTCATTTCTGCAACTGGTTACGTGGCCTTAGCTGGTATTTATAACTACGTTCCTCTGCTACCCATTCTGTATTTCCTTCACCTTCCGCAAGCACTTCAGCAGGTCTTGGCTCTTCTCCTGGAGAATTGACCCATACCTTCATTCCTGATGGATCATCCTTTGTCATCCTGCTTGGATTAGACTGTTGTAGTTTCCCATTGACTTTAATCACAGGATGTGGTAGTTCTAAGAGACGCCCTAGGGGATCTCCTGCACTCCAGACAAAATCCTGCTTACCTCCATTGTGGAGAGGTAATTCAATTTCCCATGGTAATCTGGATCTATCACCCCTACTAGCACTGTTATTCCTTTCTTAACCTGTTGGTTTAAGGGTATTAGAAGTCCAAAATGGCCAGGGGGAAGTCTGAGCTTCCAGTTCAATGGAATGTTTGTTGTGACTTCTGGTAGGAGCACTCCCCCCTCTGGAACGAAAACTTTTAGGCCAGCAGAACCTAAAGTTGTGGGGACAGGAAGCAAAAAATTTTCTAGAGGGTCACTAGGAGTGATAGTGAGTGGAACTATGCCCATTTCCACCCCTTGGTTCCTGGACCCATGGATCCTAGCTATGGGAAAACCTGTACCATATATTGAACGCTGATTCAAAGCATATACTGCCTTCTGAAGAACTCTGCTCCAGCCCTCCATGCTGTTGCCACCTAATTGGCGCTGTAACTGTGTCTTCGAAAGGCCATTCCATCTTTCTATCAGACCAGCTGCTTCAGGATGATGGGGAACATGGTAAGACCAGTGAATTCCATGATCATTGGCCCACTGTTACACATCTCTGGCTGTGAAATGAGTTCCTTGGTCAGAAGCAACACTGTGTGGAATACCATGACGATAGATAAGGCATTCTGTGAGTCCATGGATGGTGGTTTTGGTAGAAGCATTATGTGCAGGAAAGGCAAATCCATAACCAGCATAAGTATTGACTCTAGTAAGAACAAAACATTGTCCTTTCCATGGGAAGGTGGTCCAATATAGTCAGCCTGCTACCAGGTTGCTGGCTGGTCACCTCAAGGAATGGTGCCATATCTGGGGCTCAGTGTTGGTTTCTGCTGTTGGCAGATCTGGCATTCAGCAGCAGCTGTAGCCAGGTCAGCCTTGGTGAGTTGAAGTCCGTTTTGTTGAGCCCAAGCATAACTTCTGTCTCAGCCAACATGGTGACTTTGTTCATGTGCCCACTGGGCAATAGCTGGGGAAAGAGGCTGACTATCTACAGAACGGGTCATCTTATCCACTTGATTATTGAACTGCTCCTCAGCTGTAGTCACTTTTTGGTGAGCATTTACATGGGACACAAATATCTTCACATCCTTTGCCCATTTGGAGAGATGTATCCACATACTTCTTCCCCAGATGTCTTTCTCACCAATTTTCCAATTGTGATCTTTTCATGTCCCTGACCATCCAGCCAATCCATTGGCTACAGCCCATGAGTCAGTGAACAATCTTACATCTGGCCATTTATTCTTCCAAACAAACTGTAATACCATGTGTACTGCCCGAAGTTCTGCCCATTGTGAAGATTTTCCTTCACCTGTATCTTTCAGGGTTGTTCCAGGAATAGCCACTATATTTGGTCATAATATTTTTTCACAGAAAGAGAAGACAAACTAGATAATTATTTTCAATGCCTCATATAGCTAGATATATCAGCAAGAAGGCTTTCTTTTATAAAGAGCATGAACATAAATTTACTCTTTTTAAAGAAACTGACATTTTCCAACCTGGTTAAAATGAAGACAATGGCTTTAGATGTGATAGAGAAGGAAGAATATATAATTAATATGCATATGACAAAAGGAATTAGGAGAATATTTGTTTGACCATGATTTACAAAGCTTAAAACAACCTACATGTTAGTCTTAAAATTCTCAGCCAAATGTTAGCCTGCTAGACCATGGTTGGTGATTTCAAAATGGATTCAGTTAAGGAAATCTACACAGTCTACTTGTTTCTAAGTAAAAGCTTTTCATTTAGTAAGGCAGAAACAAAATAACTAAAGAAAAAGTTAGAGAATGCCTTAGACAATAAAGTAATGTTAACATTTAAGAGAATAAATCAGTGAAAGTGATCACTAAAATATATATATATATGCCTACATATATGTATATGTAAATATAATATATATAATGTATAATATATATTTATATATGAATATATTCACATATGTGTAAATATATTTCTTTGCATAAAATCAAGTATCAGAATTTAACAAATTACTGAATTTTGCTTACATATTACACAATAGGACATAAATCAAAAGATATATTAATTCAAAAGGGCTACAATATTGTTTCTCATTATAATGATTCCATCTTAACTACTGAAAATTACAATTTAATTTCAAGGCAATAAGATCTTGGTATCTTGGCTTTATATTTGATCATAATTACATTATTTTACTGTTAAGTTATTCAATATTTTACTTCTTAAATGTGGAAATTTTTCATAGTTTTAAATTTAACATAATACTCTTGGAATATTTACAATTCAGTAGTTCATTCCAGGATTATTTGATAAAATATTCTAACTAAATTTGGCTATTTCTATTTTCACAGAAGTTTTTAAAAATAATTAATTCTGTCAGTCAGTTGTCTATTTTAGAAATTGCTAAATTATATATTGTTCAGAAGTAATTAATTTATAATCAAAATATTTTACATATAAAATCATTGTATTATGTTATTGCATTATTTCTGTTTGTGTGCTTCACAGGTCTGCTTGCTATTATCACAGCAAGTGTCTCATATCATGAAGATAAAAGTCAGAGTTCAACTTGCCAGAATAGGTTCTTTCCTTCCTGCATTGTATGGTCCATAGCCTGAAATCAGATTAACAGCCTGGGCAGCAACACTTGCTGGCAAAAACATGTTAATTTTATAAACAATGTTGAAAAAATCAGTTGAGGAGGTCATGTGTCTAAACCAGGCTTTGTATTCCTGCACAAACATTATGACCAAGAAGAAAGTTGGGGAGGAAAGGGTTTATTCAGCTTATACTTCCACACATCTGTTCATCACCAAAGGAAGTCAGGACTGTGATTCAAGCAGGTCAGGATACAGGAGATGATGCAGAGGCCATGTGGGGATGTTACTTCCTGGCTTGCTTCTGTGTCTTGTTCAGCTTGCTTCCTTATAGAACCCAGGACAACTAACCCAGGGATGGCACCACCCACAAGGGTACCTATGCCTTTGATCACTAATTGAGAAAATGCCTTACAACTGGATCTCATGGAGGCATTTCCCCAACTGAAGGTCCTTTCTCTGTGAAAACTCCACCTTCTGTCAAGTTAAGACACAAAACAAGTCAGTACCTCATGTATGTAACTATTATAATGATGAATATAGAGATACACTAAAATAAAGTTAATGGGAGTTCATTTTAAACAGAACAGAAAAATATACTAAATGTTTATCTTCCTTTTCACACCTTGAATACAGAAAAAAATGTAGGTAGTTTTCTGAGACAAAGCACAATAAAGTTTTGTTCATTAGCACATCCTTGAACTAACTTATCAAGACTTCACTGTAGTGGGAATTAATTTTTTTCAACACCTTAAAGAATTCTACCCCACGGGATTCTTTTTTGTCCTAATATGACTGTGAGTAAGTAAAATGGAGACTGTAGATAAATACTTCCAAGTACTAATTACATCCTAAGGGACTATTTTACATTCAGAATTACACTTGAAAGACTTGTTTTATTCAAACAACAGACTGGAAGGAAGACCTTTCTCACACACATATACATACACTGCCACACATACACACATATGCATATAAACATTTCAAATATCCATAAGATTGTATGTTGGTGACCTATTTGTGGAGTGTCAATAAGTTGATTTGTTTATAATTAAATTACATCTTTAGAAGAATATGTGTTTAAAGAAATATACCAGTGTTTATTGTATATAACATAGATTTCTGCAAATCTATCATAATATCTTATTAAATCAGATATGTAAAAGATATATAAAAATTGTAATTTTATTGATAATAAATAATAAATGTATACATATTATTGCCTGATAATCTGGTATTTTAAGTATTTTTTAGATATAGATGTTATCTACTTGACATGTGGAAAATTATAAAAAGGTCTCATTTGTATTTCTGTGAATTTTAAGCAAAAAAAATGGAAAAATGAAATAAAGTATATATGATGGTTTGAATGAAAATGGTCCTAATACTGTCATATATTTGAATATTTGGACCCAGTTGGGAGAACTATTTGGAAGGAAGAGGACAAACAGAATTAGAAGAGGAATTTCATTGAGTGTAAGTTTTGAGGTTTCTAAAACCCACATCATCCAGTTTGCCCTCTTTGCTTCATGATTTTGTGTTAAGATGAAATCTCTCAGTTACTACTAGAAAGTCATTCTTACTTGCCTACTGCCATGTGTACTGCTATTTTGGACACAGATTTTAACTATCTGAAAATATGAGACCAGAGAAAACTCTTCTATAATTTGCGTTGGTTATGGTGTTTAAACACAGCAGAAAAAAAAGGAAAAATCACATAACTAAGAACAACAACAACAAAAAAAAACAACTAAAAGACCAGCATAAACTCTTCTACAATTTGCCTTTGTTATGGTGTTTCATCACAAAAGAAAAAAATAAGGAAAAATAACATAACTAAGAACAGACACATATTTGAATAAGTAGTCACCAGTTGGTGAAACTATTTAAGAAGGATTATTGGTATGTCTTGAAAAACAATGCAGCAGGGCGTGGTGGCTCACTCCTGTAATCCCAGCACTTGGGAGGCAGAGGCAGGCAGATTTCTGATTTCGAGGTCAGCCTGGTCTACAGAGTGAGTTCCAGGACAGCCAGGACTACACAGAGAAACCCTGTCTCGAAAAACCAAAACAAATAAACAAACAAACAAACAAACAAAAAACAATGCACCACTGGGAAGGAGATTTGAATTCTCCAAATCTATACCAGTTAGCTCTGTATGCGTTATGGTTATGTAGCAAAATGTAAGCTCTCAGCTGTTGCTTCAATGTCATGCCTGTCTGCTGACTTTCATGGTCCCTGTTATAATCATCATAGACTCTAGGCCACTAGAAGCATAACACACAAAGAAGCTCTATTTCTTTAAGTTACCTTGGTCACAGTGCCTTATGACAATAATAAAAAAGTATCTAACACAGTTTGCTAAATGTCAAGATTTCTATTATTGTTTCTGGAAAGTCCTTAGGGATTTTGGAGCCAAGGGTTGCAAATGGGAGATTCGTTATCATCATGACAATAGATAGTTTCATTTAATGTGCAGAAAATTATGTTAGAAAAAGCTCATGTGAATAGGGAGGAATTAATATAGTTAATACTAATGATTTATCTGAATATCTACCATGCTTTGCAAAAGATATGGAGCATTTGGGGGGTAGGGAACCAGTAAAAGGGAAATGAATTGTAAATATAGAATATATTCAATAAAAAAAAAAGATATGGAGCATGGTCATTGGAGCTAAGACACAAATCTGTTGCTTCACAGGAGGCATAGTCAAGAAAACATTCCTGATAGAATACAATGAGAACTGCAAATGCTGAGAAATTCTCTATCTTGTGTTAAGAATTAGTCGGATTGAAGCTGCTATCTTCTATGAGTGAGGAATTTGTGATCTGAAGTGATGGACTCCAATCATATAGCAATAATGTAAAGATATCTTTTGTGTGTGTGTGTGTGTGTGTGTGTGTGTGTGTGTGTGTGACACACAGGTTTTATTAAGACTTTATTTAGCTTAGCTGGCTTGGAACTCTTTGTGTTTCCCAATCTGGGAATACTGATTGGAAAATACACTCTTCATCTTCTTCATTCTGAAGAGAAGCATGTGTTTCAAAGCACAATACAGCTTACACGTTCATGCCACATTTTCAATATGTATTAACTGGAAATTGATATTCAATGACAAAGAATATTGTCTGTACTATATAAAGAAAGCAGAGGTGATGGTTTATCCAAAGAAATATTTCTCAGGATAAATAGTGGGGAATTTTTTTTAGTAGGTTTACTGCTTCTTTACCCTTTGCTGCCCCAAGGAGTAAAACTATAATTAAATTTGTGTCAATTATAAAGAATCAAATAAACTTTCTTCTCACACAAATGACCTTTGAGTAATTTGCTTAACCTAATATACCCAATTATACAAAAATTCAATGACTGTTATTAGATTTAAGTTTACTAATAAAATTACAAAACTTTGAAAGTGATTTGATGATTACAGCTGAGAATGTTAGAAAATTGACAGTGTATCATCATGTTTAGAACGCTGTACCACATCCTTACTAATGGAGTCCTGAGAGATAAATGCAAGCCGTAAAATTCTTTGTACAATTAAGATGAATAAGAAAGACATGAAGGCACAGTTAATACTTTAAAAAGATAGTTTCATTAGAGGTAAAGATAAAAAAAAAGAACCACCTAGTGGCTTGAAGCAAAGGTTTCACTCAAAGGATGAAACTGTTCCTGGCACTGAGAGATTTTAGAGGATATGCTTGAACCAGTTTACATTTTCTCCACTTCAAATGAACAGGAAGCTCTTCTTTTGTAGTTTGTAACTTTAATGTAAAACATACAATACTGTAAACATGCGTTATTAAATGACAATTACAGTAAAGAGGAAAGCATACACTGATTTCCTCTTGTCAATTAGTCAAGAAGTCCCCAACTGTCTCATATTGGAGCTGCTCTTCTTTACTGACCAGAAATAGATGATAAAACCTTAGAGGAAAAGGTACCACAGAACTTGACCATAGCATATAGAAAAATATATGTCAAGCCTGCCAATAATGCATTCTTTCAACTTGCTAGCTTTTATGGTGCAGCAACATCCTATGAAGACTACTCAAAACGAAAATGAATAAATTGGCTAGTCAAGCACTGGGTCCTGCATGTTCCAGTTATGACCTGCTATACATGGGGTGGCTAATTTTACAACAATGATGTGATACCTTAGAGAGGACCTTAGAATTTTCTGACTTGATTTGAGGACTGCTCAGCAAGTGTGGCATTTTTGTCTAGAATAGTTATCCTAGTCAGTAGTCCATCTCCGGAGGGGTTATAAATCCTGATTTTTAACCTTGAATTGATATTTTAATAAATGGTCATAGTGTCAATTTACTTTCTAAATATTCAGGTGCATAGATCTGAATTCATAAGCTACTTTGAGGAAGGTGCTTTGGATAGTTGACACCAATCAATGGAAAAACACGTAACTTCTTAATGTTCTAAGAAAAAAGTGACTGAGTACTCATCCCTAAAAGGATATCAATATATGTTAACTCTAAAGCTACAAAACTCAGAGAACATATTAGAAAAGTTAGCAGGAAAAAAAATGTAAGAATGGGGAGGAAAGCTGTGAAATACTCCTTCAAACATGGCATTTCCATAGTTCTCATGACCTCTGAGTACCTGTATCAGAGCTACTTGAGATTAGACCATGGTATAGAAGGGATAGGCACTCCCCAAGTGTCACCTCTTACTAAGTATGTATTCACAGTGGATAGATTCTGTGGGAATTGGAACATTGTTCCTTCCATCCACCAGTTGTCTGTATTTATATATGTATGTGTGGGATACTTAGAGTGTGCTTGTTGGAGCTTTGCTCTAATCATTCTATGTATGACTATGTATATATCAGTAGGTCTGTATGCATGTATGCATATCTGTATGCATGAATGTATGTATGTGTATATGTATGCATGCATATATATTTATGCGAATGAAGTTATTGGACTCTGCCTTTCATTTCATCTTCTCTCTCTCTCTCTCTCTCTCTCTCTCTCTCTCTCTCTCTCTCTCTGTGTGTGTGTGTGTGTGTGTGTGTGTGTGTGTGTGTGTGTGTGATTTTTCTCTCCTTCCCTTCCTTCCCTTCCTCATAGGCCTTGAGGAATTTAACAGAATTCATAATTTTCTGCTGGCCACAGAGAGTGTCAGTCCCAGTAAATTAAGCTTTGATCCCTCAGAAAATAAATGTCTGCTCATCAGCTTTTCTAATACATAGCTGTGTTTAAGAGCAGCCTCTGTAGGTTTCTAGATCGACCCTAGTCAGCAGCTTTAAGCACTGACCCCCAAAGACTTCCTGCCTCAGTTTACTGACTACATGAATTACCAGAAATAGCCAAAGATATTGGCAGCAAAATCTTCCAGGTCTTAAAGAAAATTGAAGAAGACATCAGAAGATAGAACAATGTCCTCTGCTCATTGATCAGTGGGATTATATGGCACAAATGGCCATTCTACTAAAAGAAATTTTCAGATTCAATGTAATCCTCACCAAAATCTCAGCACAATGCTTTATAAACCTTGAAAGACAATACTCAACTTCATATTGAAAACAACAACCCAGGATAGCTAAAACAATTATTTGCAAAATAGAACATCTAGTGGTATTACCTTTTCTGATTTAAAGCTGTACCACAGAGCAGTAGTAATAAAAACTCCATGGTATTGGCATAAAAACTGACAGGACATGATATAATCAAGTCAGAAGACCAGAAATGAATTAACCTAACTATGGACATTAGATTTTGGCGAAGAAATCATAACCATACAATGAAAACAGAAGAAAGTATCTTCAACCAATGGTGTTGGTCTAGGTGTCTGCATATATAATAATGCAAATAAATCCATATATACCACTCTGCAAAATACTCAATTCAAAATACATTAAAATCATCAACATATAGCAGATATACTAAATCAGATAGATGAGAAAATGCTGAATAGCCTTGAATGCATTGGTATAGGAGACAATTCCTGAACAGAACACCAACAGCTCAGGTAGTAAGATCAACAGTTAGTAGGACCTCATGAACCTGAAAACCTTCTGTAAGGCAAAGAACTCCATCAGTAGAACAAAATGGAAGCCTGAAGAAAGGAAAATGTTAGTCACCCACACTATATCCAACAGAGGGTTCACATGCACATCATGAATGGATGGAACTAGAAAAAGTTATATTAAGTAAGATAGGAACCTAAAATAACTCTTCTAAGAGGCTTCTCCCAGGAGATGATAGAAACAGATGCAGAGATCCACAGACAAACATTAGGTGGTGCTCTAAAAATCCTGTAAAAGAGGAGGCAGGAGGATTAAAAGAGCCAGAGGAGTCAAGGAATAACAACAAAAATAGTACAAAATCACCTAAGCTGGGCCCACAGGGCCCCCACAAAGACCGAGGCACCAATCCCAGAGCATGCACAGGACTAACCTAGGACCCCACATATATGTAACAAATGTGCCGCTTGGTCTGTATGTGCGTCCCCCAACAACTGGAGAAGATGCTGTCTCTTCATCTGTTGCCTACATTTGGATCCCTTTCCGATAAATATGCTGCTTTGTCTAGGCTCAATAGGAGAAGATATGCCTAGATCTAATGCAACTTGATATGCTAAGACAGGTTGATAACCATGGGAGGCTTCCCATTCTCCTAGGAGAAAGAGGGGAATGGTGTAAGGGGAGGTGAGGGGGGACTGGGGGAAGAGGAAGGAGATGAAGCTGTGATAGGGAATTAAAGCAAACACATAAATTAGGTAAAAATAGTGATATTTTCAAAGGAAGTTGTAAAGAGGTTAAGTGGAAATTGGATTTTGGATTAAATATTTTCATATTTTATTGTATACATTTATGAATTTTTCAACATATTCTAGAAATTTATAGTTCTAAATTATGAAAAAATTAAATTACTAAACACACACACACACACACACACACACACACACACTTATGGACATATGCATGTAAGATCCAGGAAACAAAACATCTTTTACTAAATACCTTTCTAAAACAATGTTAATCTTCACAATTATACATTTAAAATAATATATACAGTAGCTTAAAAGATAAAGCTAATATGTAAAAAAATATCTTTTGAATAAATAATGTTCCTTCATTGAAGGATAAACTGAATTTTTGAGAATAATTGGAAAAATATTTATCACTGTAGGATATAGAATTATATATTTCAACATGTGTTTCAAACTATAGATTCAGGTGTGGTCTATTTTATTATATTTACAACAATGATAAAAGTCATCTGAAATATGTAATACATGTGTTTCTAATATGACTAAAGCAAAACATCAGAATTTTTCAAGCCTTTACATTCACAAAGGATTTAATTATTTCATCGTATTCTCTTTTCCTCGGTATGTGTCTTAATTTTAGAATAAGTGGTAGGGAACAATTTGAAAAAGGCAAAAACAATAAAATACCAGGCTGCTCAAGTGTGTGTGTATATCTGTGTATGTGTGTATTTTTATATGTGTGTATATGTATGTATATATGTGAATACCTTTACAATTCACTAATGACATACAAACAAATTCATATCCAAGAGTAGTAAACATTTGTCTATAATGTTTACTTGAGTTTTTTGAATTAATGCAGATACTTAATTCAAATTTTAATTGATATATATGTGTATAGATAGATAGATAGATAGATAGAGTGACTTGAGTGAAGGATAGAAAACATAAATACTCACTCATTGTAAGTTTCATATTCAGCAGGGAAAATAACATAAATGGAAAAACAATTATGTGGGAAGACAAACATATATCATATGAGACTGTTTGGATGTTAATACAAATACGTTTCAAGTTGAAAGATGATAAAAACTGTAAGTCAGAAGGTGTAAGAATCAACCCCCAAAAGCTACGTAAGAAGAAATCTGTAAGCCAGCATTTAATGCAAATGTGCATGGGAAAGTAGAATTTGATGCTTTCTATGCTTAGGAGACAGTATAATAATCATTCTGGGACATTTTCAAACATAGTCTCCCTTAAAGCTAGAATTTTAAAAACCGTGTGTTTCTTTTTTTATAGCACAGCAGTTTTCTAAGTTAATAAAATAATTGCACAAGGCACATTGTATCACCAGTTTCAGAACACCCAGGATGCCTTTTAGAATAAATTTACTTTTAACTTGCATATTTCTGAAGTACAAGAAAGGTAATTGGTAGGAATCTCTCTGAAAAAAAAAAAGCATGCATACAAACTATAGCAAACTTAAGAAGAATAATGTGAGTAGTTCTCTTGAAATCCAAAATAATTCCCAGAAGTTGGAGTTTTCATATTCCAGAACACGAGTAAGCTAATAGGCCACAGACTGAATAAATTAAAACCTACTATTGTGACTGCTAGAGAATATTCTCAATCAATCTATGTTAACTCCATACGATCTTACAACTATGAGATGTTACATAACTTTTCCTGAAAAAAAAAAAAAAGAAAGAAATTTAACTGGGAAGTGGTGGTGTACTGCTTTAATTACAGAATCAGGAGACAGAGGCAGGTGGATCTCTGTGAGTCTGAGGCCAGCCTAGAATACTGTGAGGTAGTTTTAGGACAACCAAAGCTACACAAAGAAACCCAATCTTGAAAAACAAAAAGTAAGAAAAAGAAAGAGGGAAAGTAAAACATATAGATTGTGTCTTATATGAATAATTAAAGTGTTTTTATTGGGAATTTTTCCTATATTTTTTACTTGAGACTATTTGTTTTCATTTGTCTGTAAACATCACACTAAATGATGCCATCAAATACATCAATAGGCATATTCCAGTAGACAGTTAAATTTTTAATAACAGTCCTATAAAGGGTAAATTAATTTTCATTTTCACATGAAATATCATCTCAAAAAATGAGTTTTTCAGCAGAATATAGTAGTTGTAAATGAGGTTTGTATGTCTTTAAGTTCATTGCTTCTGGAAAGCAAACTACTCTTTCACTCCTACCCTATGAATATGTAACCTTTTCAGAAACAGAAATCTTGATCTTCCTGTATAAAACTTCTTAACTCTTGGGTTATAGATGTGCCTACTTTTTTTCTCCCTGATTTCTTTTTTTTTATCTTTTTTAAAATTTTCTATATTTTTTGTTTACATTCCAAAGGCTTTCCCCTTTCCCTGATCCTGCCCACCATACGTCCCATAAGTCCTCTCCCCCCCAACTATTCCCCAATCATCCCCCCCCCACCATTTCTCTGTTCTGGATCTACAAAACTGGATCCAATCTTTTCAGGTCCAGGATTCTCGCCTTTCTTCTTCTTGTGAATCATTTGACTTGCTAATTGTGCCTTGAGTATTTAGGGCTTCTGGGCTCCTTAATATCCACTTATCAGTGATTGCATTTCATGTGTATTCTTTTGTGATTGGGTTAACTCACTTAGGATGATATTTTCCAGATCTAACCATTTACCTACAAATTGCATGAATTCATTATTTTTAATTGCTGGGTAGTATTCCATTGTATAAATATACCACATTTTCTGTATCCTTTGAGGGATATCTGGGCTCCTTCCAATTTCTGGCATGCTCCACTATGTTCATAGCAGCCTTGTTTATAATACTCTCCCTGATTTCTTATTCTCAATTTTATATCTTTATAGAATTTATAAAGCCTCCTTGTTAATAAGGAACTCATGTCTGAAGTAGAAACTTAAGGGATAAAGGCAGTTTTCATTGTAGTTATGCTTGACAGGCTATCCATGCCTAACGAATGCCTGCCAACTATCTGCATGATTATTGTTCTGTGTCAACTTACTTTGTTTAGAAATTAAAGGCACATGTTAGGCTGATGGTGGTGACAAATTCACTTAGTCATTATTCGTATATGTAAAATACTCAAATAATAAATTTTAAATACTTTGAAACAATGAAAATTAGAATTTCATATTTACTCTACTAAACTCAATGATACATTCTTTACATAGGATAATTATAAATCATTAGTCTTTCATGCTATTACGCCAGTGGTATATAGCAAGAAAATAATTTTGAAATATTGTGTGATGTTTTTCAATCATCTTTCCCATTCTGTTTTGAAAGTTGTTGTTGTAGTTGTTTCTTTAAAAATATATATCTGCCAGGACTTGTGCATGGGTTCAGCAATAAAGTACACCAGTTGCTTTTCCAGGGATCTAGTTACAAATCCCAGTGTGCCTTGTAACAGCTATTACCCACCTGCAACACTAGTTCCAGTGGATGCAATGCCCTATTCAGCTCTTCATGGACATTAGGCATGAACGTGGTAAACATGCAGGAAACTCAGCCATATAAATTCAGCATATAAAAATAACAAATCTTAAAAAAAAAAGAATTGTCAGACAAAGGACCATGAAGCATACTCAACTTTTTAAGAAAATATAAGGCTGATGATATTTGCATGTCACCAGATTTTCTTTAAACTGAAAGAAATGATTTTTAATGATATTTTTTTCTCTGAAACGTGTTTATTTCAACACAGGAATTTGAAGCTGTTTGAGTTAAGTAAGTTTGCTAAAGGTGAAAGAACAAAGAAAACACTAAACACTAAAGTAGGCAACATAACACTAAAATGCTTTTAACCTCTAATCTCCGTGACCTAGTAGAATTGTGTGCATACACTTAAATATGACCACCAGGCTTCTTCATATGTTGGGTTCTGGTTTCATTTGACTTAGCATCACACAGCCTTGAGAAGACCTCTGGAAGGTGTGGCAGGCTGACCTCACACTTTGACTAGGATGCTGCGTTTCAGATACAAAAAATGCAAAACCCACTGCTTTTTTCTCAAATGGAACATCTCTGTGGAAGGGAAGTGGATCACAGACTTAAAACTTTAGGCTCGGCTGGAGCTGCTGCCTCGTAGGGCGTCCTCTGGAAGCAGCCTGGAACCTGGCTCACTTGGGGCTGTGGAGAACAGAAGCGCCCTAGGCCATGTGGACCACAGTTCAAGCGATGGCCTGAGGCCAAAATCTGCCCAGAGGTTCTGTTGCTTGTGAGTTAACTTCTGATTCTGAAAAAGGGCAGGGAACATCACTGTTTACAAGTTGCTTGTCTTGTGATAAAATATATATATATTTTATTGATGACTTGAGAAAAGGGGGCGGGAGTAAAGTTAAGCTGTCCCCTGAATCTGTACTTGGGTTGTTTATGTTTTCTTTTTTTTTTTTAATTTTTATTTACTATATTCTATGTTTACATTCCAAAGGCTTTTCCCTTTCCCAGTTACCCCCCACCATATGTCCCATAATTCCTCTCCCCCCCTGCTATTCCCCACTCATTCCCTCCCCCCACGATTTTTCTGTTCTGGGTCTACAATACTGGATCCAATCTTTACAGGCCCAGGGTCCTCTCCTTTCTTCTTCTTGGGAGTCATTTGACTTGCTAATTGTGCCTTGAGTGTTTAGGGCTTCTGGGCTCATTAATATCCACTTATCAGTGTTTGCATTTCATGTGTATTATTCTTTTCTGATTGGGTTAGCTCACTTAGGATGATAGTTTCCAGATCTAACCATTTACCTACAAATTGCATGAGTTCATTATTTTTAATTGCTGAGTAGTACTCCATTGTGTATATATATGTGTATATATATATATATATATATATATATATATATATATATATACCACATTTTCTGTATCCATTCCTCTTTTGAGGGATATCTGGGCTCCTTCCAATTTCTGGCTATTATAAACAAGGCTGCTATAAACATAGTGGAGCATGTGTCTTTATTGTATGCAGAGGAATCTTCTGGGTATATGCCCAGGAGTGGTATGCCAGGGTCCTCTGGAAGTGACATGCCCAATTTTCTGAGGAACCGCCACACTGATTTCCAGAGTGGTTTTACCATTTTGCAATCCCACCAACAGTGGAGGAGTGTTCGAGTTTCATACATTTATGTAATGACTTTTAATAACTCCCCATCCCCCATTATCCTCAGACATCTATTTCATCTTCACTGGTATATACAGCCACTGAGAAATTGACTATGCTACAGTAGGTAATCTCCCACTCACAGCCACTCTGGAAATGCAGATAATCTCTCTGGGTCACAAGCAAAAGACCTACTTAAAAGGCATTTATTGAGGTAGTAACATGTTTCTTATTTAGGGTTTCTTCTGCTGTGAATAAACATCACGAGTAAGGCAACTCTTATTTAAAAAAAGACAAACAACAAAAAAAACCCACTAAATTGTGAATAGCTTACAGCTTCTGATGTTTACTCCATTATCATCAAAGTATCTGGTGGCAGGCAAGCACACTTGATACTGGAGAAGAAACCAAGAGTTCTACAATGGGATCAGCAGAGAACAAGAAGAGATCATGACAGAGGGCCTGGCTTGCACTTCTGACACCTCAAAACCAATTCCTGGTGACACACTTCGTCAACAAGAACATACCTACTCTAACAAGGCCACACTTGCTGATGCTTTCACTTCATGCACTTCCTACAAGCCTATTTGAGCCATTTTCATTCAAACCAATACTGGTATGATCTGCAGTTATAAGCTCTGAGTGCCTCCATAAAGAAACTGGAGAGAGCATACACTAGCAACTAAACAGCACACCTGAAAACTCTACAACAGAAAGACGCTAATACACTTAAGAGGGGTAGATGGCAGGAAATCATCAAATTCAGGACTGAAATCAACCAAGTAGAAACAGAACTATACAAAGAATCAACCAAACCAAGAGCAGGTTCTTTGAGAAAATCAACAAGATAGATAAATCCTTAGCCAGACTAACCAGAGGGCACAGAGACAGTATCCAAATTAACAGAATTAGAAATGAAAAGGGAAAAATAACAACAGAAACTGAGGAAATTAAAAATATCATCAGATCCTACTACAAAAGACTATATCAACACAACAGGAAAATCTAGATGAAATGGACAATTTTCTGGACAGGTACCAAATAACAAAGTTAAATCAGGATCAGATAGATCCTGTAAACAATCCCATAACCCCTAAAGAAATTGAAGCAGTTATTGAAAGTCTCCCAAGCAACAAAAGCACAGGACCTGATGGTTTTAGTGCAGAATTCAATCAGACCTTCAAAGAAGACCTAACACCAATACTTTTAAAACTAATCCACAAAATAGAAACAGAAGGAACACTACCCAGCTCGTTCTATGAAGCCACAATTATGCTGATACCAAAACCACACAAAGATCCAACAGAGAACTTCAGAGCAATTTCCCTTATGAATATTGATATGATGTTCAATAATACTGAGTTCAATTATAATTTACACAAATTCATGCCAAGTACAAGTTAAAAATTCCATCTTAAGTATTCTCCAGCTTTTCTCCTCCTATATATTACTTTTTAAAAAGAAAATTATTTAAATAATAGTATACATATTAAGTGGTTTTAAAGTACATAAATAAATTTGGTGAAAAGATCATATTTAAATAACAGTTTGACATAACATATACACAATGCATAGTAAATGACCAATGTTACAAAGACATTCAAATAACTCTAAGTTAAATCATTTTTTCTATAAAAGGTCATAAATTATGCTTGGTTTCATGAAAATATATTCACGTTCGTAATTTCTGTATAAGCATCATGTTGAGAAAATAAAATAATATTCTGAGGGACAAAAATCCCTGATATCTATGGAAAAATTCTCTGTCAGAAGAAATACAATTCCCAAATAAACAAAGACCCAAATGAGCTAATTAGACATTGGGAGAATGAGAAAAAGAAATAAAGCAGGATGTAGGCTGGATACAGATTTCAGATGACTATGCATTGACAAGAATGCTGGTCCTGCTTTGAAGTCAGTGCATTTCATGATAGAAAGAAGACAGTGCAGTGACTTAGAGGCATGACCCGCTGTCCTGAAAAACAAAGGAAGATGACACATAGGAAGGGGAGTCACAGAAGAGAGGGGGAGGTTGAAATAGGGGCTTGATAAAGGAAGTTCATGGAGGATGATTGTGTAGACAGACGAGGACATATTTCACATATATTTGAATTTGAAGCAGGAGTTGAAAATTTTCTTATAAGAATACACAGCTCAAGAACTGACTTTGGCCATCTTACAGAAAAGTTGGTATTGGAGTTGGGTAAAGGAAATGTGAGGTGTAGGGCACAGATATGGGTTTTATGTGATAACGTCAATTCAAGTAATGGCAGTGCCAATTCAAAATAAACTTGTGGCATGAAAGTTTTGAGAAAATCACTTTCTGGTGTCATGTGGATTGAAGATAATGAGACTGTGATACTGTTTTATTAGTTTAGAAGAATTAGTCTTAAACAAGACTAACAGAAGGTTAAATTTCTGTATAAAATATCTTGAGTTTGTGAAGAAGTAAAATAGAGATATTGATGTCTATGCAGAGGAAGAATTGTTTAGAAAAATATGTACACATAATTGCAAATAATTTATTTATTTTAATTTGGAAAGTATTGGCATATGTTTTAAAGTCATACAAATAAATGAGTAGAAATAATGGGTGATATAGTAATTTTGAGGTCTATACTATACTCCAAATATGCATGGTGTACAATGTACAATAATATAAAAAGAAACAAATCAAATAATAAACAATGAGTAAACAAACATATAATGATTTAGAATACGTATCTTAAGAATGAACTTATGAAAATTATAACTATGCTTTATTATGCCTCTGTAAATTACAAAACTTTCTTCTTAAGAAGTATACTTTATTTTGAAAATTACACCAGGATTAAGCTTGTATTTCATTTGTTAGCATGCTTGCACAGCATATCTGAAAACTTTGGTTCAATTTTCACTTCCTTAAAACAGGTATTCTGGCATTTGTGATTTCTACACGCAGTAAATAGAGGTAGGAGGATCAAAAGTTCATGGTTAGTTTAAGATGCATACCAGGTTGAAGGCCTTCTTGGGCTACATCAGACTACCATAAAATAGAAAAAATATTCCATTAGCATGTATTGTTAGAATGGAGCTGATAGATATGCAGATTACAGATAGATAGATAGATTAATAGATAGACAGACAGTAAGCAACAGATAGACAGGTAGATAAATGATGATGATGACAATGCTGTGGATAGATTGATAGATGACAGACAGATAATAATGATGATAAACACGAGATAATAGAAATATGATATGTATGATAGATTGATAGATATGATATAGATGATAATGATGATTGAGAGATGATAGATAATAGAAATGTGATACATAGATGATAGATACATGATAGATACATGATATATAGATGATAGATGATAGATAAATAGATAGATGATAGATACATGACATATAGATGATAGATAGAATACATATAAATACATAGATATATAAATAGATAATTAGATATGTAGATAGAATGGCATCGAAATCTCAATATATTTGAACCTAAGAAGTATTGGCAATGGAGTTCCAGAGGAAAGGATGATTCAGATATCATCTACTTGTTACTCTTTGGTGAAAATTCATACAAAATATATGTAATAGTACTGAAGTAGTAGTAGTAGTAGTGGAAACGAGATTCCACCACTGCATAAAACAGAAGGTGGTGGCTTTGAGAATTTCTGTAAGGAACAGGGAATATGAAGAACCACACGATGTGATGCTTCAATACATTCTGAACATAGATTATAGAAGTAACTATTGGGAGTGTAAAATATAATCTAAGTGAATTGTTTTGTGTGTATTGGTAAAGCTATATCACGTTTCCATTGTATCTTTCCATATATTCATTGTAACCTAGTATGTGATGGACCTTTACACTAAGTTATTTTTGATCCATGGAAATATGTGAATTATAAAGTTAATATTACTGAAAAATGTATTAAGCATCAATGACATACACCCAGACCTTTGAGTATCTGTGAAATGTTTGTGCCTAGATCAGGAGAAATTTGCTGTTTTATTAGCATATATTAGTGAAGTTGTGAATTATTACTATAATCCTTCTTTCTTGTAGTTCTCGTCTGTTGAAAATGTTTTTGTAGAACATTTATGTGTATAATATAGCTTCTGGAGTAAAGTGTATCAAGTGGTTAGATTATGAAGGTGGAAACCTCATTGCTCAAATAATGCTCTAAGGACAGAATGAAGAATTCTTTCCTTGCCCTGTGAAGACCTAGGAGGAAATACTCTAAAGAACCAGGAAATGAGTTCTCATCAGTCTTCTTTTGCTTTTTTCATGGACTTCCCAGCTTCTTGAATTATGAAAATTAAATTTCTGATATGCATATTACATAGTTTATGTATTTTCATAACATCAGCTAGAAGAAAGTAGCCCAATCTAAAATATAAGAGAAAGTTTCAGCATTACTGCAGATACCAAATTAACAAGATATTTTGGCCTGTATTTCTTGGACATGAATGAAATTTAGCAGCAAATATTGTATAATGGCTAATCTATAAACACAACATGCTCTTTCAATTCAATCTCATGCACATCTCATGAAGCACTAAGGTTGTTGACTACAATGCTTATTTTCAGCAAACACATCAAATCACAGATCCTTTATTCAAAATTGTCTCATTGTTTTATTTTGGAAGATAAATACTTCATTCCACTTAGCATCACATCTATACCCTCTTACAGAAAAATACTAAGTCCTCCTCAGTGATAAAAAGTGTCTTTTCCACCCAAATGCTGTTCTAGGAGATGAACATCTTTAATTTGGACACTGAACTAGTGTAAATTTCCTTGTCCAATAAAAATTTCACTTTATAAAAAAATCTTTGATTTATAAGTATATGCTGCTTCATTATGCAGGTGATATTGGACAATAGACATAGGCTAGAAACATAAAAGTACATTATATGAGATGCAGAATTTAATCTGTTTTACGCCACAGGTAATTAGGAAGAGAAAAACAAAGATTTTAAAGGTCAAGAAAATTGCCATCTGCTTAACAAGCTGACCATCTGTGAAAGATAACTCAAGGTCTGTTAAGAACACAGAGGATTTTAACTGTTACCCTGTATGATTCTATTCTGTGTCTGAACTCAAACACAGAGCAGCAGACATCTGAGCATTCATGTTTAAATTAATGTATATTTCCCTTGCTAATTATATGTACTACCATGTTCCTCATAATTAAATTGCTTTTTTAAAGATACAAAAGTTAAAGAAAAATTCACATTTCTGCTATTTCTTTGTAAATAAAATGAATTTGAAATGTATGTGGCATTTTGTTGAAGATGGACATTTACAAAGGGACAGGATGAACATAGATACTGAAATTTTTAATGTATATAAATATAATTTCATTTAAAATATTTAATTTACAGTGCTGGCAAGATGGCTTAGGCCTTAAGAGTATTGATTGCTCTTCCAGTGGTCCTGAATTCTTTTCCCAGAAAACACATGACCACTCACAACCCTCTGATGCCCTCTTCTGGTGGGTCTGAAGAGAGGAACATTGTACTCATATGAATAAAATAAAGAAATGATTAAATCTTTAAAAAATATATAATTTATACATAAATATGTAGTCATTTCACTAATTATCCAGGTAAGAAAATTTAAGCATTCCACTCATTGAATGTTTCACAGAGAGTAAGTTTTTAAATAATTTAATAAAATATTAATAAAATATGGATATATTTTTAATCATTTGTGTCTTGTATTTTTAGTAGTTGGGTTTTAATTACAAGTTATTTTGAAACAAATATGAAATTTACAAGTCATAAACAGAGTATATTCATCCATGAATCTCACAATTATCACATCATTTGATGGTTTAATAAAAATACCTTCTCTGTATATTTTGCAAATATATTATCAGTCTTTATGATACTTATGTTCTGTGACAAGATTTTTCTTACATTTTCAGTCTATTTCTGTATTTATAGCCCATTGCTCATTTGGAGGGTAGCTGTTATCACGTTAAAATTAACTTCATGGATTTGTTTTACTGTTGCTGTGAGTTGTAGGTTAATCTCTCATATCAAGTCTCATCATCTGAAATTGTCCTGAAATAACAAATATCTAGTGCAATTTAGGCCTTGCTTGGAATAGTGGGCATTGATAATTTAGAAACAAACCAAAAATGAAATTCATCTCATAAATTTGCATTTTAAATGAGCAACATAAGAAAGCAATTAATAATTTTGTTTAGAGAATAGGATCTTTAAAAGTTTAGGACTCATCATCCAAGAATAAGCAGTCAATTTATATTTTCTGGTAGCTCACATTTTTTTCTCCTGTAAGTGTCAATTCACATATCAATTTTCCTGAAAAATAATTCTGTTATGCTTATTCAAAAATTGGAATGATTTAAGTGACATTTTTAATAAGAGTTTCTTACTTTTCCCATCTGAAGCTGTTCTTTGTACATATGACAGCCACATATTTTTAATTGAATCCTTTTCATTCCCCCATTTTTTAGATCCACTTTTCAATTAGCTCCCTTTTTTCCCTTGGTGACCTGTCCAGCAAGCTCAGCAATTTCCTGAAATTGCCTATCGAGAAGACAATTATTCTGCTCTTTCCATCCATCCTGAGCCAATGACACTCAATCAACTACAACATTGCAATAGCAGGGTATACCTTTTCCCTTTCAGAACTGACCTGGTTTCACAGCAGTTCATATTCTGGAGAATTTGTTGAGCCAGAAGGACACTATAATATGGAAACTGTACACTATATTGATTCTGTTAGTATGGGAAAAAATCTTCATTCCAGTTAGTTCCATCTACTTGGTCATGATGTTTATAATCCTTGTTTATAATACAAGTAAATTGAGATAATGAGAAAATATGTATAAGAGCAGCCATTTCAGTCTTAATTTGTATTGTTTTTGCTGATCTTGTAGAAATCACTAAGTGCTAATTTTGTAGGTGGATATTCAGTGTTCAGACATGATCAACTTAAATGTAGTAGATTTTATAAAGATTGAACATATCATTTTACCTGAAGACAGTTTTATACACCTCCACAAAAGCTGCAAACATCAACCTACTAATTCACTGATTCAAAGTAGTTATGTTAGTTAAATCATTTATTCATGAAGGGATATTTATAAAGAAAAGAGTGTGTGTTCAATACCTTTATAAACACACTATCAAGCATGATTCAGCCCTAAGTTTTTTATTATTAAAGTGTCTTATAATTATCACCTAATTAAAAATAAATTGTATAGAAAGACACTGAAATGAAAGACAGAGCTGCCTGTGAGCTGATTTTTTTCTCTGTTTCAGGAAGGACCGTGTGTGTGTGTGTGTGTGTGTGTGTGTGTGTGTGTGTGCATTATTGACCAAGTGGATTACGATTCAAAGTCTGTTATATTTCAGATTTGAGCTCCAATCATCCAGACACAATTGGAGTTCTACAATTTCAACATCAAGAGCATTCCAGATCCAGAGTTAGAATAAGAAGTGATGCATATAAGAAGAAGGTATTCATATAGAAACTGCAATGAGACAGTAAAGCCCATATAAAGAAAAGACAGTAATGTAATAAAAACATTTATACTGTGTATGTGGAAATCAGATATTTTTGAGAGAAAGTTCCTTTAGGAACAAAATTAAATATGCTTGGAAATGCATAACAATAAATTTGTTTATTTTATATTATTATAAAAGCTCATGAGTTAGATGGAGAAGTATAAGTGTACTGTAAATTACATCTCAATGTTCTTAGAAAAAAAACCACCAACTGACAAAACATGTTTATGACCTAGAAATGACACTGCCACAAATGATTAAGTCTTACAAGTGAGGCCAGTCCGCGATTGTAATTTGAAACTAGTCTGAGCATCAGATCCCTTTTATGTGTGTAGAATAGACAGGAATGTAATTGGTTACCCTTACAGTAAACACAAGTTCAGCATATTTTACATATTTTTCCTCTTAGTAATTGATGAATATTTTCTCTACTCAACTGACACAAATGAAAAAAAACAGGGTTGGATACAGCATTTATGCAAGAATTCATTAGTGAACAGAATGTTGGAATACATCTTTCTACCTTAGTCTCTATTAAAAAGCATCTCAAAAGATTAAAGAAACATTCTCAAAACATGTTAAGCAGAAGAAAGTACTCAATTAAGAATTATTCTTCTTAATATTAACTCAGGAGTCAAAGCAAGATAACATATTCCTCTTAAGATTTAAGAAACTCCTTGGGAAATTTTGAATGAACCGGGGAATGTGTTAGGAAATAGTGTCTAGGACATGCCCCAAGATATTACATTCTAATTGGTCTGTTACAGCAATAGGTATTGCATTTCAAAGGACTACCAAAGCATTCCCCATGCACAGAGAGCATGTAACCACTGATCTAATATATCCCCCACTGCTCTGACTTAATTTGAGAAGTCATTAAATTTCTTGGGCCACCAGAGTCAGCTGTAGATTATCTTAACCCACATGCCTAATCTCTGATAATGAACAACTAAAAGATTTATTTACCCTAGGATTCTAAATTTGGGATTCATATTCAGATGGTGAGATGCTCTACAGACCTAGAATAAAAGCAATTCAATGATAATTTGAATTCTACCTTCACTCAATCATACTGTCAGACATTCAGATACAATTTGATAACAAAAGCAAGAAGGAAGCCAATGATGACCTAAAAGGTCACTATCAGGAACAAGCCCTACATAGGGTGCTTACTACCTGATGAGTGTCATTAGTTTCACATGCTGGGAAAATAGAGACTGGGAGAAAAACCATGACTCTCTCCATTTATGTATAGATATCATTAACCCTTTAGTTTGTGCTAATTTTATTTTAGGTCACCAGACACAGCCACAGATTATCTCAGGCTATGTGGCTTATCTCTGATAATAAATAGGCAAAATAAGGTAATGTGGCTTCATATTCTGGGGAATGTAGAAGAAAAATAGCATATGTTGAGTTCACTAATATGATGGTTAATGTTTGTTGTCAACTTGAGAGAATCTAGAATTACCCAGAAGATGAGCATTGTAGGGGATCATATAAATTCAGTGAATTGAGGTATGTAGACCATTTGCTACCTAGGATCTTAGAAAGTCTAAATGTTGGATATCCGTTTGCTGTATATTGCTTTTACTATGTTTAGGTATGGGCCTTTAATTCCTGTTCTTTCCAAGACTTTTAGCATGAAAGGATGCTGGATTTTGTCAAAATCTTTTTCATATCTAATAAAATGACCATGTGGTTTTTTTCTTTGAGTTTGTTTATGTAGTGGATTGCATTGATGGATTTCTGTACATTGAACCATCCCTGCATCCCTGGGATGAAGCCTACTTGATCATGGTGAACAATTGTTTTGATGTGTTCCTGGATTCAGTTGGCAAGAATTTTATTGAGTATTTTTGCATTGATGTTCATAAGGGTAATTGGCCTGAAGTTCTCTTTCTTTGTTGGATCTTTGTGTGGTTTTCTAGGGGGAGTGGGGAACTGGGGAAGGGAAAAACATTTGGAATGCTAACAAGCTAAGAATATAGAAACAAAAGAAAAAAGAAAGTCTAAGTGAAGACAGCTTTTAGCCATAGCATTCCCTTGTAATCCTCCTGGCTCCTGATTGTTGATGAGATGCAAGAAACTGCTTCCAAAGTTGCAGCCTAAACAACCCTAAGGTGAGGGCTGTACCTGTGAGCTAAAATAAAGTCCTCCTGCTAAATCCTGCCTGACAATGCACAAGGAACAGCATGACTTGGTTCCTGCCCCTGGAGAAGAGCAAGCAGGGCATGGGGCTCCGTGAGTGTTGAAGGTTGCCAGGTATGAAGCTTATTTGTATAATAATGGACATAATGTAGTTTATGTTCCTACTTCAGGAAATATTCTCTGTGCCAAGGTTATCAGGGAAAGTTCTTCAGGTAAGGTTAATGACTCCATGATAATTAGAAGCAACAGGAGCCAGGAATGCAAGGATATGTATAATGTCTTTAGCAAAATGGTAAATGCTGTAACCTTCAGGACAACCCTTAGGGCTGTGGGAAAGAACTCTAAAAACCATAAGTTCAAGAATATACAATTTAAAAAAAAAAAGGCCAGGTGGTGGTGGCACATGCCTTTAATCCCAGCACTTAGGAGGCAGAGGCAGGCAGATTTCTAAGTTCAAGGCCAACTTGGTCTACAAAGCGAGCTTCAGGACAGCCAGGGCTACACAGAGAAACCGTGTCTCCCCTGTCTGGAAGAAAAACAAAACAAAACAAAAAAGAATATACAATTTCTCAGCTATGTAAAATATAAGGATATGATATCAATTATATGAGCAGCATGGGCTAAGGTATGATGGAAATGGTGATTTCATTGTGAGATCCTACCCAGCTAGCTTATTGTCTGTGCTTTCAAAGGCAGGCCGATCTCTGAATTCATTTGCCATCTTAAATACATGTATTTCTTGTTTTCTTCTACAAATTAAGGAGCTAAGATCATAAAATGCTAATTCATGACATAATCAAAAGGGAACCTGGGGGGGTTGAAGATTGAACTGATATGCAAATAAAAGACTGGGTTTTAGTCTGTAAGAGATGAAGTATCCTGATAAATTCTCTGGTAATCTCCAGAGAGAGACCTGTCTGAAATAGAAAACAGAGCTCTCAGCTTGAATCCCACAATTGACTTTGAGTTGTTCTTTGGCAGCTCTGAAAGCCCTTTTCTCATATAACCCTCTCTAAGCCAAGGCTGATCCATGGCACTGCCCTTCATGAGTTGCTTTTGTTATGTATTTTATCAAAGCAAAACAAAAAGTAACCAACACAGCAGTGTAATGCAAGTTCATAATAAATATAGAAGTATACTTTCTCAAAGTATAAGATGGTGATACAAAACATCAGGAATATTGTACTCTTAAATTTAATGAAAGTTATTAGCATGTCTTTTATTTCTTAATGATTTTCACACAAGTGCTTGCCATCCAGGCCTTAATCCTCTTTAGAAACCACAAGTAATGTACAAAAAATTATAAGAAACCAAATGGTAGATACTTTCTTTTCTGCAATCATGTTTTTGTTAGTCATTTCAGTCTTTGTCATTCTGCCACAAAAATGGGTCTAGGGAACAAGCTAAGTGCCAGTTCATCCTGTCTGTGAATTAACTATGAATAGTTATGCACATGATAACAGAATGTTCCTCTGTTTTAGATACTAATTTCTAGATATGGTTTGCCATATGCCTTACAAGGCACAACCATGTCTACCTATTTCTGTGTAAATTTCAGCATGATTAAACTGTTGGGAAATCAAGGTTCTTCACATTTATAGTAATGAGAATGCATGGTTTCATTTAATACTGTATTTAAATCCAAGCTATAGAGTGTTATGTTGCCTGTGCCGACACTACCTTTCCTAGGGGGTTAGAGGTAAGGTAACACAGAGTCAGTGACAGACACTGGGAGCAGGTGTGCAATGCTGTAGCAAGCTCTCTGAACCTTGTGGTGAGCTCCTTTAATACCCTCCACCAGTGCCCCATTGGTCCTAAGCAACCATCTCTTCTGAACAGTAGTTCCAGATTGGCTCACATTGCACCAGCAGTCCTTGGTCTCTCGGATAGTCCTCAATTAGGTCTTCCTGTAGGAGAATTTTTTTATAGCTTCACAGCCTCCAACGTTTACATAGAGGTAGCCCCACTCTTCTTACTGCAGTGGTATATAAGATTTCCAGGGAAAAGCATCATCGCTTATCACTAACTAAAAGAGTATCAGGGGAGCTCCCTGCAGGCAGCTGCCATATTGCCTGCAGCTTCCCGCCCAGCTGGTGGTGGGGAAGCCTGAGTGTCACCCAGCGTGCCAGGTGCTCAGAACCATCCGGCGGCAGCGGAACCAGGTACCAGACACAGCCCGAGCTTAAGACCTTCGGGGACTCAGGCCTGGAGTGGGAGTTGGGCACAGAATAGCGGGTGCACTCTGCACTCGCGGGGCGGACCCCGAGCTCCCTGCAGGCAGCTGCCATATTGCCTGCAGCTTCCCGCCCAGCTGGTGGTGGGGAAGCCTGAGTGTCACCCAGCGTGCCAGGTGCTCAGAACCATCCGGCGGCGGCGGCGGAACCAGGTACCTGACACAGCCTGAGCTTAAGACCTTCGGGGACTCAGGCCTGGAGTGGGAGTTGGGCACAGAATAGCGGGTGCACTCTGCACTCGCGGGGCAGACCCCGAGCTCCCTGCAGGCAGCTGCCATATTGCCTGCAGGTTCCCGCCCAGCTGGTGGTGGGGAAGCCAGAGTCAGCCAGTGTGCCAGGTGCCCAGACCCAGCCAGAGGCCGAACCAGCCTCCCATCCAGCCAGTGGCAGGGAAGCTGGAAACCGGACCCAGCCAGCTTCCCAGCAGCTTGGGACAAGCAGGCAGAACCAGATAACTGAGATATCCCAACTTTAAGACCCCTGGGGAAACAGGATATCAGACAGCAAACCCTGAGCAGGAGCAGTGCAGAGCAGCCGCCCAACAGGCGGAACCAAATACCTGGGATATCCTGAGTTTAAGACCTCGGGGGACTCAGGCCACCTGTCAGCCATCTGTGAGCAAGAACCCCGCAGGACAGTGATTCAGGTATCCCAGTCGCTGGGAAATAGCCTTACAACCCCACAGGAGGGTCAAGCACCAGCTAGTATCTACAGGACCAACTAACACCAGAGTTAACCAGATGGCAAAAGGCAAACGTAAGATAGCTACTAACAAAAATCAAGGCAATATGGCGGCATCCGAACCCAGTTCCCCAACAGCAATAAATATTGGATACCCCGAAACACCAGAAAAACAAGACTCAGATCTAAAATCACTGGTCAGGATGCTGATAGAGGAACACTTAGAGAAATCTCTTAAAGTAATACATGAGAAAATAGATCAAAAGCTAGAAGCCATTGCAAGACAAACACAATTAAATCCCACATATCTCAACACACCAGAAAAACAAGACTCAGATCTAAAATCACTGGTAAAGATGCAGATTGAGGATCACTTAGATAAATTTCTTAAAGTAATAGAGGAGAAAATAGATCAAAAACTAGAAGCCCATACAAGGCAGACACAAAAATCACTTAAAGAAATCCAGGTAAATATAGAGCAAAAAATGAATCCCAATAAGGGGGAGAAACAAAAATCACCTAAAGAAATACAAGAGAACATGGGTCAACGAGTAGAAGTCATAAAGGAGGAAACACAAAAATCCCTTAAAGAATTACAGGAAAACACAAACAAGCAACTGAAAGATCTGAGCAAAACCATACAAAATCTAAAAACAGAAGTAGAAACAACTAAGCAATCGCAAAGGGAGACAATGTTGGAGATAGAAAACCTTGGGAAGAAATCAGGAGTCATAGATGCAAATATCAACAATAGAATACAAGAGATAGAAGACAGAATCTCAGATGCTGAAGATACCATAGGAACCATGGATTCAACAATTAAAGAAAATGCAAAATGCAAAAAGCTGGTACCCAAAACATTCAGGAAATCCAGGACACAATGAGAAGACCAAACCTAAGGATTATAGGGATAGATGAGAATGAAGATCTACAACTTAAAGGGCCAGCAAATATCTTCTACAAAATTATGGAAGAAAATTTCCCCAACCTAAAGAGAGAGATGCCCATGAATATACAAGAAGCCTATAGAACACCAAATAGACTGGACCAGAACAGAAATACTTCCCGTCACATAATAATCAAAACCCCAAATGTACTAAACAAAGAAAGAATATTAAAGGCAGTAAGAGAAAAAGGACAAGTAACATATAAAGGAAGACCTATCAGAATTACACCAGACTTCTCACCTGAGACCATGAAAGCTAGAAGATCCTGGGCAGAACTCATGCAGACCCTAAGAGAACACAAACTCCAGCCAAGACTACTATACCCAGCAAAACTCTCAATTGCCATAGATGGGGAAACCAAGATATTCCACGACAAAACCAAATTTGCAAGATACTTATCTACAAACCCAGCCCTACAAAGGATAATAGGGGAAAAATACCAACACAAGGGGGGAAACAATGCCCCAGAAGAAACAAGATAGAAACCCCATCTCATCCAACCCAAAAGAAGAGAACCACTCAAATACAAATAATAATAACAATTCCCAAAATGTCAGGAAGTAATAATTACTATTCCTTAATATCTCTTAATATCAATGGACTCAATTCTCCAATCAAAAGACACAGACTAACAGACTGGATACGGAAACAGGACCCTACATTTTGCTGCATACAGGAAACACATCTCAGGGTCAAAGTCAAACACCACCTTAGAGTAAAAGGCTGGAAGACAGTTCTACAAGCAAATGGTCCCAGGAAACAAGCTGGAGTAGCCATTCTAATATCAGATAAAATCGACTTTCAACCTAAAGTCATCAAAAGGGACACAGAAGGTCACGTCCTGCTTGTCAAAGGGAAAATCCACCAAGAAGAATTCTCAATACTGAACATCTATGCGCCAAATGCAAGGGCACCCTCATTCGTAAAAGAAACTTTACTAAAGCTTAAAGCACACATCACACCTAACACAATGATTGTAGGTGACTTCAACACTCCACTCTCCTCAATGGACCAATCAGGAAAGCAGAAACTAAACAGGGACACAGTGAAACTAATTGAAGCTTTGGACCAATTGGATTTAACAGATATATATAGAACATTCCATCCTAAAGCAAAAGAGTATACCTTTTTCTCAGCACCGCACGGTACCTTCTCAAAAATTGATCATATAATTGGTCACAAGACAGACCTCAGCAAATACAAGAAGACCGAACTAATCCCATGTCTCCTATCGGATCACTATGGAGTAAAAGTGGTCTTCAATAGCAAGAACAACAACAGAAAGCCCACATACACATGGAAACTGAACAATACTCTACTCAATGACACCCTGGTCAAGGAAGAAATAAAGAAAGAAATCAAAGACTTTTTAGACTTCAATGAAAATGAAGGTACGACCTACCCAAATCTCTGGGATACAATGAAAGCAGTGCTAAGAGGAAAACTCATAGCCCTGAGTGCCTCCAAAAAGAAACTGGAAAGAGCATACACTAGCAACTTAACAGCACACCTGAAGGCGCTGGAACAAAAAGAAGCTAACTCACCCAGGAGGAGTAGAAGAGAGGAAATCATCAAACTAAGGGCTGAAATCAATCAAGCAGAAACAAAGAGAACCATACAAAGAATCAACAAAACCAAGAGCTGGTTCTTCGAGAAAATCAACAAGATAGGCAAACCCTTAGCTAGACTAACCAAAGGGCACAGAGATAGTATCCAAATTAACAAAATTAAAAATGCAAAGGGGGATATAACAACAGAAACAGAGGAAATTCAAAAGATCATCAGATCCTACTACAAAGGCCTATACTCAAAACAACTGGAGAATCTGGAGGAAATGGACAATTTCCTAGACAGATACCAAATACCAAAATTAAATCAGCATCAAGTAGACCAGCTAAACAGTCCCATAACCCTTAAAAAAATAGAAGGGGTTATAGAAAGCCTCCCAACCAAAAAAAGTACGGGACCAGATGGTTTTAGTGCAGAATTCTACCAGACCTTCAAAGAAGACTTAACACCAATACTCTTCAAACTAATCCACAAAATAGAGACAGAAGGGACACTGCCCAACTTGTTCTTCGAAACCACAATTACGCTGATACCTAAACCACAAAAAGATCCAACAAAGAAAGAGAACTACAGGCCAATTTCTCTTATGAATATAGATGCAAAAATACTAAATAAAATTCTTGCCAACCGAATCCAAGAGCATATCAAAACGATCATTCACCATGATCAAGTAGGCTTCATTCCAGGAATGCAGGGATGGTTCAATATATGGAAATCCATCAATGTAATCCACTACATAAACAAACTAAAAGAAAAAAACCACATGGTCATCTCATTAGATGCTGAAAAAGCATTTGACAAAATTCAGCATCCTTTCATGCTAAAAGTCTTGGAAAGAGCAGGAATTCAAGGCCCATACCTAAACATAGTAAAAGCAATCTACAGCAAACCAGTAGCCAACATCAAAATAAATGGAGAGAAACTTGAAGCAATTCCACTAAAATCAGGGACTAGACAAGGCTGTCCTCTCTCTCCATATCTTTTCAATATAGTACTTGAAGTTCTAGTGAGAGCAATCAGACAACATAAGGAAGTCAAAGGGATACAAATTGGAAAGGAAGAAGTCAAAGTATCATTATTTGCAGATGATATGATAGTCTACTTAAGCAATCCAAAAAACTCCACCAGAGAACTTCTACAGCTGATAAACAACTTTAGCAACGTGGCTGGTTATAAAATTAACTCAAGCAAATCAGTAGCCTTCTTGTACTCAAAGGACAAGCAGGCTGAGAAAGAAGTTAGAAAAATAACACCCTTCACAATAGCCACAAACAACATAAAGTACCTTGGCGTAACTCTAACCAAACAAGTGAAAGATCTGTATGACAGGAACTTCAAGTCCCTAAAGAAAGAAATCGAAGAAGACCTCAGGAGATGGAAAAATATTTCTTGCTCCTGGATTGGCAGGATCAATATAGTAAAAATGGCCATCTTGCCAAAAGCAATCTACAGATTCAATGCAATCCCCATCAAAATCCCAAATCAATTCTTCATAGATCTAGAAAGAGCAATTCTCAAATTCATCTGGAGCAACAAAAAACCCAGGATAGCTAAAACTATTCTCAACAATAAAAGGACTTCTGGGGGAATCAATATCCCTGACCTCAAGCAGTACTACAGAGCAATTGTGTTAAAAACTGCATGGTATTGGTACAGCAACAGGCAGGTAGATCAATGGAATAGGATTGAAGACCCAGAAATGAACCCACAGACTTATGGGCACTTGATCTTTGATAAAGGAGCCACAACCATCCGGTGGAAAAAAGATAGCCTTTTCAACCAATGTTGCTGGTTCAACTGGAGGTCAACATGCAGAAGAATGCGAATTGACCCACTCTTATCTCCTTGTACTAAGATCAACTCCAAGTGGATCAAGGACCTCCACATAAAACCAGACACACTGAAACTATTAGAAAAGAAACTTGGGAAGACCCTGGAGGACATGGGCACAGGGGTAAAGTTCCTGAACAGAACACCAATAGCTTATGCTCTAAGATCAAGAATTGACAAATGGGACCTCATAAAATTACAAAGTTTCTGTAAGGCAAAGGACACTGTCAGAAGGACAAAACGGCAACCAACAACGTGGGAAATGATCTTTACCAACCCCACATCTGACAGAGGGCTAATATCCAATATATACAAAGAACTCAAGAAGTTAGACCCCAAAGAACCAAATAACCCTATCAAAAAATGGGGTACAGAGCTAAACAAAGAATTTTCACCAGAAGAAATTCGGATGGCCGAGAAACACCTTAAGAGATGTTCAACATCATTAGTCATCAGGGAAATGCAAATCAAAACAACCCTGAGATTCCACCTCACTCCAGTCAGAATGGCTAAGATTAAAAACTCAAGAGACAACAAGTGCTGGCGAGGATGTGGAGAAAGAGGAACACTCCTCCACTGTTGGTGGGATTGCAAAATGGTAAAACCGCTCTGGAAATCAGTGTGGCGGTTCCTCAGAAAATTGGGCATGCCACTCCCAGAGGACCCTGGCATACCACTCCTGGGCATATACCCAGAGGATTCCTCTGCATACAACAAAGACACATGCTCCTCTATGTTTATAGCAGCCTTGTTTATAATAGCCAGAAATTGGAAGGAGCCCAGATATCCCTCAAAGGAGGAATGGATACAGAAAATGTGGTATATTTATACAATGGAGTACTACTCGGCAATTAAAAATAATGAATTCATGCAATTTGTAGGTAAATGGTTAGATCTGGAAACTATCATCCTAAGTGAGCTAACCCAATCACAAAAGAATACACATGAAATGCAATCACTGATAAGTGGATATTAATGAGCCCAGAAGCCCTAAATACTCAAGGCACAATTAGCAAGTCAAATGACTCTCAAGAAGAAAAAAAGGAGAGGACCCTGGGCCTGTAAAGATTGGATCCAGTATTGTAGACCCAGAACAGAGAAATCGTGGGGGGGAAGAGTGGGGAATAGCATGGGGGGAGAGGAATTATGGGACATATGGTGGGGGGTAACTGGGAAAGGGGAAAGCCTTTGGAATGTAAACAAAGAATATAGAAAATAAAAAAAAAATTAAAAAAAAATAAATAAATAAAAAAAATAAAAGAGTATCAGGATGATATTTAATTATTGATACAGAGGCTTTTTATGGCCTGATACTCTACTGTATAAGAAGCAATTTTATATGTAATTTTTGTGAAATTATTACTGGGAGATGTAATTTAATATTTACTTAATGCCTACCACAGAAACGATTCTCCTTCAGATGCCTGAGTCTATGTGAAAATAGTTTCACCTAGGGCTGTGAATGGCTCAAAGACAAATTCATGAACAAAAATGGGTACTGCCTCAAATGATTGGCCTCATCCATAAGAATACAGCTGTTCAGTGTACACACAACTCCACAGTACAGTCCACAGCACAGTCTCATCTCCCTTGGCGATTGCCTACTGATTACATAAACTCAGGAAAGATGCTCAGGAGTCTTTCATTTTTTTGAGATTTGTGACACTTGTAAAAATCTTGAACTTTCTGAGCTTGCTAAATTTCATTTTCTTTCTGAATTTTATGTCTCCTACTGAGGAGATCTATAAATTCATGAAAAATAGCTATATAACCTTAATGCACAAAGTCTTGCAAATATAAAAGAATTACTTTCATTTTATTAACATTTTTCTATGTATGAGGTTAATATAGAGAGTAGTATAAGGAATATATGTATCTACACACATATATGTATAATTTATTGGAATAGTATATTACAATGCTCTCTATACATGTAGAAGTGTTACAGTCACACATATGAATATCTCTAGAGTGTATGCTCATTTGATAATTGATATTGTATTTGTCCTTGACTTACATAGATACAATTCAAGTCATTTAAAATATTATAAATTTAGAACTAAATTTTAGACTGAATTGAAGATATGGTACACATGGTCTAAATATAAGTAAGAAATCATACTCAGGAATATGCATTCTAGGTATAATCTTTGATATTTGATAGATTGTTATAGTATACTTTAATAAAAAGGAATTAGCAGCTTTCACATAATACATTAATTTTATTTATTTATTTTTATTAATCAATCCATTCATTTACATCTTAAATGATATCCCACTTCCTGGTTAGCCTTCTGCAAGACCCTCATCCAACAATTTCCCTCCCTTCCCTCCCTTTTGCCTCTATGAGGGTGCTCCCCGACCCACCTGCACTCTCCCACCCTACCCCTCCAGCATCCCCCTACACTGGGCCATCAAACCTCAACAGGATCAAGGGCCTCCCCTCCCACTGATGTCAGACATGGCCATTCTCTGCTACATGTGTATCTGGAGCCATGGATCCTTCATTGTACACTTCTTGGTTGGTAGTCTAGTCTCTGGGACAACTGGGTGGTCTGGCCAGCCAATGTTGTTTTTCCTATGTGGTTGCAATCTCCCTCAGCTCCTCTAGTCCTTCTGCCACCTCCTCCTCCAGTGTCCATGAGCTAATCAGACTGATAGTTGGCTCTAGGCATCCACATCTATATTGGTCAGTTGCTGGCTGAATGTCAAAGAACAGCCATGCCAGGTTCCTCTCAGCAAGTGCCTCTTGGCATCAGCAACAGTGTTGGGGATTTGTGTTTGCTTACACGATGGATGCCCAGGTGGGCCAGTCCTCAGATGGCTCATCCTTCAGTCTCTGCTCCATATTTTTGTCCCTGTTATTCCTTTGGACAGGAACATTTCTGGGTTAAAATCTTTGAGATAGCTATGTGGCCCCACCCATGACTGGGAGCCGTGCCAATCTACTAGACGTGGTCTCTACAGGCTCTATCTCCCCTTCTCTCTACAATCATTTCCATTGGGTCTTGGGAGCCTCTTGTTTCCCATGGAAGCTGAACACCTATTTGATTTATTGTTGAAAAATTCACTTTCAGGATGGAGGGTAAATCCAAGAAAGAGAAGTACTTATCTTGCTTGCATGAAAAATCAGTGTTTGATCACCAGAACACATAATAAAAATATAAATTCCATGTGTACATCACTTTTTTTTTTTGCTGATATAATATAGTGCCTGAGAAACGCAACCAAAAGACGAAAGGGTTTATTTTGGATTATTGTGCCTGAAGGATAGACTCAGTCATGATGCAGAAGGAATGGAAACAGTCAGGGAAGAAGGTGGCAAGCTGAATAAGATAAGCTGAAACCTGACTGATAAAACATGAGTGACAGAAAAAGAAAACAGGAAATGGGGAAGGGCCATAAAAATCTCAAAGCCTACCACAGTGATCCACATCTTCTACAAAACCCCACTTCTATAGATCTTATTTTCTTCTTCAGCAGTACCCCTAACTGTGGAGCAAAATTCAAATATATAAGACAGTGGGAAACATTCCCCCTCAGAGCATCATATTCAAGCATGCCATTTATTCCCAGCTACAAATAGCCAATAACAGATGAGTACCTGAAGCTTGCTTATATAGATAGTGTAACCTAGTACTTGGCAAGCACTAGACCAACGAGAATCCCTGTCAAAACAAAACAAAAAAGAGAGAGAAAACAAAACCATTTAAGTAGGAAGCCCCTAAGAAGTAAAGAGCTTATCTGTGGTAGTCACATGAGTGCTCTTAAATAAAACAGTATATCCAGCTCCAAAGCATATACATTTATTGATTAAAGCTGTTTTATAATTAAAGCTCATGTATTAGTGTATCAGTCTTCCTTCTTTCAATGTCCTTATATATGTCTCCAGTAGAAGGTGTAGCCCAGATTAAAGGTGTGTGTATCCATGCCTTTAATCCCAGATGATCTTGAACTAGAATCCATAGCCATAATCTGCGATTAAAAGTGTATGTCTCCATGCCTTTAATCCCAGATGATCTTGAACTGGAAACCATGCTTCAAGATCTCCATGCTAAGTCCAGGTCAGAAACTTATATAGAGATATAAGCCTCCAGATTAGGATCATAGGTGAGCCTTCCAATTCTAGATTGTAGTTCATTCCACATATAGTCAAGTTGACAACCAGGAATAGCCACTACAACTCATTTTATTACAGACCTGTATGTGAGTTTCTAGTTCTGATACATTTCCAATATCTGTATGCCAATGTCACACTCTTAACTGTTGGCCATTTTTAGTATGCACTGCTTTATGGGAGTATATGACATCCATCATTCCTTTTATTACACATTAATTAATTTATGTATCTTATATATACTTATACTCTGGCTTATATCCAAGGCATCTCCAGAAACCTAAGGAAATCTGGATTGAAATAGTACATAGATATTCATCTGATTGATATCAGATTTACTAAAAGCAATCCCCAGCCTACTTTCTAAATATTTTACTAGTAACACTTAGCAATAAGTCATGAATAGCTTAAGCACTAGCTCAGGGAAAATATAACTTTATTTCTTTCATTAGACATTTAACATTTACTGTTCATAAAGGAAATTTTAATGAGCTGATATTTCAGAATATTAATTTTTAAATATTATTTTACTTCTATTCTCAATTTATGTTAATGGAGATTATTCAAGAGTGATCAGATATGAAGGCTGTTCATGGCAACACAGAAAGGAAGGTCAAAGAACATCCCTACTTTCACCTGAAATACCAGCCTTAGAATAATGCTACGCTTACTCATCCAGTTGTCAGAAAACCATTATACTGTTATACAGTCAGAGCCCAGCGTCTGGTTTGTGGATCCCACAATAACAGAGTGCTTACTTACATCCATGTTAGTCTTTTCTCATGGTATAAAAGAAGTCAAGTGCAGTATAGGAAAAGCTCTATAGTTTCTTAAACAAATGAAAATAACTTTATTAAGTCTAGTATTGTTTATTACTATCCTATTCCATTGTGAGAACTTAACATACAAGCACAAAGGTGCTGATGTATTCAACATGTGCATTAATGTGCCTGCTCCCCCTCAAACAAAGTTTTAAAGCATATGACTTGTAGAGTTGTATGGTATAGCATGGTGGCTAAGAATGTGTTTTCTTTAGCAAATGCAAGTCTAATTCAATAATGTTATATATACATTTCCTGTCTTTATTAAGTAGTGAACTACAGAAGACAGACATTTATAACTTTATTCATTTCAGGAGATAAATGATAAGAATAAGATCCAGTTTACCACCCTAAGAAGAGACAAAGAACTGAAATGCAAATTCATGTTGTATAATTCAGAATAAACCAGTATTTCTCTGTACCTTCTGGATTTGAAGTTTTGTATGGCATCCAACAGATGTACACGCTCACACAATATATGACATGGTGCCGAGAAAAATTATATGCTTAAATAAAAGCACACCACAATCAGAGAAATGTGTGAATTCCTCAATTCATGTAGAAAGAGATATCTACCTTGTAGATGTATTTGATATTACACTTCTCAGCTGTAAGGTTTCTGCTCTGTATGATTTATTGTTCGTCATTTTCAAACTTTATTGACTTATTATACTCCTGACCTCTTTAGTTCATTTGTGATTCTTGTCCTGGGCTCTCAGTTGGGTGATTCACATATCACTATTTGACTAAGGACATTTTATATGGAGATTTATATCTATGCATAAAAAAGTTTCCAGTTCTTTCTTTCTTTTTTTTAAGTCTGTATTTTAGAGACTATAGCCACCTCTTTCACCTGTTGTGTATTTGTGCTGCTGAGCTGACAAACCTCTTAAATCAGACTTTAGTCATACTTAGTCAGATTCAAAGCATATGGGCAGGCAAACTCTCATCTTCCAGCCATTGTCTTGGCAATCTATACAGTTTTTAGTTCTATCCTTCCAAAGTAGACCTGATAGAAGACAGCATCAGAAAAAATGCAATGGTTTACATGTGGTACAGTTGTTTCAAGAAATGTTTAAGGTGACGTGAGAGAAGGAAACTTCTTTCTGGTAATGAAAGACCATGCAAAGTTTGGAGTTACTGAGTTACACAGAGACTACATGAATTTTCTTACTAGGAGAACGTGTTAAATTCACAGTCACCTTGCATAAGGAACCTCTCAGTTCAGCTCTTGTTTCCTCTTGAAGAAATTCTCTCCATGTGTTGCCATGTATCTTCAGTTATCAGAGAAGGAGCTGGAAATTTTTACTACAGGTCCTTTCTCTATTTCATATTGCCTCCATCCAGCTTCCTTCTTATTGATCTTCATTTCACTTTTACATAATCCTGTTTGAAAAATCTACCCAATTTCTGGGCCTTATTTGATCCTGACATATATTAGAACGTCTCCCTCCATAAATTCCCACCTTTAATATTTGAGCTCATAAAAATAACTTATTCTCCTGGTTATTCTCTGCTTAATTTTGTTTCTGATGAAATTTCATTGAACATCAAATAAGATTTCTTTTTTATATAATTGAATTTTGTTTTGAATTAATTACTCTTGTTTTCTTTATAAACTTTTATTTTATCTTAATAATACATAAATACATTACACAATTTAAAATTATTGTTATGAGTGGTAAAATGTATACATGAAAACAAATAATGCATCGATATATGTATTAGTATCTGTTATATGTGTTAGTATATATATGTGTGTGTGTATGTGTGTTAGTATATATGCACATGTTTATGAGTTTGTATGTGCATTGATATTCAAAGAATTTGTGATTACTGATAACAAGAGAAAAATTTGCTTTCTGAATATATCACCATTTCTAATTTATGGAGTTTCTGTAAGAAAGTTAAAATGCTAATGTTGTAACACTGTATAGTTTTTATTGTACCAATTTCTATAAGACATTGTCTAAAGAATGAAACTGGGGAGGGGGGAACTGGCAAATGGGAAAGCATTCAGAATGTAAACAAAGAATATAAAAAATAAAAAAAATTAAAAATAAAAAAAAGAATGAAACTGGGATTCTGAAGAAAAGACAATGGCATGTGGAATATTTCAGAATAATCTGTTATAAGAAGGATCCCCCTTTTTTGAATTACTTATAAAAGACTTTTCTACCTACATAAAGATTTTCATTATATATAAACACAAATATAATTTCTGCAGGCAAGAAAAATGCAGCAAACAAATAACACAGAGTACTACCCCTAACCTCTGTTGTTATCAAAATTAAATAAGTCAGGAAAATGATTTTGCAAAACACACAAGTGAAGCAAATATATGTAGTAAAACGTTTATGTTCTAAGGGAACCAAAAAAAAGGGAAGCTCCTAATAGTGATGCCAAACTAGTGCTGCATTTTACTTAAGTTGGTAATGATGATTATTTTAAAGAGAAACCTTATGTGTACATGTGTATATATAATTTGTGCATGTTAGTAAGAGACCCCCAAGAATGTCTTAGTCTATAGAAATAGGATGTGTAAAACATGGGGAGGTTTATGTAAAGAATAGACAAAATTATATTTTCTTTTATTTTTTCTTTTTTTTAATTGGATATATTCTATATTTACAATTCATTTCCCTTTTTCTGGTTCCCCACCCCCAAAGGTCCCACATGCCCTTTTCCCTCCCCCTGCTCCCTCATCCACCCCCTCACACCTCCCTGTTCTTGTACTCCCCCACAATGATGCTTTGGTCCATTCTAGCACCAGTGTCCACTCCTTTCTTCTTGTCAGACATCACTTGATATGTGATTTCTGTCTTTGGTGTTCCAAGATTCTAGGCTAATATCCACTTATCAGTGACTGCATACCATGGGTATTCTTTTGAGACTGGGTCACCTCACTTAGTATGATGTTCTCCAGCTCCATCCATTTCTCTACGAATTTCATGAATTCATTGTTTCTAATGGCTGAAGTTATATTTTCTAAAAATAAAATTGACAAGTTGAAAATTTTTAGCCATGAGTTTCTACAATACATCATTTCCTAAACTGAATAACGCAGTCTCCAAACACTTTAGACAAACATCTTTAAAACAGTAAAATTGTTTAAATATGTCATGTTTCCATTAGTGTGTCAGGCAATGTACCCACATGAGCAGAATGCCTGCTTTATGATGTTCAGGTTTATCTAAATACTCTCGACATAGGCGATGACTATAGATGCCCTACACATGCTGCACAGAGGTTACCTTCTGTCTCAAATGACATGAGGTATATGGAAGCCAAGGCATGGGGAAGGAAGTTTGTAGACTGTGAGTTTATAGACTATGAGGAGTGGAGTTTAAGTTCTAAGCACCCATGCCTGTTGTCTCACAACTGCCTGTCACGCTAGCTCCAGTGGGTCCTACACTCTATTTTGGCCTCTGTAGTCACCCATATATGTGCATATGCACACACACACAGGAAATTAATTTTTAAAATGATATGAGATTTATATAACCTAAAATTACTGATCGAATTTAATAGTAACCCAGAATTAATGTGTTAGTACTAAAAGAAACAGTCTAAATTATAGCTAAATATAAGGAAATAAATGCATGCAATGGTACTCAACTGAAAAGAGATAGATAAGAGTTGATTAGTATACCAACAGGTTATTTACTGTAGAGCTTGGCTTAGTAGCTTGACTAATCATTGTGACACATAGCTAACCAAAGCACCTATGGCTTACATTGGATGACAACTCAAAGGTACATTCTGTCATAGTGGGATGTCGTGTCTAGCATGAGCTTGTGGTACCTGGTCACATGACTTCTACAAACACTCAGGAATCAGGGACAGATGAATACTGTCCTGTCCTTTTTGTTTTTGATTTAGTTTAGCACTGCAGTCCGTGTGATGCTATGGCCCACATTTGTAGTTGATCATTTGACTTCAGTTAATCTTATCTAGAAAATCTCATATGCAAGCTCAGAAGTGTGTATCTATAGTGATTCTAGATCTTATACAATTGACAATACTATCATAGAAGCAAACACTTAATTGATTATGAATTAATAGAAATATGCATCCAAATGTCAATAAGAATCAAATTGCAATTACAGATAATGTCATCTATTTTTAACACATCTTATGCAACATCTATGCTGAGATATATGATGAAGCATCACAGAGCTAATCACAGAACAACAGCTGACCATTTCAAATGAACCCCACTTGGGCTCAAAGTAACAGAGGTAAATCATCATTCTTGTTAAGTACTTGCTGAGAAAATATTACTTATAACACAATAACTTGAGACCCAAATTGCATAGGTGATGTAACATTGAATTTTGATTCAAATACACATGATTAGAAGGCAAAGTAGGTCATTAATGGGTAACATTTTTGAGTATTACTTTGAATGTGTTTTCAGAAAGGTTTAGTTGTGGAGCAAAATCGTAGCCTGCATGTTGATTATACCATTACCTGTCCTGGAGTCCAGTGCTGCTTTAAAAAAATAGTGGAATAGGAAAGCCAGATGTACACTGAAATTGAACTTTCAATGTATCCCAACAACACAGAAGTCAGCAATTTCCTTTGTTCACACTACCTTCCATATGTTCCTTATAATTATGAACTTAAATCCTCAATCAAATGAGGCCTTTGACTGTACAAGGTCATGGTTACTCGTCTATATTTATTCTTTTACATGTGGAGATCCACTTTTCCCAGCACTACACATTAAATAAGCTTTCTTATTCTTGTGTTTCTTTTTCATCATCTGTTTTGTGCCAAGTCCATACTGCTTTTATTAAAATGACCCTGTAATATATCTCCAATATGTTCTTTGCCCAATTTTATTCTTGCTGTCCTGCTCCTTTTTGTTCCCATGTACAATTTAGATTTTTCTTGTATTTCTGTGAAGAAAGGGGTGGGAGTTTTGACTGGACTTATATTGAACTTGTAAATAGCTATTGGTTCTTACAATATATGTAAGATATGTTTCCATCTCTAGAATCTTCATCTCTTCAGAAGTTTCATTACAAATGTCCTTAATCACTTTACTTGTGGTTATTCTGAAATACATTATCTAATTTGAGGTCATTATGAGTGGTCATATGCCCACGATATCTTTCTCCATATGTTTGGTGTGATATTTAAAAGCATTGGGTGTTGAAATTTGTTGCTCTATTCTAATATGTTGCTGGAATTATTTTCTAGACATTTTTTTCTGGTGGCATTTTTGGAATCTCTTATGTACAATATTATATCATCTTCAAGTAGGGATAATCTTATTTTCTTTCTTCTTTTACCATTTAATTTTCATATTTTCCCTCACAGTTGCAGCTAGTACTACAGATACAATATTGAACAAGAGTGGTGATAGTGTACATCCCAGATTTGAGTTGAAATTGCATCAAGTTTTGTCCATTTCAGAAAATGTTAGCTGTGGGTTTCTCATGTTGAGATGGATTCTGTCTAGTTTTACTCTGTCTGGGACTTTATTCGTGAAGATATGTTGGAATAAATCAATACATTCATTAGCATCTATTAATTTGATCATGTGATTTTTGTCATGAAGTCCTCTTATAAGTCATTAATTTTTTGACTCATATACTACTTTTGTTTGAATTTCTGTTGGCATGACAAAACACCATGACAAAAATGATTTGGGATGAAGTAGCTTATATAACTTAAGCTTAGAAGTTAGAGTCTGTCATCAAAGAAAGTCAGAGAATGAATTCCTTGAGGAAACGAAGCAGGGGCAATGGAATAACACTATTAACTTGCTTACTTTCTATGGCTTGTTCAGCCTACGTTCTCATAACATATAATATCTCCATCCATGGTTTTGTCCCATTTAGAATGTACTGAGTACTCACACATCAACCATTAATCAACCCAATACTCTACACATTAGCCAATAATCTAGTCTTATGGAGGTATTTTCTCAATTAAGAGTCCCTTTTTCCTGATACATTTAGGTTTGTGTCAAGTTGTCAAAATCAAGCAATTTAATTCCCCTCTTGTCAACTATACACACAACTATATAACAGAACAAGCCCTAACCTTTCATTTCTTATTTATCCCTATTAGCTCATATGAATCATGATCAAAATAATACATTAGCTGAAAATTTCAAAGCCTCCAAAATCTCTTTCAAAGTGTGTAATTTCTTTAAAATATTCAGTCTCTCTAAGCTATCAAAGTCTCATACCTATGGACTCCTGTAAAAACAAAATAAGTAAAATACATTTTCATTCCATGAGGAGATAACTCGATCATAACCAAAATCAAATCAAGTCACAAACAAAATTTAATCTTATACAAGTTCAGTGTTTGAAGTGTGGAACCCATTGACAATCTTCTTGGTTTTATAAAACATGGGCCATTTACCTGGATCTGCCATCTACAGCATCCAAAGCTTATCATCTATTGTGGGTTGATTGTCTTTTTTATTATTTTTAATTTTTATTTTTTTAATTTTTATTTTTTGTTTTTTTTTTTTTTTGAGACAGGGTTTCTCTGTGTGGTCCTGGTTGTCCTGGAACTCACTCTGTAGACCAGGCTGGCCTCGAACTCAGAAATCCACCTGCCTCTGCCTCCCAAGTGCTGGGATTACAGGCGTGCGCCACCACGCCTGGCGTCTTTTTTATTTTTTGAATTTACAAAATGACATTGGTATATCCAGTATGTAGACTGTTTACACTAAAACTAGGATGCTCTTTCATTAATGGCTTCTTCTTGTCTCTCTGCATGAACTATGGCTCCCTATAAGGTACCAAGCCTCAACTTTACTCTATGCCCCTGAATTCATAGGCCTCCCAATACAACAGATATTGTACCTTCACACATTTTCTATCCTGTCTTTCGAGACCCAAACCCTACCAAACCGTGAAAATATTCAGCTATTCTCCATAACTTTTTTCTGTGGACTTGTTTTGTTGATTCTGTGTTTGACATGGGCAGCAGTTATGAATTGAAGAGAGTATTGCAAATCTCATTAGGTCTATAAATTGTATGTGGTTTAGGTGGAATCAGTTTTGTAGACATTGGGGGGTTGGGGAACTAGACTGGTGTGTTGATTCTAACTATTTGTCCTAACTTGTAGTACGGGGATAAACATACAGGTTAGGCAGGCATAGAGGAGGATCACCAATCTAGAATCTGGAGAAAGATATGCAGTATCTGGCTGGGTAGACCATAGATGTTTCATGGGAGGAATGAGGGTTGGGATTCTAGAATTATCATATATAGAAGAAAGGTTACTATCAGGAAGCTAACATATACTAGAAAAACATTTGCTCATATGATAATGAAGTGCACTAGTACCAAACAGAAATATGACAGATGTGATCCAGGATATAGATACAGAAATATGAAATCATAAAACAAAAAATATATCTTAAAATTTGGAGCTAGCAAGAAAATTTGTGTGGCTACATCCAGAATTACTGAAAATAATTAACTTTTATCTCATCCACAGAATCACCAGTATCTTATAAAGATTTGCCATATCACTTTTGTGTTAAAACAACTTCCTATAGGACCTCTTGTTTGTTCCCAATTCAGTTTTCAAATAATTTCTCCTGCAGTAATTTTTAAGGTTTGCTCCATTGATTGTTCAAAATTTTCCATACCATAACTCTACCATAACGAATGAAATGTGCATCACGTCTCTACTTGTAGTTGAAATCGCTCTCTCTCTCTCTCTCTCTCTCTCTCTCTCTCTCTCTCTCTCTCTCTCCCTCTCTCTCTCTTTCTCTCTCTGTGTGTGTGTGTGTGTGTATTTTTAATTGGTATAGATGATATGTGAGAAAAATATAATCAGAGAAATCAGTATGAGCTTTATTTGACTAATAAATAGCAATGTCTCGCACTGAGATGTGGAATATCAAAATAGTTGGGGAAATATGAAATTATTATTATTTCCACTGGCAGCTTGAAATACTACATAAAAATAATTGTAATCACCTTTCTGCCGGGGCAGACTGCTAGCTAGTCTGCTTCCCTGAAGACACCATATCATGAGCCATCCTAGAGAATCTGTTGCATGCAAAGCAAATAGTAAGAACCCAATCAAAATATGGGGTATAGAAGTAAACCAAGAATTCACAACAGAGGAATCTGGAATGGCTGAGAAGCACCTAAAGACATGTTCAAAGTCCTTAGGGATCAGAGAAATGCAAATCAAAATGACCCTGATATTCTACCTTACACCAATGAGAACATAGAAAAGCATAACAAAAGTCTTCATATTATATTTAAAATTTATTATTTGCAAAACCTTATATTACTGAAATACAATAAAGTATTTTCTTTTTTACCGTTTTTATACCAATGACCTATAGTAAAGTTTAGCAAAAACATCTTAAAAAGGAAAGGAAATTAAAGGGAAAGGAAGCAGATCCTAAGTAGTGAAGGAAACAAGATAGTGGCAATGGTTTTGAGTCCTAATATAATAAGGATAGGCGTACATTTGCAAGTCTATCTCACATTCAAGGTTTGATATTCTACAGTATTCAGATTTAAAACTTTTAGTAAACTTTTAGTAGTATTTCAAGGCTGAGATAATTCAAAGAAAAGAATAAAAAATATACAGGAGGGTAAGGGGACTAACACTGACAGAAATACAAGACAGGCAGGCAGACAGACAGACAAAGAAAGAGAGAGGGGGAAAAGAAAGAAAGAAAGAAAGAAAGAAAGAAAGAAAGAAAGAAAGAAAGAAAGAAAAAAGAGAGAGGGAGGGAGGGAGGGAGGGAGGGAGGGAGGAAGGAAGGAAGAAAGAAAGAAAGAAAGAAAGAAAGAAAGAAAGAAAGAAAGAAAGGCAAGAAGATGTGCAATAGGATATTTTTCTGAATGAGAAGGTTTGGAGTTCCTAGACTGCTACTTGTTTTCAAATTGCAAAATCACATGAATGAATGCCCTTGGTACCACATTGAAAGACACATCATCACCATTAAGATAAAATAAAAAAGAATTAGAGAAGAAATGTCAAAGCTGACTAAAATTCTAAGGAACAATTTTTAAAATGGCCTTCTGATAGAACATAAGTATCCTGGAGAAAATAAGAGGGGAGGAAACAGCAGCTGCTAACAGCTTATAAATAACCACACAATGACAGTGGATGTGCAGCTAGAGCTACTAATGTAGGAAAGGTACTTTATCCACAGTGTCTGAGACATTCTGGGAGTTGTAAATTACAAACCAAACCTTAAACATTTAGTTGTTCTGTTGCTTCAGATGACTTGATCATGCTCAAACCTTTTACCGTCCAAGCTTTGATCAAGTAAAATAAAAAATAAGGTAATGGAGAGATAGCCCAGCAGTTAAGAGCACTTAGGGATCTTCAAGAGGACCGGGGTTATTTCTTTTTTCTAGAATTCACATCCTGTTGTTTATAACTGCCTAAAACTCATGCTCCAAGAGATCAGAAGTACTCTTTAGCCTCTGTCTGCACAAGCATACAACACATACACACAAAAGTAAAAATCTAATAAATCATTAAAAAATAAAAAGAGTAGAGTCCCATGGAAGAAAAGCACACATAAAAAGAAAACATATACCCACTGGAAGCTGGACTGTAAAGGATATCATCAAATGGACAAAATGGCAGCCTATAGAAGGAGAAAAATATCTTAACCAACCCATATCCAAGAGAGACCTGATATTCAAAATATATAAAGAAATTGAGAAACTAGATATGACAAAAACCAAATAATCCAAATGAAGTACAAATCTAAATAGAGAATTCTCAACAGAGGAATGTCTACTGGCCAAGAAGCACTTAAAGAAATGTTCAACATCTTTAGCCACCCAGGGGACCTGAACCCAGGGGCCCAGGGTAAATGAAATACTACTGTTCTATTAAATGTTCAGCCAAAGTTAGAGAAGCTTCCGCCTGCATCGGACAGAAACAGAGTCCCACAGCCAGAAAATATACAGAGTGAGAGACCTTGGAATGTTCAATCCTAAATCAGATGCCTTCTTCATAGCTTCTCTCCTCTCTGGACTCAGGGAAACATTCAGACAAAGTGGAAGAAAGATGAGAAGAGCCAGAGGGGATGAAAGATGGCAAAGTAACAAGTCTTGTACATTTCTGCACCAGAAGAAGTCAGAGAGAAGAAGAAATGGACACATGCCTTCATCCCTATTCCAGAAGCTATATCCAAGTATCACCACTGCCAAATGAGAATTTAGTTTTCTCCAAGGAAGTCTCACTGAGGAAAGTACTTTTTTATTATTAGTTACTATTATCACCATTATTAATAATATTATTCTCTCATAAGTTACAGCACCACTGCAGTTTCGTGTCTCCTATCATCTCAGCCCACCCCCAACCACCACCATTCTTCCTCAGATCTACTCTTTCTCCATTTCACTTCAGAAAACAGCAGACCTCCCATGGATATCAACTAAACGTCAAATAACTAGTTACAGCAAGTCTAGATGCATAGCCTCATAGAAAGGCTAGGTGAGACAATCCAATAGAAAGAAAATGGTCCCAAAAGCAGACAAAAGACAGACAGCCACTACTCCCATGGTTAGGAGGTCCACAAGAACACAATGGTGCACAACCATAATACTTATGCATAGGAATGAGTTCAGACATATACAGACTCCCTGATATTCTCTTCAGTGAGCCCTTATAAGCCTTGGTTAGTACATCATGTAAGCCGGGTTATTGTGAGGTCCTTGACCCATAGCTCAGATAGGTCACATATCCAGGAGTAAATGGCCCACAGAAAAAGAGCACAAAGGCATCTTTAAAGGTTCCTTGTCTCATAATGTCATGTCAGGTCATTTTATTATATTTCATATTTATTCATGACTTTTCACTCTCTTTTTACCTTATATATTCTTTGTGCATATATATACACAAAGAATATATACATATATGTATATATTATGTATGTATAGATAATTATGCATATATAATGTATATATATTATGACTTCCACTTTCTGTATATACATGTGTGTGTGTGTGTATATATATATATATATATATATTATGACTACCACTTTCTGTTTCTATGACCCTACTGTGTGTGTAAATGAATGGGACTTTGTGAACTATCTCTGTTTCTTTTGTATTTTCTTGGCTCTATTTTTCTTCCTCCTCCTCCTCCTCCTCCTCCTCCTCCTCCTCCTCCTCCTCCTTCTGCTCTTCTTCTTTTTATTCTTCATTATCATCATCATCTTTTTTCCCCACTCAAATGTGTTTGATTTATTTGTTTCTTTTTTGTTTGTTTTTTTTTTCGAGACAGGGTTTCTCTGTGTAGTCCTGGCAGTCCTGGCACTCACCAGACTGGCCTTGAACTCAGAAATCCATCTGCCTCTGCCTCCCAAGTGCTGGGATTATAGGCATGTGCCACCAATGCCCAGCTTCATTTTATTTTATTTTTATGCCATAGAAGCTTAATTTTTACTGAGGAGAGACAGAAGGGAAAGGGGTAGATCTTAATAGAACAGGAAATGGAGTGGGCTTGGGATAATTAGAAGGAACAAGAAATAATCATAGGGGTACATTATACAAAAATATTTCCAAGAGAAATAATCAAGTACACTCTATGAAAATGTCAGTAAGACCAATGGTCACAGCATTATTTGTCTGCATTAAAGAAAAATGTTAATGATAAAATCAAGGTCCTTAAATTGATTATAGAGGATACAGTTTAGTCCCTATGTGACCTTGCTATGAGAGTCTGAAAACCCCATCCATTCTTTGAGTACATATAGAGACTTTGGATATTCTTCACATACAAAATCATATTATCTTAATATTTTAAGTTGAATTCTGCTTTAAAACAAAAAGCTATGGTTGTTTGATATTTCCTATTTATTATTTCTGTATATTTGTATATGTGTATGCATATGTGTTTGTGTGCATATGTATATGTGTGTGTATGTATGCATGTATTTGTGTGTGCCTGTGTGTGTATAGGTACTGTATAAGTACATGCATGTGTCTGTGTCCTGTGTAGGTATATGTCTGTAGGTTTGTAATTATATATGTGCATATGTGCACCTGTGAGTGTCTTCACATGTGTGTGTTCACATGTATGTGTTTATGTGTATGCATGTGTCTGTGTAGGTATGCATGCATTTCTCTGAGTGTGTATGTTTGCATGTGTGTGTTTATAAATGTACATATGTTTTTATGTGTGTATGCATGTGTATGTGAACATGTATATTTTTATGTGTGCATACATGTGTATATGTTACTATATTTGAATTTGTTGTGTGTGTGTGTGTGTGTGTGTGTGTGTGTGTTTGGGTGTGTTTGTATGTGTGTGTATAGGTTTGTATTTCTCAGTGCTAGGGAGTGACTTTTCTTCTTGTGCAGATTAATCCAAGGTCACCATTCTTGCACTGCAATTGATTTTACTTAAGGCCTTATCTTACTTGTCCTCAGCTAATAAACATTATATCGCCTTATACAAGGCTATAAGCTGAATATAGATATGTATTTAATATAGTGCCTGTGTTATCTTTAATTCCCCCATGAAATGAGGACTTTGTCTGGTTTGCCTCTGTAGGCATTATTTGCGATAGTGAATAAAATGCAAGGCATGACATTTAACATGAACTAAAGTTCTATGACACCTTTTTATTAAAATTGGGTTCTTCAGGTTTTAATTTACATCTAGATCATAGTTACTACAAGCTTGCTCTTTGGGAATTTGCTAACTGTTTCTTGCTTCTAACAAATCTAAGCAACCTTTTATTAAGTCAGGAAAATAATGTGTTAAAGACTGTATAGCTTGTGAGTCAGCCTGGGTGTTTGATGGATGAGACAGTGATACTAAGTACACAAATCAGCTTAATGGGACTTGCAAAAGTATCTCTTTAAAATTTCGGCTTCTGGACCTGCTTTCATTATTCAGGTTTATTCCACTGAGCAGAGGAAATGGCGTCAGAACAGCCAATGCTCTTTATGCCCTCACCTAGGGAAAATAAAATCAAAGGACTTATAGAATGTTTGAGGTTGTTTCTATCTGGTGCCAAGTTAGGGAGAATCATACCTATGTACAGAACAAGGGATTGGTGGATAAAGTCTACTGAGGTTGAGAGGACAACATGCTTGTCTGAAAATACTTCATTTTGCAGGACTATTATTCAAAGTGTTCAGATATCACATTATTTGCTCAACATGAATTATGAGTGGGAAATTAATGTCAAGAGAGAGTAAAAGATATTATCTAGTCTATAATAAAAAGAATGTGTGGAATATTTAGTCTACTCTTATTGAAAGATATAAGTATATTTCTTAGTATATATATATATATATATATATATATATATATATATATAGTCTTGAAAATGTCAACATATGCAGCCACTAAAATGGGGAAATTTTTCAAGAATTTCTGAACTTTTTATTGTCATAAATCTAATGTTGTCTCTTTTAATCAGTATGTTATTCATTACAATTAAAATTGTTGCTATTGAAGTGTTTATTTAATTGTGTTATATTTATCTAGTCAGTCTTCCTTCTTTTTTAAACTAATTCTCAATTTTCAGCCTTTGGAGTGTTTCTTCACATCACACCAAATCACATCAGTAATTTTAACAGAGCTAGTGAAGATTCAGAAATAAAATCCTAATGATACAGTTATTAAATAAAACTAGATATGATTCTGCTCTTGTCAATATTGAAGAAAACAGACACATTTCTCAGAAATCCTTCTCTATAAAGTATCTCTTAGTCTTTCATGTCAGATTGTAATATCTGTTCACCTAACTCTGGCCCAAATAATCACTAGTACTGGGGCTAGGAAAATCAGTGGGAGGGGAATGAATATAAAATAATTATTTTAAAGCAATCTGTCTTAATCATTTTTAATCACGAATAAGACATAGAAAGCTACAGTAAAACAATGGTGACTTGACCTTAACTTTGAAAGTCCTCACATTTAGTATGAATTAATAATTGGAAGTAGAAAAATACCCAAACTACTAAGGATTTATTAAAAAGACTTATGAAAACTAAACATTAGATATTATAGTGTGTAATACAATTATGATTAACAAACCTCCATGTGTCTCTTGAATTTTATGTCTGTTCCACATGAAGAATGATCATCATTAAGAGGGTAGGCTAGCCTTTTCTTCCATCAGTCTATCTAAACATAAGCATTTCAGTATCTGAAGAGAGGGCATGGAATATTCTTGAGCCTATACTGTCTTAAGCTCCAACTCATCCCGCCCTTGCACAGTGCCCCAGGATCATTTTACCATCAAGGACAATGGAAATGTCTACTAATGCATTGATGGTAGATAAAACATGTCCTCTCCTGCATCTGTACTGATGGATCAGCACTCAAAGTGGACAGAGTCAGTGATGATGCGATCTCTGTGTAAGCTAAATATCTACTTAAATTTCAAGTATTCCAAAGTCACTTTAAAAACTTTAAATTTGTATATGTTAACATGATAAAATTAAAAGAAAATGAAAGACAGACACGCAGGAGACAGAAATTAGGAGATGATAAACAGGAAAAGATGATGCAGAGTTAGTTAGTTAGTGTGGAAAAAAAACCCACCAAATGTAAACTGTACCAAATGAGATTATTTGTGAACTGGGGAGAGCTTTTTTTTTAATGCTTTACAAACAGAAGCAAGCTGTGCTGTGGTGGCACACACCTTTAATCCCAGCACTTGGGAGGCAAAGGCAGGTGGATTTCTGAGTTCGAGGCCAGCATGGTCTACAGAGTGAGTTCTAGGACAGCCAGGGCTATACAGAGAAACCCTGTCTTGAAAAACTTAAAAAAAAAAGATACAAACAGAAGAATATAAGATTGGATTCCACTCAAAACAATATCTGACTGTATATGTGCACATATGCATATATGTATGTATGTTCACAAACAAATACAACGGTGAATTATTGACTGTTGTCTTAGAACAATTAACTTGTTATCTTTACCATTATGCATGTATTCTTCCTTTGTTTTTATGTTCTGCATCAGAAAGGTTAGGTGTGCTAAAGTAACTTAAAAGTAACTTTTAAACTTGTTTGTAAAGGAAAAGAACAATCACAATTCTATCTGAAATGTGAATCCTAGTATTGATTCTTTAGATTTGTGTGTTTTACTTGGAAACTATAATGAAACTACTGGGTGTGGAAAAAAGTTTAGTGAAGGGAGTATTATATGTGTTATATAAATATATATGTGCATATATTATGTGTTATAAAATAACGAAAGGGAAACAATCAAGGAATGATATTTTAAAATGGAAGGGAAATAGGAGAAAGGAAAAAAAGCAGGAAAACTATTTAAAGCATACTGTGTTAATGACCTTAATGTACACACACACACACACACACACACACACACACAAATGAGCCATTAACAGTAACTTGTATGTAACATTTCAGGGATGACCACTTTGTAATGGATAATTCTTTGGAAGATATAATTTTCCCTGTCCCATAATTAATTAGTATCCTGGATTTCTTTGCCTAGGGGTGAGACACCCCTTTCTCCCACATTTGTATTCCTACTGATATTATCATTGTTTGAGTCTAGTTCAAGAATTGATATTATTGAGGTAGCACGTGTGGATTTTTTGCCATTTCTAGAAAAGGAAGCACTGTCTCCTACTAGATTTCCTAGTCTTCTTGCTCTTACAAGCTTGTCACACTCTTTTCTAGATAGGTAAGACAAAGTCCTATCTAGATATATCAGTGAACTATAATAATATCTATGAGAAATTGTGCCAGGGAGCCAGAAGACTCTACAGCCTTCTGTACATAGTCTGCCAGGAGAGACTGATCACCTAGGAGTGCTTTCACTTTTGAGTGCAGAGGTTAGATCTCCAACTTCTCTCTGGAGGGGACCTACTAGAAGCACACAGGGACTAAGATCAGTGGAGCAGCTGGGACAGAAGTATTCCCAACACCATTTGCACATGGGAGCCAGGAAACTCCACAGCCTTCTGTGAATAGTCCACCAGGAGAGAGAGAGAGAGAGAGAGATCTCACAGCAGTGCTTTCACTTTTGAATTCAGAGGAGTAAAGACACAGGCTTAAAGGCCCAAAGGAGGAACAAACTCCAGCCAGAGACAACAATACCAGCACCAGAGATAACCAGATGGCAAAAGGCAAGCACAAGAACCCTACCAACAGAAATCAAGGGCACATGACAACATTAGAACTGAGCTCTACCACCACAGCAAGTCCTGGATACCCCAACACACCAGAAAAGCAAGAATTGGATTTAAAATCATATCTCATGATGCTGATAGAGAGTTTCAAGAAAGACTTAAATAACTCCCTTAAAGAAATATAGGAGAATATAGGTCAAAAGGTAAAAGTCCTTAAAGAGGAAACACAAAAATCCCTTAACGAATTACAGGAAAACACAAATAATCAAGTGAAGGAACAGAACAATACCATCCAGGATCTAAAAGTGGAAGTAGAAACAATAAAGAAATCACAAAGTAAGACATCTCTGGAGAAAAAAAAAGCCATGGAAAAAATTCATGAGTCATAGATGCAAGCATCAACAACAGAATACAAGAGAGAAAAAAGAACCTCAAGTGCTGAAAATCCATAGAAAACATTGACTCAGTTCCGATCCAGCCTGCGGAACCAGGTACCTGAGATGTCCCGAGTTTAAGAACTTTGGGGACTCAGGCCTTGAGCAGGAGCTGTGCACAGAGCAGCGGTTTGGGGGGCCCCAGCCAAGTCTGGGCTCGGTGCCCAGAAGGCGGACCTGGCACTCCTTGCAGCCTCTGCCATCTTCGCAGATCTTCCAATCCAGCCTGTGGAACCAGGTACCCTAGATATCCAGAGTTTAAGACCTTTGGGGACTCAGGCCTTGAGGAGGAGCTGCGCACAGAGCAGCAGTTTGGGGACCCCAGCCAAGCCTGGGCTCTGTGCCCTGAAGTCGGACCCGGCACTCCCTGCAGCCTCCACCATCTTCCCAGCTGCTTTGAACCAGCAGGCAGAACCAGGTACCTGAGACATCCCGAGTTTAAGACCTCTGGGGACTCAGGACACCAGATAACAATCTCTGAGCACGAGCAGTGCAAAGCAGCAGCCCAGCAGGCGGAACCAAGTACCCGAGATATCCCGAGTTTAAGACCTCTGGGGACTCAGGCTACCTGTCAGCAATTGTGAGCAGGAGCTCTGCAGGGCAGTGGTCCAGGTGTCCCAGTCGTGGGGAAACAGCATTATGAGTCCACAGGAGGTTCAAGCACCAGCTAGTAACTACAGGACCAACTAACAACAGAGATAACCAGATGGTGAAAGGCAAACGTAAGATCTGTACTAACAGAAATCAAGGCAATATGGCAGCATCCAAACCCAGTTCCCTGACAGCAATAAATCTCGGATACCCCAACACACCAGAAAAACAAGACTCAGATCTAAAATCACTGGTCAGGATGCTGATAGAGGAACAATTAGATAAATCTCTTACAGTAATACAGGATAAAATAGATCAAAAGCTAAAAGACTTTACAAAGCAAACACAAATAAGTCTCAGATACCCCAACACACCAGAAAAACAAGACTCAGATCTAAAATCACTGGTCAGGATGCTGATAGAGGAACACTTAGATAAATCTCTTAAAGCAATACAGGAAAAAATGGATCAAAAGCTAGGAGCCCTTACAAGGCAAACACAAAAATCACTTAAAGAAATTCAGGAGAATATGGATCAAAAATGGATGCCAATAAGGGGGAAACACAAAAATCACTTAAAGAAATACAAGAGAACGTGGGTCAACATGTAGAAGTCATAAAAGAGGAAACACAAAAATTTCCTTAAAGAATTAGGGGAAAACACAAACATGCAAGTGAAAGATCTGAGGAAAACCATACAGAATCTCAAAACAGAAGTAGAAACAACTAAGAAATCACAAAGGGAGACAACGTTGGAAATAGAAAACCTTGGGAAGAAATCAGGAGTCATAGATGCAAATATCAACAATAGAATACAAGAGATAGAAGACAGAATCTCAGATGCTAAAGATCCCATAGAAACCATGGATTCAACAATTAAAGAAAATGCAAAATGCAAAAAGCTGGTAACCCAAAACATTCAGGAAATCCAGGACACAATGAGAAGACCAAAGCTGAGGATTATAGGTATAGATGAGAGTGAAGATCTACAACTTAAAGGGCCAGCAAATATCTTCTACAAAGTTATGGAAGAAAACTTCCCCAACCTAAAGAGAGAGATGCTCATGAATACACAAGAAGCCTACAGAACCCCAAACAGATTGGACCAGAACAGACAGACTTCCTGTCACATAATAATCAAAACCCCAATTGAACTAAACAAAGAAAGAATATTAAAGGCAGTAAGAGAAAAAGGCCAAATAACATATAAAGGAAGACCTATCAGAATTACACCAGACTTCTCACCTGAGACCATGAAAGCTAGAAGATCCTGGGCAGATCTCATGCAGACTCTAAGAGGACACTAACTTCAGCCAAAACTACTATACCCAGCAAAACTCTCAATCACCATAGATGGGGAAACCAAGGTATTCCATGACAAAACCAAATTTGCACAATATCTATCTACAAACCCAGCCCTACAAAGGTTAATAGGGGAAAAATACCAACACAAGGGGGGAACTACCCTCCAGGAGAAACAAGATAGAAACCCCCTCTCATCAAACCCAAAAGAAGAGAACCACTCAAATATAAAAAATAATGCCCAAAATGTCTGGAAGTAATAATTACTATTCCTTAATATCTCTTAACATCAATGTACTCAATTCCCCAATAAAAAGACACACACTAACAGACTGGATACAGAAACAGGACTCTACATTTTGCTGCACACAGGAAACACATCTCAGTGTCAAAGACAAACACTACCTTAGAGTAAAAGGCTGGAAGACAATTTTACAAGCAAATGCTCTCAAGAAACAAGCTGGAGTAGACATTCAAAATATCAGATAAAATTGACTTTCAACCTGAAATCATCAAAAGAGACACAGAAGGTCACTTCTTGCTTGTCAAAGAGAAAATCCACGAAGAAGAATTCTCAATACTGAAAATCTATGCTCCAAATGTAAGGGCACCCTCATTCGTAAAAGGAATGTTACTAAAGCTTAAAGCACACATTGCACCTAACACAATAATTGTAGGTGACTTCAACACTCCATTCTCCTCAATGGACTGATCAGGAAAGCAGAAACTAAACAGGGACACAGGGAAACTAATTGAAGCTTTGGACCAATTGCATTTAAAAGATATATAGAGAACATTTCATCCTAAAGCAAAAGAATATACCTTTTTCTCAGCACTGCGTGGTACCTTCTCCATTTGATCATATAATTGGTCACAAGATAGAACTCAACAAATACAAGAAGACCGAACTAACCCCATGCCTCCTATCAGATCACTATGGAGTAAAAGTGGTCTTTAATAACAAAAGAATAACAGAAAGCCCACATACACATGGAAACTGAACAATACTCTACTCAATGATACCTTGGTCAAGGAAGAAATAAAGAAAGAAATCAAAGACTTTTTAGAATTCAATGAAAATGAAGGTACAGCCTACCCAAATCTATGGGACACAATGAACGCAGTGCTAAGAGGAAAACTGATAGCCCTGAATGCCTCCAAAAAGAAACAGAAGAGAGCATACACTAACAACTTAACAGCACACCTGAAGGCCCTGGAACAAAAAGAAGCTAATTCACCCAGGAGGAGTAGAAGACAGGAAATCATCAAACTAAGGGCTGAAATCAATCAAGTAGAAACAAAGAGAACCATACAAAGAATCAACAAAACCAAGAGCTGGTTCTTTGAGAATATCAACAAGATAGATAAACCCTTAGCTAGACTAACCAAAGGGCACAGAGACAGTATCCAAGTTAACAAAATTAGAAATGAAAAGGGGGATATAACAACATAAACTGAGGAAATTCAAAAAAATCAGATCCTACTACAAAAGCCTATACTCAACACAACTGGAGAATCTGGAGAAAATGGACAATTTCCTAGACAGATACCAAATACCAAAATTAAACCAGGATCAATTAGATCAGCTAAACAATCCCATAACCCCTAGAAAAATAGAAGGGGTTATAGAAAGTCTCCCAACCAAAAAAAGTACGGGACCAGATGGTTTTAGTGCAGAATTCTATCAGACCTTCAAAGAAGACCTAACACCAATACTCTTCAAACTATTCCACAAAATAGAAACAGAAGGAACACTGCCCAACTCGTTCTACGAAGCCACAATTACTCTGATACCAAAAGCAGACAAAGATCCTACAAAGAAAGAGAACTACAGGCCAATTTCCCTTATGAATACTGATGCAAAAATACTAAATAAAATACTTGCCAACCGAATCCAAGAGCACATCAAAATGATCATTAACCATGATCAAGTAGGCTTCATCCCAGGGATGCAGGGATGGTTCAATATACGAAAATCCATCAATGTAATCCACTACATAAACAAACTAAAAGAAAAAAACCACATGATCATCTCATTAGATGCTGAAAAAGCATTTGACAAAAGTCAGCATCCTTTCATGCTAAAAGTCCTAGAAAGAACAGAAATTCAAGGCCCATACCTAAATATAATAAAAGCAATATACAGCAAACCAGTAGCCAACATCAAACTAAATGGTGAGAAACTTGAAGCAATCCCACTAAAATCAGGGACTAGAAAAGGCTGCCCTCTCTCTCCATATCTTTTCAATATAGTACTTGAAGTTCTAGCGAGAGCAATTAGACAACATAAGGAAGTCAAAGAGATATAAATTGGAAAGGAAGAAGTCAAACTATCACTTTTTGCAGATGATATGATAGTGTACGTAAGTGACCCAAAACACTCCATCAGAGAACTCCTATAGCTGATAAAAAAAACTTCAGCAAAGTTATAAAATCAACTCAAGCCAGGCGGTGGTGGCTCATGCCTTTAATCCCAGCACTTGGGAGGCAGAGGCAGGCGGATCTCTGAGTTCGAGGCCAGCCTGGTCTACAGAGTGAGTTCCAGGACAGCCAGGGCTAAAGAAAAAAAAAGTAAAAAAAAAAAAAAAAGATAAAATCAACTCAAGCAAATCAGGAGCCTTCTTGTACTCAAAGGACAAGCAGGCTGAGAAAGAAATTAGGGAAATAACAACCTTCACAATAGCCACAAACAATATAAAGTATCTTAGTGTGACTCTAACCAAACAAGTGAAAGAACTGTATGACATGAACTTTAAGTCATTGAAGAAAGAAATTGAAGAAGACATCAGGATATGGAAAAATATTCCATGCTCTTGGATTGGCAGGATCAATATAGTAAAAATGGCCATCTTGCCAAAAGCAATCTACAGATTCAATGCAACCCCCATCAAAATCCCAAATCAATTCTTCATAGATCTAGAAAGAGCAATACTCTCATGTGGAGTAACAAAAGACCCAGGATAGCTAAAACTATTCTCAACAATAAAAGGACTTCTGGGAGAATCAATATCCCTGACCTCAAGAAGTACTACAGAGCAATTGTGCTAAAAACTGCATGGTATTGGTACAGTGACAGGCAAGTAGATCAATGGAATAGGATTGAAGACCCAGAAATGAACCCACAGACTTATGGTCACTTGATCTTTGATAAAGGAGCTACAACCATCCAGTGGAAAAAAGATAGCCTTTTCAACAAATGGTGCTGGTTCAACTGGAGGTCAACATGCAGAAGAATGCGAATTGACCCACTCTTATCTCCTTGTACTAAGAACAACTCCACGTGGATTAAGGACCTCCACATAAAACCAGACACACTGAAACTAATAGAAAATAAACTGGGAAAGACCCTGGAGGACATGGGCACTGGGGGAAAGTTCCTGAACAGAACACCAATAGCTTATGCTCTAAAATCAAGAATTGACAAATGGGACCTCATAAAATTACAAAATTTCTGTAAGGCAAAGGACACTGTCAGAAGGAGAAAACAGCAACCAACAAATTGGGAAAAGATCTTCACCAACCCCACATCTGACAGAGGGCTAATATCCAATATATACAAAGAATCTAAGAAGTTAGACCCCAAAGAACCAAATAACCCTATCAAAAATGGGGTACAGAGCTAAGCAAAGAATTTTCACCAGAAGAAATTCAGATGGCTGAGAAGAATCTTAAGAGATGTTCAACATCATTAGTCATCAGGGAAATGCAAATCAAAACAACCCTGAGATTCCACCTCACACCATTCAGAATGGCTAAGATTAAAAACTCAAGGTACAACAGGTGCTGGCGAGGATGTGGAGAAAAAGGAACAATCCTACACTGTTGGTGGTATTGCAAGATGGTACAACTGCTCTGGAAATCAGTCTGTTGGTTCCTCAGAAAATTGGGCATGGCACTTCCAGAGGACCCTGTCATACCACTCCTGGGCATATACCCAGTGGAATCCCCTGCATACAATAAAGACACATGCTCCACTACATTCATAGCAACCTTATTTATAATAGCCAGAAGTTGGAAGGAGCCGAGATGTCCCTCAAAGGAGGAATGGATACAGAAAATGTGGTATATTTATACAATGGAATACTACTCAGCAATTAAAAATAATGAGTTCATGCAATTTGTAGGCAAATGGTTGGATAAATATCATCCTAAGTGAGTTAACACAATCACAAAAGAATACACATGAAATGCAAGCACTATTAAGTGGATATTAATGAACCCAAAAGCTCTGAATACTCAAGGCACAATTAGCAAATCAAAAGATTCCCAAGAAGAAGGAAGGAAATGACCGTGGTCCTGAAAAGTCTGGATCCAGATTTGTAGGAGAGTAACAGAACAGAGAAATGGGAGGGAGGTTGTTGGGGAATGGGTGGAGGGAAGAGGACTTATGGGACATATGGTAAGAGGGGAACTGGGAAAGGGGAAAGCCTTTGGAATATAAACAAAGAATATAGAAAATAAATTTTAAAAATAAAATAAAATAAAATAAAATAAAATAAAATAAAGAAAACATTGACTCAACAGTCAAAGAAAATGCAAAATGCATAAAGCTGGTAACCCAAAACATCCAGGAACTCCAGGACACAATAAAGACCAAACCTAAGGATTATAGGTATAGAAGAGAGTGAGGATTTACAACTTTAAGGCCCAGTAAATATCTTCAACAAAATTGTTGAAGAAAATTTCTCTAACCTAAATAAAGAGATGCCTATGAACATATAAGAAGCCTTCAGAACTCCAAACAAACTGGGCCAGAACAGAAAGTCCTCCGAGCACATAATAATAAAAACACCAAATTCACTAAATAAAAAATGAATATTAAAAGCAGTAAGGGAAAAATGGCAAGTAATTTATAAGGCAGACCTATCAGAATCACACCAGACTTCTCACCAGAGATGATGAAACTGGAAGATCCTGGACAGACCTCATACTTACCCTAAGAGAACACAAATGCCAGCCCAGGCTACTATACCCAGCAAAACTCTCAATCATCATAGATGGAGAAACCAAGATATTCCATTATAGAACAAAATTTATACAATGTCTGTCCACAAATCCAGCCCTACAAAGGATGATTAATGGAAAATGCCAACACAAGGAAGGAAACTACACCCTAGACAAAGCAAGAAAGTAATCTTCCAACAATCCCAAAAGAAGATACCCACAGAAACATAAAAATAACATCAAAAATAATAGAAAGTAGTAATCTCTATTCCTTAATATCTCTTTACAACAATCGACTCAAGTCCCCAATAAAGACATAGACTAAGGAAATATTTCTCATGTAAATCTTCAATTTTATCAGAAAATATTTGTAATTCCCCTTTTAATTAATTTTGTAATGTTTTTATGTTTACCATTTTATCTGCATTATTTTTCATGATAATGTTCAATTTGAATATGTCTTTCTATATATTTCCTCTATTTTATCAGAAATGTTTTCAATGTAAATCTTTGATTTTATCACAAATATTTCTAATTCCACCTTCAATTAATTTAGAAAGGTTTTTATATCTACCATTTTACATGTAAAATTTTCCATAAAATAATAAAATTTAACATGTTTGTCTAGTTATTTCTTGAATTTTACCAGAAATATTTTCCATGTAAACTTCAGTGTTATCTGAAAATGTTTATAATTCCACCTTCAATCAACTTAGAATTATATATATGCCTATCATTTTATCTATATAATTTCCATAATGATCTTTAATTTCAATATGTTTTCTATATATTTCTTCAATTTTATCAGAAACATTTTCCATGTAAATTTTCAAGTTTATGAGAAAATGTTTATAATTTCACTTTTAATCAACTTAGGAATACTTTTATACCTACCATTATTATACCTATATAAAATTTTCCATGATAATCTTCAATTCTAAGATGTTTTTCTATGTTTTCTCTAATTTATCAGAAATATTTTCCACATAAATCTTCAATTCTATCATAAAATATTTCTATCCCATATTTCAATTGATTTAGCACTTTCACTTGTCTACCACATTACTCTTTAATTTTCCATGGAAATTTTCAATTTTAACGTGTTTATCTGAAATATTTTCCATGTAAATCTTTAATTTTATCATAAAGTGTTTTAATTTTCCTTTACTTCCCTTTTCAATAAATAAAAAATTAAAAAATAATATCTATGTTATATCTAAAGTTGTATTGCATTTCATATTATGTTTACTTTTGTTGGGAACAAGCAATAATGAAAAGATTATTTTATCTTGCTTATTCGAGTTGATAAGGAATGTATTGTGACAGTTTGTTGCAATTGTCAACCTGTTACAAACTAGAGTCACGTTGAGAGGATCTCCAACTGAACAATTACATAGAAATCATTATTTTGTGGTCCTAATCTAGAAAGATATTCTTTAATGATAATAATAGTGAGGCCAGCAGTCTAGATTGCAGTATGCCTAGGAAGGCAGTCCTGGGGCTTATAGAAAAGCTAGCTGAGCATGCGCCAAACCAGAGAATTGTAGCAGTGAGTTTTTAGCTACACCATATTGTGCTGCAGATCATACACTTTCAGCCACCCACCCAGGAACTCTTTGGATTCATGAATGAAAAGCACACACACACACACACACACACACACACACACACACACCCTCATTGGCTGATTCAATGACCGGACACTCCTAAATATTCCCCTGCTACACAAGGCCCAGTCAGTTAAGTGGCCAGTGGCCAGTCACCTGAATTCTAACATGCTGGTTGGCTTTCTTTTCTGCACCTCCTGTGTCCCATCCATCTTCCCCAACTCATGGTGATCTCTCTCTCTCTCTCTCTCTCTCTCTCTCTCTCTCTCTCTCTCTCTCTCTCTGTGTGTGTGTGTGTGTGTGTGTGTGTGTGTGTGTGTGTGTGTGTGTGTGTGTGTGTGTGTGTGTGTGTGTGTGTGTGTGTGTGTGCTGTCTCCTAAGCTACATAACTTTAAGGGTCCTGCCCTGAACCCAGGCATTGGCTGTTGGCAATTATATCGATTGTTCAAAAACCAATTGGGAACCAGGACCTTTAGCGTTTGGACACTCAGATTTCCATCTGAATCAAAGGTTAGAAGCAATCTCCAACAGAGAGTGATTGAATCACAGTGTTCTTCCCTGAATCCCATTTTAGTTCCTCTTTGAATTTGTATCCTGACCTCAGTAGTGATGGATTGTGATTGAAGGCAAAAGCCAAAAATATGTATTGTCATTCTTGAGTTAGTTTTCTATATGTTAAACATAAAAACCCATAGCAGGTAATAGAAGGTAAACTAGAATAAAAAGAGAAGCTACTTTTCCTATCACTATAAGAAAACTCTTGACCAACAATAGGACAGAAAGATTTATTTTGTCTCATGATTTGAGAGGGAACAGTCTATTGCTCTGGAGACAAACAGTAAGAAAGATTGTATGGTAGAAGTTATATTCTGCATCTGTGGTTTGTCCACAGAGTGGGACAAGCATGAAAAGGTGTGGCAGGCCATAACTAGAGGCAAGTATTAACTTTTGTCTTGACCCTTGTGATCTGCCTCCATTTAAATGGCCCAGATTCCACAAGTTTCTCAGAGAGTGCTTTTGGCTGATATAGTGATGAAGTGTGCAGTCACATTAGCTTGTGGCAGATATTCTGGAATATTCCACATTCAAATGCATAATGGCAAAATGTCTGTAACATTAAAGATGCAAGTGATTAGGGGTCCATGAAATTTAGTAACTCTATCCACTCTTCATTTATCTGCTTGTTTGGATATCTACATGTCTGTCTATTCAACTATCTATCTGCCTGCCTATCTCTCCTCTTTCTTTCTCTTCTTTTCTTTCTGTTTTTATAATTAGTATATTGTGTCTATGTTTATTTATTTATGTGTCATCTATCCCTCTAGCTATATATGTACATTTTGTCTATAATCTACATTACATATTTTCTATCTATCAAACTATCTCTCCATCATCATCCCCACCTGCAATGTCACCATTTATCCATGTGTACACAATTCTTATGTCACATGGTTAAAATACTCTCATATTAGAATACAGAAAGTTAGTTTGAAGGGTAACTTTGGATGGCTATTACAGCTTTTCTTTTATCTTTTACTAAGGTTTGCAGGTAATATGTAGAATTGTACTCTTCTCAACAATAGGTTAATGGCTATATTTGTTTATCTGTCAAATAAATTTCCACAACTAACTATAGCTCAGCCTTTCTTTCTAAATGGTGTCTTAAAGGTTTATAGTCAAGCCCTTTATTCAAAGCCAGATGGAATATGTAAGTAGCCTTTTCAACCAATGTATTACATTCAGTAGAGCATAAACAGCAAATCATAGGGTCATTAGAAATAATAACTTCATTAGGCCATTTGAAGCAGGTTCAATGTCCAGGTTACCAACATTATCATCTCTAACATTAAGAGCATATAACAGGGAAATAAAGTTTCTCAATCATATTGACTATTAATTTTTTAAACACATGTATCTACCCCTCATTGAAATATGTATGTTTCTTACTGTAGTGGTTGTAACAAAATAAGATTTGAATAATAATATCTTCTCATGTGATAAAGAAAAACATCACATGCCTCATAAGTCTCATGGGGTCTTTCTAGAAATCTTAGACACACATATACACTTAAAGTGTATATATGAAAATAAATTGATAGAAATGTTTTTAAGTGATGGCATTTTGTAAGAAAATAGGCCTAAATATTTAACTGAAATTAAAAGATTCATATTTTATCCTTATAAAAGGTGTAAAATATTTGTAGCTCTCACTTGAAGTACTAAAATTTTGTGGCAATAGAATAAAACTAATGTACTATTTATCACCTTTACCAAAATATCACTAATACAGTTTAATATATTTCTCAGAAAAAAGAATTGGCATTTTTGAATGAAAAGAAAAACACAATATAAACAAGATATACAGAAGTGCTTTGAGTTTGTCATGTAGCTTTCGGGGGAGAATGTTATTACTAAATTTCAACAAGTTAATACTTAATGTCTTTATAGTAGAATAATAAACTGATATTCAACTTCTAAATTATTTTCAGAGCATTGGCAAAAGACTTTTGTTCCTCCCAATGTGGCCTTTTTCATGCCTTTCATCAAATTATGACACAGAAATGGAGGACAGGGAAAGAGCACCACTTAGAGACATTGGCTTTTCTGACTTTGTCTCATTGTGGATTGTTCACTGTATACATTTAAAGTGAATTGTATTTTTTTTGTAATACAATATCGTTTTGATTATTATTTTCTATATTATTTGTTTACATTCCAAATGATTTTCCCTTTCCCGGTTCCGCCCTCCCCATAAGTCCCATAAACCTTCTTCCCTTTGCCCATTCCCCAATCAATGCCTTCCCACTTCTCTGTCCTGGCAATCCCCTACAATGCTGCATCAATCCTTTCCAGGACCAGGGCCCTCTCCTTCCTTCTTCTTGGGAATGATTTGATATGTGAGTTGTTTCTTGGGTATTCAGAGCTTCTTGTCTAATATCCACTTATCAGTGACTGCATTCCATGTGTGTTCTTTTGTGAATGAGTTACCTCACTGAGGATGATATTTTCCAGTTCCAACCATTTGCCTAAGAATTTCATGAATTCGTTGCTTTTAATTGCTGAGTAGTATTCCATTGTGTTAATTTACCACATTTTCTGTATCCATTCCTCCATTGAGGGACATCTGGGTTCTTTCCAGCTTCTGGCTCTTACAAATAAGGCTGCTATGAACATAGTGGAGCAAGTGTCCTTACTGCATGCTGGGGAATCCTCTGGGTATATGCCCAGAAGTGGTATAGCAGGGTCCTCTGGGAAGTGTCATGCCCAGTTTTCTGAGGAACTGCCAGACTGGAGAGATGGTCGAGTGGGGAAAAGCATTTCCACAAAAAAAGCCTATAGACTTGAGTTTGATCATAGGAACCAACAGTTTAATGACTGAAAATTTCCCTTCAACTCCCACATGTATATCATACCCATCACCCCACTTTCACACATGTGTGTACAAGTATACACACACTAATCATAATAAGTATAATAACTTACAATAACAAATTAGTTAATTGGGATATCACATTCATACTTGTGAGAATACATATATATATATATATGAGAATATATATATATATATATATATATATATATATATTTCAAGAATCTCAGCAACTGATTGCTCACCAGATTTTCTTCATTCAACTAAATATATCAATTACTTATAGCCAATAAACTAACTTAGTATTTTGGAATTGTAGTCCTGAGGCATAGCTTTGGCTCTAAATATGATTTAACCTCTAAGTAGTAAACTTCATTTTACTTCATATATATGTGTTGCATTCAAACCATTTTATATTTTTATTAGCTTGTTGCTTTGCTAATTATGTTACCAGGGAATGCAAGAGAGACTCCCACTCAGCAAGTGTAGGAGTTGTTTGTGTTTTTCTTTTTTCAGTTATTTTTTATAATGTCCCTTTTACACTCTTACAATCTTTTCAGATTGGCCTGTGTAGTCCTGGCTCACCTCAAACTATTGACAATAGCTTGGGGTATAAGTATGAACCCTATACCTGGCTTAGACACAGTATTCACTTTATTAGAATGATTCTGTAGTGATGTTTTAGTATATATGTTGATAATTAATGAGCATTGTTTTACTATGGAGATTCTGGAGTGATTTACAGACAACATCATGTGGATTTATATACTGCTAAAATGTGCAAATCACTTCCAAAAGGTCAAGGAAATTGTTGGGAGCTTACTTGCTGTGATGTCATAAGATATATTCTAAATGTAAATAGTTCAGATTTTTCTTGACTTTCTGACCAACAGACTTTGTTTTGCTTTGATTTCCTTACTGTGCACTGTTGGCAAGGCCTCTTGGGGTTGCACATTTTAACTCTCAGCATAGCATACTCTAATCTCTAGGGCTCTACTATACTTCACATCTAGATATTAAAATCTTTTGAAAGTAATAGGAATTATTTGATCCTTCTAAATTAAATCTTATCAATTTGGTTTATATTTTGACCTGGATTTCAGCCTTTTATTGACATATAGAATCATGTATTCATCATGTTGGAATGCTAATTTGCAGTGATATGGGTATTCCAAATATATGTATGTAGTTTGAGTAAGAATGGCCCCATAGGTTCATGTAGGTGTGGCCTGTTTAAAGTAGGTATGGCTTTAGAAGAGGAAATATCTCATTAAAGGGGAAGGTGTGATTTAAAGTTATAAAAGCCCATACTGTTCTCTTCTCTGCCTGTATATCACAATGTAACTCTCAGCTACTGCTGCTCCAGTGCCCTTAGTGCCACCATGCTCCCATTATGTCTCTACAATGATGATAATGAACTAAACTTCTAAAACTGTAAGTAAGGCACCAATGAACTGGTTCAATTTATTAGTTGACTTGAGTCATGGCGTTTCTATAGCAACAGGACAGTGAGTAAGGCAGATATTGGTACTAGAGTTCAGAGAATAAGATGACAAACCTGACCATGTTGCTTGTTGGCAAAATGTAGATTTGGGGATTTTAAATTAGGAAAAGAGTAACCTCATTAAATTGGACTTATGAGGCTATATCAGGAGTATCCAAGACATGGTTACAGAGATGAAGTAGATTATGAAGCTCTTGTTGAAGAGGATTCAAAGGAGAAGCATGTGATTGTGTGCCAAAGAGAACATTCTTGTGATAATATAACAAAAAGTATGACTGCTTTTTGCCTTTGTCTTTAAAAGTCTTCCTGAGCATAAATTAAATAGTTTTAGATTAATGACAGAAGAGAATTCAAGAGAGCCCAGTATTGATTGCATTGTATGGTTATTAGTTATCACTCTTGGGCAAATCTATAAGGAAAAGGAGCAAACTATAGGAAGAAATACAAAATGTTCTGTTTGAGAAAAGGAGAAAGAATAAGTATAATGGCACTAAATCCAGGACTCAAGGAGTTAAACTTTGGTCAAAGGAAAGTGATACAAAATGGAATAAAAAAAGTGGAAGCATCTGAGAGAGGCCCTGCCCTACAAAGCTTCCATGATGTGAAAATGAATTAAAGAAAAACTTAAGCAGAGAAGGGAATAATCTACAACAGAAAGCTAATGCAGAAGTAATTGTCCTAGCTGGCCAAGTTAACAGCAGAACTAACTTGGGTCTTTTGGCCAAGTGGTTCTGGATTTAGATTCCAAACTACATGGAATGAGTTTTGGATTCTTCCTCATTGGATAATGACAGATATTGAGGGTAGTCATGTGTCAGGGGTGTCTCTGTGTGGAGGCCCAGAGAGTAATGTATGAAGCTGTAAAGGTGAGGCCTGGATTGCCTTGAAAACCCCAAGATGTTGGAGATATCATGGGCTACATGTTGAGGAAAGCTTCAGACCAGGCATGGAATCAGCCCAGAAAAAAGAAGTATGTTACAATCAACAATGTTGACAGGAGTTGGAAATCTGAAGAACCCTTGGACATAATGGACATGATAGATATAGGTAGAGGTATGGATATATGTATAGGTGTAGTTGTAGGGTTAGGTATAGTTATAGGCATAGAGAATAGATATAGATATATGTGATGTATGTATGTGTATGTATGTATATATGTATATGTATATAATATTTGCTTAGATCAGTATGCAACTTTTGACTACATGCTTCAACTGTGCCCACACAGTGATGAAAATGGATTAACCCTCTAAAGCTATAAGCAAGCCTCCAATTAAATGCATTCTTTTATAAGAGTTATATTGGTCATGGCGTCTTTTCACATTAATAGATTAATGACTAAGACAATGCCATGACACAACATTTAAATTGTATAAATATATAGATACTGATATAATCAGGATAAATTAAATAATAGGAAAATCTCATCTGGGATGGCACTTGCAAGTTTCCTAAAATTTAATTTTAACTTAAAACAAAAATTGTATTAGTTTTTAATATTTTGTCCTTCATGTCTATGCCACACATCTCAGTCTCCATATTCTTAGTGCATCTGTCATTTATTTTCTCAAGTGAAACTGAGATTCTGTGAATATAGAGGTAGTTCAAATTCATTTCCTCAATAATATAAGGTATTTCCTATGGAAAATCATTGTATTGGGAGCTCAGAAAATAGGTTTTTGTGATGTCATATTGCTTTTCTTTTCTTTGGAAAAAAATTACCCTTGAAATTTCATTGGGGTTTTGGAATTGCTAGAGCTGTTCATCAGTCTTGAGTGTAGAATAATCCTGACTCTACTGATATAAAATGTATATGTCAATCTTATTCACATACTTTCTAGTGTAATTGTTTTGGGCTTGTAAACCATCACATACAGGCCTTGAAGTTCTTCATATGTTAGATTATTATAGCTGTTTTATGACAACTTAGTGTTGTGTCTGCATGTGATAAAAAAATTGTTGGAGAAAGAAAAATGAGAAATATCTGAAAGTTAGAATATTTAAAATCAACACTGATATTGGTATCTTCTACCTAATACAGTTTTTGTTGTGTTTTTTATTATATATTTTCTTATTTACATTTCAAATGTTATCCCCTTTTCTCAGTTCCCCTTCAAAAACTCCCTATCCCATCCCCCTCCCCCCTGCTCTTCAACCCACCCAACCCTGCTTCCCTGTCCTGGCATTCCCCTACACTTAGGCATAGAGCCTTCACAGGTCCAAGGGTCTCTCCTCTTATTAATGTTGGACCAGGCTGTCCTCTACTACATATACAGCCGGAGCCATGACTCCATCTATGTGTACTCTTTGGTTGGTGATTAAGTCCCTGGGAGCTCTGGGGTTACTGTTTGGTTCATATTGTTGTTTCTCCTATGGGGCTCTAAACCCCTTCAGCTCCTTGGGTCCTTTCTCTAGCTCCTCCATTAGGGACTCATGGCTCAGTTCAATGGTTGGCCGAGAGCATCTGCCAGTGTATTTGTCAGGCACTGGCAAAGCCTCTCAAGAAATAGCTATATCATGCCGGGTGGTGGTGGAGCACGCCTTTAATCCCAGCACTTGGGAGGCAGAGGCAGGCGGATTTCTGAGTTCGAGGCCAGCCTGTTATACACAGAGAAACCGTGTCTCAGAAAAGGAAAGAAAGAAAAAGAAAGAAAGAAAGAAAGAAAGAAAGAAAGAAAGAAAGAAAGAAAGAAAGAAAGAAACAGCTATATCAGGGTCATGTCAGCAAGCACTTGTTGGCATCCACAATAGTGTCTGAGTTTGGTAACTGTATATGGAATGGATTTACAAATTCTTAAAGAAACCAATTTTATTAAAGAAACTGACCCTATTTCATTGTTAAATTCAATAACAACATTTAATAATTTATAGGGTAATCATAACTCCTCCTTTACTATTTTTGGGCTACATATATTTTTTTTTGTTTGTAACATATTGGGTGAAACCCCTCTGCTTAATGCTTCATTTTATCACATAGATGATTTTTTACATTAGGTTGCAGAGTTTTTTTCTAAACATAATCACATATTTATGTATAACATTTAAAATATGTGGTTCATTTTTTTCAATTTGGTTAAAAAGCATTTCTATAGGCCACAGTTTTTCTAAACACTTTATTGCCTTTGTTTGCACTTTAGTATGATTTTATTGCACACATGTAAACTTCCATGTTTTTGTGGCTAGATATTATTAATTTAATTATGTGTGTTTATACACTTATAACATTAAGGAGGTTTATCATCATGTAATTTTTGTTGTTTTTCCTCAGTTTTTTTCTTAATTAAACATATAATAATGTTTCAGATGTCTGGGTTAACATATTTTCTCAAGGAAAAATAATGCCATCTTGAATTCTTATGCAATGCTTTTGTTATTCATCATCATAATTATTTTTTCTCAACAACGTCTAGCATATTATTTTAGAAAAAAGAAAATATCTATTTATTAGAATCTATGTCCTATGTACAGAGAACACAAACGTGTCTAATCAGAGACTGCTCTCTAGGACCTTGCAAGTAAAATGCAGATATAGGTATGTAACATATACTACTCTTGCCAAAAACACAGCTTTCAACTCCAAGAGGATAGAGGTAGTTTATTCTGGGGCCAACTATGGGTGATGATGATCCAGAAAAAGTTTCAAGTGGTGCAAAATCCCATGTCCTAGAGCAGTAGCACTTTCATGAAGTGTTTATGCTAAGAGAACAAAGAAATTCCTCATCAGAAACACTTTCCTGTTCCTTGGTAGAACTATCAGGTATGTATGTGGGTTCAGCAAAGCAGAGAAATCCCTACTGTTGCCTTAAAATGGTACCTGTAAACATTCTTAGCCTTTTGGCTTGTGGAAGGTATTGATCTGTTAAGTTAATATAGTCCAAAATAAGTTAACTATTAGTCACAAGGCTGATAGATCAGACACAGACATGAGAGAGGAATAGCGAATTATCAAGAAGGCTGAAAGGAAGTCAAAGATAAGTTAAAATTATGCTCTGAGGGTGAAGCATTCCAGATTCTCCAGAAACATTGAAGTTCTCATCAGTTACTCTGTCTTGTAGAAGTTAGAGTGTAAAGTGAGGTTTCTTCCTAGGAATTTACATTCACATTAACACAGAGTCCCAGTTCCATTATCCTTTCATTGCTGCGATCAAACAGTCTCACTAATGCTAAATTAGGAAAGGAAAGGACCCAGTTGACTTACACAAACAGGTCAGAGTCCACCATTTTGGGAAATCAGGGCGTGAATTCTAATAGAAACTTTTAGCAGAAACCATTGAATACTTTGAATGCTAGGACACTCTGCGGCTCATTACAGCTCAGGGTTAGCTGACGTTGCTGTATAGAAAAGGGCTATTTCCTGAGCAATGTTAACACATATGATGGCTATTATTGGTTATGACCTTGAATACAGCTGTAATGAACTACAATACAGAAATGGACTACACATGAGTGAGCTTAATTAATTAAATAATTCATGAATTTTGCTTAGTTTGATGTGGGTGAATGTTCTTCCAGTCTGATGATTTGAGGTGGGAAGGCACAGAAAGGCCGTTGATCTAGAGCTTGAGTCCTTAACATGTGGTACACCTTCTGATGCAACTACATAAGAACATGAAAAAGGAAGCTATTGTTCTTGTCCTGCTTGCCCTCATCTTGCCAGGATATCCATTCTTTCACTAGGATGGGCATATACTTCTTCAGGATTCCAGCAAATACTGAAGACCTACTGACTCAGCCAGCCTTGTGAATTGAGCAACTACTGGATTCTTAGAATTTCTTTTCAGAGATAGCCATTGTTGGATTAATTGGACTGTAGCTATATGTCATTCCAATAAATTCTCTCTCTCTCTCTCTCTCTCTCTCTCTCTCTCTCTCTCTCTCTCTCTCTCTCTCTCTCTCTCTCTCTCTCTCTCTCTCCCCCATCCCCCGTGTGTGTGTGTGTATGTGTGTGTGTTTGTGTGTACTGCAGTGATTCCTCTATGCTGAGTTTTAGGTAACTCTAGGACAATTGTTCAGGTATTCTAGCCAGAAGAAGATGATACAGTGATATCAACAAATCAATCAGTCAACAACACCAACAATAACAAAAACAACAACAAATATAATTAGCTCTTTGGAGAGGACTTCAAAATTCACAAAGGAAGAGAAAAACTTTGATCCATTGTTTTCTAATTCAAGAAATAATTGTTTTTAACTTTTTCTTACATTTTCTTCTCAATTACACTGTTTCCTTCTCTTAAATATTTGTGGTGTACTTGTATAAAATATTATATGATGTTATTAAATTATTGGATTCTCTGCCCATATAAAATAATAGTTCCTCAAAATGTTAAATTTGTACTAACCCTGTTGAAATTTTGATGCCCTGTGACAATTTCTTTTTTTTTTTTACATTGGATATATTCTATATTTACAATTAATTTCCCTTTTTCTGGTTCCCCACCCCCCAAAGGTCCCACATGCCCTTTTCCCTCCCCTTGCTCCCTCATCCACCTCTTCCCTCTTCCCTGTTCTTGTATTCCCCTACACTGATGTTTTGATCCTTTCCAGCCCCAGTGTCCACTCCTTTCTTCTTGTCATTTGGTACATGAATTGTGCCTTTGGTGTCCCAAGATTCTAGGCTAATATCCACTTATCAGTGACTACATACCATGGGTATTCTTTTGAGACTGGGTTACCTCACTTAGTATGACATTCTCCAGCTCCATCCATTTCTCTAAGAATTTCATGAATTCATTGTTTCTAATGGCTGAATAGTATTCCATTGTGTATATATACCACATTTTTTGTATCCATTCCTCTGTTGAGGGACATCTGGGTTCTTTCCAGCTTCTGGCTATTATAAATAAGGCTGCTATGAACATAGTGGAGCATGTATCCTTATTGCATGCTGGGGAATCTTCTGGGTATATTCACAGGAGTGGTATGGCTGGGTCCTCCGGAAGTATCATGTCCAGTTTTCTGAGGAACCTGCCATACTGATTTCCAGAGTGGTTGTACCAGCTTGCAGTCCCACCAGCAGTGGAGGAGTGTTCCTCTTTCTCCACATCCTCTCCAACACCTGATGTCTTCTGAGTTTTTTGTCTTAGCCATTCTGACTGGTGTGAGGTGAAACCTCATGGTTGTTTTGATTTGCATTTCTCTAATGACTAATGATGTTGAACATTTTTTAAGGTGTTTCTCAGCCATCTGAATTTCTTCAGGTGAAAAGTCACCCTGTGACAATTTCAAAGATAAAAATTAAGTGTTCCCTTTAGGTTTACAAACCATATTTCATATTTAAAGCTATAGGTGTTTCATTACGATTATAAAGTTATGGGTTTTTTTTTATTTCTCTGTTTACAAGGGCAAGCACATATAGATACCTGTAGAAGTCAAAGGAGGATGTCAGGTCCAGAGATGAAGATAGGCACCTGCTGTTCTGAAATATAATGTGGTGGCAGTAGGAGTAAGGGGGTGCCTGAATGGTCAATGAGGTGTCCCTGATAAGTTATGCCATGTTACAGACCTGGTATAAACTAGGTTTATTGTGGGGAAAAGGAACGGAACATAGACCAGTAGAAGGCTTAAAGGCACACAGAGCAATGAGGACAGAGAGAGCAGAGATAGAGAAGGATGAAAAGAGAGAAAAAGAGGCTGGCGAGGAACATGTGGGAACAGAGAGAGAGAGAAGGGAGGAGAAAGGTGGGTAAGGGAAGGGGAGAGGGAGGGGAGGGGACAGGGAGAGGGAGACTAAGGAGAGAGAGAGAGAGAGAGAGAGAGAGAGAGAGAGAGAGAGAGAGAGAGAGAGAGAGAGAGAGAGGCTGGAGTAGTGTTTAGTTGGCCCTGCAGCACCCTGTTCCCACCTAACAGGCAACATGTGACAAGCCTAGGTCCCTGGGAGGATCCCAGTGGAATCCTTTGTTAACCAGCAGCTGACACACAGTCACATCAGGGTTCACATTTGAACTCAGGCCCTTAGCCTAGCAGAATATGCACTTAGCTTCAGATTCATTTGTGCAGCACTGCTTCCCCCCTCCGAGCCTAAGATCTGAATACAGGAGTTTTAATACAAAAAACAAAACAAAAACAAACAAACAAACAAAAACAAAAACAAAAACAAAAACCCAGAAGTTTCTTCTCTATAAATGATTGAACAGGGACAATTTTCCTATGTTCTCTTTAATGTTTAGTTACTGGAAAAGAACCTAGTAGGTATATTTCCATATATTCTTTGTATCAGAACACTAAAAAAAATGTACAAGTTTTAATAGAGTAGGGGAATTTTGACCTCTTAAATATCAGGTGAATACAATTTTAGTTTTGAATTTAAAATTGAAAGTTCTCTTCTTGTGTAAGGGAGTTAGATACCTTTGGGATTAACAGCTTTGCTCACTCAGAAAGAGGAGAGTCCCTAGTGATTGTTCTGAGTGGAGAGTAATTCAAACAGTAGAATAATTCATTGTCTAATTCTGGGATGTCTGTGGGGACCACTGTGCTCTAAGGAGGGAGCAGAGAGACCTACAACATCCGGCCTTTCTACATGAGACAGCTTCATAGGCGCTCTTCTTTGTTCCTGCCAATGCAGCTCGCAGATGTAGTTCAGTTCATGCCTACATGTGCAGTTACACATATATCTCCATAGTCAGAAATAACAGAACAGACGTATTCATTAAAACTGCAGGTTAGTTTTTGTCGAAAATGGACTTTTCTCTCATACACTGCACAGTGACCAAATTTCCCTTCCCACTAGCCTGGGTTAGGCCAAAGAAATAACAATACCAAGATCCTGCCAGGGTTTAGCTCTCTTCCTTTACCAAATTAACAACTGAAAATACAAAAGCACATCTTTGTACAATGTGCAGAAAGGTTTATACCAACATTCATCTATTTGTTTATTTATTATTTGTTTATTTATTATTTATTTAGCTAGGTAGTTACTTGCTTATTTAGTTATTAATGCCAGTCCTTATTATTGATTCCCTGGTCCTCTGGACTACTCCTTCCATGTTTCCTAACAATCCAGGATGATTACAGCATGTTTTGGCCCTCGAGTTAAACTGAATATTGATTGGTTTCTCTGCCATGTTTTTTTCCACCATTGCCCCAGTACATCTTGGAGACAGGACAGATTTTAAGTGGAGGTTTTTGGTGGCTGGGTAGGCGGTCTTGTTTCTATTTCCATAGCCTGCAGAGTACTGAAAAGGCAAGAAAGTATGAGTCAAGGTTTTAAGTGTGCACCAGCTTGACCACACTATGTGCAATGAGCTGAATGCAAGTTGTCCTTGCCAAAGGAGGCCCACTCTCTGTTTTCAGAGGGCAACCTCCCATACTAACATCTGCCTGAGTTGTTTAGGGTTCTCCACAGGACCTTCTCAGCCAACAACACAGCATAATATATATAACCCAGTCCCACCACAGGAATACTTGCCCTGCAACTAAAGATGACCAGTGTAAACTCTGTATTCTCTGTATTGCTAAGAACTGTCTGATAACTATAAAGAACTTAAGTTCTATCTATGAAGAGGATTCATAGGAACTGTTTCAAAGCCTTGAGTCACAAACTTCAAAGTATTTTGCTTCTAAGAAGTAAATAAATTTTCCAATGCCATGTTCTTCTGCTAAATAGGTTTTGAACAAATGTTTTTAAATCATTTGTGTCAATCACAACTGTGTGTGAGGAGATGCATCTGTGTGTATGTATCAGACACGGAAATTGGTTATTAATCTTGTGACTCATAAATGCAAGGCAAGAGATCTACCACTGAGTTCTTCCTCCAACTCCCACACTGTTATTTTTACATATGTTCCTCTACTATTGAAGAATATCTCCTACATTTTCCCATGAATCATGGAATAAGGACTAGTTGAAATCCTGTAGAGGCAAACCAATGGTGATAAAGTATTCTTATTTGAGACAAGGAGAAAGTTCTTCATGTACAACCACATTTCAAAGAACATTTTAAGTTATTTCCACATAAGACAATAGCCAAAGGGATATTTGTATTCTATCATTGTCATTTTTAAATGTTTGCCATTAAAAAAAATTGGAACTAAATTTCTAATGCTCTAATTTTAATACTAAAAACACTTGCATGTCCATGTTCAATTTCACTTTATTAATAATCTGTCTGAATTACTTTATGTGGCATGCAATAAATATTTGATACTCACAAAGTAGATGACATTTGGAAGAATCCAAATATGATCTAGTCAATTATATACAAGTTCTCATGGACTCACGCACACATTCACATACAGTCTTTTCAAAGCTGCTATTCTGTCATGGCCACAATAGGAATTGAAAATGTTGCCTGTGACTGTAATGAGCACATTATACAACAAAGCTCTTCAGCATAGCATATGGCATTTTAATTTAAATTCACTTCAGGGTAAGAAAAGTACTTCACAATGGAGTATAACTGGAAATAAATGCCTGTCTAGGGTCCTTTAAGCGGAGAAAGGGGTTTGGGATAAGAAGATAATGCTATACTTAAGCACAGGAGGCATACAGCGTATCTTCTCCCTGGTGGGAGGAAAATCCCAGCAATATTTTAACTTTTTCAAATACACATTTTATGTATTCTTTCTCTATTTTCTCATTTCCCTCATTTTCCTTTGTCTTTCAAATCTTTATGTTTTTTATCATCTGCTTTTACCTAATACACTTTTCTTCTGAAACCCCTTTCATGAAATTTTGACTCTGAAGATTACTCACACCATGATTTCTGCAAACCAATTATTTGAAATATAAAGCCACAGGATTCTTTAGACAATTTAATGCTTAATATATATATAATTCTTGTTGCCAATCAGTTCAACTGCCTCTAAGGTTGCTCCACTTCTGAAAGGCCCATTGTATATCCAGTAATGTAAGTTTGAACAAAATGATATTTATCTTCAAATAAAATGGTTCACTGCCACACACATCTAAGGACATTATCTCAAAAGTTATTTAGAAATCAAATAATAAAAAATTCTGTTTAAAATACAAATGTGAATCTGAGAGGGGAAAGTGATAGAGGTGTAAATTAAAATGATGGAGTTAAAATGGGAGTTGGAAGACAGGGAGAAAAAGAAAAATTTGATAAAAAAAGAACATATAATATACATTTATAACATTTTAAAATAATAAATATAAATTGAACAATGCAAATCTAATGACAACAGCTATGAAATGATCAACTGTCCACACCTAGCATGGTTATGAATATGAGAGGATGACTGACTGCTACCTCTTTCCTAACCACATGCAATTCCTTACTCAATTCTCAGCAATCATTTGTATACTTACACATAAGAGCTTTTCTCTACCATCATGCCAAAAGCCTCTTTTGCTGTAGACAGAGAGCACGAAGTCAAAGCACAACTCATGAAAATGTGACTAAAATCATCTCACAATGGGCTGCCTCCCCTCAACAGATTCAGGTGCAACACAATGGCTACCCCTAAGGCTCAGAACATATTGTGGGAGAGGGCACAGAAAGATCTTCCTAGCCGCAGTAGCAGCATGACTTATGTGTAACTGTGTCTTCCTTAGATGACAGGCAAGATATGACTATGAGTTCTCAAAAAATATGGCTGCATAAACAATATCTAAACAATGAAAACGGAGATGTGGAGAAAGTGAATAGATAAATTCAAGTGGGAAGAATCTATCCATTTACCATTCCACTTGAATTACCTAATTTGCATAGTCCTTTATTTAAATACCCAGAAACTGATATATTTGTTGTTTCATTCAGTATTAACTCTCATGGACTCTAATAGGATCATACTTTAGAACATGAGGAAGAAAACAGGAATGATCATTGCATGAAGGCTAGATACAGTCTTCTTTCATATCTCCTGCGCTATATATACTTTGTTATTCAGAGATGAAAATTTTACTCTATTATTATTTAAGTTATAAAAAGCTGGTCTTCCATATTTATACACATATTTATTATAATGTGCAGATATTATCTTTAACAAAATGTTCATCACGAAAATGTGCAAATAAGTGCTACAACATGGAGAGCACAAGGAGGTAATATGGGGGATGCTTGGTGTTTTTACTGAAGGTTATTGGAAACCATGCAGGGATGTTTCCTACAGTAACACATGGAGTAAGAGAAGAGGCAGGTCAAGAAGGAGCTTTAGAAAGGAGGTGTTCACAAAAGAGTGCTTCAAATTAAATACATGGCACATGTATGGGCTTAAACTGAGTTTGGTCTATTCAAAAGGAATGTTACTAATTTTTATCGTTTATGATAAATTTAAATCTCATATTGAGGTTTTCTTATTTCGGTATTTGAAAATGAAGAGGATATTTGTATGACTTTGTCATTGAGGAATTAGGTGTAGAAATGTAACTATTAAAGCCTCTTGTACATTAAAGAATAATGAATATATACATATTTCTTTAAAAATACTTGTCATTTGAACATTAATATAAGTTCTACTAAGGTACATAGAAGAAGAAATGAAAAAAATCAAGTACATAGGAAGCTAAATAATTGAAATACCTAAAAATAAGTAGTATTTTCAAACAATATATAAAATTGTGTTTATTCACAATAAAATAATAATTATTATTACTCAAAAATATTTCACATTTTGAATTTCTATGCCCATGGTGTGATCATGTATTATTTTACCCTTTTCTCACAGGTTAACCAAAGTTATTAAGAAATTTCAGTAATATAAATTTATTATCAGTTGGGAAAGTAAATACATCAGAAAAAAAGTAAATAGATAATTTGGTAAAAATGGTTACATAAAATTCTGTTTGTTAGCAATTGAGCAGAAGTTTCATGTGCTCATTAGCTCCATCCATGATAGGAAGCTTTAAAACACAGCCAATTTATTTGCTAACAAAATGAAAGCATTTGGTGGCTTTACTTTTAAAGTAATATTATATTAAATGTTAACATGGGTATGCTTTGTTAAAAAGACTGATATACTCCAGCTACTGTTAGTACTCTACTCAGATCTTATTTGATATTTTCTTCCACTGCTATTCGTTCTACATCATAGGATCCATCTGCATCTCTACCTTCATCGCTGTCTTATCTCTATAGGCTCTGTATCCCCATCTCTACCATTTCTCTGCTCCATCTCTGTTATCATTGTTTCATTGCTAACTATCTTCAACAGTCTCTACCTATTTCTATCCATCTGTATACCAATCACAAGAACGTTTTTTACTGGACTTTTTTGTAAGTGAGGGCAGAACAGAGACATTCTGTATTTTGAAGAAATTCTAGTGTTTATGCATTATTTGAAATAAGTTATATATTAAACATTAGTCCTTGTGATGATGTCTAAATATTTTTACCCATGTTTCCCAGTACTATACAAAGACTTTTTCTTTTTCACTATAAAGCCTTCTAAGCTCTACCAGTCTATTATGGTGATGAAGTCCAGTCAAGTGACATAAAAGCCATCCAGCCAGCAATTCACATTCATTTCATTTACAATGCTGAACACAGAACTACAAACCTTCTAGTCTAACATTACATTAGTGGAAAGATCAAAAATAAATTCAATCTGAGGAAGAAACATTTCACAGAAGCAATCACTGGGGAAGCTGTTAGCCAAGTCCTCGAGACAGCACAAAGAAAAGAAACAAAGCATGGAAAACATTCGTCATTTTCTATCTTTCCTCTAAGTGTTAATATTGTTTCCCTCTATGTGATAATAGTGTTAGATTTTTCTCATCATATCCTGTTACACAAGTCACTCCTTCTGAAGCCACATGATGGAAGAAGCCTATTAACTACTTTTCTTGGTGCTCATTACTTTCTCAGCGTGATATTGCAAGAACAAAATCTCCCTACCACTTTGACCAATTTTGTACCACTTCAAATATATTCGTGTCTAACTATATCCTGGGTTTGACCACAGAGCCCAATATTTTTTCTTACACTAGTGCACATGTTATGATTATTTTATGGGAGATGGTACATCTCCTTGTCACCCAAGTCTTTGAATGTTCCTTCCCATAGCACAGGAACAATGTGAGGAAAATAAGCCTTCTGATGGATTGTAGCTCTCCCATACCATGAATTTTGAGGAATGTATACAATTCAAGAACAAATTCTGGTGAGTTTTAATTTGAAGCATTCCACCTTGGATGGTTATGGATTTTGACATTCTTTTTTCAATAGGAAAGTAGAACTTGCAGAAATAAAAGACAGCTGTGAAAAGAAACAAATGGAATACGACAGGGAATAAGCTGAAACTCTTCTAATGTATAGCAGTGTAAGATATCGAGAATGTTGTTTTATGGGAACGGTAGTGTCTCAAGCACTAAAAAAATGTCTGTATGGGTGTATGAGGATCAAGCTGACCTCCTTTAAATGGGTTCAAGGAGAAAATATGTGAATGAAAAGACCAGAAAGCAGGAGCAAGAGAATGCAACAAGTTTGGGGTTCTCAGAAACAAATACCTTTTATTTAACTCATGAACAGCTAAGGACTTATTATCAAGGGTATTGCAAGGGTATTCCTGTGTTGGCAAATCATAAAATGTCTCAATACATGTTTGGAAAAGGATAATTGAACTAAACTTACTTTTAAAATATTGACTATTGCTCAGTTACATTGGTTAGCAATTTTGAAAAAAAATAATTAGTATGGGTTCATAAGTTGTTTTCCAATATATTATACTCTACACTATTAATATATTCCATTATACTACTAATAAATGCTTTATAGAAATAGGTCTCAATTTACTGAACCTTTCTAATACTAATATTCAAAAATACCTAGAAAATGATTTTATAAGAAATGATATAAATGAATAGCAACTTTTATTCCTTTATAATAGTTTTTTGCAATTAAACTGTATGTTTGCCTAAGATATATATTTATAGCATGTAAATACCTGCTGTCTCTGAAGGCTAGAAGAGGGTGTCAGATGCCCTGAAACTGATGTTTCAGGTAGCTGTAAATGTCTAAGAAGATGATTACTTAATCCCAGGTATTAGCAAGAGCATCCAGTTATCCTAACTGTTGAACTAACTTTCTACCTTTTTGTCTCTTTCAAAAACATAACACCCACTCCTATTATCATTCAATTATCTTTAATTGAAAAGAATTTAATGTTTTGAGTTTAAGTAATGTGCTACCATTTTACAAAAAGAAGTATGATATCTAATTATAATCTTAATAAATATTTTTATTCAAGCTAGATAAATGAGCTGCACCATAATAATCATATCCTAACCTATGATCCTCATTACAGGATATTCAATTAGCATATCACCATATAACAATCCAATTATGAAGTACATGAAAGTATAAATATATCATATATTTCTAATTAAAACTATATCAGTACAAATACTTTGATACAATATAATGTGAACGACTTACACCAAAGCACTGACAATTAAATTCTCCATTTGAAGAATAGCTTATGCAACTCTGGAATTGGTCATGTGCAGAATTTGTAGGGAACTGTGTTTGACAGCCAGGCACAGGTGCTTGTGCGTCCTTGATTGGCTTGAATGATTTCATCCCTGAGCCAATAACCTTCCCTAGGCTTACCCAGAACCATAATTAATAACAGAAATATGAAAAGATCATAAAAGTAAATATGTATTAAAATTAGAAGATATATTTCCTAGAGATGACGTACTTATAGCCAAACAAACACAATATATGAATGTCATGTTTAGATATTTCTCTTTAATATTAAGAAAAACTGACATTGAAATTAGTAGCCACATAAAGGAGGAAGAAGACTGAAGCCACTGTTACAAAGAAGCATAGATTCAGCACTCCCTGACTCCCTGAATGTAAATAAGTATGTAGGTAGCTGTTTTATGGTAGAATAACAGGTCAAGCTTACCTCTAAGAAGTGTAATTTAAATAGGATAGTAAAATGCTGACATTTTCTCTGCTACTTAAGGGCTCTGTGTCACCTGGCAGCACTGCACTTTGGATTTCCTATTGAAAGAACATACACTTGACAATGGAGGTCTGACTTGTGAAGTAGTTGACAAACTAAATATTGTCGCTTCGGAAAGAGAATATTTGGAATTAGCCTACCAAACTTAACGAAGAGCTGGGACTACCATTTCCATGGCTCGTTAAGACATATTTCATTCCATGCTAATATGATCATATTTTGTTTCCCACATTTGTTGAGAATAAGCAGTTGAGAACAAACACTATTGAGGACAACACAAAATATGGTACATAAAAAGTCAATACACTTTCAATGTCATATTCCTAAGGATTGTCTATTTCATATTTCTCTCCTTGGCACCATGAGACCTTATAGCTCATAGCTACAACATTGTCATGACCAGTAAATGGTCCTTTTTATTGCTATAATAATTGTGGCTATGCCACATGCTTTCTAAAGGATAATATGAAAAAAGTAAAACTAATCATTTAAATTAGTTTCAGTAATACTGTTCTTGGCATAGAATAGACTCCATGAATCTTTTGCAGCTATTTTAATTCAGAGCACACCAGCTTTTGTAGATTTAACTCCAAACCTACCCTATATTTTCTTGACCTTGGACACTTATTAACATTTTATGATTCTAGAACAGTACTTACTCTATAATGACCATACTCTTTTATGATCTATTATAATAATAGATTACACAATTATTTTATGGCATAATATATTAAAATCCTCTGAATTTTTTAAAAGCCTCTGAGCAAAATGTGAATAGGTCTAACAAGGTAAAAGAAATGACCTAATTCTGTTTGCTTAAACTTTTGTCTTTTTATATCAAAAGACATGCCTCACTTAGCAAAATCCATGACCATTAGGAGGAATCATCTTAAGCCAGAAAATGTCCATTCCCAACCTAGAGTTACATGGTAGGAGTTAGTATTTATCTTCATAAAAAAAATCCCTGTTATCATTATCCTTATACTTAACAAATTAATGTGATTATGTGATTAAATATTATATTTTCATTCCCTTTATCTTTAAAATTCATCTTATAACAAAAAGCAAGACATCATGTATAACTCTAGTTAGCCAAATTATAATAGAAAAATATACAAATTCTGGCATTCAATAATTTTCAAGAAAAAATATAAACATTAGAAGACATCTAATGTGTGACTGCATTTGTTTGTTTGTTTCTTTTCTGAGTTTGGTTTCCAGAACATGAAATAAAGGATTCTCAGAGCTATTTGGAAAACATGCAACAGTGTACATATTAATCATGCTTGCAGAAAACAGAAATGTAATGCCTCTAAAATTACTGGAAGACTGGTATGGAAATGAGCATACAGATAAAATAGACTATAGACTGAGATGCACAAAAGATCCCAAGGATATTATCCTCTTATTTGTTTATTAGAGTTCCAGCTTAATGCATTCTTTATTGCCCAGGAATTCATTTCATTTGCATTTTAACAGGGTTTTAGTCAAGTTAAGCCGTTTCCTTCCTTTGATAAGAACTTATTCTGCAGTTAGTGCAAAAATACTTAAAGAAGAGGAAAGAAAAAAACAAGCAATCCTGAAATGGTCATCTTATAGTTCAAAACTAAATTTGTGGGTCATAGCTGTGATACATGATTGTATGAGAGAATGAGGATGAGAGTTTGCCTTTTCAAAATCCACATAAAAGCTAGGTAAGCTGGAATGCCAGAAACTTGGAAACCCACAACTCTCCAGCCAAAGGTAGAGCATCCAGGAGCTTAATATAACCCTAATAAAACAAGAAAGAACTGGCAAGCCAAGGATCCACCAAGAGACACTGACCTAATTAATGTGGAGTGGAACACAACTGAGGGAGAGACACCCTCACTTGGAACTTCCTCACTTGTATAAATGTCCATGTTCGCACAACCACATGCACATACATGGGCTCATGAGCACACATGTCATTAGATTTGTTTGTTGCACCTTATTAAAGATATGCATGCCACTTCCAGAGAACCCCGCTATACCACTCCTGGGCATATACCCATAGGATTCCCTGGCATGCAATAAGGACACATGCTCCACTATGTTCATAGCACCCTTATTTATAATAGCCAGAAGCTGGAAAGAACACAGATATCCTTCAATGGAGGAATGGATACAGAAAATGTGGTATATTTACATAATAGAATAGTACTCAGCAACTAAAAACAACAAATTTGTGAAATTCTTAGGCAAATGGTTGGAAATGGAAAATATCATCCTAAGTGAGGTAACCCAATCACAAAAGAACACACATGGAATGATAAGTGGACATTATCCCAGAAGCTCTAAATACACAAGACACAATTCACATATCTAATCATTCCCAAGAAGAAGGAAGGAGAGGGCCCTGGTCCTGGAAAGGCTTGATGCTGCATTGTAGGGGATTACCAAGACAGAGAAGTAGGAGGGGGGTTGTTTGGAGAACGGACAGAGGGAAGAGGGCTTATGGGACTTATGGGGAGGTGGGAACGAGAAAGGGAAAATCATTTGGAATGTAAACAAAGAATATAGAAAATAAATTTTAAAAAAGATGATGCATGTCTTCATAGCCCTTTATATCATTTCCTTTTAAAACCAAAAATGTGGGTTATAGCAAGCTCTATAACAAGGCAAGCACTTTTAGTCATTTGTGTTAAATATTACTTAGGAAAGTCATAATAATAACAGAACCTAACTTTTGTGAGTGTAAACAATATGTAAATTAGACACTTGTAAGAAAAGAATATTTTTTGTTACATACTTAAGCATGTAATACCTTATATCAACCACACATCTTTGTACACAAAAGAATGATATTAGGTAAAGTTTGAAATATAAAAATTCAGGTCACTAGCAGGTTAATAAAATGGAAATATATCATGGTTAATTGAAAGGGACATATTCTTGAATTTAACTTTAATAATTGTCTTAGGTTTATACTGCTATGAACAGACAGCATGACTAAGGCAACTCTTATAAGGACAACATTTAATTTGGGCTAGCTTATAGATTCAGAAGTTCAGTGCATAATCATCAAGGCAAGAGCATGGCAACATCCAGGCAGGCATGGTTCAGGAGGAGTTGTGAGTTCTACATCTTCATCTGAAGGCTGCTAGCAGAATACAGGCTTCCAGGCAGCCAGGATAAAAGTCTTAAAGCCCATACCCACAGAGACACTTCTACTCCAATAAGGTCACACCTCCTAATAGTGCCATTCACAGGGCCAAGCATATATAAACCATCACTATAGTCTTATGACTACTACATGAAGATACACTAATATAGAATTATGATGAAGGTAATTAGATAGCAGGAGTGCAACATCAATTTCACTCAGGATCACAAACCATCAAGGAAAGAAAAGGGAGAATAAGGAAACATAAGCTAGGCACTGTCAATCAAGCTCATTTTTCAAATGGAAACCTTTTCATTTATGTTGTATGTTGAATCATTTCCCTCATAGTTAGACCATTATTCCTAAGTTGTTCTTAAATTTCGTTTTAGCTACAATATATGTGATTTTGAGGTAATTATGACAATGGTTTTGATTTTTGATGCTTGCAGTATATTAAATTCTTAAATTGTACTTGGACATTTCATTATCCTAGCCACTCAGAATTTGGTACAAAAAGGAAAAAAAATGTTATCTGGTACCTTCAAATATGTTTTCATGTTGAACATTGAACTTCTATAAGTTTTCTAAACAAAAAACAATAAGGTTCTGCTACTGAAAACAACAGGTACTTGAAGTATAGAACATGGAGAAATCAAGCTAGTATTGACTTCAACCTTTAAAGTCTAATGGCTTGCTTGTATAATATTTGTGGCATCTACTAGAGCAGACAAGAAGCCATCAGACTCATCCAGCCATGAATATCAACTGTCTGGCAAGATACGATCACTGGTACCTAAGAGTCCTGGAAGTGAAGAAACTAATCAACTACTTTCTGATTAGATTTAAGACCTACTTACCAATATGAAATGCATACCTGTGGCATCATTATCAGGGCCAAGATCTTTTGGCTTTATATTTCATAGAATGAGGAAAACCATTTGGATATTATTCTGCTTTATAGATACAGTAATAAAATAGTTCTTAATGATTTTTTACTATGTGTACTTTGGTGACTCCCTTGGCCCCCATCAGAGAAAAATCTTCAATTAGGTAGCAATTAACATATGTAGCCACATCTGATCAATGTGCAGAGAGTAAGAGACTAGGGTATGCTCAGAACGAAATCATACAGTTTGTCCTCTGAGACTCAGGGATTTTTGTAAAGAGGAAACTGAAAGAGTCTAGGATCTGAAGGTCTTGGAAACTATAGTAAAAAAGTGTCTTACATACAAATAAAATGGGTCTTTACCATTTTTGAAATGAAAGTAGTGGTTATGACAACATGCACAGCTCTTGTGTAAGCTCAAGTTAGAAAACGTTTTTCATATGAGGTGGAAAGTGGGCATAAAAGCACACTTCTAGGTGAGGGCCTATTGGCATTGATACCTGCTGGGAGAGAAAAGTCTCTTATTTTATTCACTCATTTATTTTTATGTATTCACTTTACAACATACTCATTTCCCCGTCCCTGTCACCCCCTTGCATAATCTTTCTCTCCTCCCTTTCCCCTTCTCCTCTGAGGTGGTGGGGGCCACCCAGTGTTTCCCCCCACCCTGGTACTTCCTTTTGTTTAACTTTGTTGGGTCTGTGGAGTTTAGAATGGGCATCATGTATTTTATGGCTAATATCCACTTTTCAATAAGTATAGATCAGGCATGTGCTTTGGGAACTGGGATGTATGGTGGGGGACGGGAACTGGGAAAGGGGAAAGCCTTTGGAATGTAAACATAAATATAGAAAATAAAAATTTAAAAAAAAAGAAAAAGAAAGAAAGGCATAGGTGTTTGGAACTTTACATGTGATCTCTACGTCTTATGATATCTTCTTAAATTTCTTTCTTTAGGGGCTTGAAGTTCTCATCATACAGATCTTTCATTTGCTTGTTTACAGTTCCACCAAGATATTTTATATTATTGTGGCTATTGTAAAGGGTATTGTTTTCCTAATTTCTTACTTAGCTTGTTGTTATTTGTATAAAGGAGGCTACTTATTTTTATGAGTTAATTTTGTATCCAGCCACTTTGATGAATGGGTTTATTAGCTGTAGGAGTTTTCTGGTAAGAATTTTGGAGTAATGTATGTATATTATCATGACATCCACAAATGGCAATAAGTACACTTCTTTTCTGATTTGTATCCCCTTGATGCCTTTTGGTTGTCTTATTGCTACGGCTGGAACTTCAAGCAATATATTTAATAGCTAGGGAAAGAGTGGGCATCCTGATGTTAGTGGAATTGCTTTAAGTTTCTTTCCATTTAGCTTGCTCTTGGCTATTGGCTTGCTTTATATTGCTATGATTATGTTTAGGTTTGTGCCCTGCAACCCTAATCTCTCTAATACTTTGTAACGTATGAGTGTTGGATTCTGTCAAAAGCTTTTGCAGGATATACGATGATCATGTGATTTTTTTTCAGTTTATTTATTTGGTTGACTACATACAATGGATTTTCACATATTGAACTATTACTGCATCCCAAGGTTGAAAACAACTTAAATATGATGAATGATGTTTATGATGTGTTCCTGGATTCAGTTTTTGAGTATTTTATTAAAGTTTGTGCATCAATGTTCATAAAAAAAATTGGTTTGTTCTCTTTCTCTGTTGAGTCTCTCTGTGATATAAGTACCAGGCTGATTGTGAGTTTATAGTGCATTTGGGAGTGTGTCTTTTGTTTCTAGTTTGTGAAATAATTTAAAGAGTATTGATATTAGCTATTCTTTGAAGTCCAGTATCATTTGAAATGTAAACAAATAAAATGATTAATAAAAAAGAAAGAAAATCTGTAAGAATTCTACATTAAAACCATCTGGCTTTGGGCTTTTTCTGGCTGGGAGATTTTGATGATTGGTCTATTTCCATAGGGGTTGTAGAGCTATTTATATAGTTTTACCTATAACTTTAGCAAGTAGGATCTGTCTAGAAAAATTGTACATTTTGCTAAGATGTTTCCATTTTTGTGGAGTACAGGCTTTTGAAGTAAGACCTAATGTTTCTTTAAATTTCCTCAGTGTCTGTTGTTATGTCTCCCGTTTCACTTTTGATTTTGTTGATTTGGATATTGTGTCCGTGTCTGTTCCTTAGTTTGGCTAAGGGTTTGTTTATCTGGACATTTGTTTGGAAGAACCAGCTTCTGGTTACATGGATTCTTTGTATTATTTTGTTTTCTTTGTTTCTAACTGATTGATTTTAGCCCCGATTTTTATTTTTAGTGCCTTCAATGGGTCTCTGTGGTGGGCTTGCACTTTTTTTCCCTATAGCTTTCTCTCTCTCTCTCTCTCTCTCTCTCTCTCTCTCTCTCTCTCTCTCTCTCTCTCTCTCTCTCTCTCTCTCTCTCTCTCTCCCTCCCTCCCTCCCTCTCTCTCTTCCCCTCCCTTCCTCCCTCTCTCTCTCCCTCCCTACCTCTCTGTCTCTCTCCCCTGTCTCTCTCCCCTTCCTTCCTCCCTCTGTCTCTGTCTCTGTCTCTGTCTCTGTCTCTGTCTCTCTCTCTGTCTTTCTCTCTCCCTGTCTGTCTCTTTCTCCTCCCTCCCTCCCATCCTATACCTCCTCCCCTTCCCTCCCCCTGTCTCCTTGGGAATGCCCCCCCCAACAAGACCTCTAAACTCCCTGGGCCTCCAGTCTCTTGAGGGTTAGGTTCATCTTCTCTGACTAAATCCAGACCCAGAAGTCCTCTGCTGTGTGTATGTGTATATATACATATGTGTATGTGTATATATGTATATACATATGTGTATGTGTATATATGTATATGTATATATACACATACACATAAACACACATGCTGAGGGCCTCATATCAGCTGCTGTATGCTGTCTTGTTGGTGTTCTAGTAGTATCTGAGAGATCTCCTAGGTCCAAGTTAATTGAGACTACAGAGTAGCCCTTCTCCTCAGCTTCTTCCAGTTTCCCCTAATTCAACCACAGGGGTCAGCAGTGGTTGGTTGCAAATATCTGCATCTGACTCTTTCAGCTGTGTTGCTTCTTCTCTGCCCCCCAACCCATCCCCTTTCTGACGCAGATCCCTCCCTCCCCGCTTGAAGTTGCTTTCTTTGCCCTCCCAAGTGGGACTGAAGCATCCTCACTTGGGCACCTCAGTTTGTTGACTTGTGTGAGTTCTGTAAACTGTATTTTGGGTATTAGGCACTTTATTATTATTATTATTATTATTATTATTATTATTGACTAAAACCAGTTATTAGTGAGTACATTCCATGCATGTCATTTTCAGTCTGAGTCATCTCACTCAGGATATTTTCTAGTTCCATCTATTTGCCTGCAAAACTCAGGATGTCCTCATTCTTAGAAGCTGAGTAGTATTCCATTGTGTAAAACAAACCAGATTTTCCAGATGCATTCTTCTGTCATGGGACATCTGGCTTGTTTCCAGCTTCTGGCTATCACAAACAGGGCCACTAGGAACATAGTGGAACATGTGCCCCCTGTGGCTTGGGGGAACATAATTTGGGTATATTCTTAAGAGTGATTTTGCTAGGTTTTCAGGTAGACCTATTTCCAATTTTCTGAGGAACCAAAGAGTACGTCCTAATTTCTTTATTGAGGCACTTTGTCCTATAAATGTTCCCCTTAATGCTCGTGTCATTGTGTCCCATATATTTTCATATACTCTACCTTCATTTTTATTGAATTATAGAAAGTCTTTAATTCCTTTCTTACTTTCTTCCCTGACCCAGAGATCATTGAATAGAGAGTTGTTTAATTTCCACGAGTGTGTGGGCTTTTCAGTGTTTCTGTTATTGTTGAAGTCGAGCCTGTTTAGTTACAAGGTGTTATTTCAATTTTTGTGTATCTGTTGAAGCTTCCTTTGTGATCGACTATACGGTCAATTTTGGAGAAGGATCCATGAGATTGTGAGAAGAATGTATATTCTTGATCCACTTAAAGTTGAGCTTAATGCAAGGAGATAAGAGTGGATCAATTCTCATTCTTCTGCATGTTGACTTCCAGTTGAGCCAGCACCATTTGTTGAAAATGCTATCTTTTCCACTGGATGTTTTCAGCTCCTTTGTTGAAGATCAATTGGCCATAGATGTGTGGGTTCAATTCTGGGTCTTCAATCCTATTCCATTGATCCGCCTCCCTGTCACTGTACCAATACCATGCAGTTTGTAACACAACTGCTCTGTAGTATTGCTTGAGGTCCGGGATATTGATTCCCCCAGAAGGTTTTTTTTGTTGTTGTTGTTGTTTTTTGTTTTGTTTTTTTACTGTTGATGATAGTTTTAGCTATCCTGGGTTTTTTGTTGTTCCAGATGAACTTGAGAATTGCTCTTTCTAACTCTATGAAGAACTGAATTGGGATTTTGATGGGGATTGCGTTGAATCAGTATATTGTTTTTGGCAAGATTGCAATTTTAACTATATTAATCCTGCCAACCCACGAGCATGGATGATTTTTCCATTTTCTGAGATCTTCTTCAATTTCCATCTTCAGAGACCTGAAGTTTTGTCATATAAATCTTTCATTTGTTTGCTTAGAGTCACACCAAGATACTTTATATTGTTTGTGGCTATTGCGAGGGGTGTTATCTCCCTAATTTCTTTCTCAGCCTGCTTATCCTTTGTGAATAGGAAGGCTACTGATTTGCTTGAGTTGATTTTATAACCAGTCACTTTGATGAAGTCAGACACACTAAAACTAATATAAAAGAAACTGGGGAAGACCCTTGAGGACATTGGCTCAGGGGGAAAATTCCTGAACAGAACACCAATTGCTTATGCTCTAAGAGCAAGAATAGACAAATGGGACCTCATAAAGTTACAAAGTTTCTGTAAGGCAAAAGACACGGTCAAAAGGACAAATTGGCAACCAACAGATTGGGAAAAGATCTTCACCAACCCCACCTACATGCAACAGAGGGCTAATATCCAATGTATACAAAGAACTCAAGAAGTTAGACCCCAGAAAACTAAATAACCCTATCCAAAAACGGGGTACAGAGCTAAACAAAGACTTTTCACCCAAAGAAATTCGGATGGCTGAGAAACACCTTAAAAAATGTTCAACATTATTAGTCATTAGAGAAATGCAAATCAAAACAACCCTGAAATTTCACATCACACCAGTCAGAATGGCTAAGATTAAAAACTCAGGAGACATCAGGTATTGGCGAGGATGTGGAGAAAGAGGAACAATCCTCCACTGCTGGTGGGACTGCAAGCTAGTATAAGCACTCTGGAAATTAGTCTGGTGGTACATCAGAAAAATGGACATGATACTTCCGGAGGACCCAGCCATACCACTCCTGGGCATATTCCCAGAAGATTCACCAGCATGCAATAAGGATACATGCTCCACTATGTTCATAGCAGCCTTATTTATAATAGCCAGAAGTTGAAAAGAACCCAGATGTCCCTCAACAGAGGAATGGATACAAAAAATGTGGTATATATACACAATGGAGTACTATTCAGCTATTAGAAACAATGAATTCATGAAATTCATAGAGAAATGGATGGAGCTGGAGAACATCATACTAAGTGAGGTAACCCAGTCTCAAAAGAATACCCATGGTATGTACTCACTGATAAGTGGATATTAGCCTAGACTCTTGGGACACCAAAGACACAATCCACATATCAAATGATATCTGGCAATAAGGAAGGAGTGGACACTGGTGCTGGAAAGAATCAAAACATCAGTGTAGGGGAATACCAGAACAGGGAAGTGGGAATGGGTGGATGGGGGAACAGGGGGAGGGAAAAGGGCATGTGAGACCTTTGGGGGATGGGGAAGCAGAAAAGGGGAAATGAAATGTAAATATAGAATATATCCAATAAATAAAAAATAAATAAAAAAGAATGTATATTCTTTTATGTTTAGGTAAAATATTCTATAGATGTCTGTTAGGTCTATTTGATTTATAATGTCTTGATAGTTTCATTATTTCTCTGTTTAATTTCTGTCTGGATGTCCTGCCAGTTGGTGAAATGGAGTGTTGAAATCTCTCTACTATTATCATGTAAGATTCATTGTGTGGTTTAAGATTTAACAGTTTCTTTTACAAATGTGGACTCTCTTGTGTTTGGGGCATAGATGCTCAGAATTGAGATAGCATCTTGGTAAATTTTCTTTTGAAGAGGATGAAGTGTCCTTCCTTGTCTCTTTTGATTAATTTTGGTTGAAAGTCTATTTTAATAGATATTAGAATGCCTACTCCAGCTTGCTTCTTGGGTCTGTTTGCTTAGAAACCATATTTGTAGGCCCTTACTCTGAGGTAATATCTGTCTTTATTGTAGACATCTGTTTCTTATGGACAGCAGAATGATGGATCCTGTCTGTATCCATTCCATTATTGTGTGTCTTTTTATTGGGGAATGGAGTCCACTGATGTTGAAAGATATTAATAAACTGATAGTTACTTTCTGTTATTTTAATGTTGGTGGTGTTAGTGTGTGATTTTTGTGTGTTTGTGTGTGTGTATGTGTGTGTGTGTGTGTGTGTGTGTGTGTGCGCTTCCCTTCTTTTGGTAGTATGGAATTATTAATTTCCTGTGTCTTCTCAGATGTAGTAATCCTCCTTGGGTTGGAGTTTTTGATCTAGTATTTTCTGTATAGATTTGCAGGTAGATATTGTTTGAATTTGGATTTCTCTTGAAATATCTTGTTTTCTCAATCAATGGTAATTGAAACTTTTATGGGTATATATAGTAGTTTAGATTGGTATCTTTGGGTTTTTTTTTATAAGATTGCAGAACATCTATCCAGGCCCTTCTACTTTTTAGAATGTCTGTTGATATGCTTGGTGAAATTCTGATAGGTCTGCCTTTGTATATGTCTTGACATTTTCCCTTGCTGCTCTTAATATTCTTTCTTTGTTTTATAGATTTTGTATTTTTGGTATTATGTCATGGGAGGACTTTCTTTTCTTGTCCAGTCAAATTGGAGTTCTATAAGCTTCTTGTATATTTATAGGCATCTCTTATTTTAGGTTTAAACTATTTTCTTATATAGTTTTGGTAAAAAATATTTTGCGGGCCTTGAACCTGGGACTCTTCATTTTCTTCTATTCCTATTATTCTTAGGGACTTTCCATGGTATCCCATATCCTTGATAATTTGTGTCAGAAATTGTTTAGAGTTCATGTGTTCTTTGACTGATATATCAATTAATTCTATTATATCTTCTATGCCTGAGATTCTTTCTCCTATATTCTGTTGATGGTGCTTGCATCTCTTGTTCCTGTTCTCTTCCGTAGGTTTTCCATCTCCAGATTCCCTAAGTTGGTGTTTTCTTTATGGTTTCTCTTTCCCTTTTCAGGTCTTGAAGGGTTTTACTTATTTCCTTCACCTGTTTAGTTATATTTTCCTTCATTTCTTTAAGGGATTTATTAGTTTTCTTTTTAAAGGCCTCTATCTTCTTTATAAGATTAGATTTAAGGTAAGTTTATGTGTGCATGTTTGTGTGTGTGTGCATGTGTCTGTGTGTATGCTTCAGTTGTTGTAGGATATCCAGTGGTTGCTCTAGTAGGGTAGCTATGCTCTGTATGCCTCATTTTGCCCTGCCTTTTATTGATTGTATTCTTCCAAGGGCCTTTAGTCATCTCGGAGTCTTTGGTCCCTAGATACTCTTATTGTATTAGGTATTGGGATGGGGGTTAACCTGAAGGTCTTGGTGAGGCAGGCCCCTGATTGGTACTCTTGGGCTGTATGGTTCTCAATGTGCACCTGCAATGTGTCATACAGGAGCTTTAGGTAGATGACAGTGGCAGAGAGGTGGCTGTAAAATAGAGGTCTGGTACAGCAGGCTGCTCTGAGCACCTTGACTTGCTCTAGAGTACTCAGAAAGCATGGAAGATGGGTGGGAAAAAGGAAGCTTACCTGTTTGATTCGGGTCTGCTAAAGATGGGCAGAGAGGTGGGAACAAACTGGAGAAGCCCCTGAGAAAACAGGCCTCTCAGGGCAGTTTGGTTTCCTCCAGAGGACTCAGTAAGCAAGGAAGTTGGGTGTGGGAAGGGAAGCTTAGTTTCATGGTTCAGGGAAAGCACGTATGATAAAAGTGGGAGAAGAGGTGGCTAGAAAATGGAGGTTCCCCTGGGATAGCAGGCTGCTAGGGGCAGCTCCACAAAGACTTTTTTGTTTTGCTTTGGTTTTTTTGTTTTGTTTTGTTTTGTTTTGTTTTGTTTTGTTTTGATTTTTATTCAATATATTCTTTATTTACATTTCAAAAGATTTCCCCTTTCCTGCATCTCCCCTCCCTGAAAGTCCCATAAGCCCTCTTCCCTTTCTCTGTTTCCCAATCAACCCCTCCCTGCTTCCGTGTCCTGGTATTCCCCTACACTGCTGCACTAAGCCTTTCTAGGACCAGGGACATCTCCTTCCTTCTTCTTGGGCATCATTTGATATGTGAATTGTTTCTTGGGTATTCCAAGATTCTGGGCTAATATCTGCTTCTCAGTGAGTGCATACCATGTGTTCTTTTGTGATTGGGTTATCTCACTCAGGAGGACATTTTCCAGTCCCACCCTCTTGCCTAAGGATTTCATGAATTCATTGTTTTTAATAACTGAGTAATATTCCATAGTGTAAATATACCACATTTTCTGTTGCAAGCTGGTACAACCACTCTGGAAATCAGTCTGTCAGTTCCTCAGAAAACTGGGCATAATACTACCAGAGGATCCTGCTATACCACTTCTGGGCATATACCCAGAGGACTCCCCAGCATGTAATCAGGATGCATGCTCTACTATGCTCGTAGCAGCCCTATTTATAATAGCCAGAAGCTAGAAAGAACCCAGATGTCCTACAAAGACTTTTAATAAGGGTGAAAACTCCTGTTAGGTTGACCACATTCTAAGGGATTGTAGAAGAACCCTGTGGTTAACAGTGTACTTCACTATACCTGGATAGTTTACAGACTCTCTCAGTAAGGCTTCCCTTTCTCTGCCTAACCTAAATTGGCAAGTGTCTTACTACACAGATTATCTGCAACATGACCCTGAGAAGGGTTCTATGCAAATGTTGCTTGACTCAGCCTACAAGTCTCCCTCTAGCTTCCCATCTCATGATAATTAGATGCTGTGTTTTGACCAATCAGCCCTTTTCAAGTGCTCCCTCCCTGACTAGAGCCCTCACATACTCAATCTTTATATATCCTAACCCTGGAACAATAAAATAGAGCCGCCTCAGTGACGTTGTCTCCAGAAGTCCTTCTTTCACACTCGGCCATCTCAGCCCTGCTCACTGCCTCTGCTCCCTCTGCTCTTGTAGCCTGGTGACTAAGTCTAGTGGGGAAGGGAGAAGCCCAAGGATAACTCCATTCCCAAGAGTATTTGAGCAATAGACATTGGACATAGTGTAATTATATATATATATACATATATATATATATATATATATGTATATATATATATAAAAGCTACATAAAGTTGTATGGGTATGGGGTTACAAGGGGATCTAAGAGGAGGAGTTCATTAAGAAAGGTGGATATAAAAATATTTGGTATAAATATGCTAATGAATTAAGAGAAACATAATTTAATTAAATGTTTTAAATGAGACCCAACATCATATAGCATGAATTTATAACAATAAAAGAAAAAAATAAGTGTATAGTCACATTTCTTGAGAATAAGCATTTGAATATGTCGAATATCAAGCTAAGAATCATTGTTGTTGGGATATTTTATATATGATCACAGCTTGTTCACTTTAAAAACTTGGAGGCAACATAAGATTGTAGATTCCATATGTGAAAATCAATGACAGAGACACTCAGAATATGAGAAACACACAGACATGAGGAGCATGGAGTATTAAACAGGTTGTCAAATGCATGACAACAAAGCAGGGGGAAGAAGTGGAATCTAGGAAAGAAAATAAAAAAATCCTTTACCCTGTAGTTTCTAGTGATTGATTCTTCAAGAACAGAAATATAACTAAGAGCATCATCACCAAACAGTTATCCAAGCAAAAATATAAGACTTACAATACAAAAAATTATGAGAAATATGAACCTAAACACCTAAACATACACATGCACTTGCACTCACACATGCACACATGCACATGTGCACAGTCACACACACATGCACATGCACATCCACAAGCACACACAAAGACAGAGACACAAAGTGAGACCCACATGCACACACAAAACAGAGACAGAGAGAAACATATATACAAATAAAATGATATAACAATATAGAAATAGAAACAAGGATATTTTATTAGAAATATACATGACATTTAAGCCAGCACTACAAAGATTACCTTCCTTAATTTTTGTTTCAATAAAAATATGATTACATTATTCCCCCTAGCCTTTCTTCCCTCTAGTTCTTCCTATGTCTCCTACTTTTCTCATCAAATTTTCTTAAATACCTACTATACACAGAAAGGGAGGAAAGACACTTTCAATAGTAAGACCTTAGTTAGGATGGAGCTGGAGAACGTCATACTAAGTGAGGTGACCCAGTCTCAAAAGAATACCCATGGTATGCAGTCACTGATAAGTGGATATTAGCCTAGAATCTTGGAACACCAAAGACATAAATCACATACCAAGTCATGTCTGACAAGAAGAAAGGAGTGGACACTGGTGCTAGAATGGACCAAAGCATCATTGTGGGGGAGTACAAGAACAGTGAGGTGGGAGGGGTGGATGAGGGAGCAGGGGGAGGGAAAAGGGAATGTGGGACCTTTAGGGGTGGGGAACCAGAAAAAGGGAAATGAATTGTAAATATAGAATATATCCAATAAAAAAATCCAGGAGGAACACTTACCCTAGGAGTGGGACTGCATGATCATGGATGTGTTTTTCCCATGTTAAGTCTTATCCATTGTGTTCTAGATGGGCTGACACCTGGATTTCCCTCAAAAATAGGAACATTGGCTTATAACCTGTGATAGTGAATACTGTGTTTGTTCTCCTCCCTGAAAATAATTTCTTTTTACAATCAAGAAAAACTTCACAGAAGTTCAAAAGCTGGAAAGACTTCCCTACACAAGGTATAGACCTTTCTGAGATAAGCTGTACATTAAAAAACCTTTTAATTACCCAAAGTGACATAATCAGGAATTAAGTAAATATATGGGAAATGCAGGTACTTTAATTATATTGGAGACTAGTGCTTAATGATATGGATAGAATTTTATGGTATATTAATTATTTTAATTATTGAAATGACTTAATTGAGAAATAATTACATTATTTCTTGACTATTCTCTCCTCCCTCCAATCTGTCCCATTGCTCCTCCCTTTTGCTTTCTTTCTATCTCTATACATACACATGTATACACACATGTATAAATCAAGTTATAAATACAACCTACTGTGGTACTGTGTCCATTACTAATGCATATATGTGTATATATGCATATACATATGTATGCATGTATATGTATGCATGTATATATGTATATACATGTATATTTGTATATACATGTATATTTATATGTACATATGCATATATACATGTGTGTGTGTGTGTGTATTTGTGTGTGTGTGTGTGTGTGTGTGTGTACGTATGTGTTTTTAGGGCTGTCCGCCTGGTGTTGAATAAACAATTAGGTAGTTTTTTGAAGTTTAACTGTAAATAAGTTTGAAAATTTCCTGAAATAATAGCTGATAAAAAAAGATTGGATTCACCCTATCCACTACAGTAATCAAGACTTTACACTAGATGGGGAAAAACAAAGATATTTCATGTAAACTCTGGAGGAAAGCATTCGTATGCAATATAGTACTGTTCTAAGGCAGTAGGCAGAGGCAGCTGAATGACTGAGGGTCAAGGAAAGTTAACAAACTCAAGATATGAACACAAAATACATGATGATGAATTAGGCCATTGACATTTGATTTTGCATTGTAATTTGATCTCTCTAGAGTAATCAAATCAGTCAATGACATGATTTACTTTGGTCTCATATTTTCCTTGCACACTTGTGGGGATTCATTTTGTTGAGATTTAATATACTGCAACAGCATTAATTTTCTTACTCGATACCATATTGTCCAGGCATAGCTGCCATGAAGGTCAGTCCTTGTAAAGGACAATGTTTATGACGGAACTTCCTGAACAAATTACAGACTAACACGAAGTTGTTTTCAGGTCTGTTGCCATTCCTGAACTTAGTAAACTGTAATATGTGCTGAATCCTTGAAAAGAATATCCCTCTCCATTAGTAAATTTGCCATGAGGGTTTCTGATCATTAATCATGAAAGACAGCTAAGAGAATATCAGCTAATATGGGATTTTAGTGATGTGGGGCAACAATCACCACAGAATATATAACAGTAAACAATTTAAAAGATCTATGTGTTACAAGATTTATATCTGTCTGTGTTCTTTCTACCTGATTTGTTTATCTCTTGAAATATTGACATGCACCATTTATATCACACTGGACACCTAGTTAGGGATTTTTAGCCATTAGTGGAAAACCACACACATCAGAATTAAGCCTAAGAACTCAGACTCTAGTGAGCCTATTGTTTTAGAAAACTATCAGTAAGTTTTAAACTAGGTTTACAAAATGGCTCAGACAAGGAATATTTATTTGGTAGTGAACACATTTTTAAATTTCTTGGGATTCTATAGGAGAGCTCTCTTTTAAAACATGCATATTTAATGAGGACATGAATTAAAACAAATGGGAATAGGGGTACTATAACCAGGTGTTGGCTCTCTGAAGAAAGGATTCTTTATAAAATACCATCGAATCTGGTAAATGTTTCTCTGCATTCTGCATGGAAACAGAGTCCCTTTTATCCAATACAGACTTATTTGTCATGATTCATATGCCGGGGGCGGGAGGGGGGCAAAGAAATGTGGAAGGTTGCAGGGCTCTAAACCTGCGGGCTTGCTATCCCCTCAACCTTTGCTCAGTACAGAAAAGAAGGGCAGCAACAGAGTACATTTTTCCCCATAGCTCTAACCTATTTTTAGTCTGTTTGCAACTTGGGTCTTAACAAGAAAAGTCCATTTTTATTTATGTCTTTAGTTTTTGAGATCATAATAACTATAACTACCTAATTTTTCTTTCCCCCTTCTATCACTCCTACATATTTGTCTTTGCTCCTGTTCAAATTCATGACCTCTATTTCCATCAACAGTTATTGCAAGTATATATATATATATATATATATATATATATATATATATAGAGAGAGAGAGAGAGAGAGAGAGAGATTGAGAGGGACAGAGAAAAAGACAGAGACAAAGTTCATACTTAGATAGGGCACTCAAACTGTTCTAAGAACCTCTAAAAAGTAGCACATGTTCTATAGAATATAGTTCTTTCGTTTAAAGCGTATCATCTAAGCTTTTTGGAAATAGATGCAACTTAGAGCACGGTGCGTGGAAAGAAATGTCAAAATGGGATGCAGTAGAGGACAGTTTTCAAATTCCACTTAAATTGATGAGATTGAATATCATGTAAAATGTTGGCAAACAAACATACTCTGTTCATCATAAAACATTAAATTTGTTCACTGGAAAGTGAAATAAATTTAAATTCATATGTTCCACAAGTTTAGAGACTACAGAGTTTGTCTTTTGATGGATACATTATGTTTAATAGATAATCCACAATAAGTGAAATGTATCTATAAATTAAGACTTTTGAAAGGACAGGTAATAGGAAGTGACGCACTACTTATGATAATTATGTATTACTAATGTGAGAAAAATTATAAATATGAAATTTCTGACATGAACCAGAGAAGCTGTAAAAACAAAACAAAATAAAACGCGAAAGCAAACAATCATTTTACTCAACCTCAACTCCGAAAGGAAACAGGTAAAAGTCACTCAAAAAGTAATTATGTCAACTTCAAGTGTACTTACTGTTAATAATTTAATTATTTCATACATTATTATAAAATGTCTTTTATAGAATATTTCTTTTTATTGAAAATGGAAGTGAAAGCTCTTCATGATAAAATTAAAGATTTACATGGAAAATATTTCAGATAAACACATTAAAATTGACAATTGTCATGGAAAATTAAAGAGTAAAGTGGTAGACATATGAAACATTACTAAATCAATTGAAATATGGAATAGAAACATTTTATGATAGAACTGAAGATTTACGTGGAAAATATTTCTGATAAAATGTAGAAAAATGTAGAGAAACATGTTAGAATTGAAGATTATCATGGAAAATTTTATATACATATAATAATGTTAGGCCTAAAAGCATTCCTAAGTTGATTAAAAATGGAATTATAAACATTTTCTGATAGACTTGAAGACTTACTTGAAAAATATTTCTGATAAAATTGAAGAAATATATATAAAAGCATGTAAAAATTAAAAATTACCATGGAAATTATACAGATAAAGTAATAGGCATAAAGATAATTCTAAGTTGATTGAATTGAAATTATTAACATATTCAGATAAAATTGAAGATTTACATGGAAAATATTTCTGGTAAAATTCAAGAAATATATAGACAAACATGTTAACATTGACTATTCATGAAAATTTTACATATAAAGTGGTAGATATAAAAACTCTAAATTAATTGAAGGTGGAATTAGAAACATTTGTGATAAAATCAAAGATTTACATTGAAAACATTTCTGAAAAAATAGAGGAAATATATAGAACGACATATTCAAATTGAAGATTATCATAAAAATAAGGCAGATAAAATGGTAAACATAAAAACATTACTAAATTAATTAAAAGGGAAATTACAAACATTTTCTGATAAAATTGAAGATGTATATGAGAAATATTTCCTTGGTCTATGTCTTTTTATTGGGGAGTTGATTCCATTGTTGTAAAGAGATATTAAGGAATAGAGATTATTGCTTTCTGTTATTTTTGATGTTATTTTTATGTTTGTGTGGATATCTTCTTTTGGGTTTGTTGGAAGATTACTTTCTTGCTTTTTCTAGGGTGCAGTTTCCCTCCTTTTGTTGGTATTTTCCATCTGTTATCCTTTGTAGAGCTGGATTTGTGGACAGATATTGGGTAAATTTGGTTTTATCATGGAATATCTTGGTTTCTCCATCTATGGTGATTGAGAGTATTGCTGGGCATAGTAGCCTAGGCTGGCATTTGTGTCCTCTTAGGGCCTGTTATGAGGTCTGCCCAGGATCTTCTAGCTTTCATCATCTCTGGTGAGAAGTCTGGTGTAATTCTGATAGTCTGCCTTTATAAGTTACTTGCCCATTTTCCCTTACTGCTTTTAATATTCTTTCTTTCTTTGATGCATTTGGTGTTCTGTTCTGGTCCAGTCTGTTTGGAGTTCTGTAGGCTTCTTGTATGTTCATGGGTATCTTTCTCTAGGTTAGGGAAGTTTTCTTCTAGAATTTTTTGAAGATATTTACTGGGCCTTTACAGTATAAATCTTTCCTATCTTCTATACCTATAATCCTTAAGTTTGGTCTTCTCATTGTGTTCTGGAGTTCCTGGATGTTTTGGGTTACCAGCTTTATGCATTTTGCATTTTATTTGACTGTTGAGTCAATGTTTTCTATGGAATCTTGAGCACCTGAGGTTCTTTCTTCTATCTCTTGTATTCTGTTGTTGATGCTTGTATCTATGATTCCTGGATTCTTTCCACGGTTTTCTGTCTCCAGAGATGTCTCACTTTGTGATTTCTTTATTGTTTTTATTTCCACCTTTAGATCCTGGATGGTTTTGTTCAGTTACTTCATTTGATTGTTTGTATTTTCCTATAATTCTTTATGGGATTTTTTATTGTTGTTGTTTCCTCTTTAAGGGTTTCTGCCTGTTGACCCATGATCTCCTGTATTTATTTAAGGGATTTTTGTGTTTCCTCTTTAAGGGCTTTTACCTGTTGACTGATGTTTTCCTGTATTTTTTTCAAAGGAGTTATTTAAGTCTTTCTTGAAGCCCTTTGTCAGCATCATGAGATATAATTTTAAATCCAACTCTTGCTTTTCTGGTGTGTTAGGTTATCTGGGACTTGCTGTGGTGGGAGAACTGGGTTCTGATGTTGCCATATGGCCTTGATTTCTGTTGGTAGGGTTTGTGTGCTTGCCTTTTGCCATCTGGTGTGTATATCTGGTGCAATTGGTATTGTTGTCTCTGGCTGGAATTTGTTCCTCCTGTGGTCCGTAAGCCTGTGTCCTTACTCCTCTGAGCTCAAAAATGAAAGTGCTGCTGGGAGATCACTCCCTCTCCTGGCAGGCTATTCACAGAAGGCTGTGGAGTTTCCTGGCTCCCTGGTGCCAATGGCAGCAGGAAGACTTCCATCCCAGGTACTCCACTGATCTTATGCCCTGTGAGCTCCTAGGCTCCTAGCTCAGAACATTCCATCCATTTCTACTCATGCTTGCTTTGGTTCAATATTTTCCTTTATAATTTATATCCTTATATAATTTATAAATCCCTGTACAATTTGTTAGTCAGGGTTCTCTTGAGTAACAGAACTTACAAAATGGGTCTCTTTCTCTATGTAGAAAGGCCATTTATTGGAATAATTTATGGACTGTGGTCCAACTAATCCAACAATGGCTGCCTATGAAGAGAAAGGCAAAGATCCCATAATCGTTTAGTCTATGAGGCTGAGTGTCTCAGCTGGTCTTCAGTCATAAAATATCCTTTTGTGTAATAAGATATATAGAGTGCGTATCCTTAATTTAAATTTATGCTCTACAGTTAAGCAAATATTGGGCAATTCAGCAAATTTTTGCAATTTTCGATATTATAACAAAATTACAATATTTCTCACTTTCCATAAACTTGTATTTATGAATTCCCTTCTCTCCTTCAAATTCCTGTACTATATTTTCACACCACACACACACACACACACACACACACACACACACATGCTTGCGCGTGCACACACACACACACACACACACATTTATAGTCATAAAGAAAACCTGTTTCAGTCCATATAGTGTTACTTGTTTGCATGTTTTCATGGATTGCATTTTGACGCTGGGCTACCCAGTGTCCTGATCCTCCCTATGGAAGGTCATTTCTCCTAATTTTGCATGCCTTTGTTGTCTGTAGTTCTTTGTGTAGATTTGAAGCTTCTTCTCCATCTAGTTTGGCATGCCCATTGGTCTCATTCTTGTTCAGCTCATGTTTGGAGAGTCATTTTGGTGAGACTTTGTGATGTGGCTTCTGATGTTGGTAAAAGATGCAGTCTCAGAGTATACTCCCTGATTATCTCTCACAGTCTACTAAATCTGAAATGGCTGAGTTCAGTTCACCAGTATACCAGTAGGAATGAGGACATGAGTTCCAGACATGGATGATTAAAATAAAGAAGGAAGAAGAAAAGAAAGAAAGAAAGAGAGAAAGAAAGAAAGAAAGAAAGAAAGAAAGAAAGATAAAACACAGTAGGGAAAGAGGAAAAGATAGCTATAATGATGTCTAGGGAGGCTCAGTAAACAAACACATCTTAGGCCTGGCCTTTCTTGGAAAAATACCAAAAGCTGTATAGTTTATACGATTTACCATATTTATATAAAATAATAAAATCATTTGCCCTGGGGCATTGTGTTATTTAAAACTGAGATTTAGAAGGGATAACTCACAAGCCTTCAAGTAGACATGCATAATGCAAAATGTCTGCTAAAAAAGATAAATATTATGATACATGTTAAAATAAGTTATTTTTCCCTTTGGGGGACTATAATACTCATAAGGAGTCACCTCTCTCAAACAAACCATGGCTGAACGAACCACATGGGGTGTTCTCAGTCTTTCCCAAAATCGTATTATTGCATTTTATTTTATTTTATTTTATTTTATTTTATTTGCTGAGTTGATCAAAGTTTTCAAAAAGTAGATTAATGAATGATAAATGATATTTTCCTATTAATCGTCAATAAGCATAAAATGATGAGTTATACTGACATTGAAAATGCACTAATTTGAAAAAAAAAACATTGGAAATATTGCCAACTTTGATGACAGATTTTGCTCACGTGATTTCTCCCTCAGTGCAACTGTACCTCATAGAATAATCAACTTTTATTTTAGATAGATAGATAGATAGATAGATAGATAGACAGACAGAGAGACATAGACATAGACATAGACTTAGGCATAGGCATAGGCATAGATATGACATAGACATAGATGTAGGTATAGATATAAGTATAGATTAGATATAGATTTAGATATAGATAGTTATTTCTCTGTGAATTTACCCATAATTGCAAGTGTCCACAGAGGCCAGATTCTTCAGACCCCCATGCTGAACCTGGGTTTATAGCTGCTTGTAAGCGGCCAAATGTGCTCCTGAGAGGTAAGCACTGGTCCCCAACAGGTACAGCATGTTCTATTATACAATAAGCCACCTCTCTAGGCCCCAGATAGTCCATGTTTTTAAATTGTATACAGTATATTGAGACCATATTCTTCGAAATACTTTTCTTCTTCCAAATCCTGGCAGTTATTTTGTCTCAGCCTTGAGAAAAGCAACTAACAAAGTTAGTAAAATATTTGAACATATTTTCCAAAAGGAAGCATAGAGGTCTGTGTGCTCAATACCCCTTATTATTATTATTATTATTATTATTATTATTATTATTATTATTTTGGGGTGATTAATAATGATAAAGATGATGATGATGATGATGATAATGATAATAAATAATGCAAAAATCTTCACCTACTTCCATTTCCCTGTCTCTGCTCATGCTTGCAGTTCAAGATATAAGCTTTCAGCTTTACTGCTCTAGACACCATGCCTGCTGCTTGCTGTCAGGCTTCTCTGTTATCATAGACTCTAACCATCTGGAACAGTATATTCAAATAATTTCATTATTGCAAGTTGCTTTGACCCTGATGTTTTATTGCAACAACACAGTAGTGGGTAATACAAACAGAATACAAAAGACAAGAAGCGATGTAGAGAGGTATGACTTCATATCAGTTTGGATAGAGTATAGCAGTTCTACAATAAGATATCACTCCAGGAGATCATAATAAGTGATAGATAAATCTGAATCCTGATACAGTTCCAATGGTACCATAAATTAGAAAACACTCATAGCTCTTCAACTATTGGAAGTTTTCCAAATTTTGGAAATAGTTCTTCAATCTATTGAAAGTAATCACATAGTCTGGCATTTTCACCCTCATGTATCTACACAAGAAACAAGGGATCATATCTTTCAAACTGTATACGTAAATATTTGCAAAAACATTATTACTGAAATCTAAAATTTAGAAAGAAAGTGTCCATTGGATACTGGATTGATACATAAAAATAGTATGGTTACACATTGGAATGCTATTTAGTTATAAAAATAATAATACATAGATATATTCTACAACAAGAATAGGCATTATAGTAAGTGAAAAAAGCTGACTAGAGTAGTTTATTTTGAAAATTCCAGTTTTAAAGGCTTTAATACTTATGAAGTTTTTTAAGGATAAAGAAATGAGATAGTTATTTTTCTATATTTGAGGGGTGGTAAGTTACTGTGATTGAAATATAACAGACAATAAAAACTGAGTTATTGACTGATATTTGTACACCCAATGGATGAGCTTTTGGTTCGGCAAATTAACTATAATTGAGTCATCATTGAGTCAGTGAAGCATCCAAAAGTAGGAGAGGTGACTGTTGTCTTTTTAACATAAATCACCATAAAGTAAAAAAAACCACTTGACTTATAAACACAAACAATTCTCTCCTGTTCTGCTTATTTCCCCATAAAGTTATTGTCACAGTTTCTTCAGAGACTTTAGAAAGATCAGTATTTACATACATATTAATCTATTAATTGATTATATTTTAAGAATATCATTAATTAATTAATATATAACAATATTTATTAGCAGTCAACAATAAAGAATAAGTTGTGAATTTGAGAAAAAGTTGACGGAACAAGAAAAGGAAATAGAGGTGAAAATAATATAAATATAGTACTCATATAGAATTCTCAATTAATTTAAAATATTATATTATTTACATATACACATAATATGTATATTTATATTTATTTAAATAAAACTTGAATTTCAGGAACAGTTTTTTAAAAAAGGAAAACATTGTCCATCAGTTTCACCACTTAATTAGCACCTTGAATTCACATTATGTTCATCTACAACCTTAACTTTTCTCAGCTGTTTAATAAGCAAGTTTCATTCCAATGAAAGCTCTTCTTAAATACAATATCCCTCCTTGATCTTATTTTTTAGTAAATATTATAAAATGCCTTTAAAACTGCAGTTGAATAACGCATTTCAGAGCATACATTTTTAATACACTCTGCTACTTTATTTATGCTTGATTGCTAGTTTTAAGATTTGCAAATACAGTTTAAAATGCTGAAGTGGTTTCGACTCATACTGCAAAGCATGAACAGCTTGATAGTGAGCAAATTACCTGAGAAGTTGACAGTGAGTCCAATTTGAAATAAGAAAATATTTTTAAAAATTGCAGGATAGCAATTGTAGATACATGTAGTTAAAGCAAAGGTAGCTTTTTCTTTATTTTAAGGGGGTGAACTGTACAAGCACACGTGGTGTGAATCCTCAGTGTCACAAATCTTTGGATTCCAGAAGTCTAGGACATATGAGTATTTCTGGAATGTTCCAATATCGAAAAACAGTTTGGAAACAACCAAAAAATTCATAGAAGTTACCCTGATCAACAAAATGACATGTGAGATTCAAACTATATACATTTCTGGAATGGTAAGATCTCAGATGAAGCCTGGGAACCTCCTTAGTCTAAGGGTATAAACAAGGTCAAAGGGGAGTTTGTTACTATGTTAGTTGTTTTCTTCATCACCCCAACTCCTTCTATTATCCTCCTCATCCACTGGAACCTGTTCACCTGACAAGTCCTCTCCTTACTTTTAGGCTTTATTTGCATAACAGCAGCTGAGCTTAGAGTTCTTGCAGAAGAGAGCTTGAGTAGTGTGATGGTTTGTATATGTTTACCCCAGGGAATGGTACTACTAGGACTTATGGCTTTGTTGGAGTAGGTGTGGCCTTGTAGGAGAAAGTGTGTCTCTGTGTGATTGGGCTTTTAGACCCCCCTCCTAGCCTTGTGAGAGACAGTCTTCTGTTCTAGGCCCCATATAGAGCTAGCAGCTTTCTGAGTCATTTGGCAAATAGACTGAGTAACACACCCAAGTGAGGAATGTGGTATCTTTGGAATTCAAATAGACCCAGTAAATGTTGTCCATCTTTCTTGGTGGTGGGAGGGGCCAAGTGAATAACTTAGCTTTCACTTTAGAAGGAATATCTCTGTATACCCCACACCATTAGACTCCTAAGAATTTTGCTGGGGTTGAAGGTCCTTGAATTTTGGTTGGATTTATTTCCCATCCTCTGATATGCAAACGTTTTTACCAGTGAGTCCAAAGTGGTGACTACCTGCTGCTCACTTGGTTCAATCAGCATAATGTCATCAATATAGAGCAACAATTTGATATTTTATGGAGGAGGCAGATAATTAAGATCACTTCTAACTAAAGTGTGACACAGGGCATGAGACAATATATCATTGAGATAAAACTAAAAAGGCATTCTGTTAGCCTAGCCAAGTCTAAGCAAATTGCTTGGTGGTCATTATATACATGGACTGAGAAAAAAGCATTTGCTAGATCAATAGCTGCATACCAGGTACTTGGAGATGTGTTAATTTGCTCATGTAAGGAATTTGCTCATGTATGTCAGCTGATTTAGCTTTCTATAGTCAACTGTCATTCTCCATGATCCATCTGTCTTCTGTACTGGCCAGATAAGAGAGTTAAAGGAATATCTTCCCTATTGCTCCAAAGATGGCACATTAAGCCTCACTTAAAGCATTCTATCAATTTCCACATCCGAAGTTCCAAATCCACAATCTTCCAAACAAAAACATTGTCAATCCTATCACAACAATACCCAACTCCTGGCACAACCTTTTATATTCAATTGCTGTAAAGAGACACTATGAATAAGGTAATTCTTATAGGAACAACTTTTTTTTCTTTTTTTTTTAATTTTTATTTTCTATATTCTATGTTTACATTCCAAAGGCTTTCCCCTTTTCCAGTTCCCACCCACCATACTTCCCATAGTTCCTCTCCCCCCAACTATTCCCCAATCATTCCCCCTCCCCCCTTGGTTTCTTTACTAAACTGGATGCAATCTTTACAGGCCCAGGGTCCTCTCCTTTCTTCTTCTTGGGAATCATTTGACTTGCTATTTGTGTCTTGAGTATTTAGGGCTTCTGGGCTCATTAATATCCACTTATCAGTGATTGCATTTCAAGTGCATTCTTTTGTGATTGGGTTAATTCACTCAGGATGATATTTTCCAGGTCTAACCATTTACCTACAAATTGCATGAATTCATTATTTTTAATTGCTGAGAAGTATACCATTGTATAAATATACCACATTTTCTGTATCCATTCCTCCTTTGAGGGATATTTGGGCTCCTTCCAATTTCTGGCTATTATAAACAAGGCTGCTATAAACATAGTGGAGCATGTGACTTTATTGCATGCAGGGAAATCCTATGGGTATATGCCCAGGAGTGGTATGCCAGGGTCCTCTGGAAGTGTCATGCCCAATTTTCTGAGGAACCACCAAACTGATTTCCAGAGCGGTTTTACCATTTTGCAATCCCACCAACAGTGGAGGAATGTTCCTCTTTCTCCACATCCTCACCAGCACTTGTTGTCTCTTGAGTTTTTAAACTTAGCCATTCTGACTGGTGTGAGGTGGAATCTCAGGGTTGTTTTGATTTGGATTTCCCTGATGACTAATGATGTTGAACATCTTTTAAGGTGTTTCTCGGCCATCCGAATTTCTTCTGGTGAAAATTCTTTGTTTAGCTCTGTGCCCCATTTTTTGATAGGGTTATTTGGTCTTTGTGGTCTAACTTCTTGAGTTCTTTGTATATATTGGATATTAGCCCTCTGTCAGATGTGGGGTTGGTAAAGATCTTTTCCCACTTTCTTGGTTGCCGTTTTGTCCTTCTGAAAGTGTCCTTTGCCTTGCAGAAACTTTGTAATTTTATGAGGTCCCATTTGTCGATTCTTGATCTTAGAGCATAAGCTATTGGTATTCTGTTCAGGAACTTTCCCCCTGTGCCTATGTCCTCCAGGGTCTTCCCAAGTTTCTTTTCTAATAGTTTCAGTGTGTCTGGTTTTATGTGGAGGTCCTTGATCCACTTGGAGTTGATCTTAGTGCAAAGAGATAAGAGTGGGTCAATTCGCATTCTTCTGCATGTTGACCTCCAGTTGAACCAGCACCATTTGTTGAAAAGGCTATCTTTATTCCACCGGACGGTTGTGGCTCCTTTATCAAAGATCAAGTGACCATAAGTCTGTGGGTTAATTTCTGGGTCTTCAATCCTGTTCCATTGATCTGCTTGCCTGTTGCTATACCAATACCATGCAGGTTTTAACACAATTGCTCTGTAGTACTGCTTGAGGTCAGGGATATTGATTCCCCCAGAAGTCCTTTTATTGTTGAGAATAGTTTTAGCTATCCTGGGTTTTTTGTTGCTCCAGATGAATTTGAGAATTGCTCTTTCTAGATCTATGAAGAATTGAGTTGGGATTTTGATGGGGATCACATTGAATCTGTATATTGCATTTGGCAAGATGGCCATTTTTACTATATTGATCCTGCCAATCCAGGAGCAAGAAATATTTTTCCATCTTCTGAGGTCTTCTTTGATTTCTTTCTTCAAGGACTTGAAGTTCCTGTTGTACAGATCTTTCGCTTGTTTGGTTAGAGTTACGCCAAGATACTTTATGTTGTTTGTAGCTATTGTGAAGAGTGTTATTTCCCTAATTTCTTTCTCAGCCTGCTTGTCCTTTGACTACAAGAAGACCACTGACTTGCTTGAGTTAATTTTATAACCTGCCACTTTGCTGAAGTTGTTTATCAGCTGTAGAAGTTCTCTGGTGGAGTTTTTTGGGTTGCTTAGGTAAACTATCATATCATCTGCAAATAATGATAGTTTCACTTATTAGTTTCCAATTTGTATCCCTTTGACTTCATTATGTTGTCTAATTGCTCTTGCTAGAACTTCAAGTACTATATTGAAAAGATATGGAGAGAGAGGGCAGCCTTGTCTAGTCCCTGATTTTAGTGGGAATGCTTCAAGTTTCTCTCCATTTATTTTGATGTTGGCTACTGGTTTGCTGTAGATTGCTTTTACTATGTTTAGGTATGGGCCTTGAATTCCTGCTCTTTCCAAGACTTTTAGCATGAAAGGATGCTGAATTTTGTCGAATGCTTTTTCAGCATCTAATGAGATGACCATGTGGTTTTTTTCTTTGTTTGTTTATGTAGTGGATCACATTGATGGATTTCCATATATTGAACCATCCCTGCATCCCTGGGATGAAGCCTACTTGATCATGGTAGATGATCATTTCGATGTGCTCTTGGATTCGGTTAGCAAGAATTTTATTTAGTATTTTTGCATCAATATTCATAAGAGAAATTGGCCTGTAGTTCTCTTTCTTTGTTGGATCTTTTTGTGGTTTAGGTATTAGTGTAATTGTGGCTTCAAAGAATGAGTTGGGCAGTGTCCCTTCTGTCTCTATTTTGTGGAATAGTTTGAAAAGTATTGGTGTTAAGTCCTCTTTGAAGGTCTGGTAGAATTCAGCACTAAAACCATCTGGTCCCGTACTTTTTTTGGTTGGAAGGCTTTCTATAACCCCTTCTATTTCTTTAGGGGTTATGGGACTATTTAGCTGGTCTACTTGATGCTGATTTAATTTTGGTATTTGATATCTGTCTAAGAAATTGTCCATTTCCTCCAGATTCTCCAGTTGTTTTGAGTATAGACCTTTGTAGTAGGATCTGATGATCTTTTGAATTTCCTCAGTTTCTGTTGTTATGTCTCCCTTTTCATTTCTAATTTTGTTAATTTGTATACTGTCTCTGTGTCCTTTGGTTAGTCTGACTAAGGGTTTATCTATCTCGTTGATTTTCTCGAAGAACCAGCTCCTGGTCTTGTTGATTCTTTGTATGGTGTACTTTGTTTCTATTTGATTGATTTCAGCCCTGAGTTTGATGATTTCTTGTCTTCTACTCCTCCTGGGTGAATTAACTTGTTTTTCTTCCAGGGCTTTAAGGTGTGCCTTTAAGCTGCTAGTGTATGCTCTCTCCAGTTTCTTTTTGGATGCACTTAGAGCTATGAGTTTTCCTCTTAGCACTGCTTTCATTGTGCCCCATAGATTTGGGTATGTTGTGCCTTCATTTTCATTGAATTCTAAAAAGTCTTTGATTTCTTTTTTTATTTCTTCCTTGACCAAGGTGTCATTGAGTAGAGTATTGTTGTTTCCATGTGTATGTGGGCTTTCTGTTGTTTTTGTTGCTATTGAAGACCACTCTTACTCCATGGTGATCTGATAGGAAGCATGGGATTAGCTCGATCTTCTTGCATTTGTTGACATCTGTCTTGTGACCAATTATATGGTCTATTTTGGAGAAGGTACCATGCGGTGCTGAGAAAAAGGTATATTCTTTAGCTTTAGGATGAAATGTTCTATATATATATCTGTTAAATCCAATTGGTCCAGAGTTTCAATTAGTTTCACTGTGTCCCTGTTTATTTTCTGCTTTCCTGATTGGTCCATTGAGGAGAGTGGAGTGTTGATGTCACCCACAATTATTGTGTTAGGTGTAATGTGTGCTTTAAGCTTTAGTAAGGTTTCTTTTATGAATGAGGGTGCCCTTGCATTTGGAGCATAGATGTTCAGTATTGGGAGCTCTTCTTGGTGGATTTTCCCTTTGGCCAGCAAGAAGTGACCTTCGGAGTCTCTTTTGATGATTTTAGGTTGGAAGTCAATTTTATCTGATATTAGAATGGCTACTCCAGCTTGTTTCCTGAGACCATTTGCTTGTAAAATTGTCTTCAAGCCTTTTACTCTAAGGCAGTGTTTGTCTTTAACACTGAGATGTGTTTCCTGTACGCAGCAAAATGTAGGGTCCTGTTTCAGTATCCAGTCTGTTAATCTAGGTCTTTTTATTGGGGAATTGAGTCCATTGATGTTAAGAGATATTAAGGAATAGTAATTATTACCTCCAGACATTTTTGAAATTATATTTATTTATCTTATTTATTTTTTTATATTCGAGAGGTTATCTTCCTTTGGGTTTGATGAGAGGAGGTTTCTATCTTGCTTCTTCCAGGGTGTAGTTTCCGTCCTTGTCTTGGTGTTTTCCCCCTATTATCCTTTGTAGGGCTGGATTTGTGCAAAGATATCGTGCAAATTTGGTTTTGTCATGGAATACCTTGATGTCTCCATCAATGTCGATTGAGAGTTTTGCTTGGTAAAGTAGTTTTGTCTGAAGTTTGTGTTCTCTTAGAGTTTGCATGATATCTGCCCAGGATCTTCTAGCTTTCATGGCCTCAGGTGAGAAGTCTGGTGTTATTCTGATAGGTCTTCCTTTATATGTTACTTGGCCTTTTTCTCTTGCTGCCTTTAGTATTCTTTCTTTGTTTAGTACATTTGGAGTTTTGATTATTATGTGATGGGATGTATTTCTGTTCTGGTCCAGTCTGTTTGGGGTTCTATACGCTTCTTGTACATTCATGGGCATCTCTCCCCTTTGGTTGGGGACGTTTTCTTCCATAATTTTATAGAAGATATTAGCTGGCCCTTTAACTTGTAAATCTTCACTCTCGTCTATACCTATAATCCTTAGGTTTGGTCTTCTCATAGTGTCTTGGATTTCCTGGATGTTTTGGGTTACCACCTTTTTGCATTTAGTATTTTCTTTGACCGTTGAATCAATGGTTCCTATGGTATCTTCGGCTTCTGAGATTCTGTCTTCTATTTCTTGTATTCTATTGTTGATACTTGCATCTATGGCCCCTGATTTCTTCCCAAGATTTTCTATCTCCAATGTTGTCTCCCTCTGTGATTTCTTAGTTGTTTCTACTTCTGTTTTTAGTATCTGGATGGATGTGCTCAGATCTTTCGCTTGCTTGATTGTGTTTTCATGTATTTCTTTAATAGATTTTTGTGCTTCCTCTTTCATAGCTTCTACTTGTTGGCCCACGTTCTTCTGTAGTTCTTTAAGTGAATTTTGTCTTTCTTCCTTATTGTCTTCTTCTTTTTGATCCATCTTCTCCTGAATTTCTTGAAGTGATTTTTGTATTTGCCTCATAAAGGCTTCTAACTTTTGATCCATTTTCTCCTCTATTTCTTTATGAGATTTTTCTATGTGTTCAGCTACCAGCATCCTGACCAGTGATTTTATATCCAAGTCTTGTTTTTCTGGTGTTTTGGGGGTATCCAGGGATTCCTGTTGTTGGAGAACTGGGTTCATATGCTGTCATGTTGCCTTGATTTTTGTTAGTAACGTTCCTTTGTTTTCCTTTTGCCATCTGGTTATTTCTGGTTTTAGTTGGCCTTGTTGTCAGTGGCTGGTGTTTGAATCTCCTGTGAGGCTGGGCTCACCTGTTGTTTCTCTACTGGTGAATATGTGTGACTGCTGCTTTAAGGGATCATAAGCTGGCTGCCACCCATGCGATTGTAGCCCCTGTTGGAGTCTGTCTACCTGGGCTTCTCCAGCTGTGTCCTGGTTGCAAGGAACTCGGCCTGCTTGGCTCCGAGAGCCTAGCAGATCCCACGTGAGGGTATCCCTGGAAGGGGTGTCTACCTGTGCCTTTCCAGCTGTGTTCTGGTTGCAATATGGAGGCCCGCTGCTATCGCTGGTCCAGGGGCCGGTGAGCTGGTTGCAGAAAGCAGCCTTGGTGCACGGCCAGAGGGCGCGGGGATATCCCACAGAGCCTAGGCGGAACTCAGCCTGCTTGGCTCCGAGACCCTAGCAGATCCCCCCCCCCGAGGGTAGCCCTGGAAGGGGTGTCTACCTGGGCCTTTCCAGCTGTGTCCTGGTTGCAATATGGAGGCCCGCCGCTATTGCTGGTCCAGGGGCCACTGAGCTGGTTGCAGAAAGCAGCCTCGGTGCAGGGCCAGAGGGCGCAGGGATGTCCCACAGAGCCTGGGCCTTTCCAGCTGTGTCCTGGTTGCAATATGGAGGCCCGCCCTAAATTTTTTTACTTAGTCTTCTCTCAGGAACAACTTTTAATTGGTACTTCTTTATAGGTTCTGAGGCTCAGTCCATTATCATCAAGGCGGGAAGCATGGCAGTATCCAGGCAGGTATAGAGCTATATAAGATGCTGAGAGTTCTACATCTTGTTCCAAAGGAAAGCAGGAGAAAACTAGTATTCACAAGGCTAGGAGGAGGATCCCAAAGCCCACTTCTACAGTGACCCTCACACTTCCTCCAACAAGGCCACACCTACTGCAACAAGGCCACACCTCCTAATAATGGCAGTCTCTGGAACAAGCATACACAAACCAAGACAACTAGTAATTCACTGAGTTTGTATTTGGAAATGTTATTCTCTCTCTTTCTCTCTTTCTGCCTCTTAAACTATTGTTATTGCTGCCTTGATTGTGTTGCTATGTTGCAACATTTTTCAGTTTCAAAAATAAGCATTAATGAGAGATTGCAGTACAGGAAGTAGTCACCATAGCATTAGAAATGTTGAAAACTTCCTCAGATGCTATGTGGGTTGAAATCTGCCAAATTACTGGTCAATGTCAAAAGACAAGAAAATCTTAATTCATATTTGAATAAATAAAAGACATAATAAAATCAAATTTTACAAATCTGATTTACAAATTTACAAACTTTAAGAAGTTGACATTGATACAAATTAATATTAAATACACTTGTATTAGGAAGATTCAAATCATTTATGAGCAAGATCAATTTCATATAGCCATACGGCTAATTATGCATACTGCATTTTTTCCTAAATATTTCCTCTTGATTCTAAAGACAATAAAACAAAGGAACCCAAAATAGTTCTTTCCCCAAATAACCTCTCTGTATAATAGCTTAAATCCAGTAACATGGCTGCTTTGGCAAAGGATCACATTCAAAGATATTCTAGGTCTGTATGATCTATCTGGCATGATACACCTTGAATTCCACTATTTTGAATATAGACAAGACCTTAGTAAATATATTTAATCCCAAACAATAAAGGTAAATTTAGTTTGTAGAAGGAAGCAATCATGTTTGCAATTGACGACTAGTAGAGGGACAGACAAAGTAATAAGTCAGGAAAGATTTGCCAGATTGAATCAGAGATAGTATATGACCAACTCTATAAGAACAGGGAGGATAATTAAAAGAGGTGCAGGAAAAGAGTCAGTGATTTGGAAATTGAATCAGTAGGGAGCCAGTGCAGTGCAGTATCCTGGAGCTCAGCTCCTTTGCAAGTTCATCCAGGTCATTGAAAGTCAGCAGAGGCAGTTGAAGCCATATAAGAATCAACCAGAAGATTAGAACAAATTGCCAGAGTTAGATTGAGGCCACTATGTTCATAGCAGCCTTATTTATAATAGCCAGATGCTGGAGAGAACCCAAATGTCCCTCAACAGAGGAATGGATGCAGAAAATGTGGTTCATTTACAAAATGAATTACTACTCAGCTGTTAAAAACAATGAAATCATGAAATTCTTAGGCAAATGGATGGAACTAGAAAATATCATCTTGAGTGAAGTAACCCAATCACAAAATAACACACATGGCATGCCCTCAAGATAAATGGATACTATTAGCCCAGAATCTCAGAATACTTTTTTAAAACTGTTAAGGAAAACATCAGCATTGCTAACAAATATTCATTTTAAAATTTATGTTTGCCGTATTTAATGCCTTAACATTGTTCTTAATGAAGTTACTTTTTACTGAGATACCCATTTCACTATTGAAGGTCTCATAGTGCCCTGTTTGTTCTGTGTAACAGAATTCATTTGCAGATGATACAATTTAAAATGTGGCATTAAATATACAAATACAGATGTATCTGTTTTGTTTTTATTTCCAGACATATGCAAATGAAACATATGTAATACACACACACACACACACACACACACACACACATAACTTTTCATGAGAATTGTTAGCATGCACAATATACTGTGTTCAACACCCCAAAGCATTCCAAAAAGAAATAGTATGAGTTTGAATTTCCATTAAAATTCAAAATAGAAAAATCATTGATTTGTATACTAGAGAGCTATTCCAGTTTCAGGAATGCTGCTACAGGATTCAAGAATAGGCATCAATAGAAAAGGGAAATATTACATGAAAATACACAATACTATCCACATATTTATTATGTTTCCTACATGCAACAAATCACCTGGAGACAATATTATGGGTCTAGAATATAGGTGATAAGTTGCATAGCTATAGAACCCTGAATAAAGAAAACACGGGGTATTATATTAAGATGTTGAAATAAATGCTTATCTCTGTCTAGAAAGAATATTTTCTTTATTTAACGAACACATGTTCTCTCTGCTCTTGAAAGACACACATTTATGATCCAACAAGTTTGATTGTTTTACAGAAATACATAAAAAGACAGTCCAGAAATAATTATTGCTATCTCCTCTTAATCTGGAGAAATGTACGAAGCTTAAGTGAATTTCTCACCAATAAAATAATATTGCTTTCACTCTTCATTCTTAATTATGATATGTATGCCCATGTATTTTTGTTCATTAATCAAACACAAAAAATGATTATTTCATGAAAAAGCAATATTAAGTACAGCATAAATTTGAAAGTAATACTAGCAATAAGATGTTTGTAATGATACAGGCATGTCAGAAAATTACAGTATCAATGTGGTTTTATAATCCATGGTTGTCCTAATTCCTTGGTATGTTTCTAATGCATCTCTTATTAGTAGAATGCTTTAAAAATATAGAGTTTATGTTGTGACTCTGAGCCTAGGAGTTAAGTCAGTCTTTGGCTTGAAACATATGAGGTTATTAGATTGAAAATTTTGAAGAAACTAAAATAATTTTCAGATAGTTATCAAAGTGAACTTGCCAGTAAATATTAGACAATTAGGCAGATCCACTATTTCTTATTTCTTTTTATCCAGCTTCACCAAAATTACATTCTAATACTCATGACACAAATCACAAAGTTCTATATCTGTTTAGTTTTCTTTACTGAGCACTATCCTGTGAGCACATCACCCACTGACTAATATGTCTTCATTCCTTACCATGGTTGAAGGTTTATTTATTAATCTTAGTACTTCAAAAGTATGAGACAAGGCTAAGAGGCTGTGTGCTATGCACAATATCTCACAATCACTATACACTTAGATGTGTAATTACTCCAGTCAGACATTTCCTATAATATGCTTTCAGAAACAATACACTTTTAACTCCCATATGCAAATATTGTTCTGCAGTCAGTCTTGATTGTCACTGATGTGGTTAAGTTGGGAAAGATTAATCCATAGGCACTAATACTATCAATTTGTTCTCAAAGGACAATTGGAAAATAGTGGGACTCTATTCTTCACAAAATTCTTACTGATTACGATGATTCCAAATGGTAGATCAGGATGAGCCAAGTAGATCTGGAGTGATTCCAGCACTTCACACCATTTCCCCCAAATTCAGTGTTATCATTTTCAGTTAAAAAAAAATCACATTCGAACAGGAAGAGTAGAAAAAGCAGCCTGCTCTAAATGTATACATACTACCCCGGGGAAGGATAAAAGTAGTATATATCTGAAATCACCCATCAGCTCCCTGCTCCTTTAGTTATACTGATTTATACTTTAACTGCGGGCTACCCTAAAGCAAAACCATGAACTCACACAACTGAGTCAGAAAGAGAAGCATTTAATGTATCTGTCTCCTGATAATTAAGGAAGCATCTAAAAATGTTAGTTGATTTTTTGTTTTTGGTTTTTTTTTTTTTGATTTTTTTTGTAGCTTTCAAACACTTGAAAAGAAATTACCAGATCCAAGTCCAGATGTGCTAATGGTCTATGTTTAGAATATCAACATAGGCCTTCATTAAAAAAAAAATCTTTGGTTTTAAAATCACCAAAGAATAGGAGTAACAGGCAGGATGAATAATCATCTTTATGTTAACAAATTAAAGTCTGTTCAAAGTAAGTTCAAAGGAAATGTGTTTCTTAATCATTTGCCAAGGAGTAAGGTTGGTTCAGAACATTTGCAGACAACATGGTAAAAATATTCTGAGACCCAGAATATTAGGAACCCTGTTGTGAAACCGTATCTTCTAGAAATGTTTGTGTGAGAAAGATTAGAACTATGGCATTATCAATGGCCTTGTTAATGTGGGAATAGAAATTTTTGAGGCTCTCAACTTTAGAAGAGAACCTCAGATAGCTAAAGACCACTGAGATGTGAATTATTATCTCAGGAATTTGAGACACTTTATTGATTGTCAAAAAACCTCATATACAATAGTTTTTTTTTTTTTTAAAAAAAAAACAGACTCAGTAGGTTATATTTAGATATTTGTTCACTCACAATCACTGTGTGTATGTGTGTGTGTGTGTGAGAGAGAGAGAGAGAGACAGAGAGACAGAGAGACAGAGAGACAGAGAGACAGAGACAGAGAGACAGAGAGAGCATAAAAAGATAATCAAAGTAAAAGCTTATCAACTTGAGAATGGGTCAGCAACACCAGAAAGATTAGGGATGGTATCTGGAATGGAGGTGAGGAAGGGAATTGTTTAGGAAATGTGATGCAATTCTTTTTCAATTAAAGACATTATTTTTTAAAATTGAGCCCCCCTATCTTAAATTTTATCTTTGTAGAGATAAGGAAGGTGATATAAGCTATCACCTTCCTTCATGCAATAATCAACTCTAGATTTGTCTATTTTGTATGTATGTGTGTGTGTGTGCGTGTGTGCATGTGTGTGTGTGTGTGTGTGTGTGTGTGTGTGTGTAGGGTAAGTAAATGGGAAGCTGCACGGGTAATTTTTTTCATTTATTATTATTATTTTTATCATTATTAAACTTTTTTTTTGTTTTTTTTTGTTGTTGGTGGTGGTTTTTTGTTTATGTTTTTGGTTTGTGTTTTTTAAGACAGGGTTTCTCTTTGTAGCTCTGGCTGTCCTGGAACTCACTCTGTAGACCAGGCTGGCCTCAAACTCAGAAATCTGCCTACCTCTGCCTCCCAAGTGCTGGGATTAAAGGCGTGTGCCACCACCACCCGGCTTATTAAACGTTTTTTAACAGTCCAGCCATTATCCCCCTCCTAGTCCACCCTCTGAGAGGACTCCCATTCCTCATCCCATTCTTCCTCTCTTGTTTCCAAGAAGATGTCCCCACCAACCTTGCACCCCAAAAGACCTTCCCGCTTCCTTGGGCCTTAAGTCTCTTGAGGGTTAGGTGCTGCTTCTCTAACTGAGGTCATACCAGGCAGTCATCAGCTGTATATGTGTCAGGGGCCTCATATTAGCTAGTATATGGTTTGTGGCTCAGTGTCTGAGAGATATCATGGATCCAGGTAGTTGACACTGCTGGACTTCCTATGGGATCACCCTCCTCTTCAGGTTCTTCCAGCCTTTCCCTAATTCAACCACAGGTATCCCTAGCTTCATTCCATTGATTGGGTATAAGTATTTGCATCTGACTCAACTGCTTGTTGTGGCTCTAGGAGAGCTGCCATGCTAGACTCCTGTCTGTAAGCACATCATAGCATCAGGAAAAGTGGTAGGCCTTGGACCATCCCTTTGAGATGGATCCCAATTTGGCACTGGACCTCCTTTCCCTCAGTCTCTGCTCTATTTTTGTTTCTGCAGTTATTTTAGACAGGAACGATTCTGGATCAGAGCATTCGACTATGGAATGGCAACTCTATCCCTCCACTTGATGCTCTGTCTTTCTACTGGCAGCAGACTCTACAAGTTTCCTCTCCCCACTGTTGGGCATTTCATCTTTAGGTTCCTCCCTCTGAGTCCTGACCATCTTTCACCTCCCAGGTCTCTGGCCCCACCTCTTACCTCCTGAGCTTGCCTGTTTCCATTCTTTCTGTGGCCCTCAAGGCTTCACTCCTGTTTCCCCCCTCAAGAATACCTGTTCATGTTCCCCTTTTCCCCTCCCTGTCTCTCCCTCCCTCCCTCTCAATCACCCTGTGATTGCTTTCTCCTTCCTCCCAAGTAAGACTGAAGTGGCTTCCCTTGGGCCCTTCACTTGGGAAAAAATCTTCACTAATACCACATCCAGGGCTAATATCCAAAATATCTAAAGAACTCAAGAAGCTAACCTCCATAAAAGCAAACAACCTAATAAAAAATGGAGTATAGAACGAAACAGAGAATTCACAACAGAAGACTCTCCAATGGCTGAGAAGCACTTCAAATTTCAAAGTCCTTAGTCAGCAGGTAAATGCAAATCAAAATAATAAGGACCATGACATTCTACCTTACACCAATCAGAATGGCTAAGATAAAAGACACGGGTGACAACACATGTTGCAGAGAATGTGGAGAAAGAGGAACACTCCTCTATTGCTGGTGGGACTGCAAACTGGTACAACCACACTAGAAATCAATCTGAAGGTTCCTCAGAGAAATGGCAATAGATCTACCTGAAGACCCAGCTATACCACTCTTGGGCATATTTCCAAAAGATGTCCCAAATGCCACAGGGGCACCTGTTTCGCTATGTTCATAACCAGAAGCTTTGTGATAGCCAGAAGCTAGAAAAAAACTCAGACATCCCAAAAGGGAATAATGGATACAAAAAAATGTGATTTTTTTACACAATGGAATACTATTCATCTATTAACAACAAGAACATCCTGAGTTTTGCAGGCAAATGTATGGATCTAGAAAATAACATCCTAAGTGAGGTAACTCAAACCCCAAAAGACATTTATGGTACAAACTCACTAATAAGTGCACTGGTTGATTTATACTCTCTCCTTTACTAGATAGATTTCAAACTATTATAGAAAATTTGATTGAGTCTTTAAAGTAGGACCCAGACAGGATTAACTTTAAAGGAAGAGACCTACAGTTAAAGAGGGAGCAGCATCCCAAGGACTGCAGTCTTAAGTTGAAGAACAGAAATCTAACTTGAGTGTGTTGAGTGTGGGTATATGAGACAAGTACTTTAATGTGTCTGATACCCTATCTCAGTCACTGTGATGGAATACAGTCTCAAATTGTGAGCGTTCAGAAGCTTCTCATTTGCTAGATTGACTTTGCAGTATCTTGTATCACAACCATGAAAAAAGGGAATTAATAGAGAATCCAAGTTTATAATAGTTTATATAAAATATAATTGCAATTATTTGTTTTTTGAATAGTATATAATAATAATTATAATATGAGTGAACAAAAAATGAGTGAAAAACTATTACTCTAACCTGAAGGGCAATGCATCAATTGGGGCAGACACCAGTTCACTGGAGTACACATGCTAAGGCAAACACATGTGTAGCCATCTAGAGCAGGAATGTTAGGAGCACTGTTTGAATCGAACATTATCAAAGACATGTCAATTACAGTTATTCTTTTATATGGCCACATATTTTTAATACTTATTTTGATTACAACAAATGCAGTTGTATCGTTGCCTTTATTCATGACTTTTACCAAGTAAAAATACAGTTTAATAATAGTTATTCGGCAGTGTGTTCTCTACCAATAAAATCATCTCAGCTAAGTCATGGTGTACACCCAAGGTGATAATCTCCATACTGAAGGCAACAAAATGGTTAGACAAAAAGTTGCATAATGTAGGGTTGGTGAAGATCTTTTCCCAATTTGTTGGTTGCCATTTTGTCCTTTTGACAGTGTCCTTTGCCTTACAGAAACTTCGTAATTTTATGAGGTCCCATTTGTCAATTCTTGATGTTAGAGCATAAGCTATTGGTATTCTGTTCCAGAACTTTTCCCCTGTGCCCATGTCCTCAAGGGTCTTCCCCAGTTTCTTTTCTATTAGTTTCAGTGTGTCTAGTCTAGTTTTGTTTTTCTTTTTTTTCTTTTCTTTTTTCTTTTTTCTTTTCTTTTTTTTTTTTTGGTTTTGTTGTTGTAGTTGTTTTTTTGTTGTTGTTGTTGTTTTTTTTTTTTTTTGAGACAGGGTTTCTCTGTGTAGCCCTGGCTGTCCTGGAACTCACTTTGTAGACAAGGCTGGCCTTGAATTCAGAAAACTGCCTCCCTCTGCCTCCCAACTGCTGGGATTAAAGGCGTGTACCACCACCGCCCAGTGTGTCTAGTTTTATGTGGAGGTCCTTGATCCACTTGGAGTTGAGCTTAATATCCAATATATACAAAGAACACAATAAGGAAGATGCCAGAGAACCAAATAACCCTATTAAAAATGGGTTATAGAGCTAAACAAAGAATTTTCACCTGAAGAATTTCGAATGGCTGAGAAGCACCTTAGAAATGTTCAACATCATTAATCATTAGGGAAATGCAAATCAAAACAACCCTGAGATTTCACCTCACACCAGTCAGAATGGCTAAGTACAAAAACTCAGGAGACAGCAGGTGTTGGCGAGGATGTGGAGAAAGAGGAACACTCCTCCACTGTTGGTGGGATTGCAAGATGGGACAACCACTCTGGAAATCAGTCTGGTGGTTCCTCAGAAAACAGGGCACAACACTTCCAGAAGACCCTGCTATACTACTCCTGGGCATATACCTAGAGGATTCCACTGCATGCAATAAGGACACATGGTCCACTGTGTTCATAGCAGCCTTATTTATAATAGCCAGAAGCTGGAAAGAACCCAGATGTCCCTCAATGGATGAATGGATACAGAAAATGTGGTATATTTACACAATGGAATAATACTCAGCAATTAAAAACAATGAATTCATGAAATTTTTAGGCAAATGGTTGGAACTAGAAAATATCATCCTAAGTGAGGTAACCCATTCACAAAAGAATACACATGAAATGCAGTCACTGATAAGTGGATATTAATTAGCTCAGAAGCTCTGAATGCTCTAGACACAATTAACATATCAAATGATTCCCAAGAAGAAGGAAGGAGAGGTCCCTGGTCCTGGAAAGGCTTGATCCAGCATTGTAAGGGAGTACCAGGACAGAGAAATGGGAGGGGTGATTGGGGAATGGGTAGAGGGAAGAGGTCTTATGGGACTTATGGGGAGGGGGAAACTGGGAAAGGGGAAAGCATTTGGAAACAACGAATATAGAAACAAAAGTTGCACAATAATCTGTTTTGTTTATTTTACGTTGTCATAATGTAAATTTCCATATGGTTAAAAATATAAAAAATATGACTATGCAGAAGAGATATAACTTACAAAGTAGCATTGTTGTTTTTTATATAGAGATGGTGTGGGGATGGTATTTTCGTGACTGATAATCTTCTATACGATGAATAAATACAAACAATGGAACAAAGGCTTTATTTATTCATTTTTAATTTTTTATTTTTACTATGGGGTGGTGTGTTTGAAGTTGCAAGGGGATCTGAACTCTGTGTCAGGGGTGAGTATGCATATTGGCATCAGAGGAAAATACCATTTTCTTTAATTCTTTATCATGTTCTTTCTAAGAGTCAAATACTCATTCAGCTAAAATTTTTACCAATTTCAATGGGAGGATGTCCAGAAAGATCCGAAATCTGCCTATTTCGACATCCCTTTCACTGGGATCTTAGAAGTATACAGTGGTGCTTAACTTTTGGGATCTAATCTCAGGTTCTCATGTTTGCCCAGGGAGTATGCTGTATTCTGAGCCTGTTCTCCCACTCACTGCAGTCCTCAGGAAGTTGTTCAACAATAACAGAGATCTATCTCACTTATCAACATATCACAGCAGAGAAAATTGTCTGTATTGTAGTAGTTCTTTGGGTAATATATGTAGAATTAATGATATAGTATAGTGAATTTCATCAGTTGCAATTAACATAGCAATTTAAAAGAACCCTGAGGGGATTCTGCAGTAGCCAAGTAGGTATAGATTAGTAGAATTTAGGGACATAGGGCAGGTACTTATCTAGACCTGTAAGTAAATGTGGTTTGGCTGTTTCTTTCTGTATCAGTAAATGGTCTTTGTTCTGTAGTGAATAAAGAAAGAAAAAAGATACCAGACAAAGAACTTCTACAGCTTTATAATTTCTCAGACACAGGCAATTTTCAAAATCCTGAATGCCCTAGAAATTGTTTGAGTTTGCTGTAATTGATTAATGGTTTAAAGGACAGAAGTGGATAACAATTTTACATTTAAAGATAGTAAATCTTTTAGAAAAGAAAAATTGAAAGAATCAAATGAGAGCACATAGCATGCTCATTCATTCACATATCAAATCATTTTTTTTCTTTTTTCCTTTTTTTTCCTTTTTTTATTATTTTCTATATTCTTTGGTTACATTCCAAAGGTTTTCCCCTTTCCAGTTTCCCCCTCACCATATGTTCCATAAGACCTCTCCCCCCCATTCCCCAATCACCCTCCCCCCCCCATTTCTCTGTTCTGGTACTCTCCTACAAAACTGGATTTAGTCTTTTCTGGACCAGGGTCCTCTCCATCCCTTTTCTTGGGAATCTTTTGCTTAGCTAATTGTGGCTTGAGTATTCAGAGCTTCTGGGCTCATTAATATCCACTTATCAGTGATCGCAATTCATGTGCATTCTTTTGTGATTGGGTTGACTCACTTAGGATGATAGTTTCCAAATCCAACCATTTGCCTACAAATTGCATGAATTCATTATTTTTAATTGCTGAGTAGTAGTATTCCATTGTATAAATATACCACATTTTCTGTATCCATTCCTCCATTGAGGGACATCTGGGTTCTATAATAGCTTCTGGCTATTATAAATAAAGCTGCTATGAACATAGTGGAGCATGTGTCTTTATTGCATGCAGGGGAATCCTCTGGGTATATGCCCGGGAGTGGTATGACAGAGTCCTCTGGAAGTGTCATGCCCAATTTTCTGAGGAACCGCCAAACTGATTTCTGGAGCGGTTGTACCATCTTGCAATCCCACCAATAATGGAGGAGTGATCCTCTTTCTCCACATCCTCGCCAGCACCTGTTGTCTCTTGAGTTTTTAATCTTAGCCATTCTGACTGGTGTGGGGTGGAATCTCAGGGTTGTTTTGATTTGCATTTCCCTGATGATTTATGATGTTTGAACATCTCTTAAGGTGCTTCTCAGCCAAAATGAAGATATAACAATCACTGGCTATACTTGAGAACATATAACTTCAGAGAGACAGCTATGAATAAGAGAGCACTTAGTCTCTGTTTTTGTCTGAAAAGGCAGAGCAATTGTGAACTAGTGAGATTACGTCTGGTAGGAAATTAAGAAAATTACAGCAAAATGACCTAAGCCTATATGAAGAAAGAAGTGAGCTGGGCACAGGGGTAGAAGTCTAGAGAGCAGTCAGGTAGATAAGAGGGGGGAAAGGTTGACCAAACACCAAGAGCAGCATGGGTGAGACACTTAGGAAGAAAGAAGAGTTAATGGTGACAGAATCTGTACTGCATGAGAAAAAGAAACAGTAATGGGTGGATTAGAGAAACTGACTGATATCAATTTGAATATTTTAATAAAATGGAATAAAAATGTTCAAGGACTGTTAAATTGGAAAGAAATGAATAACTATAAAGGCAATTATTAAATCTTAATCATAGACACACTATATTAGAGGCAAGTTATTGCTGGGTAGTTGAGATTGGCAGAGTTCTTCATGGTGTGATAAAAAATAATGATGATGATAGCAAGTTTAATGTCAAAAAGACAAGATAAAATGGTCAGTAATCAAACTATAACTATTCTCAAAATGATATTAATGGTATATATTTAAGTAGAAAAAGTTCCAAACTACCTAGAAAACTGAACTTTAGGCACAACTTTAAAGGTTAAATTAACTGAAACACTTAATATGAAATATCTTAGGAATAGTCATTTCCAACTGATCTTCAAAATAAAGAAACAATAGAAATAGAATGAGAGGAGCTAGAAGAATATACGTTTATATATTCATGAGTCTCTGAGATTACATATAGTGTATGTGTGCTGTATGTACAGCAGACAGAATGACAGTGTTTCTTTTTCTCTCTTAAATCTTCCAAGTAGATCAGTTTAGATAGGCATGTCTCAGTTATAGAAGTAATATGTTTCCTTAAAACCAATGTTTAAGAATTCAGTTGCAGCACCATCTAAATTGGTGTTTGAGCAAATAAGAATTCCCCCATATTTCAGCCTAGTGGGTGCATGAAATTAAGAAGCCCAGAGTCATACAATGAGAGATGGCAACAATATCCTATACCACGTTATCAAAAACGAGAACCAGAAAAGCAATTAAATAACACCATTCAGGTCAAATACTCCAACTATAAAAACAACAATGTGTCCTTGACTGAGAAGATGATGACCTTGGAAGCCAAAGATCCATGCATTTATTTTTGCTTATTGGGTTCTGTTGGTGAATGCCATTCAAATGGCAGAAATCATAGGAGGCAGGTAAATGGGGGCAGTGTGAAATATACAAGCATTATCTTTTGTAAAATATCTAGGAAAAATTTTGAAATTAATTCAGACAGAACCATTTTCTGGGGAAGAATAAAATTTTTAAAAATAGTAATTAAAAATTTTTATACATTTAATTAAAATGTTGTAATTTAATTAAAATGTACTCATATCACTTTCCCCTTCCCCTTACTTCATCCAGCATCTCTCAGGACCAGTACCATTTTCCCTATCCCTACTCTCAAATTGATAGCTTTTGAAATTTTATTATTAATGTCATATAATGAGTTGTATATGTGTGTGCATATAAGTGAACAAATCAATAAATGCAACCTGCTGAGTTCACTGATATCTGTTTTGTTGTTGTTGTTTTGAATAAGTGGCTTCATGGTGAACCATCTTATATTGGAAAACCACTAAAAGGGCTCATCATTGCAATAAACAAAATATCCCTTTCCAACAATAGTCAGTTGCCTATAACCCCTTGTCTAAAGGTGAGAACCTTCAAATGTTCCTGGGTTCTGTGCTAACAAATCCACTGATCTTGCCCTTGTTCTCATGTGCTTTATGAAGCCATTTCTAGACTATTCCTCAGCTGATTGCCCGATATTTCCTTTGAGTTTCACAAACTTTCCACAGCCTCCTCCATGATATTCTGTAATATATACATGCAGATCGAGATGCAGATACAAATTTAGATGTATACCTCTGAGCTGAACATTCCACCACCCGTTCATCTCTGGCTTGTGGTTTTCTATGATGGTATCCATAGTCTGTAAGAAAAAAAATTTAAAAAAGGGTTCGTGGAGTGAGAGGGGAAAGGGTCCAGTAGAGAAAAAGAAAGAGGGACAAGGAATATACAAAACAAAGGTTCAGTGATAAAACCTCAAGAAATCACATTATTTTATATTTTCCTAAAAAGAAATAAAATACATGCAGACATCCATATCTATTTATTATACACATAACGAAAGAAGATTTGCCACTAGGACCAACAAACTCCCCACAAAGCAAAAGTAAACTAAACATAGGCTATCAACAATCTCAGTATCAAGCATGAGAAAATGCCATTTGAATGATTGATCAGGGTAGTCCAAGTGACACTTACTTCTCAGAAATTGAAGTTAATCCACTATTGCTGAAGTTACTCTACTCTCAGAGTACAAAGTGATTCAAATTTAATCTGATATGAGAGCCTCCTTCCCGGATTCTAGTTTCCAGAAAACAATTTGCAAGCTGCTTAGCTAGTGACCCAGTTAATTTTATAGCCCATTTGCAAAACCTATGAATCAGATCAACAGTGAACATTACAAGATATTTATAAAGACCCCAAAAGTGGTACTCACATGTTGATGGTAAACACCAAATTTCTAATTAGAATTAAGGCCTACTCAACAGCTGAATACTCATCCCCAGGCACAGAAATCCAATCCTAATGTCAAGGGATAATGTTCATGCATTGCTTTTTTAGAAAAGAAAGAGAACCTTGCTAGTCTAGCACAAATCTTAAATACATTCTAAACTGTGTCCTTAATGCATAGGTAAAAATATTGATTTTAGGAATGCAAGATGGCTTAATGAGAGCAGACAATTATTGTCAAGGCTGATGACCTTAAACTCTTCCCTAGAATCTGTGGGGTACAGGAAAGTGCTGACATGCACAAATTTTTCTCTCACATCTTCCCCCCACACACACACTCATTATGGAATTTAAATAAATGTACACACACACACACACACACACACACACACACAGAGAGAGAGAGAGAGAGAGAGAGAGAGAGAGAGAGAGAGAGAGAGACATTACTTCCCATACAGTCAAAATATGAGTTTAAAATTTTATAATAATGGTTTTGGAAAAAGTTAAACTTAAGCAACGAGTCAAAATGATAATGGGGAAAGGGAGAGTCCTAATTAGGATGCTATTCACTACCTCAAAAACTATAAGACTGTAGATTTGTTTCAGCAATCACAGCAAGCAGTGGCTGAGAAATTTAAAGTTCAAGGAGATGCTGTTTCAAACAATCAGGAAAATACTCAGAGTCACATTGTCCAAGAGGAGAGTGAGGAAGAAGAGGTTGATGAGATGGGTGCAGAAGTTGAGGACATAGAATTGGCCATGTCACAAGTAAATGTATCAAGAGCAAAGGTTGAGATGAGAGTAAAGATATTATAAATGCTATTATGGAATTAACGATGTAACTATTTGACAGCAAGGACACTCCACCCTAGTCTTTTCCCCCCTTTTGAAAAGTGGAACTGCAGCTTGGTTTAAAATTCATACTATTTATATCACTAATAAAGCTGTAGCTTCTAAAAAAACTATAATATATATAATTCTGTGTAAAAATATACATGTATATGTTAAATGAAATGCTCCCATCTCATATGACAATACCTCCTTCAAGAAGACACAAATATCTCACAAACACCTCAACACTAAGCATCAAAGATCTCTTTTTAGTTGTCAGTAGAGCTGTCCAAGAGTTAGTCAAAACATAGACTATTGCTATTGTTCTTGTTTGCCCCTAAAGATAGAAGACAAGTTTCTATTACTGAATGTGCTATGTTCTTTGAACATACGGCCCAGAGTCCCATGTGCTGGAACTAATTTGAACACTCCCTGCCTGGGAATTAGTCTTCATGGTACCAGAAGTGTAAACTTCCAAAGAAGTGAAGCAAGCAAAAATTCTACCCAGTTAGGCCACCTGTGAACCATAATGACAAGGGTAACATTAAGGGTACATTAGTGGCATACATACCTTGGCAGTAACCAGCATATTTCTAATTGGTGTTAAGTCCCACTCAGCAAGAGGTAAAGCAGTCCTGTACTGGAAACCTAGCCAACTGACTCAAGATACAGAAATCAGGAATATTGGAGAACATAAACTACCACTTTATGAAGGCATTATAAGCCCTACCTGCATTATAATCTCAATAAAATAAATATTTTTAAAGTTATAAAAGAAAGTATCAATAGAAACAAAAATCTATATTTTTTTTCAAAATCTACCTAATAATGTTTGGACTTTGAAAGTTTTGTGTACTATAAAAGTTATGTTCAGTGGAAACTCACAGGTTATAGAGTCCAGTGAATAGAACTTCTATTGAAAACAGCTATTGAAATTTCCTTTGTTAAAAAAAAAAAAGATGTCAGAAGGCATAGTGGCAAACAGCTATAATCCCTTCCTCTAGAAATTGAAGCAGGAGACAGTAATAGGCTATTATTCAGCTATTGAAGCTGAATTAGGCTTGGACTAAATGTGGAGACTCTTCATAGCCTTCACTTCCCACCAAACATCAAGGAAGAAAATTTTCTTATTCTAATGGCACAACTAAAGGATTTACTTCTTTGAGATATCCATAGTGAACAGAAATAGGCCCTTTCTCCTGATGACTGAATCCTATTATTGGGGCTTGGGAATATATTAAGTATTCTAAAACATTTTAGATATCCTTAAATTATTAAATTTAAATAAAATAAATAATCATTCTGAGAAATATAAGAAAGAATGAGGGATCATTGAATAGTCCAGTTAAACATGAACAAGGCACGTAAGTTCTAGTGTGAGGACCAGGGTAGAAGAAGTGGAGAGACCAGAAACTTAAGATAATGTTCACCATTGCTTTTCATGAACATGAGAAAGTTTCTGTTAAGCAAGACATAGATGGCCTCAAAAAGCTGAGTCTCTTTCATGTGGGCTTACTAAAAATAAATGGCACTTAGGAGTCAAAAAGATGACTAGGTGTTTGGTTTTCTTATCCAGAAACTTCACGAAGGTGCTGAGGTCCCCTTTTATTTCAGGTAAAGGCTCTGTGACAAAACTGAGAGCTGTGGAACACAGATTGCTTTGAAGTGCTCAATCTCAACTGATCTGTCATGTTAGCAATATAAACTTAATATGTTCACTCAGTTTATTTATGTTAATGGGTATTTATGCTTATAATTTCCTTGATGGAGGGCACAGGGAAGACATATAGAAATATTCAATACATTGAAACCATTTTGCAAATGTTTTTGGCACATTGTATTTGCAAAGCAAAATCCACAGAAATCAAATAAAATATGCTTTGAACCCATACTGTTACTGCTGTGCTATAACAGAGATTATACTGAAGAAGGTATAATTGTGTTTGTTCTAAAGATTTGAAGAACAACTCAGACTGCTGTCCTGATAATCAAGGTGGCACAATTGTTTATAGTGTGTACTTTATTGTGTCTAACAAACCCTCACTAAGATGAAATAGTGCAGCCAATTCTATTTTCTAGCAATAATAAGTTTTTGTTTTTTCCCTGGGGTTCTCAAGCCAATTCACTCAACTGGAGATTGAAATGAACTCTGGGTCCTAAGTTTTTCAGTCTATGTGACTAGAGAAATTTCCTGTGTCTAATATGGCGGGCCCTTGTTTCTTTTCTTTGTTCATTTTCTATACTTTATATTATTTATACCTTACTTGTTCAAAATATAAAAGGCTGGCTATTTATCTTAGGGAGATAAATTTTTATTGGGGAAAAACAAGGTTCTATCTAGCATGCTTCCTTCATTTTAGATCATTTGTGTGGAATTATACTGTGAAAGGGAATTGGGAGAAGGTAGATTAGTGGGAGCTGGTCTTTATCACAATAGGCAGAGTAGGAGCTAAGGCACCAAATGCTCACATTCAAGGCTCAGTGTCTTTTGACTGCAGGCTATAAAGCCCAGGTGATTTAGCCTTCACTTCATTTTTAAAGCCTCTAAAAATGTCACAACATTTAAAAGAAATGTGTTATTCTGCAGTTTATAGAAACGATGATCCTTATATTTCTGTTGTTTATAAATTCTATGTTGAGTGATTTTCTTCCTCATCTAATACTTTCAAAGATTTATCTATTTAGACAAGAAGAAGGAGCAATGCCATTTACCCCATGCTTTATGTGTAACTTGTGCAAAGTCTTTGGAAAACCAGAGGAGGTGAAGAGTGGATATGACCAAAGTATTGTAGAGAGGTATTAAACTTATCAAGAATAAATAAAAATATATTTTAAAAGGATGTGTGTGTGTGTGTGTGTGTGTGTGTGTGTGTTAAAAATATAATATTAAGTGTATTTCTGGAATTGCAGAGCAGGCATTGAAATTTTTACTTCTTATTTTTGCCCATAATTACATAAACAAAACAGAGTATTTATTGAGTTCTTTTCCTAGGATGTTTTAAATGGGTTGATTAATTACATTTTAAAATATAAGCGAGCCTCCCAGGTGCTCAGACCCAGCCTGCGGAACCAGGTACCCGAGATATCCCGAGTTTAAGAAGTTCGGGGACTCAGGCCTGGAGCTGGAGCTGCACACAGAGTAGCGGTTTGGGGAACCCCAGCCTAGCCTGTGCTCTGCGCTTGCAGGGCAGACCCCGAACTCCCTGCAGTCAGTGCCATCTTCCCAGGTGCTTCCCATCTAGCCGGCGGCTGGGGAGACAGATACGGCCAGCTTCCCAGGTGCTCACACCCAGCCTGCGGAACCAGGCACCCGAGATATCCCGACTTTAAGACCTTCGGGGACTCAGGCCTGGAGCTGGAGCTGCGCACAGAGTAGCGGTTTGGGAGACCCCAGCCGAGCATGTGCTCTGTGCTCACAGGGCAGACCCCGAACTCCCTGCAGTCAGCGCCACCCACCCAGCTGCATCCCATCCAGCCAGCAGCAGGGGAGACAGCCTCAGCCAGCTTCCCAACAGCTTTGGACCAGCAGGTGGAACCAGATAACTGAGATATCCCAACTTTAAGACCTCTGGGGAATCAGGACACCAGACAGCAAACCCTGAGCAGGAGCAGTGCAGAGCAGCTGCCCAACAGGCAGAACCAAGTACCTGGGATATCCTGAGTTTAAGACCTCGGGGGACTCAGGCCACCTGTCAGTAATCTGTGAGCAGGAGGCCACAGGTGTCCCAGTCGCAGGGAAATAGCCCTACGAGCCCACAGGAGGGTCAAGCACCAGCTAGTAACTACAGGACAAACTAACACCAGAGTTAACCAGATGGCAAAAGGCAAACGTAAGATCGTTACTAACAGAAATCCTGGCAGAATGGCAGCATCAGAACCCAGTTCCCCGACAGCAATAAATCTTGGATACCCCGAAACACCAGAAAAACAAAACTCAGATCTAAAATCACTGGTCAGGATGCTGATAGGGGAACACTTAGATAAATCTCTTAAAGTAATACATGAGAAAATAGATCAAAAGCTAGAAGCCCTTACAAGGCAAACACAATTAAATCTCGGATATCTCAACACACCAGAAAAACAAGACTCAGATCTAAAAACACTGGTAAGGATGCTGATAGAGGATCACTTAGATAAATTTCTTAAAGTAATAGAGGAGAAAATAGATCAAAAGCTAGAAGCCCATACAAGGCAAACACAAAAATCACTTAAAGAAATCCAGGAGAATATAGAGCAAAAAATGAATCCCAATAAGGGGTAGAAACAAAAATCACTTAAAGAAATACAAGAGAATATGGGTCAACAAGTAGAAGTCATAAAAGAGGAAACACAAAAATCCCTTAAAGAATTACAGGAAAACACAAACAAGCAATTGAAAGATCTGAGCAAAACCATACAGAACCTAAAAACAGAAATAGAAACAACTAAGAAATCACAAAGGGAGACAACTTTGGAGATAGAAAACCTTGGGAAGAAATCAGGAGTCATAGATGCAAATATCAACAATATAATACAAGAGATAGAAGACAAAATCTAAGATGCTAAAGATACCATAGGAACAACAATTAAAGAAAATGCAAAATGCAAAAAGCTGGTAACCCAAAACATTCAGGAAATCCAGGACACAATGAGAAGACCAAACCTACGGATTTAGGGATAGATGAGAATGAAGATCTACAACTTAAAGGACAAGCAAATATCTTCTACAAAATTATGGAAGAAAACTTCCCCAACCTAAAGAGAGAGATGCCCATGGATATACAAGAAGCCTATAGAACCCCAAGTAGACTGGACCAGATCAGAAATACTTCCCGTCACATAATAATCAAAACCCCAATTGTACTAAACAAAGAAAGAATATTAAAGGCAGTAAGAGAAAAAGGACAATTAACATATAAAGGAAGACCTATCAGAAGTACACCAGACTTATCACCTGAGACCATGAAAGCTAGAAGATCCTGGGCAGACCTCATGCAGACTCTAAGAGAACACAAACTTCAGCCAAAACTACTATACCCAGCAAAACTCTCAATTGCCATAGATGGGGAAACCAAGGTATTTCACGACAAAACCAAATTTGCACGATATTTATCTACAAACCCAGCCCTACAAAGGATAATAGGGGAAAATTACCAACACAAGGGGGGAAACTACACCCCAGAAGAAACAAGATAGAAACCCCCTATCATCCAACCCAAAAGAAAGGAACCACTCAAATACAAATAATAATAATAATAATAATAATAATAATGCCCAAAATGTCAGGAGGTAATAATTACTATTCCTTAATATCTCTTAATATCAATGGACTCAATTCCCCAATAAAAAGACACAGACTAACAGACTGGATATGGAAACAGGACCCTACATTTTGCTGCATACAGGAAACACATCTCAGTGTCAAAGACAAACACCACCTGAGAGTAAAAGGCTAGAAGACAGTTTTACAAGCAAATGGTCCCAGGAAACAAACCGGAGTAGACATTCTAATATCAGATAAAATTGACTTTCAACCTAATGTCATCAAAAGAGACCCAGAAGGTCACTTCTTGCTTGTCAAAGGGAAAATCCATCAAGAAGAATTCTCAATACTGAACATCTATGTGCCAAATGTAAGGGCACCCTCATTCGTAAAAGAAACCTTACTAAAGCTTAAAGCACACATTGCACGTAACACAATAATTGTAGGTGACTTCAACACTCCACTCTCCTCAATGGACCAATCAGGAAAGCAGAAACTAAACAGGGACACAGTGAAACTAATTGAAGCTTTGGACCAATTGGATTTAACAGATATACATAGAACATTCCATCCTAAAGCAAAAGAGTATACCTTTTTCTCAGCACTGCATGCTACCTTCTCAAAAATTGATCATATAATTGGTCACAAGACAGACCTCAACAAATACAAGAAGACCAAACTAATCCCATGTCTCCTATCGGATCACTATGGAGTAAAAGTGGTCTTCAATAGCAAGAAGACTAACAGAAAGCCCACATACACATGGAAACTGAACAATACTCTACTCAATGACATCTTGGTCAAGAAAGAAATAAAGAAAGAAATCAAAGACTTTTTAGACTTCAATGAAAATGAAGGTAGGACCTACCCAAATCTTTGGGACACAATGAAAGCAGTGCTAAGAGGAAAACTCATAGCCCTGAGTGCCTCCAAAAAGAAACTGGAGAGAGCATACACTAGCAACTTAACAGCACACCTAAAGGCCCTGGACCAAAAAGATGCTAATTCACACAGAGGAGTAGAAGAGAGGAAATCATCAAACTAAGGGCTGAAATCAATCAAGTAGAAACAAAGAGAACCATACAAAGAATCAACAAAACCAAGAGCTGGTTCTTTGAGAAAATCAACAAGATAGATAAACCCTTAGCTAGATTAACCAAAGGACACAGAGACAGTATCCAAATTAACAAAATTAGAAATGAAAAGGGGGATATAACAACAGAAACTGAGGAAATTCAAAAGATCATCAGATCCTACTACAAAGGCCTATACTCAAAACAACTGGAGAATCTGGAGGAAATGGACAATTTCCTAGACAGATACCAAATACAAAAATTAAATCGGCATCAGCTGATTTAGATCAGCTAAACAGTCCCATAACCCCTAAAGAAATAGAAGGGGTTATAGAAAGCCTCCCAACCAAAAAAAGTACAGGACAAGATGGTTTTAGTGCAGAATTCTACCAGACCTTCAAAGAGGACTTAACACCAATACTCTTCAAACTATTCCACAAAATAGAGACAGAAGGGACACTGCCCAACTCATTCTTCGATACCACAATTAAGCTGATACCTAAACCACAAAAAGATCCAACAAAGAAAGAGAACTACAGGCCAATTACTCTTATGAATATCGATGCAAAAATACTAAATAAAATTCTTGCCAACCAAATCAAAGGGCATATCAAAACGATCATTCACCATGATAAAGTAGGCTTCATTCCAGGGATGCAGGGATGGTTCAATATAAGGAAATCCATCAATGTAATCCACTACATAAACAAACTAAAAGAAAAAAAACCACATGGTCATCTCATTAGATGCTGAAAAAGCATTCAACAAAATACAGCATCCTTTCATGCTAAAAGTCTTGGAAAGAGCAGGAATTCAAGGCCCATAACTAAACATAGTAAAAGCAATCTACAGCAAACCAGTAGCCAACATCAAAATAAATGGAGAGAAACTTGAAGCAATCCCACTAAAATCAGGGACTAGACAAGGCTGCCCTCTCTCTCCATATCTTTTCAATATAGTACTTGAAGTTCTAGCGAGAGCAATTAGACAACATAAGGAAGTCACAGAGATACAAATTGGAAAGGAAGAAGTCAAAGTATCATTATTTCCAGACGATATGATATTCCACTTAAGCGCCCCAAGAAACTCCACCAGAGTACTTCTACAGCTGATTAACAACTTCAGCAAAGCGGCTGGCTATAAAATTAACTCAAGCAAATCAGTAGCCTTCTTGTTCTCAAAGGACAAGCAGGCTGAGAAAGAAGTTAGGGAAATAACACCCTTCACAATAGCCACAAACAACATAAAGTACCTTGGCATAACTCTAACCAAACAAGCGAAAGATCTGTATGACAGGAACTTCAAGTCCTTGAAGAAAGAAATCGAAGAAGACCTCAGAAGATGGAAAAATATTTCTTGCTCCTGGATTGGCAGGAGCAAGTAAAAATGGCCATCTTGCGAAAAGCAATCTACAGATTCAATGCAATCCACATCAAAATCCCAAATCAATTCTTCATAGATCTAGAAAGAGCAATTCTCAAATTCATCTGGAGCAACAAAAACCCAGGATAGCTAAAATATTCTCAACAATAAAAGGACTTTGGGGGCAATCAATATCCCTGACCTTAAGCAGTACTACAGAGCAATTGTGTTAAAAACTGCATGGTATTGGTACAGCAACAGGCAGGTAGATCAATGGAATAGGATTGAAGACCCAGAAATGAACCCACAGACTTATGGTCACTTGATCTTTGATAAAGGAGCCACAACCATCCAGTGGAAAAAAGATAGCCTTTTCAACAAATGGTGCTGGTTCAACTGGAGGTCAACATGCAGAAGAATGCGAATTGACCCACTCTTATCTCCTTGTACTAAGATCAACTCCAAGTGGATCAAGGACCTCCACATAAAACCAGACACACTGAAACTATTAGAAAAGAAACTTGGGAAGACCCTGGAGGACATGGGCACAGGGGGAAAGTTCCTGAACAGAACACCAATAGCTTATGCTCTAAGGTCAAGAATTGACAAATGGAACCTCATAAAATTACAAAGTTTCTGTAAGGCAAAGGACACTGTCAGAAGGACAAAACGGCAACCAACAAAGTGGGAAAAGATCTTCACCAACCCCATATGCGACAGAGGGCTAATATTCAATATATACAAAGAACTCAAGAAGTTAGACCCCAAAGAACCAAATAACCCTATCAAAAAATGGGGCACAGAGCTAAACAAAGAATTTTCACCAGAAGAAATTCGGATGGCCGAGAAACACCTTAAGAGATGTTCAACATCATTAGTCATCAGGGAAATGCAAATCAAAACAACCCTGAGATTCCACCTCACACCAGTCAGAATGGCTAAGATTAAAAACTCAAGAGACAACAAGTGTTGGCGAGGATGTAGAGAAAGAGGAACACTCCTCCACTGTTGGTGGGATTGCAAAATGGTAAAACCACTCTGGAAATCAGTGTGGTGGTTCCTCAGAAAATTGGGCATGTCACTTCCAGAGGACCCTGGCATACCACTCCTGGGCATATACCCATAAGATTCCCCTGCATACAATAAAGACACATGCTCCACTATATTTATAGCAGCTTTGTTTGTAATAGCCAGAAAGTGGAAGGAGCCCAGATATCCCTCAAAAGAGGAGTGGATACAGAAAATGTGGTATATTTATACAATGGATTACTACTCAGCAATTAAAAATAATGAACTTATGCAATTTGTAGGTAAATGTTTAGATCTGGAAAATATCATCCTAAGTGAGCTAACCCAATCACAAAAGAATACACATGAAATGCAATCACTGATAAGTGGATATTAATGAGTCCAGAAGCCCTAAATGCTCAAGGCACAATTAGCAAGTCAACTGACTCCCAAGAATTAGAAAGGAGAGGATCCTGGGCCTGTAAAGATTGGATCCAGTTTTGTAGACCCAAAACAGAGAAATTGTGAGGGGGGAATGATTGTGGAATAGTTGGGGGGGGAGAGGAATTATGGGACATATGGGGGGACTGGGAAAGGGGAAAGCCTTTGGAATGTAAATATAGAATATAGAAAATAAAAAAATATAAGCATTATATATTTTGCTTCTTAAAAATGACTTTCGCTCAATGGTCACAAAAGTTAAGTGAAGTGGTGTAAGAAATCATTTTTTGTTTCACTTAACAGATGTTTATGTATTTTGCTAATAATGTCCTGGGTTCAGACCATGGTCAGTAACTTTAAATGCGAGAATATTCTATGAAGCTGTTTTGTTGATTGATGAATGATTCTATTCATTATTTTGTTTGTATGTTACCTTTTATTTTTTTCAACTTTAGAATCAGATAAAACTTTATATTTCATCTTCTAAATTTATGTTTTGAAAGAATATGAAAACCAAATTGTCATTTGTAGCAGATTGTCATTCGCACTTAATTTCATATCTACTTAGTTCAAATGTTATTCTCCTGGAATTCTGATAATTATACTTGGGATTTGTAGCCCAATTTTACATCTGAACCCTAAAAGAAAAGTAATAATAAAATCCTGAGCAAAGTATCTCCATCCAAAATATACACATGACTCCAAAATATAAAAGCTTTATGATATTAATTATTTTAAATTTATAATATTTATAGATTTTAAAGAAAAATTAACAAAATGGAGTGCATAAGGAGTAAATTAAAGATTGTATAGGCATACAAATAGACATAATGTTATTATAATGCAAAATTCAAAAAATATATATAAATGAAATGTTCAAATATATTCAAGCTCCAATTAGTTAATAGTAATTTAAAAAGATATTTTTATATGCCTCTTTCAGAATTATGCAAATTATACAAGAAATAACATAAGTAACAATTTCAAAAATTAAATGACATAATTAATCTAATATAATGAAAGTAAATGTGAACTTACTAATAAATTATGGAGAAATATATTGTCAATATCAACAAATTAATTCAGTGATTAATTATTGGAATTAATTCAATAATTCCATAAATAATTCCTAATATTTTTAAAACTGGTGACACCTGCCAGTTCTTTTTTATTGAATATCATCTTCATTTACATTTCCAATGGTAAAATCTTTCCCGATTTCCCCCCTCCCCAAAGACCCCCAACCCCTCCTCCCACACCCTGCCTCCATGTATGCCCCTCTACCGGACACACTCTCATCTCACCCCACTTATTTTCCCTTTGTTGGGGCATCTATTGACCTTAACCTGACCAAGGACCACTCCACCCACTGATGCCCCACAGGCCTTCCTCTGCCACATTTTTGGATGGAACCATGTGTACCCTTTGGTTGATGGCTCAGTCCTTGGGAGTCTTGGGGTTTCTGGGGAGCCAAATCATTGCTCTTCCCATGAGGCTGTAAAACCCTTCAGCTCCTTCAGACCACCTTCCAGCTCCTCCATTGGGGACCCCATGCCCAGTCCAATAGTTGGCTGCTAGCATCTACCTCTGTATTTGTAAAGTTCTTTTTTATTTAGTTTTTGTTTATTTTTATGAGAGAACATTGTACTGTCTTCAGACACACCAGAAGAGGGGAGCTGCTTTCTTTTTTAAGGTATTTTCTTTATTTGCATTTCAAATGTTATCCCCTTTCCTACTTCCCCCTCCTTAAACCCCCTATTCCATCCCCCTCCCCCGGGCTCTCTAGCCCACCCACTTCTGCTCCCCTGTCCTGGCATTCCCCTTTACTGGGGCATCGAGCCTCCACAAGACAAGGGCCATTCCTCTCACTGATGTCTCACAAGGCCATATGCTACATATGCAGCTGGAGCCATCAGTCCCTCCATGTGTACTCTTTCTTGGTGGTTTAATCCCTGGGAGCTCTGAGTGTAGTGGTGGGTTCATATTGTTGTTCCTCCAATGGGGCTACAAACCCCTTCAGCTCCTTCAGCTCCTTCAGCTCCTCCATTGGGGACCCTATGCTCAGTCTATTGTTTAGCTAAGAGCATCTACCTCTGTATTTGTCAGGCACTCACAGGGCCTCTCAGAAAACAGCTATACTAGGCTCCTGTCTGCAAGCACTTGTTGGCATCCACAATATTGTCTGGTTTGGTAACTGTATATAGGATGGATCCCCAGGTGGGGCAATCTCTGGATGACCAACAGGGCCATCCTATACTACATATGTGGCTGGAGCAGAGCAGATCTTATTACATATGATTGTGAGCCACATTGTGGTTGCTTGGAATTGAACGCAGATCCTCTAAAAGAGCTGCCAGTGCTCTTAACCACTGAGCCATCTCTCTAGCTCTAATTCCTAATTGTTAAGTTTCATCATTAACTGTAATGTATGTAGCAAATAATCAAATATAGAGAAGAAACTCCTCAAACTTAATGAATGGGTGTGTACTGATCAACTTTCCTAGTTAAAGAATGTCTGAGCATCCATAAATCAAATGTTTATGAATTCAATATCTAAATATGAACTATATAGCTTTTTATTTTTTATTTTTGGATTGCCCTGTGGGCTTTTAATCCTATTAAGTAGTCCAGGCTAGCCATATTCACAATCTTCCTACTCAGTATCTCAAAGCTGAAATTCTAGTTGTGGACAAAACCATATCTATCTGTAGATGACCTTTACATATAAAAACCACTTTTGTGAGGACTTTGCTTGCATGACTGTAGAGGATCAGAATACCACAGTGTTCCTTTTGTATTCTGGAGGCTCATGCAAGTTGTGTCATCTAGTAATAGTTCACTCTAGTGAAGAAAAAAAAGAGTCATTGGTCCAAATGTACCCAAAGGTATAAAAGGTTGCTTTTCTAGTTCGCAAACCAGAAGCTAATTGGTCAGTTCCTTTGTCTGCTGGCTTTTGCTCTATTTTTACCCAACTATCTATTCTTTGGGTCATGCTAATGTTCCCTGCTGAGTAAAGTCAAGTCTCCAGAATTCAGTGATTAAAGTTATGGACACCACCTGGAAATGACCTAACAGAAAAAAATGATAAAGCTACATTTGGCTGTGTCAAATTTACATGTAAAATTAAATACCATAACCAGCAATGGACTTATAATGGACATATAAAATGGTTATAAATCATAAAGGGCATAAAAAATGACCTTTTTATTTTGTAATAAAGAACAAATTATTTCAACAATGAACAGTTGATGACTTCAAATAGTATTATAATGTATCTATAAATGGACAAATGCACGAGATTACAAAATTGCATATATAATTCACTTTTAATAAATAGAGATAAAAGCATATATCATTTACTTTCTTCATACTGTAACTTTATCAAAGACAATCTGACAAAGAAACTTTCTCAAGGTTAAATGTTGGATAATATTGGATATAAATTTTGGCATAACCATAGTCTCATAATTAAAACAAAACAAAACAAAACTCACTTTCTTTTAATGCTGTTGTTCTTTCTTTTGATTGCTGCCAATCTTTGGTACCCATTGGCTTGTAATCACAGCTGGTAGCCCTGTGGTCTTAAATTTCATTGAGATTCCTCCTTTTGAATTTATCTGTGGTTCTCATTTTAATTTATTCTATAAAACATCATTTCCCTACAAGGCCAGACTTTCTTTACATTTCTTTTAAGTTCCCACTTTTTAAATGAAATCTCATAACCTTTTGCCTATATTTGCCTTTTCACTGGTTTCTTAAAAGAAAAATCAGCTACATGAGGAAAACCATGCATTTTCTAGAACCAGGAAGGTCAAATTCAATCTTTATAGTATTTTGATTTATAATTTTACTGAATTTAGATAGTTTCAGTAAAAGAGAAGCAATAAAGATAGATAATTTAAGGGGATTATATTTTTTCAAATGCCAGAGGCCAAATTAAAATCAAGTTTTCATACATTTAGTTAATTAGCATTTGGAAATAAGCTTAATTTATGTGGAATTTAAAGAGCTCTTAATAGGTTAGACACATGTAATTGCCTTTAGCACCTGTAATCATCTTGGTACATAATTTACATGGATTAGGATAAAGATAAATGATCTTGAAAGTGAAAAGAACTATGTTAAAAATTCCTTTTAAATGTTCCAACCAATGTTCAAGTCTGATGAAGGGCACTCCAGTGTGTCCCTTCATTTTTTAAATAGCCATGTAGTTATTTATCAATAAGACAAAATAAATATCTCCTTATAATTGATGTCAACATGATATTGAAAAGCAGTAATCTACTACTAATTTATACAACAAATTATAGAGGTAAAAATAAATTGCCTTTCAGAAGTTTTAACTGGGTCCTCTTGTCCTCAATACATACTTAGAATGGAAAAGATAGTTCTTGCCTTTAAAAAGTATATATTTTTCTAAGTCGAGATTTTCCCAGCAGCACATGAAAAGTCCTGGAAGTCAAAGAAACAGTGTTTAGAAAATGAATGAGTGTTTGGAAGCATTAACTCTTTCAAAGATAAGTGGGAAAGCTTAGAATTTTTCGTGACTTCTCAAGTTTTCAAGAATGGTAACAAAATATCAAACATAATTCAGAAATTGCTCCTAGGATATAGGTAGAATGAGTTCTAGAAGGAAAAGTTCAAAAAATCCAATGCAGTGGGAAGTAGCCATATAGAAACCTACTGCCTTCAAATATATTAAAGAGTTCTAAAGGAGATAGCATCTATGCCTACAAAAAGTTCTTCCTAGATTCATCAAGGTACTACTCAAAGTTTCAGTGGGCTACTCTTATGGGAGCTGTTGTTCAAGAAGACTGTCAAAAGCTTTTCTTCTTGGAAGTCCACTGGATACAAAATTGGCAAGACTTAATTGTTGTGAACCACACACATCATGGTTTTGAGATATAGAAAACTCAATCTGAAATTGAGGTGGAAACTTCTCTACTGGCAAGTTTGCGAAGAAGAAGATTCAGTTGAGGCCATTTAGAAAACAAAAAGCAACCATTTCTCCTGCACTGAATTCTACCAAGGAAAGCACCATCATACCAAGGAAGATGTGTGCTCATTTCCAGTACTTGCATGGCCAATATCCTCTCTGATTGCATTTTAGGCCCATTTAACAGTGGGACTCCTATCCAACACACCACTGATAGTCTTCATGAACTTCTGGTTTCCTCAGTGGAGACACTCCAATGTGCTTGTTTCTTCTCAAATTTTATAGCCATATCTTTGGGGAACTGAGTCCATTCCTCTGAGTCTCACTGAAAGAAATACTCAACGTCTATAGCTGTCAGGCAAAGTGCAAATGGGAGCTTCTCTGAAATGTGGTCTTACACCTGTCAGAATGGCTAAGATCAAGAGCACAAGTGACAACTTTTATTAGTGAGGATGTGGAACAAGAGGAACACTCCTCCACTGCTTGTTCCTTTTCACATGAGAGACAAGGAAAAAAGAGGTGTGAATTAAGATTGGAGAGAAGGTTGGTAAGATGTAGGATAGTTTGGAGGTATGAAAGCAAATCTATGCTCAATATAATAAATCTAAAAGGAAAAGAGTATGCTGTAGGTGTCATAGGCTGTGTGGGCAAAATTACTATTATTCCTTAACTAGTTTCTGAATGATATGCTTCTCTTTGATCAAAGTGTTAAGAGTAAGTAATGAATGCTGACTCAACCCTAAAAGATTTATTTACATCTGTTGCTGTGGTGCTCAGAGAACACTGTAGATGATAGGTTGGAAAGAGCATTAACAACCAAGAAAAGCACCATCATAACAAGGAAGATGTGTGCTCAAAACAGAAGTAGGGAGATTGAGATAAAATTTCTCATCTTCCAGACACGTCAGTCAATGTAATCACGAAGCCATATTTGCCCTGTCCCTGCATAAGAAGTCAGTCTTGAATGGCGAAGGAGCTCATGGGACTCTTTCCCTAAATGCTGTGCTCTAAGCTGCTAACTGACTCTGGGCTATTAGAGACTTCAGTCGTCCGTTGTGTGCCTGGCTCCAGTGGATGCTTACAGTCCCACCACAGCCACAGAGACAACCCTAGTCAAGCCCACAGGGATACAAACAGAACAAAGAAAACTGGGATGTGGGGAAATGATTACTAGCAAAGAGAGAAGTGGAGAGAAAATAGAGATCAGAGAGGGGGACAGCGAGAACACACAGGCAGTTTACATAGTGTATGTAGACAAAAGGGTCAAGGAACAAATGTAATTCAAAAAAAAATCTACCCCAAAACAAAAATACGCAGAGAGGCCTGTTAGTGTGATTCTGTGTTAATCACATGATCTTAAAACACTTAAATCCAGTGTGTACTTAAACTCACTGCATTGTCTACGCTTACATAGATTTTGGTTATACCTTTTTGGATTTCTCTTTCAGAGGTGACCCTATATTTCTTCTTCCAACAAGTAGTCTAAAATTATACTGATATTCATTTGGATCGGATTATCTTCACTTCTCAAAATGTTCTGCTATACTAGCCACACCAATTATTTTTATCAGAAATAATCTTTTGTTCCACTATGTTAAGATAATAAAAATCCACAAACAAATCTTATATGGTCCTTGATCTGTTTAAATGAGCAGAAATGGGAAAAATAGAGCAACAATCAAAAGATTACCTACAGAAATCACCATACATTTGATTCTTCTCTGCATGTATAATTCTAGGAAAAAAATGAAACATAACTTACAATGCCTTCTAATTGAGAAGACCAACATTTCCATATTTTAATATAATTTAAAATGCAATCAGTAATTTCCCTGTGTGATAATATGGAGATTCTGAGGCTATATATATTTGTAATACCTTTATATGAACTTTGAGATCTAGGAGTTAGATTACTGCAGTACATTGAGTGTGGAACATACACCTATATGTACAGATATGTGTTTATAGAGTATAGAAAAAGTTGAATTCTTTCTGTAGAAGTTTTGTGACTAATTCAAAATCTATACTCATATAAGTAACTCAAATGTGGCTTAACATCTTAAGTAGCTTATTTCCACAACAATGGACACATGTTTTTAAAATATTGGAATTAGAAAATTATGTGATATGAAGCTTTTATGTCTATTGTCTATGAAAATATAAAAATATATTCTATAAAAGTCTCTTAGAAGTCATTGTTTAAACTGCTGAGAATTCACATAGGAAGAATTAAAAGTATTTTCAAGCTGAGTTCAAAATCCTAAAAGGAATGCTTTTCACCCACCAGTGAGGATTTTAGTTCTGCAAAAGAAAGGATTATAATATTGAGTCAAAATCAGACTGAGTATAAACCACAATGGGAATCTCTAAAATCTATAGAGGGACACATGCACAGAATAATTATAGGCTTTTTATATGGACTGAAAGACCACTGAAAAAAAGCACCTGTAAGATTCTCACAAGCTTTCCTCTTATTTTTTGTAAATGCATTTTGTTTGACTGGGAGAGCAATTTTCCCTCCTCCTGACATACCACCTCTACCTCCCAGGACTCTCCATTAATATAGCCCTTGATGGATGCTATCTTTTCATTCCTATTTCACCATGAAGTCAGTTCCAGGGTCCATCAGCCCCATGGTCACTTTGTTAGACTGGAAGTTTTATCAAGGTTCCCCAAGTTTTACAAATCATTCAGAAAAGCTTTCCAAACAGGAAAAGATTCCTACTCATATCCCATCATATATTTCTATTTATTCCCGTGGCTTTAAGTGTGTCTGTCTGTAATTGAAGGTGTCCTGTGGGGTAATGGGAATTGACCACAGAAAGAGTCCCTGATGGCTTGTTCAAATCATCCCATTAGTTCTCCTCATATCACAAAATAACCCTTCCCATAATTCTTGCCTGCCACAAAAAATATCCCGATTTAGCAGCAACACACAAAAAATATTTCTGAGAAAGAAATCTCCCAAGAATATTCTTACCCTCAAGGCTAGCTCTGCTGCTTTCTCAGTACTAAGGTGTAAATGATTGTCAAAAGGAGGAATGAAAAATAAACAGAATATCAGTGTGTTTTCTATTATGTGGAATATACAAAGAATGAAGTGGCTTTAATGTAATATTTTTATATATGGTATTTATTTCCTTGTTACAAACAATTGCTAACTCTTTGAAGTATATTTTACTTCTGGTTGGAGGAGTGAATTAAGAATCTTGTTGCTGTTCAGGGTTGTCCTGACCTCAGTAGCTCAAGGATTCTTCTGAATCTCCTGAGTGGGTGAAAGAACTACATTTATCTATTTCGGTTCTTTTACAACATTTCTTTCCAAGTGTGTATAATTGATATAATAAATCTCTCTATGAAACAGCACATATTACCCCAAAATGGTAGCATGCTTTTACAAAGCTGTGGTACTCTGCTTCAGAGTAAATTTCAAACACCACAAAACACTATTTTTATAGAAAGAAAGTTTAGCTTTGTAGCAAGTTAATTTTCAGAGTGTAATTTGATTTAATGGAAATTTATTGTGATGCTGGCAAAAATTACTCTAAAATTTCAACAGAGAGTTCTTTATTTTTACAATAATATCATTGGCAATAAAAATTAATTTATCTTGTGTTTATGTTGAAAGAAAAGTAGCTCATCTTTCTACTCTATAAAAAAGTGAGATGATAGCTTTTTAATATACGCTTTGTACTTCCTTCATTCCAATATACACAACATTATTTTTCCATAAATCATTATTATTAATTCAATTAGGAAATACTTATTTAATCTGTGTTTTATTACTTTTACAACTTCATTTATATTTTTATTTATTCTCAATTTTGAAAATGGCTATGAAATGCACTCTGAAATAGAATCAATAGTACAAGAAGAAAAAGTATATCATGTATCCAGCTAGATGTATAGTAGTGTAAAATAAATGGTGATTCCTAATTTTCTTTTAAAGGTCACTCTGCATTATTTGTTTAAAACATAGTAAGTTACTTCAGGAAAAACTATTTAAATCAACATCATCTAATGAACATGCTAATGCACAAGACACGAACTATACAAAAATACTCAAAATAATAGCAGCTAAAAATGTCATGAAATAAAATTAATGAAGCATGCTTTACATACAGAAATATCAAAAGTATGCTGTTTATCAGATTATGAAGATGACTGTCTCAGGAACTATGTTATTTGGAGGCAGCTTGCCTTTTGAGACTTTCTAGGTAACAGAAAATATTTGGGAGCAAGGAAAATGAAGATACTGCAGGAAAAGCACTCTCCTTATAAGGAAAATCCAAGCTGCCAGAAAGCCAGGGGAATATTGAAAACAGACCTCAATTTGCAGCTGCACATGCACACATAAGAAAGCAATCATTTCCCTAAACCTACAAAGGCACATTCACTTGGGTTACATCACCGATTGCAGCAAATCACTCTTGTCTTACTATCAATTTTCCCCTCTACGCTCCAGCTTCTAAAGCATGGGGCTCCACTTGACATTTTGTAGGGACCACTTTGTTCTGGATACTGTAATAAAAAGACTGCTGAACCAGTAAGTGTCAAATGAACAAGAAAAACATCAACTTAAATTGGTATCCATACAGCTCAATCTGCTTAGCCCTAAGGCCAGCAATATCCGTATTAAAAATAAATGTTATGTTTTCACTTAAGGGTTTGCCCTTTGAGGGGAGGGGATTATTACTTTTTTTTCCATGGTACAAGTCAGTTCAGATGTATTAGTGAGTAACCTGAATGTTTAGAAAGTCTCTGCGGGAAGACTGTGAAGTAGTGGCCTCTGATGTTTTCCTGTACTCTTGACTCATGGTTGTTTCCTAAGTCTTTGATCTTTGACTTCCGAAAGCAAGTCCTGAATTCATGATTTCATGATCACTTGGTATTTCTGAGAATCTTAGTATTAGATTATTAGACGTCTCTACTCCATATAATGTCATTTTTACAATCCACCTATACTGTGAGTCAATCAATTAGAAGATACAACTGTTATAATTGATTTAAGGCAGAAATGGAAGTTTGACAATGTATATGAGGTACTTCATCATAGTTAGTAATAAATCTGCTTTGTACTTAAAAGTTTACAATTCAATCACTCTAACGTCCTGTTTTCACAAAACTCCATATTAAAAAGTTAGATTAATACTGAGACTGTTACTCAGAAAAGATTTATTCTGAATTTCTGCAACTGTGATTTCTTTTTCTGCTAGCCTTTATTTTTATGCTTTTCATTACATTCTTTGCAAATTGAATTAGAAACATTCATATGCACACAATTGCTAACACATCTTAAATATTCATTAGCCTGTTAAAATATTAAAGGTATGTGATTTATATCAAAATAATTTCTTTATTTTTGTTGCTTTTGTTAGCAAAAACATTCTAAAAATAGTCCAAGTTATTATTAAAAGACTGTACACACTTATGTTGTTTTAATTCCTAGTATATTTTACAAAATAGTGTAAAAATCACCTAACCATATTTTTACACACACACACACACACACACACACACACACACAAGTGATACATATAGTAAAAGTACTATGATTTCAAGTTCAAAGATGGAATGACTTTAAATAATTCAAAGCGCTCAGAGTTTAATAAAATGACTAGATTTTGTAAAAAGAAATAAAATTAATATTTTATGCAAACTAGGTTTTCTAATTTTAAACTACATGGGTCTTAAATACTTTTAATATGTCAAAGGTTCCATAGATAAAATCAACCAAAATTATATAACATTATTCATAATATTTAGTGAAAGAAGTTTACATTGTCCAGTAATGCAAAAACTGAAAAGATACAGAGGAGGTACAGACTGAGCAGGGGAACCCAATGGAGGAGTTAGGGGAAGGACTGAAAGAGCTGAAGGGGTTTGCAACCCCATAGGTAGAACAACAGTATTAACCAACCAGACCCACCCCCCAGAGCTCCCAAGGACTAAACCACCAACCAAAGAGTATACATGGAACGACCCATGGCTCCAGATGCATATGTAGCAAAGGATGACTTTATCTGGCACCAGTTGGAGGGGAGGCCCTTGGTCCTGTGAAACCTTGATGCCCTAGTGTAGGGAAATGTGTTCCGACCTGCAGGACAGTCAAAGGGGTTCGTCAGACCACCTAGGAGAGAATGGAGGACAAGAGAAGCAAGAGACAGATAGCAAGACAGTATTCTGATCAAGCTGTCAAATTTTATTGTTTTACACACTGCAATATAAAGGAACGCAAGCAAGGTATAGGGAAGGGGTAAAGAGGACAACACCTTGTTTAGTGCGAACAATCTCAGAGGGCAAGCATTGTTTCTCTGGAACAGTCTCTCAGAAATGCCTCTCAGAATCTCAGGAAAAAGCTGGCTGAAATTCAAGGAAATTGGCTAAGTAAAATGATCAAGGAGGAGGTAAAGTGGAAAGGAGTTGCTATGGTAACCTAACCACACGTGAGCTCTGTTCTAGACTACTCAGGTGAGCTCTGTATGTGCTGACCACTTGGCTACTTGGCTAATTTGAAACGTAATATTTTTCCTTCAAAAAACAAGCTTGAGCACGTAAGATGAAAGGAGGAGGTTTTCAAATCTATGTGAGAATGGCTCCTGGCAGAAATGCTAGGGCAGTGAGGAGGTGGGTGGGGAGCGCCCTTAGTGAAACAAGGGTGGAGGGAGATGGGATGGGGTTTTGCAGGAGAGGTAACCAGGAAAAGGGATAACATTTGAAATGTAAATCAATAAAATAACCAGTAAAAAAAATTAAAAAAAAATGTTATCAAGTGAAACATTTTAAATGAGTTCACCAGGAAAATGGATATAACTACACCCCTCTTTTATATTTTATGTGTGTGGTATACTGATAATTTGCCTATGTGCATGTCTATACATCGTGATTATGGCTGAGTGCTAAAATAGGTCAGAGATCCCCTGGAAATGGAGTTACTGATGGTGATGAGTTGCCCATGGATGCTGGGAAACAAATCCAAGTCTTTTGCAAAGTAATTAGCTGCTTTTAATCATTAAGCATTGTTCCTGCACCCAAATATAGTTATCTCTTATGTACAGATCTTATCCTCACCGGTAATATCTTGAGCATCTATTTCAAAGGTGAAACTTCTAATGATGTAATGTATCATACTGAGTACATAAATATACTGTTCTTGGTACAGAATTCAGAGTGAAATATACTTCTGGGACCTTTATGCTCTTTTTCAGAATGTTTTAGACCTGACACCATCAATTTTACCAGCTTATTCACCCATGAAACCAAGGCGTTATTTTAATCATGAATGATTCAAGAGAAACTGTACCCACACTGGTTACCACAGGGAACAGGAACTACAAGTGTCCTTGTCTATAGAATCTGAACTTAATTTAGCAGATGCAAGAGGTGAAATGGAATTATAAAGTAGATTTATATTCAAAGAATGAATCAGGTAACATTGTTGAAGGGCTATTAGATTAACTGAGATGAAATAGAAATTGTCTCAAAATAAATCAGCTATAATTTGAAAGCTAAAACAATCTCTTAGTGAAAGGGCCCAGGAGCATTGGTATTGTTCTTACAGTGGAGGTAGGCAGGGGTTAAAGAGGCATTGCCGAGGGGAGTAGTCTGAAGCTGGGTGATTGCTGTTATCTTTTCCAATTCTATCACACAATCATGCAAATAAAATTGTCTTTGAGAGAAACTATGATAACTTAGCAATTAGACATTGTTCAAAAGAATGCTACTCTTCTCAACACACCTGTTTCGTTTTATAACTGTCATCACTGTAAATGGGGCTTAGAGTGTTCCCCAGATCCGAATGTAAGGATTGCTGTAATCTGGAAATCCCAAGCAGAGATACAAGATGGGAATTACAATTTTGAGACTGAATATGAGAGCCATACTGTGACAAACTTGTCAAAGCGTCACATTTTTCTTGAGTGTGAAGCTCCCCTCTAAGCCTAAAACCCAGAGGGAAAGAATTTTGAAAACTTCCCAGGGATCGAGACCATTTTTCCCATTTGCTTTCATCCTTAATTGAGCTCATTTTCAACCCCCATGTCTTTGGCCATAAAAAAATTATGAGATCATTTGGTTTCCAACTGGCTACTAGTGTCAATCCCTGGCTTACAAAGTATACTTGCATCCAGTGGAAAGTCCTGCCAATCTATTTCATAAGTTTGTAGTATTTTAACAATTTTTATTCATCGAAAGTTTAAATCTTATTTAAAATATACCTGAATAGCTACTGCCCAAACCTTGAAAAATCTGCATAGCACAGCAAAAGTTTGCATATTTATTCACCTTCTCTGGTAATGCAGATATATGATGTAAATTTCATATGCATATCATTCTGTGTACAAATGCAAGGTGAGCATTTAAGGCACTTATACTGCTGTTTTGATATCTTAAATATACACTTCAGTAGATCCAAAGGGAAGCAGGACAAGACACAAGATGCAGTCTTCTTTCTACAAGACTGGGGAAAGAGAGTCAACAAATGGACTAATAAAGATACCTTGGTTGCACACTTCTTCACACATCACAGTCATACATTTACTTCATGTTTAGACACAAAATATGAAAACCAGTGACAGCTTTATTAACAAAAATGATCATCAAAATGTATAAACATTATTCCTTCCTCTTATATTACAAGATTTTTCAAATTCACAGAATATATTCTAAAATATTATGTGTATGCACACACACAAATCCATTCATTCAGGTACCCACACATGCACATATGAGTACCCGTATGCATGTATAGGTGCATATATAGTACATGTATTTGTACTATATTCAGTAAGAATTACGATTATTTTTAATTGATACATACAAGTGACATTATTGGGTGAGGGGGATTGGATAGGTTGTTTGCAGAGGAAAACCAGGAAGGGGAATAACATTTGAAAGTAAATAAACAAAATACCAATATAAAACTGTGGCATTACCCTTTTACATATATAAATTTTGTGATGTGGAAACATTTAGGATTTTAAAGAATGTCATTCCATAGCTCATTGTATATTCAGAAACTTTAAGTTTTATTTTTTTTATCTCTCCATGGAGGACTACATTTTGGTTTCTAAAACCATATCCAGTGGCTCACAAATATCTCTATCTTCAACTCCAGGAGGAGGAAGATCTGATGACCTCTTCATGACTCAAGTGATTTTGTGTGCAAATGTACAAGCCCACACTCAACCATATGTATGTATGCATAGTTAAAACAATTAAAAACAATTTAATGCAGTAGATCACTAATTCTAGTCACTGTATCATGCAGTATAAACCCTGAACCTTTCTTGCTACCCATATGTTCTTGTATAGTCCTTAGCAGCATCCTCCCACTCAATAAATATATGCACATTGCTTTGCTGTGCTGTATTTATCTTTGTTCACATAAAACTTTCAATTTTGACCATATTACTTCAAATAACAGAGATTTGTTTTCCATTATAAGTGAATAAAATGAAATGGTGTAGACACGTGAAGCAGACCTCTCTTCAACATATTAACTTTATTTCTTTGGAACATATAAGTTGTTAGTCATAGTTCAACCGAGACACAGATACAGGCTTATAGTGAGTTTATGCTAAGCTATGTTCTAAGCACAAGGGAAACAAAATTAGAGGTTACTATAAACTAATAACCAAACTAACCAAATGAGGAACCATGTACTAGTTGTAAATATATGACAATTCTAGTAACAGGTCTGAAATCCAGTCTAAGTAAGATACTTGTTTCTATCATTCTCCAAGGGCCCTGATGTCCTTTCTCTTTTTTTCTCATTCTTTCACTTTGAGAGTTGGAGGGTATAAATGATGTGTGCACTATAACCATGAAATGGCCAGAATTTAAAATGTGTGTCCATCTCTATCAATTTTCATATCATTTTCCAGATAAATTTCCTCTTTAAACCTGTTATTGTTTTGACAGGACAATGTTCCATCAGTAATATTCAGGAATCCTCTTTTATCTAGTTCCCTCAGCCCTGGTGCTTACAGGCATGCAAAACTTCACCCAACTTTTACACATACATGCCTAGTGAATGTGAACTCAGGACATCATGTTTGCAAGAGCAGCCAGTTACTAATAGACTCTTCGCTGTAGCCCACTATATGTGTCCTTTTGCTATTCAATTTGAGAAGAATTCTAGTCATAGAGAGATAGATAGATGATAGATAGATAGATAGATAGATAGATAGATAGATAGATATAGATGATATAGATATAGATGATATAGATATAGATATGGATACGGATACGGATACAGATACAGATACAGATACAGATATAGATATGCAATCACTAATATATAATGAATCACAATGGCTCTATAATGATAAAAGCAAAAGAAGGGCAAAAAACAAAGACAGTATACATGCATTCAGTTTAAGTACCATTCTAAATTTGCTTAATTATGAAAGTTCATAATATACTAGTACTGTTTTATATACTGTAAAACAGAAACAAATCTTAAAGGTCTCTTTATTCATTTCTTTATGTTTCTACAACAAAGTACCATAGATATCATATAAACTAACCAAATGGATGCATTTTTAAGAGTTTCCAAGCTAAAGTCACTCACTGGATGGAATCTGATAAGAGTTGCTGAAGTGCACGTAGATGTTCATTATGTTCAGATAGTCATATATCCAAAGGGACAAGGACACGTCACAGATCTTTTAAGGAGCTGTATTCAGCTCTGTTTTCAAGACCTAGTCATCTCTCAAAAAGTTCTACCCTTTAATGCCATCAGTTGATGAAAATGTGTCTTCATGGGAGTTTTCAAAAAGAAAAAAAAAAGAGTTACTCAAAAGTTATTTCCAAAGAATTTGAAAGCAGTTATAATATTGCAAACCTAAGAGAAGAAAGGAACTACAGTTAAAAAAATGCTATTTGTTAATGGTTTGATATTGACATACTGTACTTGATTTCTAAATTGTTTCATAATGGTATCTAGTTTTTGTATGAAGCAATGATCACTCGGGAGTGATGACTGTATGTGACGAATGCCCAAAAAGTATATATTTTTAAATTAAAGTTTTGGTGAAAAGGTAGCGACACTGAGTGGCATACACTGTATAAATTTTTCTATCATTCCTGGAGGCTAGAAGTTTAAGATCAAAGGGACAGCAAAACTTTATTCTGTGTTATGTTTCTGGTTTGTAGATGGCTGTCTTTTCCCTTTATCTTTGTGTGATATTTTCTCTGTGTCTCTGAGTGTCTTTGGATAATATAACTCTTGTGGAGAAAAAAACATCAGTTATATTGTATTAGGTATTATATTATGATCTCATTTTAATTTTAATTATTCCTTTAATGATGTGATTTCCAAATACAGTCACATCCTGGGGCTTCAATATCAAGCGAGGGCAGTGGCTATCTTTGTGAAAGATCTTTCACTGTGAGGAGAACATGAAATATCATGGCAGTGTCTTTCATCTGAAGTAAAAAATATGGAAATGTTTTCAACATTCCTCGAGATTTGTGGATGTAGAGGCTAGTGGAAAAATAAAACTTGTTTGGATAAAGTTGAGATAGCCAAATCAAAATCCATGGTGAGTATTGCTGTTCCCATGAACAGCTAATAGGCAGAGAAGGTTCAGATGACCCGCTTGTACTGTAATTGAAGAACCTATTTCTGTCACATAGGGATGACAGTAGCACTGAGCTTGGCAGATGCCATATTGTTCACAAGAGTTGAGCAAGACAACAAAAAGAACAAAACTAAAGAACAACAAACGCCTCCATATCAGATAAAATGCAAATATAAAACTTGCATTGCTAGTTGAAATGGGCAGTCCACTTGTCAAGGTTCATTATTGCAATTTCCTTGGCTTGCCTCACAGAGAATATTGTCATATGATATTCAGTGTAAATTCACTACCAATTATGAATAAGTATTTTATTAGGGTAAATAACTCTGCCTATCACACAAAGCAGTATTTTATTAGGAATTGCCAATTTTTCTCTCCATTCTGTATCATGCTGATGCCTATAAAAATGTGACATGCCACATATTAAATATTGACTTTTGGTGTTACTCAGTAAGGTGCCTTATGTTTGAAATTTGCCATCGATTATTATTAGTGTGTTCTACATCAGGGGCTGTATGCAATACAGGCATTGCAGCAAGATATGATGTAAGAAGTTGATTGGTTACAAAAGAACAACCAAGTAAAACCTTGTTTGTAGCCATCACATAATAAGAATATTAGTAACTTAGCTGTTTTTCTAAGTCTTGGTGTTAATTGGGGTCATTTCCAGTGCACAAACTTTTAAAATCCACTTTGTAAAAATGATGGAGACTGCATATAGAAAACAGCTAAGATAAACATCCCAACTTTTGAATGACAGGTATGGTAAATTGGAGGTTAAAATATTACTTCATTATGTTTTATAAAATCTATAAGTGCATGATATTTTATAAGTTACTGATCATGTAGCCATGTCATCTCAGAAATGTTTTTAAAATATCAAGACTGAAATGGAGAGGAGCCTGAGTAAATGAAGGTCCAGTGAAAGGCAAAAATGGAATCCAGTTCAAAAGGAGGTCCCAAGGCCTGACACTATTACTGAGGCTATAGAGTGCTCTGAGGAATGGATACAGAAAATGTGGTATATTTATACAATGGAATACTACTCAGCAATTAAAAATAATGAATTCATGCAAATTGTAGGTAAATGGTTAGATCTGGAAAATATCATCCTAAGTGAGTTAACCCAATCACAAAAGAATACACATGAAATGCAATCACTGATACGTGGATATTAATGAGCCCAGAAGCCCTAAATGCTCAAGGCACAATTAGCAAGTCAAATTATTCCCAAGAAGAAGAAAGGAGAGGACCCTGGGCCTGAAAAGATTGGATCCAGTTTTGTAGAGAAACCGTGGCGGGAGGGGGAATGATTGGGGAATAGTTGGGGGGGGAGAGGAATTCTGGGATGTATGGTGGGGGGGAACTGGGAAAAGGGAAAGCCTTTGGAATGTAAACATAGAATATAGAAAATAAAAATTTAAAAAAAAAATGGGACTTAGCATGACCACACTCGGGAAGACCCAACATGTAGCTGTAAGAGTCAGATGCAGATATTTGCACCTAACCAATGGACAGAAGCAGCTGACCTCTGTTGTTGAATTAGGGAAGGCTGAAAGAAGCTGAGAAGGGAAATCCTATAGGAGGACCAGCAGACTCAATTAATCTGAACCCCGCGATATCTCAGACATTGGACCACCAAACAGGCAGCATACACCAGCTGATATGAGGTCCCCAACACATAAATTGTAAAGGACTTCTGGGACTGTGTTCATTCAGAGATGATGCACCTAACCCTCAAGAGACCTGTGGCTCCAGGGAATTTAGAGATCAGGTGGGGTGGAGGCTGGAGACATCCATGTGAAGACAGGGGGTAGGTAGGAGGTATGGGTTGTGGAATAGCTGGAGGATGGATGGGAGGTGGCTATAAAATATGGAGTGTAAAAAATAAATAAATTAAAAAGTATATCAGGAATACATACATTTTAAGGACCGCCTTCTTTTCCATAGGACATGTGGAAAAATTCAAGAATATAGTTCCCACAACCTTGTTGAAATATGTGATTGGAATGGTACTCAATTAAATCCTACAGGATGGGAGAGCAAAGATATTATTCCTTAAAATTCTGAGAAATTCTATGCATCAGTCATCACAGTGAGATGAGACTGTGGCAATTAAACTGGTAGCAATCATCTAGGAAGCATTTCTCAAGATGAGTTTTATTATCTAAAACAGACCAAACTGAAGTGTCCAGACCAGAATAAAATAGAGAGACAGATGCTCACAGCCAACCAACCATTGGACTGAGCATGGGGTCCCCAATGAAGGCGTTAGAGAAAGGACTGAAGGTGCTGAAGGGGTTTGCAGCCCCATGGAAGGAACAACAGTGTCAAAAAAAAAAAAAAACAGACCTACCCGAGCTCCCAGGGACTAAACCACCAACCAAAGAGTACACATGAATGGACCCATGCCTCCAGTTGTACTTGTAGCAGAGGATGACCTTGTCAGGCATCAATGAGAAGAGAGGCCCTTGTATCTATGAAGGTTTGATGCTCCAGTGTAGGGGAATGCCAGGGCAGAGAGGCTGGAGTGGGTGGGTGAGTGGGAGGAGCACCTTCATAGAAGTATGGAGAGGGAGGATGGGATAGGTGGGTTCAAGGGGGAAACAGGGAAAGGGGATAACATTTGACATGTAAATCAATAAAATATCCAATAAAAAATAAAATATAATTCTTGAGATTTCAAATGGTAGGCATTACAAAATGCAGCACATAAACTTTTTTTTTCAGTTGTAGCAAAAGTAGTGATCAGACAAGGAGAACATCCATAAGACATAGACAAAAGCAAAATGGGCAACAGGCCATGGATATCCTAGTTGAAGCATGAACATTTGTTTCTTGGTTGTGAGAAACAACCAAGAAAATAGGAGTTAACAGCTCAGGTATGGGTTTTGGAACGTGAGTTTACCAGGAACCTGAATTCATCCAGACTTCTTCCTTTGCGAATTGACCCACTCTTATCGCCTTGTACTAAGATCAACTCCAAATGGATCAAGGACCTCCACATAAAACCAGACACACTGAAACTATTAGAAAAGAAACTTGGGAAGACCCTGGAGGACATGGGCACAGGGGTAAAGTTCCTGAACAGAACACCAATAGCTTATGCTCTAAGATCAAGAATGGACAAATGGGACCTCATAAAATTACAAAGTTTCTGTAAGGCAAAGGACACTGTCAGAAAGACAAAACGGCAACCAACAACGTGGGAAATGATCTTCACCAACCCCACATCCGACAGAGGGCTAATATCCAATATATACAAAGAACTCAAGAAGTTAGACCCCAAAGAACCAAATAACCCTATCAAAAAATGGGGCACAGAGCTAAACAAAGAATTTTCACCAGAAGAAATTCGGATGGCCGAGAAACACCTTAAGAGATGTTCAACATCATTAGTCATCAGGGAAATGCAAATCAAAACAACCCTGAGATTCCACCTCACTCCAGTCAGAATGGCTAAGATTAAAAACTCGAGAGACAACAAGTGCTGGCGAGGATGTGGAGAAAGAGGAACACTCCTCCACTGTTGGTGGGATTGCAAAATGGTAAAACCACTCTGGAAATCAGTGTGGCGGTTCCTCAGAAAATTGGGCATGCCACTCCCAGAGGACCCTGGCATACCACTCCTGGGCATATACCCAGAGGATTCCCCTGCATACAACAAAGACACATGCTCCACTATGTTTATAGCAGCCTTGTTTATAATAGCCAGAAATTGGAAGGAGCCCAGATATCCCTCAAAGGAGGAATGGATACAGAAAATGTGGTATATTTATACAATGGAGTACTACTCAGCAATTAAAAATAATGAATTCATGCAATTTGTAGGTAAATGGTTAGATCTGGAAACTATCATCCTAAGTGAGCTAACCCAATCACAAAAGAATACACACGAAATGCAATCACTGATAAGTGGATATTAATGAGCCCAGAAGCCCTAAATACTCAAGGCACAATTAGCAAGTCAAATGACTCTCAAGAAGAAAAAAAGGAGAGGACCCTGGGCCTGTAAAGATTGGATCCAGTATTGTAGACCCAGAACAGAGAAATCGTGGGGGGGGGGAAAGAGTGGGGAATAGCATGGGGGGGGAGAGGAATTATGGGACATATGGTGGGGGGTACCTGGGAAAGGGGAAAGCCTTTGGAATGTAAACAAAGAATATAGAAAATAAAAAAAAATGATAAAAAAAAAGAAAAAAAAATAAAAAAAAAATAAAAAAAAAAAGAAATATGTTTCCATATTAAGACATAGATTTCAAAAAAAAAAATGCACAAAGTTCACAAAAATGGAAACTCACCAACAAAGTGAATGTTAAATGATGTATGTAGCTGAGAGTTAGAAGGTATTGGATACTTTTCTAAAGGAATGATTAAAACATATAATTGATCCAACTAAAAATCCATACAAAATTCTTGATCCTGCTCTTAACTTCCATTTAAAAATTAGAGTCATTTCCTGGTCTAAAGAAATGACTGAGAAAGCAAAAGATTGCAGAGGAAATATCTTGCAAAAGAAAGATTTTTAAAGCATGTGTGTGTGTGTGTGTGTGTGTGTGTGTGTGTGTGTGTGTAAGGCATAACCAACCAGTTAAGTATAAATAAATTAACACATGTATTAGATAACCAAGTTGAGGGGTTTTGGTTTTGTATTTTCAAACAGACTTATAGAAGGATAGTTACCCTATCCAAGCGACAATATACTTCAGGTTTTGCTGGGAGAAAGAGGGAGAGCAACCTGTTCCTTCTATATGAGCCTCTGGAAGGCAGAGTATTTATCACAGAACAAGGAATATGTTTGTCAGAGTATGCTTCTGACTCTAATTCTTATATGTGTTGAAGTGTCTTCTTTAAAGGTAAACTTTTGCTCTTTTATAAATGTGGAACTATTATCTTCCCTCAAACACATTACCTTCTGGTATTGATATTCCTTATCTTGATCCTGTTTCAATATTATACCATTTTTTGGTATACACCATTTTTTACTACCAGCAAAGCCTCCAGTCCTTAATTTATAGGTCATATAACATAGTGTAGCATTTATGTAGCCTGCTCAGCTGAAAGAAAAGGGATAAACTTTTCCATGATAATCCACTGTTCCAGACATTTATGCCTCCAGTTTTATAAAAAAAAAAAAAAACATTGGAAAATCTGTTCCAGCTGCATTGCATCGTTTTACACAACACCCCATTTGATGTGATGATCTGCAAGGAGTTTTGCCAAAAGGTAATCATAAATCAGCTTCCACTACCTGTTTAGAAATCTCAGGGAAATCACTGTTGTTTGAATTTTTACAAAGACAATTAGAAGCCAAATTTCTTATGAAGTTCTTTGGTTATAAAAACTTGGAAGACCTATTGTATAGATAGCATATCTAAGGATAAGCCAGCCTTGTCCCATGCTAAGAACACTTATATAATGTGTTTTTAACTCATTAGCCAGGGTGATAATTAATAAGCTCTATTAGGAGATATGGGGTTGATATAGACATTGCAAGAATGGCCAAAGCAACATGGTTGAGATACAACGACAGAATAGAGGAGTCTGGGGTTAGCAGAAGACATTGAATTGATTACTTGCTACTATGGTTTGGGGAGAAATCTATATGAGACTATAGACAGATTATATAAAATTGATGAGCTAATGCCATTTTCTGGTAGAAATCTGCCTATCCAAAAACATTGACCTCATGAGAAATAACAGGATATTACAGTATCTCAAAGAAATCTGATGTCTTTACCCAAACCTGAACAGAATGACACGAACAAGTAATGTATGCCTGGTGGTGACTTTAGAGTTGCAATTGGAAGCTAGGCAGTGGTGGTACACGCCTTGAATCCCAGCACTTGGGAGGCAGAAGCAGGCAGATTTCTGAGTTTGAGGCCATCCTGGTCTACAGAGTTACTTCCAGGACAGGAAAACCCTGTCTCATAAAATAATAATAATAATAATAATAATAATAATAATAATAATAATAAACAGAAAGAAGGAAAGAAAGAAAGAAAGAAAGAAAGAAAGAAAGAAAGAAAGAAAGAAAGAAAGAAGGGAAGGAAGAAGGGAAGGAAGGAGAGAGGGAGGGACAGATGGAGGGAGGGAGGGAGGAGGGAAAGAGAGAGAGTTGCATTTGGAATGAGCTAGTTGGCCAAGGAATAAAACAAATAAGTCATAGTAAATACATTTCTTTAAAAGTTTATGAAGGGTAAGGTGTCTACCTGGTATGTAGAAGTAGAAAATACTTTTCCTAATCAATTACATATGTCTGCTTTTTACCAGCTAATATCAATAAATTATGTGATGAAGCAACACAAGCAGAATTTTATGTCAAATTTTTTTTGCAAACTTGAGTATGTTATTAGAAGATTTAGAAAATACTTATTGTATTGAAACATCTCTATGTTCAAACTAGTCGTTAGTTTCTATATATTATGGCTGCATTTTAATATTCATAAGGTAGTATTATGAAAATAATAAAACATGAATAATTTAAAATGAAAAATGTCCTTGAATGAGACTTACTATTATTAGAAGTTAATATTTATTTTCAATATTATTTTGTTAAAATGTTTTGCTATCCAGTAGAAAGATTAGACAGCTTTAATCTTTGTAATATATACAGGTAGAGTTAAAATATATTTTAACTTGTTTTATTAAAACATAATTTACATAACATTCACCTTCTAGAAAAATATAATTCAATGTGTTCAAATTATTTACAGTGCTCTATAATCATTAACATTATCTCATTTAAAATATTTCCTTTAGGGCAAAAAGTAGCCTCTTATCTATTAATAACCACTCTTTTCTAAACCTAAACCAAACCCCTTACAGCTATGAATTTAAATTCAGGCTATATAAATTTTCAGTTTTGAAGTTCTGATTAACTAGAATCAAATAGAGTATAGGTTTTTTGTGATTATACCTTTCATGTATGTAAAATATTATAGTTGGAGTATGTGCAGATTTTAATTATTTTAAAATAATGTGCTAATAAATAACATTTATTTATATGTCTGAAAACATTAAAATTATTTTCATTTATTGAAAATTGGAAATATTGTTATTGTGAATGTTTATGAAAAATTGTGAATTAAATATTTGATCTCTTTGTTTTAAACATACAAAAAGAAAGAGTCAGCATCTATTTTGGGGGGAATTTATTTTCTATCAAAAGACAGAAAAATAATGCCACACTCATTATATTTTGCAGATGAACACCCACACTATAATGTAAAAATTTTCATTTTTTCCTGCTACTAAGAACTACTTTTCAAATTCAAAAACTAAAATACAGAAAAAAATGAACTTGAAGGCTCTGTGATTCAAATTCTAGATGGCAGTTTCTGTCAAGTTCATATTTTTTTGTCAAGATAGGATTTTGTACTTACTGCAGCTTCTCTGAAAACCTCAATGACAAAAATGATCACGTAGGTAGTAATTTTGTAATTTTTTGGCTGAGTGGCCCAGACTCTATTGGCACCCAACAGTGAAGAAAATGATTTATAAACAGCCACATCATCTGATGTTCTAAAGCTCCCAAGCTCTCAGACTTCAGAAGTATTGCAAAAGCTTTCACAGCAAAGACTTTACATATTTGATTGACTCTTACCAAATGCAGTTTCCAATGACATTTTTTTTCAAATTAGCACTTTTTATTTTAAATTTTTTCATGTGCTCTGCTACTTCTTTCTTAAGCATTCCATTTCTTAAGAAGTCCAAATTGTCTATCAAAAGTTTATAAATTTAAAGATATTTAAAAAATATCTTATTGTTGAAAATTTAAATTATATACAAATAAGTTATCCTAATTTGTAATTAATTATAGCAGCTCTATTTCCAGTGTCAATAATCTAAAGACATTAGAGATTGATTCTGATTATCTTATTTAATCTTTATTGTTAGATTAAGTATTACCTTATTTAATTTATATCTATATTAGAAGGGTCATAACCAATCTTCAATATAGTTTTTTAAGTTCCAGTAACTTCAGAGGCTCAGTGATCAAATACTGTCTGGCCTCACTTGCACAGAATTTATATTCACTCCCTGAAACTTGTTTTTATAAAACATATTTTGTAAGTGGTCAAGACACTATTATTAGAAGCACAGGAACATTTTAATCATTCATCTCCACTGCAATTTGAATATTATTGATAAGCTCAAATATATTATCCTGATTAGCAAGAATAATTCCATGCAATTATATTTAAAGTTAGCTAACTTTTTTTTCCAGTTCATACCACCACAGACCTTCCCATAATGAGTTGAAACTTGAGCCCAAGAATTTGCCAACTCAGAGTAAACACTCACGCTCTTCTCACACAGGAATCCCTCTCCTTCCAACACATTTATGTGGTCAATATTTAGAATTACCAAGACCACAATAGAAGTTCACAAAATAGGATACCATACTACATCTTCTGTGAAAAGATTGTAGACGGTTGGAGATGTGGAGACAATTAGTGCATTTAATGATAAGGAAAGAGGTTAGGTAAGTACTTACCCATAATGTCCTAGTTAGAGCTACTATAGCTGGGATGAAACAAAATGGCTGAAATAGTTGTTGTATTTAAAGATGAGCTTGAATACCAGAGTGAGGTATCAGTTAAACATTTGATTAGATACAGGTAGGATCATTTGTGTCTTAGTTTGGGTTTCTTAAACTGCAACAAAACACCATGACCAAAAAGCAAGTTCTAGAGGAAAGGGTTTATTTGTCTTTTTTTTTTAAATATAATCTTTATTTACATTTCAAATGCTAAAACCTTTCCAGGTTTCCCCCCTCACTGAAAATCCCCAACCCCTCCTCCCACCCCCTGCCTCCCTGCCTCCAAGTATATGCCTCTCCACTCGACCCACTTCCACCTCCCTCCACCTAGATTTCCCTTTGTTGGGGCATCTATTGAGCCTTCACAGGACCAAGGACCACTTCTCACACTGATGCCCTACAAGGCCTTCCTCTGCCACATTTTTGGCTGGAACCATGTGTACCCCTTCATTGATGGTTTAGTCCCTGGGGTTTGTCTTAACCTTTCACATTGTAGTTCACCATTGCAGGCAGTGCGAACAAGAACCCAAATATGACATGTCCATCTAGAGAGAAGCTGATGCAGAGGTCATGACAGGAGGGTAAGAGGGAGTTGCTACTTACTAGCTTCTTCTCCATGTTCATCCTGGCTTCTTATTGAACCTAGGACCATCAGACTATGGATGGCCTTAACCACAATAAACTAGGGCCTCCCCTACTGGTCACTAATTCAAAAATATCTTAGAATCTGATCTTACAGAGCCATTTTATCAACTGAGGTCATCTCCTTTCAGATGACTCTAGCATGTGTAAAGTTGATATATATCATATGTCATATAACATACGCACACATACACACACACAATCTCATACAAACACTCATAAACAAGGGTGCTTCGGTTCCTCTAAGAAAGGGAACAAAATAGCCACAGGAGCAATAAGGGAGACAATGTGTGGAGCAGAGACTGAAGTAAGGCCACCCAAAGACTGTCCTACCTGGGGATTCATCCTATAAACAGTCAACAAACCCTGACCTACTATGGAGGACAAGAAGTGTATACCAAAAGGAGCATGCCATGGTTGTCTCTGGAGTGGCCCTGCCAGAGCCTTACAAATACAGAGGCAGATGCTAACAACCAACTATTAGACTGGGCATGGAGGAGCTGGAGGATGGTCCAGAGGAGCTGAAGGGGTTTACAGCCCCATGGGAAGAACAATGATTTCGGCCACCCAGATGCCCCAAGACTCCCAGGGACTGAACCATCAACCAAGGGGCACACATGGTTCCAGACAAAAATGTGGCAGAGGAAGGCCTTGTTGGGCTTCAGTGAGAGAAATGGTCCTTGGTCAGGTAAAGGTTCAACAGAGGCCTGAACAAGGGGAAAACAAGGGTGGGGAAGAGGAAGTATGTTGGGTGGAGACAGGGGGAAGGAGGAAGGAGAGGGATTGGGGGTCTTAGGGGAGGGGGGATATCAGGAAAAGTTTTACCATTGGCAGTGTAAATGAAGATGATATTCAATAAAAATAAATAAATTAAAAAAAGAAAAAGTGTGAAAGTGGAAATGTGTTATGTATCTTCATGTTCTTAGAAAGGAGTGGAAGATTTTAAATTGTGAATAAAGGATAGTGACAGAAGCTTCAGAAACACAAACCTTCCGATATTTAGTGAGCAGTGTAAATAATGGCCGAATCTAAGCCACACCGTAGCATGCTGCTCTTCAATGTACACTAAATGCTTACCCCCAGAGTGACCTATCTACCTCGTTATCAGCTATTATGTTTTTTAATAAAGGAATTTTAGTTTTCATAAAGGGTATTAATTTCCTAATGGCAATTGAGATAAACTGTGTAAGCCATGAATTTCAGATGATATTTCTAGAAGAATTAGAAAATAAAGCAAATTAGAAAATAATTTGTTCTAATATCCATATATTTTTATTTGGAGTAGATGTGTGATGTTCTTTGAATATGTAAAGTTTTAAGATAAGATAAAAAGGCTAGAGAGAGAGTTCATCATTTATGAGCACTGTCTGCTATTCTATAAGGTTCCACGTTTGATTCTCTGGACCTACCTGGAGACTCCCCAATACATGTAACTCTGTAACTCTTTAGAGATTTAAGATTTAATCTAGACTAGGATTAGCCAAACATGTGTGTAGTTCACACACATAAATGCAGACTAAATACACATACACAGAAACACTAAAAACAAAAACAAAAACATAAAATAAGAAAGTTCTATGCATATAGCACGATATCATTTCATAACATCTTTTTGTTAGTAGTATTTTGTCGAACCCTAGGGCTCTGAGCTATACAGAACCCAGATCCTGGCCATCTTGTCAGGGCCAGACATAGATTCTCTCTTAAGGTGTGGGATTCAAGTTAGACTACTCATAGGTCAGTACCTAGCCCAGTTATCATCAGAGAGGCTTCTTCCAATGAGAGCAGATAGAGAGACCCACAGCTATGGAAAGAATCCTTCGAGAGAGAGGGAGGAAGAATTGTGGGAGTTGGGTGGTCTTCGAGGACTCTAGGGGAACAAGAGCCATAGAATCAACTAATATGGGTTCATAGGGACTCACAGAGACCGAAGCAGCAACCACAGAGCATCCCTGGTGGATCTGTACTATGGTCTCTGGGCCTCTGCATATATGCTGTGTTTGTTTAGCTTGGGGATTTTGTGGTAACAATGGGAGTTGAAGTGTTCCTGACTCTTTGGCTGACTTATTGAGACTTCTTCCCCCTATTGGGTTGCCATTTCCAGTCTTATATCAGGGTTTATGTCTAGTCTTATCATATCTTCTTATGTCAATATTCTGTTGATACTAGAAGGCCTACCCTTTTCTGAAAGTAAATAGAGAGTCTGTGGATTTGGGGGACAGGTGTGCAGTACTGGGAGTAGAAAAGGGAAGGAATCTTGCAGTCATGTTGTATTGTATGACAGAAAAATAATGAAAAGATGGAGAATTATAGTTTTCAAACAGCACAAGTAAATTTACATGATTTAAAAAGTGTATGTGTGGGATTTATGGAAGAGAAGAGTTCAGTTTGAAGGTAGCCAGGGAAGGACCCTGACAAAGATGGCACTAGTTACTAAGATGGGGGAGCTAAGGAAGAAAAACTCAATGAGGACTACTATATAAAAGGAGTCTTCACTAATCATGAGTATGAGAGTGAAATAATCCTAGTCACCAATAAAACAGTGTTAAGTGAACACCTAATATTGTGAAAAGCAATATCCTGTGAGCCTAATCATCTAAGGTGTGTGATTTTCTTTCCACTGACATTATAACTTAATTGTTTTGCACACACTGTAGCTCCTCCTTTGCTTGTAGAATTTAACTGATATCAGGTATCAAACTTTTAGTGGCATTCAGTAATTTTGGGGTGAAGAATTATTGGGAGTAATCATGAATCACAAGTCATATGACATATGTCATAGATTTGAGTACATATAGAATTTTCTTTTCTCCATGAGCTGAAAAATGTCTCCATGACATTTTTCTATCTATCTCAAAGCTATTCATCAACTCAAATTTTTATAATTTGGTAATGTCAACAAAATAAATATTAATAACAAGTAATTCTGTTGCACTGTGTTTGCTCTTATTTTTCCATACCTATTTCTTTAAAGTTACACAATAAAAATAAAGCCTTGGCCCAAAGAGGTCGATTACTTGATAAAGTGTTTGCCACACAAGCTTGACCTCCCCACCCTATGCGAAATATCCGGTTTGAAGGTACCAGTTGGGAAATGCAAAGTCACTGGTGCAAACCTGCAGTTCAGAGGCAGAGAGGGGCAGGACCATCCCCGTGGCACCCAGGTAAGCTTGTCTAGCTAAACTGGAAGCTGCAAGTCTAAGAAAGATCCTATTTCAAGGGATTTGGCATCAACCCTTCCAATGTATAACACATGCTTGTGTACAAATACGCACACATGCCCATAAATTCATGTGCATGCATCAACATATACATTACAATAGCCAAACACTATAACAGATACTGAAATATACATACACAAGAAGCAATCAGGTTGGGTTAATAACTTCTATCAATTTTCTCCATACAGACAGCATTTCCTCAGGAAATGGTGCTTATGAATTGTAAGAGCGAGTTTATGATGCAGCCTCTGGGTTTATTTTGAGCACCTCTTGAAGATGTTTTGGAATGTTTATTCATCCACTCAGTTGCATTTCTATGTATTTAGGTGACAAATTCCACAAGCGTTTTTATTCTTGTGGGGAGCTTTGGTGGGGTGGCGGTGGGGCACAGGAATCTGACATTGGCCAAGGACAAGGAAATGGGCTTCAGGCAGGAATTTGAGATTAGGCCATGACAAAGAAGTAAGCTCAGGCAGGAATCTAATTTTAGGCTAGAACACGAAAGTTCGGGCAGGAACCTTAAATTTAGAGTGGAACAAAAGAAGTAGGCTTCAGGCAAGAATCAGATTTGGGGTTTGGACTAGGAAGTGGGCTCAGATATTTTGGTCATCCTGACAAGCCCTTAGAAACAGTGATCTTAGGAGTGATCATAGGAGTTTGCTTATTGCCTTGCTTGTTCCTTGACTAAGTATTTGACTGTTTGCCCTTATTGCTTGCATGAAATTAAAATGGCATAAAAGTGGATTGGGAAAAAATAAACCTGCCTCAAACTTAGAACTGCCTGGTATCATTCTACAATATTGTCTAATTGTCTTTAAAAAAAAAAAATCCTCACTTGTGTCCTGGAGAACCTGTTGACTGACTGAGCTGACTTGGTCATATTCAATACAAGTTTCATTGGTTAGTGTTTGTTATTGACTTGAATGGCTATGAACTCAACTAAGGGAACCCCACAGAGCATACCTGTTAGGGATTATCTTTTCTCTTTTTTTATCTTTAATTTTTATTCAAATTACATCCTGATCACAGCTCCTCTCCCTGCTGTAGTCCCAGTCTCACTTACAAATCCCTCGTCCTTACCCCTCCTCTTCAGAGAAGAACCCTCCTTCAGTAGTTCTTTCTTCAATATGGCCTACAGAATTTTAATGCCTCCTTGCATGATTTAATATCTATATATGTTTAAGCATTATATTTTATAAATAATGTATATAAATCTGTATTTTGTAAATAATAGAGGATTTACTTCAGTGGGCAAAACTTGTTCAGCTAAACTTGTTCACCTTTCCTTTTTTTCCTTATTTCTCTTGGCACCTGGCACTTCCACTCCAAGGTCATGGAGATGGCTGCAATTATGCTTCCTTTATTATAGACCAGCTACTCTAGGTGATCAGATTCTTTGGCAAGAGTTGGGATAGCAACCTCAAAAATATTGCAATAGAAATTCAGTTATGTCAAAAGGCTTCATTATTATTGGTTTTGATCCTATAAAATAGAATAATAAACCTTGCAAATATTTATAGTTAGTTTTCCCCTGTTCTCAGAATCTCTCACTGTCACACAGTGGCACGGTTGCAGTTTGACAACTTGCCATTTATTGTTACAACACTAATCTTAGGGATTTTATTTGAATACAAACAGTCATTACTGATTGATTTCATTATAACTGAGAGCACAGCTGATTGAACACCACAGGCAAAGTTCCCACATTGTTGTCCTTTGCAGAGGACATATTCTCTGAGAACTGTTCTTCATTACAGATTCTCTAATTAGTCTCTTGTAACCTATAAATACATTAAATAAATTAGCATGAAATTTCTAAAATCCTATACCTTTTCACTAACAACTCAGTTTCCAAATTAACTGTTAGGTTCTTTGTTTCAGTGCTAGGATAAATGCAAACTGGTAAATTAGAGCTATTTTTTATGAAGAGGCTCACAAATGACTATTTCTAAACAAAAATACTATTGGCTGCTTCGAAGATCAGGCCAAACCTACACCAGCTAATGAAGCCAGATTTTGTCATTAGGATTGCTAAATTAATTGAATTGACTTTGTAATTTTCTGGTTATTTCCGTCTTAACCACTGATTCAAATCCAATCTATATTGCCTCATTCAATTTCTGACAAGTGGCTATTACTATAGCTAAAGGAACAATTCTGAGTCTATTAAGAAGGTATTACTTTTAATGTTCTAAAAATAGCTTTAACAGTGCAGTACCACATTAGTATAATGTCAAGTACTGCTAACCCACAATGATATTTCTATTGACCATGGACATTATAGTCTTCCTGTAGCGAGATTGTATGAGGCTACGTTGTGTTTTTGTAAGTTTATGATATTTGGACAAAGACAAAAATGCCTAATGCACAACTTAGGATGCATTGTCCATTAAGCTACATGTGGCTATATTGGTCTATGTATTAGAAAGAGAAAGTGAAACCATAATGATTCCCTCTTGAACTGGAAAATAGTAGACATGAATGGGTGACACAGATTGCTTCCTCATCCAATTACATTTGAATATAAATCATTTGACATTAAAATGCAGCATACTTTTAATGCAAGCATTGGGTGTTTTTGTGAGTCAATCTGCTGAAGGACACCAAGTTCTCCAGGCATGAAAAGGAAGGCACATTAGCATTGCTTGAAGGTTTTCTAAAATCTTGGCCCCATTCTTTACTATATATTTGGAGTGTATATCATTCCATGAGTCACCCCAAATACAACATAAACACTATCTCAGATAGCGATGGTTTACAGAACGCCCACCTTAATTCTAATCAATCAGGACCATAGGCTGAGTTATGTCATTGAACATCTTTCTTTATCAGCTTATAAAGGAAAAAAAACTAAAACACAAAAATCACAGTGAGTTCATACACAGGTGCAGGAAATGCTGCTTGGTGTTCATCTCTGACTCAAGCCATTTTAGGCATAACAATTCACATTAACCTTTAATTTCATGGGTCCTAAAAAAGTGCCTTGTGAACTTTCTTAAGATTAACAAACCACAGAATCTACACAACATAATGGGATATGTGATCAGCATGACCTTGCTCTGAGTCAAGTAATTTTTCTGTGCCAATACCTGGTAAGAAAATTACAGCAACAATGCAAAATAGTTGGTGGGCCTGGAACAAAATGGCTACACTTATGCTTGGGGGAGTGGGCAGACCTCAACATATATCATTTGTATTATTTCCTTTAATAGTAATTGTTTTAAGTACTTTTATATATATTCCAATTTCAGCTTACTTACATTTAGTCATCTGGAAGCTTAAGGAGGAGCCTCTTCTTCATTTTGAAGTAATGAAGTGTAGGTAATTACGACTACCTCTTTGAACAAAGTAGTGGTACTCAGGAAACATGGAACAAATGTGAAACCTTTTTACGCATATATGGGTGCACTCAAATGACTGCAGTCATGACTTTGACTATCTTACCAACAGTCCCCATTCCACCATTACTGTCAACCCCACTATGAGTACCATCATTACCACCAGCATGTGTTTTGCACCCATCTTTTGATAGTTTCGCTCAATGTTTGAGAACACCTTGGATCTTCCAGTTTTCGTTTAGACAATTAGTATTTAAAATTATTTTTATAAAGTTTAAATCTATTTATATACTAAATTCTTAAGCACCTCAAATTGTTAAGATATGTGACATTGATAAAAGTTGAAATATATTAGTCATCAGGGAAATGGAAATCAAAACAACCCTGAGATTCCACCTCACACCAGTCAGAATGGCTAAGATTAAAAACTCAAGAGACAACAAGTGCTGGCGAGGATGTGGAGAAAGAGGAACACTCCTCCACTGTTGGTGGGATTGCAAAATGGTAAAACCGCTCTGGAAATCAGTTTGGTGGTTCCTCAGAAAATTGGGCATGTCACTTCCAGAGGACCCTGGCATACCAGTCCTGGGCATATACCCAGAGAATTCCCCTACATACAATAAAGACACATGCTCCACTATGTTTATAGCAGCCTTGTTTATAATAGCCAGAAATTGGAAGGAGCCCAGATATCCCTCAAAGGAGGAATGGATACAGAAAATGTGGTATATTTATATAATGGAATACTACTCAGCAATTAAAAATAATGAATTCATGCAATTTGTAGGTAAATGGTTAGACCTGGAAAATATCATCCTGAGTGAATTAACCCAATCACAAAAGAATGCACATGAAATGCAATCACTGATAAGTGGATATTAATGAGCCCAGAAGCCATAAATACTCAAGGCACAATTAGCAAGTCAAATGATTCCCAAGAAGAAGAAAGGAGAGGACCCTGGGCCTGAAAAGATTGGATCCAGTTTTGTAGACCCAGAACAGAGAAATCGTGGGGTGGGGGTATGATTGGGGAATAGTTGGGGGGGAGAGGAATTATGGGACATATGGTGGGGGGAACTGGGAAAGGGGAAAGCCTTTGGAATGTAAACAAAGAATATAGAAAATAAAAATTTTTTAAAAAAGAAATATATGATAGTTTAAAAACTTACCCTTAGTAACTTTTGTCCTCAGAAAAAATGATTCTGAACTGACCTTCTTGGAACAAATGTTATTATAGAGTACTTGGCTAGTCTTCAAAAGACAAAGGTGTAGCAATACTATTGTTGAATACTGCTACCTCAGGACAATAGCCATACCCAACTTCATCAGAGTAATTACAGTAATCTGAAAGTTACTCTCAACCATACCTAAAAGTGTGAAAAGCAAAATGAGACTCTTACCTGAGATCTACACAGTCCTTTCTACCACTCCCTCCAGCTCTGTGTAATTATGACTGAGATGCCTATAATACCCTGGATATGGGAGATGCTAACTTGAAAGTTTCATCAATATTGTCATCAATATTGAGGTGACACACTGCCATGAGGCTGCTTTTGGTGTCATGGTACTAAATCTTACCCCAATAACATTGGTTTACCAAGTTTTATGTGAATGGCACTGTTATTTTGGTTCATTTTTGGGCAGCTTCCAAGGTAAAACGATGTTTGCACACAACTTACAAGAATTAATTTGTATAGCAATAGCATCAAAGAAGAAAATAGCATTTTGCAAAGGGTGATGCTATCCTTTAGGACTGGAACACTCAGTGGTGGCGCACACCTGTAATCCCAGCACTCTGGGAGGCAGGGGCAGACATATTTCTGAGTTCGAGGCCAGTCTGGTATACAGAGTGAGTTCCAGGACAGCCAGGGCTATACAGAGAAACCCTGTCTCAAAAAAAAAAACAAAAACAAAAACAAAAAAACAAACACCAAAAAAAGAAAAAAAGAAAAAAAAGAAAGCTTTGGACCTTGTTAAAATAGGGTCCACATCCAGGACACATGCTTGAAATCTCATCTCTGCTCATTATACCAGACTACAATGCCTTCTGTACGAGTCATTCCACAACATTCTAGACACAGAAAGGATATTTATTAAAATTGCTTTCTTTTTTTTTTTTTGTGAAACAAAAATGAAGAGAGGATGTCGAGATACTAGGAAACTAACTCTATGTGAGTAGAGGAAAGAAAAGTTTTGTGAAACCTCCAAGACAAATAAAGACTTTCTGGGCTGCTCGGAGGGGCCTGGGCTGGCGTTGCCCCTGCCTCGGGTGCCATCTCTGGAAGAAATCAGAGAACCGCGAGTAAGATTGAGGCAGTGCAGGACTGGATGAGAACTCAGCCATCAAGCTTTGCTCAGTTACCTCCATTTTGTTGTTTATTTATTTTGTAATTGGAGGCCTATTCAGGACAAATGAAAAGCTGTTCTTCCAGTAAGTTTCCTTTTCTTTGCTAGTTTTGCTTCTAGCTATAATCCATCAAAAAGTAGCCCCCTTCTTCTCTTTGTTTTCTCCTACACAATATCAGCAAAGAATCATCTAAAAATCAAAACATTATAATACTGATGCTGATGTAAAAACAATCACTATTGACACTGATTAAAATCACATGCCTCCTTTTCTTGCTTCCATTATTTATATATTTCTCAAGAAAATTACCACCCACACACCATTTTAATTTGCGAATCTGCCATTGATCTTTCTGTCACTCCTTGACAGAATTCATTTCCTGTCATGTACGACTTCTCTGAATTATGTTACTGAAAGATCAATTACTGATTTGTCTCGCTTCATTTTGTTAAAAGCTAAATAACAATCGATATATTCAAACCTTCATTCTTTGTGCAGTCATAATGTAGGTTCCTGACAGGAAGCTCCCCAGTTGTTCCTATCATGCAGTATGCTTGGCCCTTACTTCCCAAAATGGTTTGCCTCGGTTTCATATTTCAGGGATATGCCACAGACATGTGACTTATGCCTGTTCTAACTCCTGAAAACAGTACTGTCCTGTCCTGTTTTCATTAGTATGTTGGTACTAATAGTTTCTCTACCTCTTCCCCGCATCTCCCCCTTTCTTCCTCTCCCTCTCTTCCCTTCTCCCTCTCCCCATCTCTTTTCCTCTCTCCCTCTCCCTCCTCTCCTCATCTTTCTCATCTCTGCCCCTCCCCCTCCTCCCCTACCTCTCCCTTCCCCCTCCCCCTCTCTAACTCCCATCCTCTTCTTTTCAGTATCTTCAATTTTCTTCTGAGTTCCAATCCCATTTAGCTCAAATAGTGATATACAGATGTTTCTCACCTTTTATAAGATGTAATAGGCCAACATATTTATTTTCCCCCAAATCTCTTCCTTCCACAAATTACTGTATATCAGTGAGAAAAGATGTGATATTTCATTAATTTTGAAGCCAGAGGATTTGGAGTCATTTTTCAATCTCTATGTAAACCATCAGACATATTCTTGATTTTCTCCTACTTACATTTATTATTCTTCTACAAGGGCCTATTTCTGTCTGCTTCCCACAATTGCCATGCTGATTGTTTTGTAGTATGAGAAGTAATCTCTTAATTTCTCTTTTTAATTCTCTTGCTATTTCCAATGCATTTTTATAAAGTAGCCATAACAATGATATATACATTGATAATGTCATTTTTACTTTCAGAGTTCTATTGCACTCAGAATAACATAGGAGTTTTTCCCCTTAGGCGATTAAGTTCTCTGGCCTGTTTTAGCTTCTTACTCCTTAAAATTGGAGCCCAGAAGCCCTACTCAAGGCACAATTAGCAAGTCAAATGATTCCCAAGAAGAAGAAAGGAGAGGACCCTGGGCCTGAAAAGATTGGATCCAGTTTTGTAGGAGAGTACCAGAACAGAGAAAGGGGGGGTGATTGGGGAATAGTTGGGGGGGAGAGGACTTATGGGACATATGGGGGGGGACTGGGAAAGGGGAAAGCCTTTGGAATGTAAACAAAGAATATAGAATAAAAAAAAGAATTCTTCAACATGATGTAACTAGGGTTTCTCAGCTACACTCGAATGGTAAATATTTTTACATTATTTCACAAATTTTCTTAATTTTATTCATAGTCTTTCCAAATATAGTTTATGATGATTTTCTAAATTTAATCTAACATTTGGGATCTCTCTCTCTCTCTCTCTCTCTCTCTCTCTCTCTCTCTCTCTCTCCCCCTCTCTCTCCTTCCCTCTCTCTCTCTCTCTCTCTCTCTCTCTCTCTCTCTCTCTCTCTCACTCTCTGGAAATGAAGCTTGGGTAAATTCTAGCCAATCACTTCAAATCAAAGTATTCCATTCTCCAATAACCAAAATAGTTAAAAATTCATCAGGTCTCTTGGAAAATAGTTTCTTTTTACAAAGATTTCTCTGTCTTATAATTTAATTCTTTATACAATTTCCTTCCTACAAATATTTGCAGCATCTTTTAAATTTCATGAAACCTAAATCTAGCTTGATGGCCAGGGCTTATTTTACACAGTTCTTGGAAATTAACTATTTTAACCAATTATGATACATTCTTTTTGTCATCAATCATGGTTTTCATTTTTGATAAAAATGCTTTAAATCTCTTACATTATAATCTATGTGTGTGTGTATTTTCTATTCACTGATCATCTATCACTTCTCTACTGTTTATCTAGAAAACCTCCACATAGCTATAAATATTTTTTCACAAAGAATTGAATATCTTGAATTTTTACATCTAGAGACCCACTTTTAAATGCTTCGCTATGATACTGCTGTTCATGATCCCTACATAATTTGTCCTACATGCTTTTAAGGGAACTGGTAAATCCAGAGAAAGACTGCTCTGAAACTCTTTCCCACACACTGAAGCAGGCATTTGGCACATATTTTGTAAGTTTTTGTATTATCACTTTTCTAATCTCAAAAGATTCGAGACTTCTCTCTACAATCACTGCCAAACGCACTTTGTACTGAAACACCAATGTGTGGAGGTTTCTAGGTCGAAACCTAGGAAGAACAGTTAGACTACTACTTGAGCGTGCTCTTTAATTATTCACACACTATTCTGTGCCAAGTAGTGCTGCGTCCTCACTTCTGCAACTTGTAAGACTGAACTATTTCACCTTTTTTTAAACTTCAGCTCCTCTTGATATCTCTTCTTCTTATATGTAAGTTGAAGTAGAATAACTTTCCCCTGACTATCTGTATTTTACTTATGTGAATGTGAAATTTTTCCAAAAGGATCCATATGTCTTGTCAAAAGAAATAACCAATTCAACCGCTCTTATGGGCAGTATGCAGCCTGAACCTCATGAATGCAGGCAGATTATGACAATTGTTTCTACAACATCAACCTGCCTGGGGCATGACAATAGAAATTTGTGCCAATAATCTGGCACAATAATATTTAGTGAGCGGAGGTGAAACAGGGAAGGCTGTGGATGAGATACGTTGTATGAGAGAAAAATTAATAGTAATAGTAATAGTAGTAGTAGTAGTAGTAGTAGAAACAGTCCCAGATTTTTAACTCATCTGAGAAAGATGTCGACACACAACAAACATAAGCCTCATCTACATCTAATCTAAATGAGATCCATGTATGTTTGAGGTACACTTATTACTAGAGAAAAATGTGTGCTCCAAATTTAAAGCCATAACACCCTGTACTATGGCTTCTAAGATAATTGGTGAGGCAGAAATAGAATATGGTCCATTCTGAAAATGGCTAACCTTGGAGGAAAAGAAAGTTGAGGACTCTGGGCTCAGCAAAGTCTCTGAGATTTTTAATATTGAAGATAATTGTCTGTTAGTCCACAGTTTGCATTTCAAGTCTTCTACTGTACAGCTCTACAGTCTTACCTGATAAACAGCCTTGTCCTGAAGCTCTGATAAGTGGAGTTTCTTTCTGAAGAGATCTGCCAAGCAGAGATCATGCACTGTATCTTTGGCTAGCCCTGAAACCCAGAGGCTCATGGCATATGTTACCCAGGCTATACAAAGTACAGTGGTTGGCCCCTAATGGCTATCACCCTTGCTTTAAATTGTTATTTTTCTTGTTTGTGACAGGACAGTTTCAAGAGACAGTCCTTCAAATGTAAGAATTTTGAGAAGGTTTCTTCACTTCTAACCCTTTGATTTCTACTGGAGGCAGTTGCTGTCATGGGTTTTCTGTTTAAATCTATGTAAACAATTGAGTTTATTTGGTCTACTGGATCCATATACACAATGGTCTCATAATGTGTTCTCGATTTTCCAATAAAGAATGGGCATTTAAAAAAATCTTTTGCTTTAGTCACATCTTTTTTTGATTAAAATTTATTATTATTGTATATACATGCATAAAATCTTGAGATGACCTATAGTCCACAGAGTGTATGTAGAGTTCGGAGGAAATTTTTGTTGAATTGGTTTTCTCCTATCTTTTCTTGTGCATTCTGTGGAGTAAATTTGGATCTGAGGCTTTGTGTGACATTGCAGAAATTGGTGCCTGGAAGTGGAGGGTGGTAAGCTGCTACGTGAGTACAGAGAACTGAACCTTCACTCTTTGGAAAGTCAATCAGTGCTATTAAGTGTGGATCAAATTCTTCATCCCACCTCATAATCAAACTTACTTCTTATGTACCCTCTCATGTAGGAAAGAGGACTACCCACTCATCTGGACTCCCATGAATACAGTAATCCTTGGATCTGTCTCCATTATCAAGGAGTATAAAGTTTCAATACATGCATTTTTTAAAGAGGGTGACATATTCATTTTATTTCAACCATCCAGTAAAAATCTTAAGCACAATTTAAAATATATATATATATATATATATATATATATATATAATGTATATAAATATATTTCTCTCTGCCTCTGTGTGAGTATGTGCATGCACACATACATGAAAGAGAGAGGGGGAGGGAGAGAGGGAAGAGAGAGCATATTTTGTGTAGAAGTCAGAGTATGAATTGTAGGATGGGTTTTTTTTTTTCATACTACCCTGTGGAATCCAGCTACCAAACTCAAGATGTTATGCTTAGCAGCACAGGTCTCTACCCTGTGAGCCATCTTGTTGACCATTGAAATAGGAGTGTGATCAAATCCTTTCTGACTGGATCTAAAATCCATTCTACAGGATGAGACATAAACCTGGCATCATTATGGGGCTAATACCTGTGTCTAGACGAGATTTAGGCCCTAGGGGAGCAGCTACTAGTATTATTCTTCTAAATGTACATACTCTAAATGAACTCATAATAACATCATTATATTTACAGGTCAATGCATCTCTCTCCTGAGAAATTCCTAATGATATAGATGATCATTAACAGAGTATGATCAAGGTGCAGAGATTAAGGGACTACAGATAAAGGGAACATAGGTGCCACACAAACCATCCAAGGCTCAGGAATAAATTTAGAAGAGGGAAAAGTAAGACTGTAAAGCTGAGTTGGTGAGAAAATATCTCCCGTACACATCAGAGGAGCCATATGCATGAACTCACAGCCATTCTAACAGCATGTATAAAACCAATGCAATACCAAGACAGAACAATATAAGCAAGAAGAAAAGGTCTGGGGTCTGCTGCACAGTCCCAATCCAAATATGGACCTCTTGACAATTATTCACTACTAGGAAGAGAGACCATTTTCTGTATGTATATAGCATTTGGAAGTTGACTACTTTCCAGTTAATGACCACACATCCAGGAATTTTTAGGCAGCACAAAACTGTGATAGATGGATAGACAGATAGATAGATAGATAGATAGATAGATAGATAGATAGATAGAGAGATAGATAGAGAGATAGAGATAGATATATAGAGATATAGACATAGATATAGATATAATGATACAACATGGGTAAGTTAAAATGGTACATGGCTTAGGAAAGAGTTGAATGAGGAAAGGGAAATATGTTCATATTCTGTCTGAAAGTCTCAAACTAATAAAAATTAGGCAGTCTCATAGTATAAGTAATCTATAGTATAGTGTAATATTAGAGAATAGATTATATCTCACTGAGCTTATAAAACGTACTTTTCAATGCTACTCTTTAGCATATGCACTTTGAGTCTAGTCAAATTCTGTAAACTAAAGAAGATATGTAAAGGTATATTTCTAAGGAAAGTTTTGTCATTGCTATATTTTTCTTTCTATTTAAAATGCCAGAAGTTTGTAGGCTTTGTTAGAAAAAAAAAAAGAATTGGCAGTTATAGTTTTACAACCTATGAGAGCTGGTGAATGCTCGCATAAGGATGCTTTTTGTTGTGTGCTTAATGATACATCTTCTCTCACCTCACATAAGAGAAACGACAGGGTTTTACCCTGACAATGTCACAGCTGTTTCAAATTCCCTTCCTTAGTCATTTCCCAGCTTTTATAGCCCAAGCAGCTGTCAGCAGCAATGACTCTTCCTTTGTGAGGCAGGGAATGTCTAAACTTATAATTAGACCTCAGTTATGAAAATGTAACTAGTTAATCATAGCCCTCATTAGGACTTTTTGCATTCCAAAGGGATTTGCACACAGCCAAGAATAGTGGAACAAGTCAAACAAAGGGGTTGGATTACTTCAGTGATGATTTTCTACTTCACATACAAATACTTGTCTTCACATCACCCACAATTATCTTTTGAACTGTAATTCAGCATCTTTAGTCATTTAAAATGTTTACAGCACCTGTTACACCTTTATTCAAATGACATCCCCCCTTCTTTCCTGGAATTATTTTGTTACAAAACTGAAAAAGACATAAACAAAACAATAATAAATATCCATCAGAACCTTAAAATGCTAACGTACACAAATAAATAAATATGAATAAAACCGTGAAATGTTTAATTTATTTAATGTTTTAGCTATTTTCTTAACTTTTGAGATTAAGTTTGATTTCATCATTTTTTCCCTTTCCCCATTTTCCTTAATTATTGGTAGAAACATCTATGTTAATGTATGCATACACACATATCCCGTTAATTATCCAAGATATATAAAAACAATATTTTCAGTCTAAATAATGTTACAGGCTGTTTGGTTCAGGGATACCAATTGGTCCACTCTTCTCTGGTGAAGGCTATTTCTCTCATAAACCATCATGGCTTGTTTTCCTGTGATTCCAGTGTAGAGATAAGGCTTTTGAGGCTTTCTCACACACATTAAGATGTCTATAGTTTGTGGTCTTGATAAGGTCATCATGTAAGTTACTATCATGTCATATATTAAACAGATTGATAAGATCCACATTAGATTGAAATTATTGAACCTGGTCTTATTTGCCCTTATTAATTATTGTTGGTTTAATTGAAAAAATACTTTTAAGTTTCAGTTACTATAACAATACATTGTATAATTTTTATTAGTAGTATGTCTTATTTTTACGAATTCCACATGGGTAATTAATGAACACTCCAAATTTCATCTTTCTGATGCAAATATAACTTCTTCAAAATTTTAGATCATTTTTCCAAAAAACTTATTAAGTTCAATTAGAACTGCATGCCTGTATGGGGATCCACTGAATCTTGAAACCCCTAGCACCCCTGTATCCACACAATTTTCTTTTCTTTTCTTTATTTTTACTTTTCCTAAATTAGATATTTTACTTATTTACATTTCAAATGTTATCCCCTTTCCTGGTTTCCCCTCTGAAAACCTCCTAACCCATCCCTCCTCCCCCTGCTCACCAATCCACCCACTCCTGCTTCCCTGTCATGGCATTCCCCTATACTGGGGCATCTAGTTTTCTCAGGACCAAGGGCCTCTCCTCCCTTAGATGTCCAACACTTTTCAATAGATATTCCTCCTATCTAACTTGTAGCAACTGCCAATAGCCAAGTCTCTAAGAAGAAACAAAACTCACTCACAAGAAACAAAAGTCTTTCCCTTTGAGCTCTGCTATTTCAAAGTATCAAGACAAGCTATGTCATTCTTCCTACAAAACACAGCTTAATATTATTAAACTTAACTTAATAATATTTTGTAAAAATTTGGTTTCTTAATACACATAGAAACTATTATGAGCAATATTTGTACCACATATAAAATAAATACAATCTTTACAGTCTACTAGCTGTCTCTAGATCCTTGGGAATTTGTCTAGAAGCTACAGCTTTGTGCCTTTAACCAAACTTCATATGAGAAATAGTCTTAGCTCTCCCAGGAACCTTAAGCCCATTTACATTCTACCCTACCCAATAGAACACTCAGTAGTCCTTGCTTTTTTTCATTTCTAAATTAGATTTTACAGATCACGAACTTGCTAACCATATTGAAGGTCCTGTATACTCCCTTCTCATTTCAACTTTTAAAATACTTATGGATAGTTTCCTAACTCTGCATTCTATTTTTGCCAAGTAAAAGATTCCTGAGTTTAACAGAGCATAAAAAGGTACCTACAAAAATGTGTGTGGCTTCCCATCACACCAAAAGATTGTATTCATTTTGTAGAATCAAAATAATATTTGAAATGTAAGAATTATGTTATTGTCCTCAAATAACTCTTCCCAACACAGATTTTAAGCAAATTATTCCATCTCCTTAATCACAAACAGCATAGTAACACTCAAAAGACCCAGTTGATGTCATGTCTGTCTCACAGTGGGGAAGTGCACACACAGAGCAGTGGCTGCAAAAGTGTCAGTCTTGGGTGAGTTGATGCAGAGTCACAAAATCAAGGGTTTAAAACTACAATCCCGGAGCCACACAGCACAGGCAGACAGTTATGCCAAACCAAAGGAGAGAAGAAGTCAGTGTGGAAGACAGAAAAGGAAAGAAGGAATGAGGGAATGGGAAGAGCACTATTTTTTCCATATTTTATTGGTTATTTTATTGATTTACATGTCAAATATTATCCCCCTTCGCAGTTTGCTTCCACAAACCTTGTATCCCCTCACTCTCCCCCTGCCTCTATGAGGTTGTGCCCCCACCCACTCACCCACTTCCACCTCAGCACCCTAGCATATGCTGGGTCATTGACCCACCACAAGACCAATGAGCTCCCCTTCCTTTGATGCCAGATAAGGCCATCCTCTGCTACATATCCAGCTGGAGCCATGTGTCCCCCCCCCTGCCATGTGTACTCTGTGGTTGGTGGTGTCATCCCTGAGAGATTTTTTTTGGAGGGGGAGTTCTTGTTGCTTGACATTGTTGTTCACCCTATGTGGTTGCAAACCCCTTCAGCTCCTTGGGCTGGAGATATGACTCAGCCATTAAAGGCTAGGCTCACAACCCAAAATATAAGGAAACAGAACTATTAGCAATTCTGAAATCTGAATTAAAGAGTAATGCTGCTTAGTTCCCATAACTTTAGCATCGAAGGAAGAAGCAATAGTCTTGTGGAAATCCCAACATATTTGTAGCTTCTATTGGATAGAAGGAAGCCAAAAGTCTGGATGACTCACACAGAGAGAGTGAGTTATGTTAAAAATACATATCTTCAATATAGGATAAGTTTATTTGGAGCTACCATAGTTCCTAAAAGTTACCTTCTGCAACTGAAGACCTTAAGCCATTTCAGAATCATCAGTGATTCATTCAAAGCATTGGAATGAAAAGATTAGACTGGAATTTAGATTTAGACGGAAAAGTCCATTCCTAACAATCACATACGTTTTACTTAAGAACAATCCTAATGTAAGATGGATTATTTGGTTATATATAATCTACTTACAATAACAAGACTGATTAAATTGATGTGCTTATTCCAGCGTATCAGCCCCTTTCTCGAAACTTTCTTCAGTTGCCTACAGTTTATTTAGTAGTTTGAAGCTTATGGACTCTTATCTGTCAATTTTGGCATGTCCATTAGTGTTATCCTTGTGTTTCTTGTGTTTGGGAAGTCATGTTGATAAGACCTTTGGATTAGCTTCTAACATTACCATCAGAAATAGTCTCACAGCAAACTCCCAGATCCTTTGTCTCTTAATATCTTCCTGACCCTGCTTTCTCAAAGATTACATAGCCTTAGGTGTTCGGAGTATTTTGTGAATCAGGACTGGAGTTGAGAACTCCACATTTTGTTAGGTTGTGACTGCAGTGGTCTTAGATTGTTACAGAGAGAGATGAATAGTGGAGACTACAGTATTCTCTGTGTACAAGGACTATTGTTCATAAATTATAGTTTGGTGTTATGCTAGTTGCTGAACTTCTACATTTAGATTCTTCCTCCAATAATTACAACTTCACTAACACTTAGCTTTTAGCTAGATTCTAGTACCGGGAATGGTTTCCTACTTGGTGATCAGGATTTTAGTCCATTTGGAACAGTATTGTTTAGCACCAAAGCATGTGTATTACTAACATACCATTCAGGTTGTCCTGAAATGTCATTAGTTGATGTGGTTGAGATGCATAATAGCTGGTAGGATTCTGAATAAAATGTGGTCTATATTGTAAAATCACTTATTTATGATTATGCCAAGATAGATTCTGTAGGAAATTCACCTCATAAAATTCTGAATGCTGAACAGAAAAGCTTAAAGTAGGTAATAATGTATTTCAAATTTAATGTGAGAAAATGAAAAATTATCTTCAAAAATGTCGAAGTATATATTAATGTAAGTACTTAATATTCCAGAAACAATGTGGACCTTTGCATAACTATTTTATGCCCATATTTTATTATTGTCATATGCTCAGCACCTTGAAAAATATATGCTTTTTATTGATTTTAATATTTGTGACATGGAAAGAGTTTGTATCTATCATTGTAAGGCTGTGACAATTACATTCATTGACCTGGTCTACTTTTCATGTGGAAATTCAAGTGGGGAGTACTCTGATTTTATGTGCCAGTGACCACACCAAATTTATCATAGAACTACAATAGAACGTTCAGTTTCTCCACATATATATGAACGCCTTTCTTCTATTTTTCATATATTTTTCATAATATTTTCATTATATTTTTCATATATTTTACATTATATTTTTCATAATAGTAGCAGATTTGTACCCTCCACCCTATAGATGTAAATTTTTCTTGCCATTTGTGGATTTTTCCAGGGCTAGTTCATTCTCATTCATATCACAAAGTCTAGAGAGCAGACCTTATTTACAAAGAAAGTTAGTGGGCTATCATTTCTGCAGACACAAAGATATAGAACTAATACTTTCTTAAATATGGATGAAGAGTCTCTAGGAACACCACATCATGGCGAATTGCAAAGTATAACAGGTGATCAGGACATAAAACATGAACCCAGAGAATTTAAGACTTAGTAGTCAGACTCAATTTCACAAGTACTTGATCCTGTGGGCACTTAGAAATCAAACAAGAAAAACCTGAAGTTCTTCTAATGGTACCCTCTCTAAAGATGCAGTTATAGAACTAGATTGTGCTTCTTAAAGGTATATCCTTATCACAATGGCATTCCAAGAACCATGTTGCTAATGCAAGAGGCTGAAAGGGAGTGCAGGAACCCTGGGAACCACATATAAGCTAAATTCCCTATGTTAGCTAATTTATTTCATCTTGATAAAAAAATGAAGTTATCTGCGAAGAAGAATGTCTCAATAGAAATTGCCTTTATCAGATGGTCTGTAGGTGAATCTTGGGCCATTGTTTTTATAATGATTGATATGGGAATCCCCATACCAATGCAGGTCCAGCTTTGGGCAGCTGATCCTGAACTGTATAAGAAAACAGGTTGGGAAGCTGTAAAGCAGGAGGAAGCTGGCAAGCAGTAGTTTTCCATGGCCAATGTTTCACTTCCTACCTCCTGGATCCTGCCTTGAATTCTTACCATGATTTCTTCTAGTTATGGACTATGATAAAGACGCATAAATGAACAAATATGCTCCTTCCCAATGTGCTTTGTTTTATCACAATAGAAACCCTAACTCAGACACAACTCAATCCAACTGATTGCTTTCTTAGAAGTAACAATCAACATATTATTTACAAAAATGATAGGCCTTTTGCTACACAACCATGAACTCATGCGTTCCCCCTATATCAATGCTGCTGCTTCTGTTTATTTGAAACTGGTCTTAGACAGATCCTGCATTGAAAATAACATTCTAATATATTTAAATACCATGATACCATAGAGGTAACAAAAGACAAATTAGAAACATTCTTCTTAATCATCTTCAAATTCTTCATTTGCTTTATAATGTTATGATCTAAAATTTAAATGTGTTGCAAAAATGTTTACTGTTTTCAAAAGCATCTATGATGAAAAATGAATACAACTATGCTATTGTCTCCTCCATGAAGGTAACCAGGTTTAACTGATTTTTATCAATCTTTTATTTTCCTATAGTAAATGTTTACATTACATATTTATACCAAAACTATGTTCATGTGCAGCATGAAACTGTTTTGTGGTGCTCTGTCATTTTCTCACTGAGTAGTAGTGAAATTTTTATATTATTTGAAATGTCGCTTTTCCCCCCAACTTCTCATTATCCTCTTATAAGATCTAAAAACATGAGAGATTTTTGTAGTTTCATTCAGAAAGTGAGATGGAATGAATATCTAGGGGGAAAGAGCACTCTGTGTCCAAGAACTGTATTTTACATGTGGCTGCGTGGGAATAATGAACACCGTCTTATTTGACTTTTGAGAAATTCATACATTCATCTTATATCTAGAGCAATTTGGTTACTCCCATTCATGCTCAACTCATCCTGTGCCCCACTTTCATTCCAAATTCCTGACCTCTTCTTTCATTTTTACTGTCTCTGACTCTGTCTGTCTCTGTCTGTCTGTCTCTGTGTGGTAGTAAGCAAGTAGGTGTATGGGTGTCTGTATATGCACTCATGTGTGTGGATGGATATACAACCTACTTAACTTGTGTAGCATTGCTTGATATACATGTGTCCCGGCCTGATGGCTTACTACCTAAGAACCTATGTGGGAGTTCCTCCTCGGAGAAAAGTGATTCTCCCCTTATCATTAACCATTGTCCACCTGTAAATCCAGGAGGCAGAGGAAGCAAGTGCCTCTCTGGGCTTTTTTTTTTTCCCCCTGTGGAATCTATAAGCACTCCATCTTTCTAATGCCAACATCTTAGATTTAGAATTTGAATATGAGTTTCCATAACAAACTCACTCAGAGAAGATATGCCAAGGACAACCTCAGCTTGGAGAGGGTTCTGAGAGAAGGGGATCTGCGAGCAAGGAAACAACTGAATGTCAAATCAATGGTCCAAGCTGACAACCTATGTTCTCCTTGACAGAGGTTTGTGTACTGTTCTTTCTCTGTTCTGTTTTTTTGTTTTTTGTTTTTTTGTTTTTTCTGGAGATCTCTATTTTCTGCTCAAGGCAGTTATCCAAGTGGTTCTCTCTTGATAGCCTAAAAAAATTTCTCTGGATAGCTCATCTCTTGCAGATCCTAAACCCATTCTTTTATTTTACATATCAATCCAGTCATTTACTCCAGGCTCCTTTTTGATTATCCTATAAATCAGCATCCTGTGACCCCAACTTCATGATTCTTAGGAGACAGCATAGATGATAAGCTAGCTGGATGGAAAGATGCCCTGAAATGACTGGGTATGAACTCACCCCGGAGTTCCTATTTCTAAACAGCCTGGGCCTAGATATAAATACCTGCTGCCCCAGGCTGACTTTACACTCAGGAATCAGTTTATGTTTGTAACCATAAACAAAATCTTTAGCTGGATGGGTTCTCCTGCAATCACCCTTCCCTAAATCCTTTTACTCCCTTACTTTTTGACAAGTTGGCTGACATTGCAGCTACTTTTATTCTTTTAGATTCATGAAGCTCCTCATATAATTCATATTGTACATTTATAGTCTGCATACTTGAGAAATTAAATATTGTTACACTCATGATTTTAGAGTTCTTTCCACAACCTTAATGTCTGACTTGATAATGTCTCCCATCATTTACCATTCTGCTGAGATATTAGCTGTACTTTTGCCTCCCTGACTCCAGCTGTCTCTGATTACCATGGAGTTATTAAGGGTCACAGAAAGGACACACCTAGACCTGTTTCAGGTGCTGAAACCATGTCACATCACACCTGCCGAGACCATTCTAGACTAGGCAGTGATACCTCTCATTATAGAGTTCTGTAAGGTTTTCCCTTATTCTTCAACTTTTATACCATTTTTTCAAATGCCTTAATGACAGCCTGAACAATAAATCCCCTTCCAGAGAGCCATTAAGCCTGTGGAAACAACTCTAAACATGGGTACAAAATTATATAATTTCGCCGGGCAGTGGTGGCGCACGCCTTTAATCCCAGCACTTGAGAGGCAGAGACAGGCGGATTTCTGAGTTCGAGGCCAGCCTGGTCTACAGAGTGAGTTCCAGGACAGCCGGAACTACACAGAGAAACCCTGTCTCGAAAAACAAAAAAAAAATAAAAAATAAAAAATAAAAAAAAAAATATATATATATATAATTTCTCAACTATGCAAAATGTAAGGATGTACTATGAGTGTTTTCAAAGGCATCTCTACTTATCACATCTCTCAGGAATTTACTTTGGTCTTTCTCATCTATAGTCTTAACTTTCATGGTCCTAACAAAGACTGTAAAGGCTATTTAATTTGGGATATTTTTTAGAATTTTCTTTAAAGTATTTTGATCTAGTCATCTCTTATTGTTTAATTTGGAAATGATCCCAAGGATATTTTTGTTTACTACCCATTATTGTTTATCAAAATATTACATGCTACCTTATCTATCTTTATGTCAATGCATACTTCTTCAAGGAAACATATTGTTTATGCAATCTACTGCCACAAGGCAGCCTTCACTTTATATGATATACTTTTAGTGCTATGAATGCTGCATGTTTTGGCAGAGTGTTCACCCTCTTCTCTATTTGGCAAAGGACTATAGAAAATCACTCACCTTGATTAGGGGTCAAGGCAGAACATGAAGGGATAGAGTCATTATAATCACTCATGGACCTCTTTGTTTCCTATTCCTATTCATTCATGATCCCCAGCACAGATTTCACATGTTTATTTGTGTGAAGCAATTGGGAATTGTAAATATCAAGCTTGTCTCTTCCGTACTGTAGAAATCCTAAAATGTTGTTGTTATAGTTTAAGACTTTGCCCTCTCCTGGTCTTCTCTTCACACAGATAAATAAATTTTCAAAAAAAAACCAATGGTGAGCTTTCACATCTATTTACAATGTCTTCCTTCTTACTGAAAACTTGACCATCTGGTGCCTTCCTAGGCCTGGCACTTGGTGTTGTCTTCCATCCAAGCTGTATCTATCCGTGCTGCTTTTATGCCTCATAGCAGTGGACATTGGCGGTCCCTGTTGATCCTCCACTTTGTGCCAAATTTGACAGATGTCCTGGGAGAATATAAATCTGTAGAAGAATCTCTCTCTGCCCTTTTCTCTTTTCCCAGTCTTTGGTCTCTCATTTACTCTTTGCCTTGCTAATTTGCTATTCTCTCAAAATTTTGTTCTTTATTGTTTGTTTTGTTTTTCTACTTATTAAGTTTTCATTGGTTAATATAAATCTTGGTTTTCAATCAAATTCAACAACAGATACTTGTGCATGTATGTCTTAGGGTACCTATTCTGTAGAGAGCCTTATTGGGGTGCCATGCCACCTGGCAGGAACTTGACAGGAAATTCCTCTCCCAGCCTATGAGTGGGAACTCCTGTATTAGCCATAATCTCCTCCACCTAGGGTGGAGCACTCAGACCAAGGTGAAGCTCATTGTTCTTCAAAGACCTGCAGTTTCCTGAGAAACACTATCCACCTGGTTCTGTGGACAAGTTTCCAGCCTTTGGCGGAAGGGTTTCCCTCCGCATTTGTATTTGGAGTCCTCCATTAAACCTTGAGACCTTGAGCAGTAGGTGTTGTCTTGTTCTCAATCTCTTTTTACCACCTTCCCATACATCTCCAGCTTCCTTTCCAGGTAACCCATTCAATGTAACTTCAGGCAGTTACACTATTCCCTAAGGCAAATTCATCAGGAAGAATCTCTTCACTTTCAGAAAATAATTATGAGCCGGGCGGTGGTGGCACACGCCTATAATCCCAGCTCTTGGGAGGCAGAGGCAGGTGGATTTCTGAGTTTGAGGCCAGCCTGGTCTACAAAGTGAGTTCCAGGACAGCCTGGGCTACACAGAGAAACCCTATCTTGAAAAAACCAAAGGAAAAAAATAATAATTATGGATATCCATACATTAACATTAAAGAACAAAGTTCACTAATATATATTTTGTTTCATTCATTTTTAATTTTATTTAATTTTTTTACAGTCTGTTTTATTCTGGTTTACAAAGATTTTTTTTATAGAATTATTGATTACCTGAAATATTCCATCTACTCAGGCATTTTGATGAAAGAACAAAGGTGAACTCAACCTTTGAGGAGCTTTCTTTTAATAGAAATAAAAGATAAGTAAAAAGAAAAATAAGTACTTTGTGTATCTTGGTATAAGTGGAATAAGCTTCTGTAGTATTATTACAAGGTGACTTCTGTAGATATTTGTATTATATGTAATTAATCCTGAATATCCCTGTCTGAGGTAAAAAAGAGCTGTTTGTGTTTCAGATATGACTAGGTTATGGAGCACTCTTGGAGGAAAGCCAGAAATCATACTCTTAGGTCATGCACACTGAGTGATTCAAGAGTTTTAGTGTCTCAGTTCACATTCCTTTAACTGCATCAGCTAACAGACTTAGCTCAAGTTGAAGATGAATCTGGCTGCTTTACATTCTCTTTGTTTCTCACCCCCTCCTGATGTTCTTGTCTTTTACTAGTAGTTTGAAGCCCTGCCAGAGAGTAAAATTATACTAAATTGAAACGTATATTAATATAGAGCATTCTAATGACTCAAGCATGTTACTATTGAATGACAATGCATATATCTGTGAGTATACACACATATATAATATAGAGATGGCGTATTTATAGATGCTATAAATATAGATATATGCATATAAATACAGATCTGGATAAATATAAAGATAGAGAAATAGATATAGAGGTAGGGAGAGATAGTGATGATCATAGTAGTAATAGAAATAGAGATGGGGTGGAGGCAGAGCTGGATGAGCTGGAAATGAGATTGAGATGGAAATGGAGGTGGAGATAAAGATGAGACAGATAATTAAAGAAGTTAAACCACTTGGGTTTAAATTTCTCCCAATAAGAATCATAGACCAAGAAAACCTTATTTTAAATGGTTGTTCAATTTGTTGAAAATAAAAAAAACCAAACATTTTTTTATTGGCTATTTTCTTTATTTACATTTCAAATGTTATCCTCTTTCCTGGTCCTCTCCAGAAACCCCTTATTCCATCTCCCCCTGCTTCTATGAGGGTGTTCTTTCACCCACCCACCTACTCCTGCTTCCTAGTCCTGGCATTCTACATTGGGGCATCAAGCCTTCACAGGACCAAGGGTCTCTCCTCCCATTGATGCCCGACAAGGCCATCCTCTGCTACATATGCAGCTGGAAACCCTCTATAGGTCATGGTTTACTCTCTGCGCTTGACAACAAACCCAGACAGTGAATTCATAGCATACTTATAGCATAATGCTCAGGTGATTCTCCATAGATATGATTTAAAAGCATAGAATGGGAAGCAGTTATAGCGTCCAAACCATGACCAACACCAGAATAATGAGATATCCTTAAATGTGCCAGAAAAGATGTCCTCGTGGCAGTGGTAACTAACCTCAATTTAATTTATTAAAGACCCACCTTAAAGGAAGTAAATTATGCCTTCTACTGACAACTTGGCGAGCTTCTTGGGGCTAGTGAAGTCATTACTACTACAAGAGTGTCTACTGATGTCACTGTGCTAAACCGGTCAACTTTATAACTTGATAAGGCAGATAAATGTAGCTGACAGCCTTCATCAAAGAATCATGTCTTTGATCGAATAGGGATCAACACAGAAAAACCCGAATGGACAGGGGGAAAAAAAGATATCAATGAATAGTGTGAAACCCAACCGCTAAGGATACATGTATACCACAGTTTTGAAATCTATGCCTCAGGGAAGCAGGAATAGAAAATTGGAACAATGTGAATATGAAGAAGTCTGGAAAAAAAAACTCAAATTCTTTAAACAGGTGCTCTTCTCCTCATATTTTTACTCCATGTATCATAAAATATCTCATCATGACTATCTCTGGATTAAACTGCATTACTGTTTCCCATTCTTCACTTCAGGTTGGAAGGTAAATTGTTTATTCTTATCTTTGCCAGCTCTTTTAAGGTACTGTGGAGTGATGGAAAAGACTGTCACTGACTTTATTGCTTGGTAGAAACAGATGTTCATTTCTCACAGTTTTTAAGACTGGAGCTTTGAAGTCAGAGTGCCAGCATCGTTGTGTTCCTGTGACTACTTCTGAATGGCAGAATATAGTATACTTGTTATATTCTCACAGATCAAAATGAGAATATCAAGTATCAAATCTTTTGTGAGAATAGGAATCAGCTGTACAAGGATTTGATTCTGTTGTCTAAGAAACTGTCAGAGACAAAAATTCACAATATAAAATATCTCATTCAGCTTAAGAATTCTTCATATTGATTTCACCAGGGTGGTAAAACATCAAGGTTATTGAAGCTAGTATATGGCAATATACATTTCAGCAAATTATTAGGTTGTCCATTTGATTTACTTTATTCAGACAAGATTTGGTGCAGTCTGTGTACCTACAATCAAGTGGACCTACACTTGATTAACTTTATAAACTTATTCAATGGAATGGGATTGGACATGGTAGCTTTATTTTCTAAGTGTAAGAACCTTGTTTCAACTCTTTTTGTCATAAAACAATGTTGAACCAATTCATCAGCCTTAATTTAGAATTCCTAAATTCCTAAAGACAAACATTCCTAAAGACAAGCAATGTCTACCAAAGCTGAACTGAGTTACACATGATAGGTAGAAACCTGTATACACACAGGACAAATATTTCCAGTTTTTTTTTGATTGTAAAGAAAGAGTCCTGTGTAATGTCTATATCAAAACCTGACAAAACAGAAATATTTTTCAGTAGTGGATTTTGGTGGGAATATGAAACTTGCTGTCTTTATCAAGACTGGAAATTAGAATGCTAATTTATTTGTTACATGATGGAATGATACCAAAAAAAAATGGGGAAGCCCGAAACAAAATATCAGACTTAATAGTAAGGAAAGACGAAAACAAAGGCCAGGTACCTGAGATTATGTTTCCATATTGGGAGCCAATTCTCATAAATAATATTCAAAACATGTCAAAACTATGGTTATCTCCAAGACCATTATTAAGAATCAGAACAACACAGACCCAGGCCAAAGACAAATTTAAAAGAATGCATACTAGTCCCCTTGCTATTCACTTCACTTTGTTAAATTATTGATTACCTTAATGTGGTTACTAATAAGTCCTCTAGCAGTATAAAATAATTCACTTAAATAAGAATGAGGTTATAGTTTCATTAAACCAGGCAGACTAAACATGCCTGAAATTATAAGCTAGGCATAGAGAACTGTGTAATATTAAAAAAAAAAAAAAAGCCAGGTGGTGGTGGCGGACGCCTTTAATCCCACCAGTTGGGAGGCAGAGGCAGGTGGATTTCTGAGTTCGAGGCCAGCCTGGTCTACAGTGTGAGTTCCAGTACAGCCAGGGCTACACAGAGAAACCCTGTTTCGAAAAATCAAAACAAAACAAAACAAAAAACAAAAAGCAAAATAGTATTTAATTGTAGTACTTGTATGGAGAAAAGAAAGGAACAAAGGTGATGAATTACATTTTATTATTTTTAAAAATCATTGTAAATATAAGCAATGCTTTTGCTTCCTCTCTGCCATTAACTGTGTCATTAAATTTACTGTGTCAGCAAAGGTAAAATGATTATTTTGAATAATATAATTTCCCCAGTTTCTAGAGATGATGTCATCTCCAAACTTCAGTTGTGGCTAGGAAACTACTGTGAATGGAAAAGAGAACCCCTCATCCAAGAGAGGCCCGTGAGTGAAAGCGAATGCTGGGCAGAGTTTATGCTCTCAGGAAGAGTGATGATCTAATAAACAGAAAATTGTCCACACAGGGAACAATGCTAAATGTGCTTAAATTCTGAAACTCCTAAGAACCAGTACCTCTTTCCTGAACCTGTTTGTTTCACTGTGTTGTGGTGTATGCTGTGTTTGATAAGGACTAAGTACCTTGTATCTTTATCCACCTCTGTCAAGAGTGCCTGTGTCTACAACTAAAGACTACTAAAAGTCTCCAGATATTGAGCTTCGATTCATGGCTGGATAAAATGGGGATACTTTTACTTAGAAGAACAAAGTATATTTTCAATGATGAAGGAATAGATATGCATGTCAAAATAAGGAGAATTTTATGTTTTCACCGAATTCTCTCTTCTTTCACTAAAAGCAATTTCTCTAAGATTATCCAATCCATTCAAAACTAATCCAATAATTCTCTAAGAACAATTTCTATCCATCCTTTACTGTTTCACTACACACTTGACAGTGTCTCTCCCTGCCCCCAGGGGAATAAATATATATATTTCAAGCTTTGATGCACTTCTGTGAATAGAGTGATCCATATTTTCTACTTTTTTTCCTTTGGCTCTGTCATCAGAACACCATGTACCAGCTTGGGAGGGGGTGCTTCTTCTACTGGTACTCAAGGATATGAAGACATAATGAGCACAGCCAAGTCCATCCTCTGCCAAATTGTAAACTCCTGAGTGAGATATAAGTGACTGTGACTGAATTTAGGAAAACACTTGGTGGCAAGACAATGCAGTTTTATTACAGACCCCTGTTACTTATTTTATTTTGCTGTCATATTAACTTGCATCTTCTTGTTAGTTTTGGGTGTAGTTCTATTTTCATATTTATAATTGTTTCCTTTCCCTCTTTTGTTCTTCTATTAACTATAGCATCCATTAGCCTGAATGTGCAAGGCTTCCATTCCCCCCATTCTTCTCATTGTATTTCTAAAGCCAGTTATACCAACATGAATGCACAGAATATATATAAATTAATTTTTAAAGAAATAGTGAGTTAAAGTACCATTATTAAGTGAATATAAGTAATATAAAAGATCAGAAGGTACATATCTGAACATATTTAGTTTAACAGTTTATTAAAAAATACTCACCAAGTTTCAAATTCTATTTGATTTAAAAGTAGGCATACTTATACACCATTTCAATGCATCCAGTGCCAATTTTCTACCAGAAGTGTCTGTGCTTCAACTATTATAAATTAACTTCACGTACCCACAAAACATTCTAAAAGTTTAAACTTTTATTCCATTGCATTTATTCTGGCTATAAAGATAGTGAACAGCTCCTTTTTCTGTTTGTCTCCAACTGCTTTCTCAGGATTTATTGTTGTTCGGTTATCAACCCACGAATTTCTGCTGCTAGGGAAAGGATGCATCTCACTGAGGTTATTATCCCTTGACACGAAGAAATATTGCATCTATTCTTTGCAGTGCTTTCTTCGATGCTCCAAGTGTTTCCTTGCCCTATATCACTCAGTGTCTGTCTCAGTCATTTGGTCTTCCAATCACTCTGCTATGGAATCAGGAATATTCTCTCACCCTCATATTTTTTCCTCAGTAGAAGACAAGCTGCTAGAAGGAGGACTGGTGACACTGTCTTATGACATAAAGGCATCACGTAAGGACCACATGATCTATACTTTGTGCATTTCTGCTAAGAGAAGGCAAATAATTATTTTTTATAAAATTTAATTAACTATCCTCACATAGCTCAAATTAGCCTTGAAATTTACATATAGATTAATTAATAAATAGATTATCTGAATAGTAAAATGTATTACTTAAAATATTATATATATATATATATATATATATATATATATATATATAATCTTCACAGATATTTTCTAAGGCTATCTTTCTGTCAACTGTCTGAAATGACTACAAAACCACACTTTTCGGAATGAAAATGTCTAAGACCTAGACTGAAGAGATGTCTCAATGCATAAAGACCTCACTCTTACCAGGCAGTTTACCTGAGTACAATTCCTAAAACCCATTTACAAATCCACATTCAGTGGTGTATGTGTACAGTTCCTCACAACCTAATGAGAGAAAGAAAGCCAGGACAGAATTGCTGAGAATCCCACTAACCACCTGGCCTATAATAAACAGCACAGAGTCAAAAACAAGAAAGGAAAGAAGACACCTCAACAATGTGTAAGGCAAGAAATGACTCATAAAATCTTTCCTCTGAAGAATACACATACACATACACACACACAAATAAATGAATATTATTAATAATAACTGACTGTAGAAATATACACAGAAGAAACATATGTAAAACCTTATGTCTTCTGCTATGCAGATATATTCATATTCATCTCAATAATACATATTCTTCAAAGTTATTATTTTGGGATTCATGGGGAAAGGGGGGCCATTTTTTTAAAATTAAGTATAGAAACTATAACCTTTTCCCAACCGATTTGTCTTTCAAACTCTGTTTCTATTTAAGATTCTAAAACACTTCTATAAATTCCTACAGGAAGATGGTATTCTTCCTCATCCCTTAACCATATGTCTTGAGGTAGTCAATAACACATGTGTGGTTCTAGATGATACTGCTATGGTGAAGAAATCTTGAATGCTGGCTGTGATTTCCTGTGTCTTCCTCCCACTTGCTGTTACTGGAAGTAGGGTCTACAAGCATTCCTCGTATCTAAACACTTCTCTGGAGTTGGTCATCCGAGTCCTCAGTTGATCTGCAAGAGATATTACATAAGCTTTGGGTATTATCAAGCATTAAGCTAATAGATTTCTTTTTTTACAACATATATCAAAATAATAATGAGCAACAAATATATTATTTCAACAGGTAAAGTTATATATATGAGTTAAACTTAAAATCTTCAAAATAAATCCCATTCTTCTAAAATGAAATTCTAGCTTTATATAGCAAGATATAGGTTAGTTTGAATTTTATATTTCTGGTTACTTTTTAAAAAGATCAATGGATCAGTTTCTCATATGAAGTACTAAAGTTTCCTTTTCACATATTTATATTATAAATGATCACATGTATATTATAAGAACTAAAGCATACATGATAGATACTATATTTTAGGAATTGAGTATTGATCTTTTAATTTTGAAATTGGTCCAATTAATAAAATAGACAAATCACTTTTTTAACATGAATAATGCTTTGCTGTGAAGACTTTCAATTCTTTATATGTTTAGAAAACTGCATTAATGAAATTGAATAGTAACATATATTAATGTTATTCAATTAATTTCACTTCAATGAAACATTTTCAATTATGGAATTTTAAGTAAAGTTTATATAACAACACAAAGTATTCCTACTTAAGCTTGCAACATGAATAGATGTGCTATGAATTTTAATGGATTAATTAGTTTTCATGTCGTCAATAACTATTAATTATGTAGGTTTTTAATTAAAATAAACTAGTACTATTTCAAAAAAGCAAATGATTTCCTTAAACCACAAATCTGCTCTATAAAATATGTATAACTTGTATTTGTTAAATGCATTCACATATCTTGCATGTGTATAGGTATAATCAATCATTTTGCCACCTTTCATCTTTGTGAATATTCCCAAATGAGCTTTGTCTATTGAGAACTAATGAGCTGTGTATTTATAAGTGACTCAAGTTGACAAAAATCTGTACTGCTTAAGAGTCTTCAATGACAATAATTACAAGACAAGAAACTATAGCTCAAATCAACTATTCTTTAAAAGATTTGTTTATTTATTATATGTAAGTACACTGTAGCTGTCTTCAGACACACCAGAAGAAGGTACCAGGTCTCATTACAGATGGTTGCGAACCACCATGTGGTTGCTGGGACTTGAACTCAGGACCTCTGGAAGATCAGTCTTAAATGCTCTTAAATGCTGAGCCGTCTATCCAGCCCCTCAAATGAACTATTGTATCCTTAGTCATTAATGTGTAGCTGCTAGAAGAAAATCACCATGATAGATGACATGAGACTAGAGAAATTTGAAGATGTAAATATCCTTATTAAATTGAACTTTTAAGTCTAAAAATAGGATCAAATGTTAAATAGCCTTGTGTAAAAAGATATTAATTTACTATTAAACAGACTCTATGTAATTAAAAAGGTAAACTCAGAAAATAAATCTATACTTTCAGCAGTGGTTTTTATAACTATAGAGCACCATTAATACTGGTCATAACAAAAATGATCTTAAAAGAAATTTAATGACTCCACATTATTTATTAATTGAGAAATTCTTTGTTAATTTCTATATTAATCCTTCTTTATTCAAAAAAATAATTTCCCTCTTAGTTGAGTCCTCTGTATTTGTGAATGACTACATTTCATTTTGCTCTCTGAGAATCCATTGGGACCATTATGTCTTTCCTTTCTGTTTTTAATGTAGAAATCTGTATGGTGTGTGTGTGTGTGTGTGTGTGTGTGTGTGTGTGTGTGTGTGTGTTATTTGGTGGGTATGTGTGTGTGTGTGTGTGTGTGTGTGTGTGTGTATGTGTGTGTGTGTGTGTGTGTTTGTGTGTGTGTGTATTCGTTTAATACTCTATCACTTTGAAAAACTCCTGGGAGTTGTAGCACTTGACTCAGAAATATCAACCACTTCCTATAAACATGTGTATTAGATTTCACTGAGATCAACTTAACATTCATTTATTCTTCTGTGTGTCATTCAATGAAGCTTAGATGTAGAGGTTTCTGATACTCTTTAGCTCTAAGACAGGACATGTATGATACCCAGTCTGAAATTGTATCCAAGTGCAAAGATTCTGGTGATGCCACTCAATTTTGGGGTTAATGAGGGGGCTAATATCCAATATATACAAAGAACTCAAGAAGTTAGACCTCAAAGAACCAAATAACCCTATAAAAATGGGGTACAGAGCTAAACAAAGAATTTTCACCAGAAGAAATTCTGATGGCCGAGAAACACCTTAAGAGATGTTCAACATCATTAGTCATCAGGGAAATGCAAATCAAAACAACCCTGAGAGTCCACCTCACACCAGCCAGAATGGCTAAAATTAAAAACTCAAGAGACAACAGGTGCTGGTGAGGATGTGGAGAAAGAGGAACACTCCTCCATTGTTGGTGGGAGTACAAGATGGTACAACTGCTCTGGAAATCAGTCTGGCAGTTCCTCAGAAAATTGGGCATGTCCCTTCCAGAGGACCCTGTCATACCACTCCTGGGCATATACCCAGAGGATTCCCCTGCATACAATAAAGACACATGCTCCACTATGTTCAAAGCAGCCTTATTTATAATAGCCAGAAGTTGGAAGGAGCCCAGATGTCCCTCAAAGGAAGAATGGACACAGAAAATGTGGTATATTTATACAATGGAATACTACTCAGCAATTAAAAATAATGAATTCATGCAATTTGTAGGCAAATGGTTGGATCTGGAAAATATCATTCTAAGTGAGTTAACCCAATCACAAAAGAATACACATGAAATGCAATCACTGATAAGTGGATATTAATGAGCCCAGAAGCTCTGAATACTCAAGGCACAATTAGCAAGTCAAAAGATTCCCAAGAAGAAGGAAGGAGAGGACCCTGGTCCTGAAAGGACTGGATCCAGTTTTGTAGGAGAGTACCAGAACAGAACAGAGAAATGGTGGGGTGGTGATTGGGGAATAGGCGGGGGGGGGGGGAAGAGGACATATGTGACATATGGTGAGGGGGGAACTGGGAAAGGGGAAAGCCTTTGGAATGTAAACAAAGAATATAGAAAAAAAAGAAAAAATTGAGTGAATCAAATGAAAGTTGCAATGAAAATTATCAGGATTTATAGCTTTAGCTAATATTTAAAAGTGTTAGGAAAATTGATCATCAAATATTGAAAGTGCATTCAATATTTGTCAATGAACTGTAATGTGGAACTTGATAAACTAAGAAGTGAGGAAGCATAAATATGGATTTCCAAAGTGATACAGTGATATTATCTGAACCTTTTGCCAAAATGTTTGTCTTTTTATATAATATTAGTGAGATCCTCAAACATCATGACTCCATCTAAGATACTCCTACCTCCCAATTCATCAGTCTCTTTCCCAATCTCTGTCTCTCTATCTCTCCACATATACATACATGCATGTGTGTGTATGTGTGTGTGTGTTCAAATGCACATGGGAAGAATGCAAAATGCACTGATTGACCAAGAGCCACAATTTGCAATCTTACAATCTATGTGGGAGATAATCCCTAGAGAAAACTGCTTCTCTCGTTTAGAAGTTATTGATCACTTCTAGCTCTTCATTGAGGGGTCGGTGTGTGGAGAAATTCACCCTGCACATGATGACTGTCAGGTGATCTTGTTCAGATAAAAATATAATTTTGATATAATAGATGCATTTTTCTTGTTGTGTGTACAGGAGGATCCTAAGCAGAACACCAGTGGCACAGGCTCTAAGATCAACAATTGATAAATGGGGCATCTAGAACCTGCAAGACTTCTGTAAAACAAAGGACACTGTCAGTAGGACAAAATGGCAAACTAGTAATTGGGGAAATATCTTTACTAACCCTACATTTAATAGAGAGCTAATATTTAAAATATATAAAGAACTCAAGAAGTTAGGTTCCAAAAAACCAAATAACCCAATTTAAAAATAGGGTACAGAGCTATCACAAACTCTTATAACTGAGGTTTCCCTTCAGGTTTAGGGGATTAATCCAGTGTCATCATGGTGGGAAGTGCTACATCTCACGGGAAGGCATGTTACTGGAGACATACTTAAACCTTCTACATTTCGATCAGCAGGCAGCAGGACTAGAAAAACACTGGGCCAGGCTTGAGTATTTGAAACCACAAATCCTACCCCTAGAAACACATTTTCTCCAATGAGGTCATAGCTATCCCCCAAAGGACACACCTCCTAATCCCTGACTAATAACACCCCTCCCAAATGACCAAGTGTCCAAATCCAGGAGCCTCTGTAACCGATTGCTCTTCAAATCACCACACAAACCATATCCTTCTACTTATGTTATATGTGGTAATTATAGTACATATACACATATATTATTTTTTCAAATCTCCTTAGTCTGAAAGTCTCCAGTTTTTTTGAAAGAGAGGGGATTGTTTTGATGAAGGAAAATTAAATGAGACTGTAGTCCTGAAGTTTTATCTATGAGTGAAGAAGAGTGTTTTCTACTAGTGATGGATGGAGTAGATTCATCAAAGTAGCTAGCAAGAGGAACAGGATCCACACAGGTGTCTTCAGGCTGAAAGGAACTGTAACTGGGTTCTAAACTTAATGAATATGCAGCTAGGGTGGGTTAGTGAGTAACATCCATATTAACAGCCACATCTCAATCACTTGAGCAGAAAATTTAAACAAACAAAAATGAGTTCTCTACCTTTTTCACCTACCCTTTTCCATGACTTTGAAATTTAGCCTTTTATTTTTAACCCAGTGTTGTCTGAGCCAGTGATTAAAATTCAATGGTGGAAATAAATAAAAAAAATGTATAGAAGAAAATAAATCATTTTATTAAGAATTGTCTGTGTTTGGTCAGCTTCTTAGAATCTAAAACTGAACCCTCAAAATGCCCTTCAGATTTCTTTATCCCAGTGTTCAGGGATCACTTTGTAAGATAATGTGGGAGGATTGTAAGAGCCAGAGCCTGAGCATTTATATATATGAACTCACAGAGGTTGGGACAGCACATGCAAAGCATGTGCAACCTAAATAAAAAGAGTTTAGTGGGCACAAAGTTCCAGTCCCAGCTAAAACTCTTTTGGCAATTGATAGCTGCTTTGATATGAAGAGTCATTTTTCTTTAATGGTATGGTAGGTGGATCATGTTCCAGTAGAAGGCAATACATTAGTAAAATAATGTAACTTCACGGATTTCATGGGGGTGAAAAGAGGACACAACTTTGAGTAAACATAAAGAGGGAAGAGCTGAGTAGGGTAGCCAATAGGATCAAAGCATAATAAATGAAATTCTCAAACAACTAACTAAAAGTGTGCTATCAAAGTTTGTCCATCATTAACATTGCATTAAAGGAAGCAGTCTCCTATGTAGCTGAATACGAAATCACATGACTTTTAAGAAAGTCTTTGAAAGGATAGGCTTGGTTTGGTTTGGCTTTGTTTTTATAAGCTGAGGCTTTGAATGAACAACAATTTCCCCTTCGTTCAAGTTTTGACTCTCTGCACTAATTTCCTTTTGCTTGGCCTTAAGGTGGGAACACATGTTATTGTTGTTGTTGTTGTTGTTGCTGCTGCTGCTGCTGCTGCTTCCTGTATTATGCTTTCTTTCTATCTTACACTCTCTACTGGATATTTTAGATGCTGTAAGGGCCAAATTTATAATAGGTAACATTGTTTATCTTACACATTTCAAATATGAATCTACATAGTTTTTAGTATTGACATAGGGAAGTATTCTCTTCAGACATTTCTTAAAGAGACTTTACAAACTTTGTGTTCATTTTTAATATGTTTAACATGTTGTCTGATAATCCATGCTATTTTTACCTTCTTACAAATTGCTGGAAGTGTGTTATTTTTGTTTAATAAGGGAAAAATAGTTATAACTTTGGACCAATTACATAGAACACTGTTTACTGTATCATCCTAGCTCAGTAATTTCCTCTTAGTTTGCCCTCATGGACACCAAGGTGCATGGATTAGTAACAGGTGGATTCACAGCAGGGATATCTAAGCATCATTTTTTTGTAAGGTATTGGTAGTGGTTAGAATGTGATTTACCCCCACAGGCTAATATGTGCATGATTATTTACTGAAGAGCTCTCAGGAAGGATTAAGAAATTTTGCCTTGTTGAAGCATATGTTTTCTTGCTGGACGTTTGGTGTTGTTGGGAGTGGGCTTTGATATTTCAATGGCCACTCTCTGACTGGAGAAAAGGAAGTAGCTATTGTTACTTCTTCAGCACTATGTACCTATCGGGTAATGCAAGATTAACCTTCTGAAGTTCTAAGTAAGTCTCCACTTAATTGCTTTCTTTGGTAATAGTTGTTTTAGTCATCATGTCTAATCACAGAACATAACAGAGACCAAGACAATGTTACTCCAAAAAAAAAAAAAAACATTTCTGATTGTTAATTTTTGCAGTGATTCCTTGGTCTGGATATCTGTTACTAAATTGTACCAAACGTGTATACATTTTCAAGCTAACTAACTCTAGTTAATTCAGCTTTGGTGACATGAAGAAATAGAGTAGTTTCACTGCTCTTAGATTCATGCCCCACAAGTAAATTTTTAGAACATTGATTCTTTTTCAAGAACACAAATGATGTCAATACCGATACTGCACACTATGCAGCTGTGCCCATGTGAAAGCAATCAGGTTAGATTCTTGGTCAAAGTAAATACAAGAGATGAGTTCAGAAAATGGCTTGGTCACAACTTTCTTTTGAGTACCTAACTGAAAGACAAATAAGGCACACATGTAAAAGGAAGCAATGAATAAAGGAGAAGGCATTTGATGTCAAATGAACATGAACAATTATTCAATAAGCGCCAAGAGATTTAAATCTTCTTCTTGTAGTTTTAATTCACGAGCTTTCATTGAAACTATGTTGCATACTTTTGATATCTGATAGCGGTGATTCAGTAAGATCAAATGATGATGATGTCACAGGCTTTGTTCTCGTCACTCCCACACTGGCTCAGACTCAATTAGAGGCTAATTCAGTTACCAACTCACATGACCCTGTTACAATGTAATGGTTTTCTTCTGTTTCCTTGTGATGTCAGTATACCTCTATGAACATTGTTCTTTTTATATTACTAATAATTTTTGAGGAATCACAATGTGTGTGTATATATATATATATATATATATACATACATACATACATGAGTACACATATAAGAATAAGTCTCTTGTATATGATTATGGGTAGGTTATGATAAAATAAAGTATTTTAATATTCACTAAACCATTCAGATACATAATTTAGTTTCTATTTCATTATTTTTAAAAGCCTATAGTACCTGTTCTGTGCTTAAACATAAGAAATAGAAACCAAGTATCTATGTAAAAGTAGAAATTTTACATTAATGGCACTAAGAAATATTTATTAATTTGTCCTATTTCCAATTTTTCTATAATTCTTGAGCAGTTTAGCTTAATGTAATGTCTGTCATTTTTAAACATATATCTTTCTCATATCTCTAGATAAAATAATGGTATTGAATGCAGTTTTACTAACAGTAATATTTGATAATTTATCCATATGGGCACCTACTCACTAGGCCACATTGCTCTTTTTACATAAGAACACATTAATATACTGAGGCCATTTACCAATATTCATGTAGAGGTTTCTGAATATTGTGTTAATACAAAGTGTGTATGCATGAGAAAGAGTTTTTGAATTAATATGCTATAGTAAGAGAGCCTTAGGACGAATAACTGTTGCAGTCCCAAGTTTGGAGGAAAAATGCATTTCTCAGCATGGAGATGTGGAGAGCATCTTCAGTTTTATGGAAAGGTGCCAACTTTCTGAATTTTACTCCAAACTCTCAAGCTACAATTTTGAGATCTTTTTTTTTCCTGACATTTGTCACTTTATAAATATATACTGTGTACAATTTCTGGAGTGAAGTAGGCTAGCAATAAGATGTTATGTGTTTTATATCCGTGACCTATCCTAGAATATCAAAACCACTTTTGCTTTTTTTTTTCTATGTAAACTGTTTTAGGAAGTAAAATTCTTATTCAGAATGAAATGTCTCTGGCAATAAGTTTTTCTAAATATAGACCTAGGATTTTCAACATACTGTCTTCATTTCCTGGAAAACAAACTATGGTGTATTCATTGTCACATTCTGTCACTCTTTACTCAATTTCGCCTTTTAGAAACTTTGTCTATTTCCATTGACAAAGGCAAGTAAAATCAAATTCACCCCCAATGTGAATAGGAGCATTGATTGCTTTCTGGTTTTATGGGAGCACGAAGTTGTGTTATTAAAACTTTTCTGTTCTTACAACAAAATAACTGGAACAGTAAATGTACGAAGAGGATTGGTTGGTGTTAGATCATGTTCTCACATGTTTCAGTCTATAACCAATTGAACTCACTACTAGGAACATGCAAGAAGGCAGCATATTGTAGTAATGAGAGCACAGCAGTGCCAGCTGCACACCTGGGTAGTGTCATGAGCTGTCAGAGAAAGGAAAGGAATACTCTGGCCTTAATATGCCTTCAAGATAAGGTCTAGATATGCTGTTCATTTTGTAGTTTAAAGTTACGGATCACCAGACCTGGAAGCAATATCTGTACTCATAGAAACTGAGTATTAATTGCTTTGCCCAATGAGAAATCATCAAGCCCACAAACAGATGATTTCAAGGCTGTCGAATATTAGTTATCCCATTTTGTTTCTTTTCAATCATATTTTTAGGATCTGAAAGGTGGATTAGTCTGGGGGATTGTAAACATGACTCTTTCTAATAAAATGAGTTGATCTCAGGTACTAAGAGGATGGTTTAGAGAAGAAAAGAACAGTGGTTCTTCCAGAGGACTCTTGTTGAAATCATAACCACCACATCAAGTGGATCAGAACTGTTTATAGGTTCAATTCCAAGGGATCCAGTGTCCTCTTCTGTCCTCATCTGGTACTCATATATACATTATGTATATACATATATACATTATATATACATATACATTATATATAATATATTATATATAATATGCACACACCCATATATACACACATATATACATACATATATATATACACATATATAGGCATGCATGCTCGCTCTCTCTCACATACACACATACACATGTGTATGTGTTTGTTTAACACAATTTATCTAATTCACTAATAGAAGGTCAGAAGAAGGCTGTTGGCCAGAAATTAGCTCTCAATCCCAGAACTCGAAAGTATGAATGATGAGATTAATCCTCTATCAATCATTACTTTGTTGGAAGTAAAGGAGGGACAGATATCTCCTCTGGGAAAGGGGATGGAGAAGATATGATAATGAACATTGGAGCAGAGGTATTTTTTTTTAAATAGGAAGACCAAGAGTTCACAGAGAAGAGTATTCCTGATGTGCATTCTTATCTTGGGCAAGGTCCTAGTAATAGGACAAAACAGCAATGACTGATTCATTTGTTTCCTTTCCTATGAATGTTACACTACTCAAATGAATAGTTTATCCAGGCACAGAAACCTTATTAACTCCTGAATTATTAACGATTAGCATTCACTAACTATAGAAAATGAGAGCAAACACAAGGTGAAAATTATCCACCATTTTGATCATGTGTCATGATATTTGTCAAAATCTCCTGTTTAAAAAGGCAATAGTCATTACAGGTCATCAGAAATACAGAAGCAAGTTTCTAACAAATTTCAAGAATGATATGATTTGCAAAATTCTGATTCCTTCCTGTGCCACAAACTTGTATGGAATGTATACAATGCAAGTTCACACCTGCAACTACCAACCACCATTTTGAAAAAGGATTGTTATTTAGCAGACTGCAGCAACTATAGGAGAAGTTGAATATGATTTCACATTCATAGTTCAAAATTGTTATTGAAACTCTAGCTAAGTATGTTATGAGAAATTAGAATACATTTTTACATATTTTCAACTACAAATAACAAAATGTTTTAAGTTCTTTTTTCTGCCCCAGGAATTGAGGCAAAATGTTGACTTTATAAAAATGAGCCACGTAGGCATAGATTCTTTGGGATGTCACAGTCTGAGAAAGTGGAGTGGTATCGAAATAGAGTTTTAAATGTAGTGAAGTATTGTATATAATGTGAAAGGCAGCACAAATGACCCAGAGTTAATTTCAATGATTTCCTGAAACCTTCTTGTACAAAATGATCATTGTTAACACACTCACTGTGAAAGAGTAAACACAGTCACCAACTATCTACCAGGAGGTAGGATAAGACTGGCATTGATTCATAGTCCTTGTGGTTCTTTTCAAATAATGGAGAACATTTAAGGTTATATCTGACTTCCTTTGCATGCAAAGTATGGGGTGTCTTCTAAGGACAATAGATGATTAAACCTACCTCACTAAACATAGTGCAGAGACACGCTGCCCAGAATTACATCTCAGAAGAGACTAGAAATAATTTGTCACTTGTTCTGTACTGCAGAACTGCGAAGGAAAGGCTTGGAAATAAAGTCAGAGCATCAAGAAGAACATGTAAATAAGGGCAGGAGTGTGTATTTCTTTTTCTTTTTCTTTTCCTTTCCTTTCCTTTCCTTTCCTTTTCCTTTCTTTTCTTTTCTTTTCTTTTCTTTTCTTTTCTTTTCCTTTACTTTTCTTTATCTTATTTTTTGCAGTGCAGACTTTATCCCTCTCCCAGTACATACTCCAAATGTTCCACATCTCACCCACGACCCTGTTTCCAAGAGGATGTTCCCACCCCATCCCTACCCCACCAGACCTCTGCATTCCCTGGGGCCCTAAGTCTGTGATGGTTAGAAGTATTTCTTTCAAATTTATTAATTATCAGCAGGAAAGTAGGATGATTTTGCACAAAGGACTAGCATTTTAGTTGTTGACTAAGTAAATAAAGTTAGGAGTGGAAATAAGAACATATTTCAAAAGAGAAAATAGGAAATAGAAGATAATGCTTTCCAGACCACTGAATATGTGAATCTAATTCATGTTGGAGTTTATTATATTTTATTAACTTTGCATTTATCATATGATATTAAAATATGCAAAGCAAAGATTCAAACATACTTTAAATAACATGTTTTTAGAAGATTCTTTTTGTTTAAATTTATGTGAGCCACTCAATTATTTTTTACAAATAATTTAAAATGACTGTGATTTTCTAATTATAATCTTCATACTTTTAGAAAAAGCTTCATTCCTATAGTAGATGTAATGCTTAAACTCAAAACTCAGAATTATTAAAGGTCATGGCAAAAATAACAGAGCACATAAAATCAACTCTAAAGCCAATATAATGCCTATATTCTAGCAGATTTGTATGGGGTGGGGAAAATATAATCTCAGTGTGGGAGTTTTCTTTCCATCTCAATGCAATGCAAATACCATAGGGCTCAAAAATAAAATGAAAAAAATAATAACAATCTTGAGACAGATATGACCTTTACTGAGAACCCCAATGATCACCCTTAAGTTTCTTGATGAAACTCAGCCACCTGCTCCATGGCGTGCTTCTCTTTAACCTTCATGAGAATTTGCTACGTCCCTTTACTCAGTTTTTTTTTGTTTTGTTTTGTTTTTTGTTTGTTTTTAATCAACATTTACGATGATTTGATCTTCAAATGTATTACACATGTTGTATTTGCATTTTCTCTAATAGGAAGACACCAATGTGAAATTCTTTCTCTTCCCTCAAAAGAGTTAGCTTCTGACCTCTCAGGACCGCACGCAGTTATTTGAAACCCTTTCATCCTCTTTGTTTTGCAGTTTTCCCTGAGAAAGAAGACATGGTTGGGGAGCTCACAAACAGAATTTAAATCAATATCTAAACAAATTATTCTGCCACAACCGAAAGGCATGGTATCATGTGGAGATAATCAAATACATTTAGCAATGCAAGTATGCCTTGGTGGATACCTGATATTTGTCAAGAAAAAATAAAATTCCTTCAAACTTGAGAGATTAGATCTATTAAAAACAAACACAAGTGTGGGCTGGAATACATTACGCAGCAGTGTTGACTTGTTAACTATAAAATCTTTTGATAGAAACTGTAAAACTGTGTTTTACTGTTAAAAATGCTAGAAAACTCCTGAAATAAAATCTACACTCATTATATATTTTATTATATATGGGACAATGTAGATGGATTTAGAGAATCATTCAGTTTATTCAATACTTTAATCGTTGTGATGGTATTGTTTACGATTGCTGCCATGTTATTCGTGTCCTAAAGTTCTTCCACTGTGGCATAGTCACAGCTTCAATGTAGACTGAAATAATTTGGCTCATATTTGGAATCTATCTCAAGGAAAAGATCATAAATTTGCGGCAAAGGAAATGGTCTGTTTTAACTTTAAACTCTCTCACTTATGTAGCAATGGACAACAGAGAAGAGCAAGAAAGAACGTTTAAGACATATGAACAATTACCTCCAAATTTAAAACAAGAGACAAGTATTGGAAAAGATACAAACATATTTCGCATGAAGACATGCTTTAATAAAATTTCCACTGTAGATATGTAACAGAATATTTCATTGGAAGAGTGAAAAAAGAAAAAGAAAAGTTTGATAAAGCCAATAGATATCAGAAAAAGAGGCAAAGGTAAAGATTGTTAAATGAAAATTTAAATAATAAAACAATAATCACAAGAGTCTAAAGGAGCAGAACAAAAACAAATACAAATATTCAGTAGCTGAAATATATATCAAGGGCATGTGAGGATGTTTTTCTGGTTTTGATTATCTTTGTATTTGATTATCATCACACTGTTTAATAGAAAAATGTGAAACACTTGTTGTCTCTTGAGTTTTTAATCTTAGCCATTCTGACTGGTGTGAGGTGGAATCTCAGGGTTGTTTTGATTTGCATTTCCCTGATGACTAATGATGTTGAACATCCTTAAGGTGTTTCTCGACCATCCTAATTACAACAAGTGCTGGCAAGGATGTGGAGAAAGAGGAACACTCCTCCACTGTTGGTGGGATTGCAAAATGGTAAAACCGCTCTGGAAATCAGTTTGGCGGTTCCTCAGAAAATTGGGCATGTCACTTCCAGAGGACCCTGGCATACCACTCCTGGGCATATACCCAGAGGATTCCCCTGCATACAATAAAGACACATGCTCCACTATGTTTATAGCAGCCTTGTTTATAATAGCCAGAAATTGGAAGGAGCCCAAATATCCCTCAAAGGAGAAATGGATACAGAAAATGTGGTATATTTATACAATGGATACTACTCAGCAATTAAAAATAATGAATTCATGCAATTTGTAGGTAAAATGGTTAGATCTGGAAAATATCATCCTAAGTGAATTAACCCAATCACAAAAGAATACACATGAAATGCAATCACTGATAAGTGGATATTAATGAGCCCAGAAGCCCTAAATACTCAAGGCACAATTAGCAAATCAAATGATTCCCAAGAAGAAGAAAGGAGAGGACCCTGGGCCTGTAAAGATTGGATCCAGTTTTATAGACCCAGAACAGAGAAATCGTGGGGGGGGGGATGATTGGGGAATAGTTGGGGGGGAGAGGAATTATGGGACGTAGGGTGCGGGGAACTGGGAAAAGGGAAAGCCTTTGGAATGTAAACATAGAATATAGAAAATAAAAATTAAAAAAAGAATAATGTGAAACAATTTTGAAGGGATTTATACTATTGATTCAAAATCATAATCTCACTAATTCTTATTATTTAAAGTTTGAATTTAGAAACTAGAAATGGTTATTCAGAATTTATATACTAACATCATCCAGTGTGCTTTGTGAACACTGTGTCCTCGGGAAAAAGATAGCAATGTCTGTGGAATACCAACTATTCCTTAATGAAAAATGACCAAGCCCTTTACAGGTTTAGATAGAATTATGACTCATTAATCAAAAGCATGCTTATAGCAGAACTATGAAAAATATCAAAACCTATTCTCAATTAATACTGAATGTTAATGTATAACTCCTTCAAATCCACACTCCAAGCAACAAACAAGTGGGTCAGTTAATGGGAAAATAATAGAAATTGTTTATTTAACCTGTGAAAATATAATTTCTCAAAACTATAATACTTGTCATGTTGGAATTCTGATATCAACCATAAAAGCAAAAGAGAAATTAACAAAGCTTACTGATATAACTTTCAATTGCTAATAGCAAAAGTGACCAACATAACTAATATTACATACATTATTCTCACACACACATATTATTACACACATTTCCTACATAAAATCACTAAATATCTTCTTTATAAGTATGACTATATATATATAATTCTCTACTTATTATGCTTCGACGCATTAACAATGAATCTGGGCCCAACTGTATTTAATTGTAATACAATTCTCCACAATGACTTCCATAATGGTTACAGAAACTTACTATGTCATCAACTATGAACAAAGAGGTTTTTTTTTTTTTATATATCTTCACCAGAATTTGTTGCTATTGATTTTCTTGACTATAGATATTTTGACTCTGGTCAAAATAAACATAAGGGTAATTTTTATTTGTGTTTTGTGGACTAATAAAGACGTTGAACAATTTTTAAAAATTAGATATTTCTTAGCTATTTTTTTCTTTTCAGAACTCTTTGTTTTCTCTTTATTGTGGTAGTTGATATATATATATATATATATATATATATCTTTATTGTAGATATTAATATGGTAGATATTAATCCTCTGTCAGATGTATATTAGAAAGATTCTCTTCTACTATGTGGGCTTCCTCTTCAGAAAATTGGTTATTTCTTTTGCTGTACCGAGGATTTAAATTTGATGAGGTCTCATTTGTCAATGTCTGGTCTTAAATACTGAATGAATAAAGTCTGATTAGAACATCATTTTTATCTGCATCTTGTTAGATGTGGTCTATATTTGATAGTACTATTAGCATTTCAGATATCACACTAATATCTTTGCTGCATTTGGGATGCTTTTGAAGCACAGTTTTCCAAAAACATTTTTTGGAAGTAGTTTTTTTTATCTTCAGGTATATGTTTTTGGCATCTTTGTCAAATATCAGATGGATTTATAAAATTGATTTATATTTTGGTCTTTTGTTTGTTTTGTTGATCTACATGTCGCTTTTGTGCTAATATCATTTTGGTTTTGTTTCTATAGCTCTGTAATATAGCTTGAAACTGGTTCTTAATGTGTCTGGCATTAAACTGTTTACTCAAGGTTTGTTTGGCTACCTGCTATCTTTTGTGCTTCCATGTATGCTTGGGGACCTTTTTATTCTACTTCTGTGAAGAATGTTCCATGGATTTTTGATAGGGATTGCTTTGAATGTGTGTATTGCTTCGGGCAGTGTGGGGATTTTCACAACATTGATCTTATCAAACGTTGAGCATTGGAAATCCTTTCATCATCTAAGGACTTTCTCAACCTCTGCAAGGATTTGAAGTTTTTACTGTAGATTCTTTACACATCTTTGATTATATTTATTCCTATATACGTTTTAGCCTGTTGTGAAAAAAATGTTTTTGTAATCTTTATCTCAGATTGCTGGTTCTGGGTATGTAGAAAAGATACTATTTTTTTTTCTAAGTTGGTTATTTCTAACTGGTATTTTTGTGAAAATATTGATCTTTTCTGAGTCTTTTATAACAAAATTTTCTGGATTTTTCATGAGTAATGTCACATGTTCAATGTAAACATATAATTTGACCTCACACAAGTGGGCCAGATCTCATCCTATCAGAGAATGCTATGGGAGCAACCAAGAGAAAAAAAATAAAGAGCAATCATGAGCAGCCTTTTGGAATGTATACCATAATAACGACAGGAGATATTGTCAGTGCTGAAATAATAGAATTTGTTTCTTGTGGATAAGCAATACCTGTCTAATTAGATTTATATCTTTATCAGTATTTGAGAATGCATGACTGGTAGTAAAAGAATTTATCTATGGCTGAAGAAGTCCTAGACCATAGAGGAAAATCTATCTTTTTATTTTATGTCTCACTTTTATTTAATAAAGCTTACTATAATATGTATGTATGTGTGTGTATAATATATATGTGTATATATATGTATACATATATATATATATATATATATATATATATATATATTATATGTGTGTGGTACCATAGTAATAATTGTAAAATAAATCACACATATATATCATACACACACACACACACACACACACACACACACACATATATATATATATATATATATATAATGTGTTTACATATATTCAGACAAAATCTCAGAAAATATCATAAAAGTGGCTAGAGAATTTAAAAGCCAAACAGCCAAGATACTTGCTCTTAGATACTCTCTTCTACACATGAACACAATACTAAAATCTTACCAATGTGGATGACTTAACCAGGCTTGTTAATGACCATACAAACCAATGTACTAAAGGGTAAGGTGGAAATTTCACAAGGCATCACCCTTACTCAAAGAGCCATAGGCAACCTGTATGTTCTGAGACACGTAGGGGATGGGTTATTTGATAGTTTATATAGTTGCAAGTAGTCATCCCTAAACACACAGGAATAATACTAAATACACTCAGTGGTATGCTTGTATATGTAAGTACGTAATATGTATGTGACCATACACAGTAATGATATCTATAGAATAGTTCAGGAATGAGTAAGGGAGTGAATGTAGACATAAGAAAGGGAGGAGAAGATATAAGAGAAATGATGTAAATGAAGTGTAATCATAAACTTCTCAAAAAGTTAAAAACAAAAAATAATTTCTATAAGTTATAAAACATTGTAAGATATCAGTTGACCATGTTAGACAAATATTATAGGAATTCTTTTTAAATGCCTTTGCTAGGTTTGTGATAGAGCCAAGAGATTATTTTTAGAAATCCATCATGAATTATTATAGGTACCTGTTTAAGTCTTGTTGAATTAAATTTCTATTCTCAATGCAGTGTCCTTAATTAGATTTTAATCTACCTGTGAACCTCCTGAAAATTTATGTGAGCTTTTGCTTATGTATGTACTGTTTTGATGGACAGATTTACATCATTGAATTGACAGTGAGGGCTTAATTGCAAAAAAATATGAGAAAGTACTCTAGTGACATGATAAATATATCACTGAATTAACTTGGTATAACTGCTTAAAAGGAAATATGGTGTTGATGAGAGAGATGGCTAAGTGGGTAAAATGCTTGCTGCACAGGAAAGATAAGATAACTTTAGATCTTTCATATGTGCACAGGCTTGGTGGCACACATCTGTAACTCTAACACAGTGAAAGATTGGTCAGGTAAATATCTGGGTTTCTTGGCCAGTTTGTCTATTGTAATTGGATAACTAACATTCCAGTGAGGTACTGAGTTTGTAAAACATGGTTGAAAGTAACTGATAAGCAGGAACTATCATCAACCTATAACTCTATTGAAATGTATGGGCAAGTAAACTCAAACACACACACAAACACACACACAAACACACACACACACACACTCACACACACGCGTGCGCACGCATGCTCGCTATATGTGGATAGCACATTGTATCCACAACCATAATTAAACAGAATAGTATACTCTATGACCAGTACATAGGCATATATTCTATTAAGGGATATTTCAGGATTAGTTTGGAGATCTAATATTGTCAGGGCATCCTAAAATACATACCTATAGGAAGGAAATCTAAATTAAATTCCAAATAATGAGAGAAACAGAATCTCACCTAGACATTTTTGGCACCAAATGAATCTTCCAGCTTTAAGAAAGGTTATATATAATTGAATTGTTAGCCAAAGTTGTTCCATTGGAACCCCAAAACATCCCAAGGTGTTGTCAAGACTATAGGTTGTTCTCCACTAACTGATGTCAACCTCTACTATAAAAATAATATCTGCCCAACTTATTAAACATTGAGAAGTCAAGATGGTGCTACATAGAGATTTCATTCCTATGTTTTAGAGACTTTGGTACAGGTAGTGACTCTGCATGCTACCAAAGGATAAATGTAAAAACAGATCCCAAACTCTTTCAACTATAATAATGCCCTCCCTGAAAGATAGACTACTGCAATAGTGGCATAGAAATTGTGGGCATAAACAATTAATGTCTAATTTGATTTAAGGCCCAGTCCACAAGATGAGCGCCATGCCAGCTCTTCTAGGAAAACCAAGAAATAAAACAGAGACTAGATGGGCCAATACTATTGTTCTATTAAATGAATATAGCAATGAATATAGGAATTATGACTTCTTATGACTTTATGTTGTAACCACAGATCAATGCTTTGCCCAGCAATCACCACTGTGTTTCTTCCTGGAGCAGATGGGAACAAACAAGTAAGACTCACAGCCAGGCACTATGAAGAGAGTGAAAGACCTTGGAACAATAAGCCCCATGTGGGATGCAGGACACCGAGGGAACAAGGCCTTATAAATAAAGAGGACTGGTGCACATATGAACTCACAGAAAATGAGGCAGCATGACTAGAGCTGTTCATGGTTCCTCACCAGTGTTGAGCAGGTAAATAAATACATGCCCTTATTTCTTCTGCAGATGTTACCTGGAAATGAAATTTAATTGTCACTAAGGGACTCTCACTGGGGAAATGAACTAATTTTAAGGGTAAGCTACATGCCCATCAGAAGACAGCCAAGAAGAAATGAACTCAATGAAATCTTTGGAGGTTCCTTGTCCCAAAATTTATGTTAGAGCTTTCTTTTTCTTTCTTTCTTTCTTTCTTTCTTTCTTTCTTTCTTTCTTTCCTTCCTTCCTTCCTTCTTACTTTCTTTCCTTCCTTCCTTCTTTCCTTCCTTCCTTTCTTTCTTTTGTTCTTTCTTTTTTCTTCTATCCTTTTCTTCTTTTAACTATATTCTATTTATTTTTATTTTATGTAATGTATTTACTTATTTTTTCTCTCATTGTACCCCACAGATTCTTTGCAGATAGATAGATAGATAGATAGATAGATAGATAGATAGATTGTTGGTAGAATGGATTGCAGTTTAGTGTTTTTATACAATCCTGAATGTTCAAATGATTAGGTCTTTGATTATAAATATGTTTCTAGTTCCTTTGCTTAGGCTCTTTTCTATTTGCATATGTGTGTTTTACTACTCCTATGTGTTAGTTTTGCTTTATCTGGTTTTATTTAATTTGCTTTCTAATGAAAGATTTAATGTTAGTTTTCTAGTGATAGATAGAACATGTGTCAATCTGTATGGAGGAAAGATAAGTAAAGACTGGGAGGAGGACAGGGAGGACAAACCCTAATCGGATTATATTATGTAAGAAAAGAACACTTGTCTTCATACAGAGATTAAATGTACTTTAGTGTGTTCTTTACTCTCATTTAGTACTTCTTAGGAGAACTTAATTCTTCATTAGGTTCATCTACTGTTCTACTTATTAAAATGTATGCATGATATTTCTGACCAAGTTTCAAACATGCACTGGATGAATGTTCAAAGAGATATTTACAAGAATATCTCTAAATTCTTAAATGCTGTAGAGGACACAGCACTTTCTTTCTACACATTTATATATTTCAGAAATTGTAAGAAAAAAAAAAACAATCTGACAATAGTTTATACATTGATGAGTTATACACTTCATGGCCTAGTTCTAAACTCCAAACAGTAAGATCATATTTGGACAGACTTATTTTCATTTCAAAGATGTTAAAATTCTTGCCCTTCAAATCAGTCAAAGACTCAATGCCTGAGCACAGCACCCACATGAGGACATCTGGGATGGGAGGGTGTGAACTTGACCACGCCCCTCGTGCATCAGTACATTTCCAGAGTTCACTTGTTTAGATTAGTTACATAATTCATTCTCATGATTAAGTCTACTTTCTGTCCTAAGAAATAAAATAACATCAAAACTTTCAATAAATCTAAACAACAAACAACAACAGCAACAACAAAGTTGGTGCTGGCCCATGTCAGAAGAAGTTACACCTGTAGCTTCTTACCCTAACTACCTATCCAGGAGCTGAACAAGTAAAAACCAACCAACCAGCCAACGAACAAAAAAGCTTACATAGAAATGGTTTCCATTTAAAATACAAATAAATAAATAAATAAATAAATAAACAAACAATACAAAGCTGAAGTTAAATATGGCTATAAAAAAATAACAAAACACTCTCCTGCCTTTGTTGGGCAGAGGCAAGCTCTTGCCATTCTTTAATACTGCCAAGCTTGTTCAATTTTAGATCTGAATTTTAATGTACACTTTGGGGCTCCAGGTTCTTTGAAAGAGTGAAGCTCTGCAGATATCCTTGGTGAAAATGAATTCTTTCCCTTCTTTCAATTGTAGTTCCTTGGGAGCGATTGTTACAGGAGAAAAGGTGACAGGAGCCTTGAGTGTAGGATTGAGGGGACCACAGCAGGGTGAGGTGGGAGCAGGTAGGTGTGAGAACCGAATGAAAAGAGCGAGCAGCATAACCCTACCCCAGTGTGCCATGCCTGGGGGAAATCCTGCTCTAATTTCTTTTTTGGCAAAGAAAAAATATTGCAACCTGTTTGACATAAGGACCCCAGTGTGTTACTATCTATTGTTAAAATAGAAAGCACATCATTATCCGTTATTTGAAATGATGAAGGCAAATTTAAATCCTTTCTTTAAAAAAAAAAAAAGGTACGTCCTATGTATTAACTTTTCCTGGAAGGAAACCAAAAGGGGAAAAAGGAAATATTTTCATTGTAAAGAAAAGTCAAAGAGAAGCTTTGGAGATAGCTCAAGAGTAGGGCTGCTTGATGCAAAGCCAGACAACCTGAATTCTATCCCTAGTCACAACATAGAGAGAACATAAGTTTCTCTCTGACCTTTGTATTCATGCCGTGTTATAGGTACAGACAGGTGTTCACACAAACACATGTAAGTATGCAAATACACACATTCACACACTAAGCAATTTTTAAAAACTTAAAATAAAGTAAACATGGACTTGTGATGAAGACAAAAGACATAGATGAATAGATGATGAGATAAATGTATTTAACTAAAAATAGAGTGCGATGCAGTTATCAAAGGAAAATAACACACACCTAAAAATAAAAATAAATAAATTAAAAAGACTCTATGGCATTCTGCATCTTTATTTTTAATGCATTTGTGGGTATAGTTGAGATGGAGCTCAGATGCAATGGATGGGAACTTCTGGCAAATGACATGTTTAGGTAATATATTCACTCAACTGAAATGGTTGACAACAGTAGTCCTAACTTTTCCTTCCTAAACAACATCATCTTTCTTGCTTTGAGGTAATTGCTATGGGAAATCTATTGGACTTGAGATCATTAAAGACACTGTGTGCTGATTCTCTTTTCTCATCAGTACAAAAGGGACTGGCGAATAATGACTGATGACAATCATCTCTCGATACTCTAAATGGAAGTCTCAGTCTACCTACTCAGTACAAACATTAAGATGGCTACAAAATTGAATTGCTAGAATTAGTATTTAACTAGTAATCCCTAAGGATCCATGGAGGTTTCTTTCTAGTTCCTATCTCCCGAGTCTGTATTAGCATTTATATCTAGCTAACGATATTGCTGAGTCCTTATTATTGGCTTAATTTACTAAAAACTGTTAGTTGGCACTTGCATGTAAACTAATTAAGTTCTGACATTTACTGCCCATTTTACCTTGCTTTAAATATGATTAGTTTTTAATAACACATCAAGTCTGTGATCCTATTGGTTTCTTTCACACAAGGTTCAGAAACCAAATAGCTTATTGTTTGGATACAAAAGACCCGAAATTAGGCTAGAAAAATAATATCTATTAGGTAATGTAAATAGATCTAATTCTTTTTTATATCTTTTTTATTGAATATAATCTTCATTTACATTTCAAATGCTAAAACTTTTCCCAGTTTCCCCCCTCCCAGAAAACCCCCAACCCATCTGCCCACCCCCTGCCTCCAAGTATATGCCCTTCCACCTGACCCACTCCCACCCCCCCAGACTTCCTTTTGTTGGGGTATCTATTGAGCCTTTACAGGACCAAGGACCACTCCTCCCACTGATGCCCAAGAAGGCATTCCTCTGCCACACTTTTTGGCTGGAACCATGTGTACCCCTTGGTTGATGGTTTAGTCCCTGGGAGTCCTGGGTCATCTGGGTGGCCAAGATCATTGTTCTTTCCATGAGACTGTAAACCCCTTCATCTCCTCCAGTCTGCCCTCAAGCTCCTCCAGTTCTCACTCCAACTCCTCCATTAGGGACCCTATGTTCAGTCCAATTGTTGGCTGCTAGCATCTGCCTCTGTATGTGTAAGGCTCTGGCAGGTCCCCTTCGGAGGCAACCATAACAGGCTCGTTTTGGTATGTACTTCTTGTCATCCATAATAGTGTCAGGGTTTAGTGACTGTTTATAGGATGAATCCCCAGATATGGCAGTCTCTGGGTGGCCTTTTCTTCAGTCTCTGCTCCATGTTTTGTCTCCATTATGGATCCTGTGACTATTTTGTTCTCTTTCTCAGAGGAACCAAAGCACCAGTCCTCCTTCTTCTTGAGCTTCCTGTGGTCTGTAAATTGAAACATGTTTATTTTGAGCTTTTGGGCTAACATCCGCTTATTAGTGAGTGCATACTATGTGTGTTCTTTTGTGATTTGGTTACTTCACTCGGGATGACACTTTCTAGTTCCATCCATTTGCCTAAGAATTTCATGAATTCATTGTTTTTAATAGCTGAATAGTACTCCATTGTGTATATCTACTACAGTTTCTGTGTCCATTCCACTGTTGAAGGACATCTGGTTACTTTCCAGTTTCTGGCTATTATAAATAAAGCAGCTCTGGACATAGTGGAGCGTGTGTCCTTATTACACTTAGAAGCATCTTCTGGGTATATGCCCAGGAATGGTATAGCTGGGTCCGCAGGTAGTACTATGTCTAATTTTCTGAGGAATTGCCAAACTGATTTCCAGAGTGGTTTTATCAGCTTGTAATCCCACCAACAGTAGAGAAGCATTCCTTTTTCCCCACATCCTCTCCAGCATCTGCTGTCCCCAGAATTTTTCATCTTAGCTATTCTGAGTGGCGTGAGGTAGAATCTCAGTGTTGTTTTGATTTGCATTTCCCTGATAACTAAGGATCCTGAACATTTCTTTAGAAAGCTTCAGAGCCATTTGAGTGTCCTCAGTTGAGAATTCCCTGTTTAGCTCTGTACCCCTATTTTTAATAGGGTTATTTGAACTCTCTGGAGTCTAACTTCTTGAGTTCTTTGTATACATTGGATATTAGCCCTCTATCACATATAGGATTGGTAAAGATCTTTTTCCAATTTGTTGGTTTCTGTTTTGTCCTGTTGACAGTATCCTTTGCCTTATAGAAGCTTTGCAGTTTGATGAGGTCCCATTTGTAGATTCTTGTTCTTAGAGCATAAACCATTGGTGTTCTATTCAGGAGAATTTCCCCTGTGCCCATGTGTTCAAGGATCTTCCCCACTTTCTCCTCTATGAGCTTCAGTATGTCTGGTTTTATGTGTAGGTCCTTGATCCACTGGACTTGAGCTCTGTACAAGGAGATAAGCATTTTTTCTGTGTGCTGACCTCCAGTTGATCCAGCGCCAATTGTTAAAAATGCTTTTTCTTTTTTATATCTTAAAAATTTTTCATTAATTTTGATGTCATTCATTAATTTTATTGACTTTTATGACATTGTAATTACATCATATCACCCTTCCCTTTACTCCTTCCAAACTCTCCCATATATAATTCCTGACTCTCTTTCAAATTCATGACTTCCTGTTTTTATGAATTGTTATTGTATGAATATATGTATATGCACATATATGTATGCATATATGTATATATATATTCATAAATATAACCTGCTCAGTCCATATAATGTTCTTTGTATGTATGTTTTTAGATCTATTAGTAAATTTTCTTGTCTATAATATCTGAGAAGCATCTGTACTTCTGTGTCTTGAATTTCTCTTGGTAACATCTTCTTTTTCTCTTTCATAAGTGGCAGCCAGCATCACATATGGTCTCCATTTATACTCAGCATCATGATTGTCACACTGACACTGTGAGCCAAGCAAGAACATGGCCTCAAACTCACATATTTTTTGACAACTGACTAAAATAATTCTATCATGAGACCCAATAGTGGACATAAACATAATCTTTCTATAAACTTATTTCTCTCCATCATATTGGTTTGTTGCATGTGACAGCCCTGAATCACAACTTTCAGATTATTATAAATAAAGGAATAAACAACATTCACTAAATATACATTTGACTTTCCATCGTGAAATGAAAACTAACAACTCAGGCAATGCCTGGATGTATCTATACATTATTAAAAATGAAGATAGCAATATTCTGAATCCCTGTATGTAGTGTCTATATCTGTGCACTTATATCAGTCCAAATTAAACCAAATGTAGCTATTTATGTACTCTAGGAAAAATAAACATACACTGCATATGTTTGGTATATTTGTATAGAAACCATTAGGTAAATAAATAACTAATGATTTCTGTATACTCATGAAAATTGATAAGAAAAGAAAATCCCATAACTTAGGCTTTCACAGATGTTACATTTTTAAGAACGGCAATATTGGGAAGGCAAAGATTTGATAGTTTTTGACTACTTACTTTAATAGAAAATCATTGAAAAAGTAAAACAATAAATGTAAGCAAATAACTTGCCAAATCAAAAGTAGAATTAGCTAGGAATGCCATTAGTTCCTATGCTTTTCTATGTTTTTATATTTTCTTTGTTTCTTTGTAAGCACATGTCCTAAATTTTTCAAGTAAACATGATTTCCTCTCTTTTATGAGCAATACATATAACATAAAACTAGAATATATTCAGTTAGATCCTTTTTATGAAAGGTAAATAAATGACATAAATCTAAAATGTGTATTTTGCTAGGTTACTCAAAAGTTAATGGAAAATTATCCCCCCTTTATAAAAGGAATTATGCGTTGACTGGTTTTATCATTTTTTTAAAATTTCATTTTATTTTAAAGTTATTCACTGTATATCTTCCTCACTGTTTCCATCCTAGTCACCCTCTCCCACAATCCTTCCCCCATCCCTCATCCCTTTCTCCTCTAAGTGAGTAGGTGCCCCTTGGATATCCCTACCAGCATGGCTTTTCAAGTCTCTGAGAGGCTAGTCATTCTTCTCCCTTTGAGACCACAAAGGCAGCCCAGCTAAGTAGTGTAAATCTCACATATAAGCAATAGCCTATATGAACCATCCTGCTCTAATTGTTCAGGAACCATATAAAGGTCAAGCTGCACGTCTGGAGGAAGTGGAGGAAGCCTAGCTCTAGCCCATATATGTTCTTTGATTAGTGGTTCAGATTGAGAGCCAAAAAGGTCCAGGCTGCTTAACTATGTTATTCTTCCTGTGGAGTTCCTATCACCTTCCAGGCCAGCAAGCCTTCCTCTTATTTTTCCATGAGAGTCCCCAAGATCTATCCACCATTAGGCTGTTGATGTCTACATCTGTCTGAGTCAGCTGCTGTATGGAGCCTCTCAGAGGACAAGCATAACAGAGTATCATTAATAGTATTAAGGATTGGTACTTGCCCATGGGATGGACCTCAAGTTGGACCGGTTATTGGTTGGCCATTCTCTCAGTCTCGAGTCCATCCCTGTGCCTGCATTATTTGGAGATAGGATAAATTATGGATTGAAAGTTTTGTGAGTTGAATGATGACTCTGTCATTCTTATCTGGGGTTTCTGTCTGGCTGCAGGAGATGGTCACTTCAGATTCCATCTCTCTAATGTAGTGAGTTATAACTAAGGTTGCCTCCTTTTGATTCTTATGTGCCATGCTTATCCCAAGTCTCTGTCTCATCTGCCAGATGACCCCCTTTACTCCTGTCAGGTTCAGATTTATATTCCTGTTCATGGACATCTAGCCATCTTTCCTGTCCTTCCCAATACCTGATCCTGAATGCCCTATTCCCCTCCCTATCTTCTTCTCCTTCCCAGTTCTCTCCCTCCATCTACTTCTTGTGACTATTTAATTCTCCCTTCAAAGTGAGATTCAAGCTTCTTTATGTGGGCCTTTCTTCTTGCTTACCTCTTTTGGATCTGTGGAGTATAACATGGTACTTGTATTTTATGGCTAATATAAACTTACAAGTGAGTACATACCATACATATTCTTTTGGGACTGGATTATCGCACACAGTATAACATTTTCAAGTTCCATCCATTATGCCTGCAAAATTCATGGTGTCTTGGTATTTAATAGCTGAATATTATTCTGTTGCACAAATGTACCACATTTTCTTTGTCCATTTTTCAGTTTAGGGACATCTAGGTTGTTTCTAGTTTTTGGTGATTATTAATGCAGCTAGTATAAACATTCATAATTAAGTGAGTGTCTTTGTGACATGTTGGAGCCCAGGTATATGCCCAGGAGAGATATAGCTGGGCTACCAAATAGAACTATTCCCAGTTTTCTGAGAAAATTCAAAATTGATTTCCAAAGTTGTACTAGGTTATATTCCTCTACCAACAATGGAGAAGTGTCTCCCTTGCTATCTATTGAGTTTTTATCTTAGTTATTTTGATGGGTGTAAGATGGAACCTCATTGTTGTTTTCATTTACATTTTCCTGATGATTAAGGAATTTGAACATTTGTGATAGTTCTTCTTGGCCATTCAAGATTCTGCTGCTGAAAATTTTCTGTTTAGTTCTATACCCAATTTTTTTTAATTTGGTTATTTGGGTTTTTGGTGTGTAACTTCTTGAGTTTTTTTGTAAATTTTAGATATTAGGCTTCTGACAGATGTAGGATTGCTGAAGATATTTTGTCAATCTGAGGGCTGCTGATTTGCCCTATTGACAGTGTCCTTTGCTTTACGAAAGCTTTATAGTTTCATTAGATTCCATTTATCAATTGTTGATCTTAGGGAATGCTTTCCTCTGTGTAGAAGATGGGGACTGAAGTTAAGGAGAACACAGCTTTAGAAAAGATATTCCTGTACATTCACTATTCCTCACATGATATAATAATGCAATATATGAATAATGTAGGAAATACTAAAAAGCATAAAGAAATTAAAAGAAGGGTGTATGTTGAAAGGATTTTTGTTCTTGGACACTAACATCCTAATATCACAGTATTATATAGGTTGATTCTAGAGGAGACATTTTATTACATGAGAATATTTCCCCACACTGTAAATAATACATGCATTTTGATTTAAGACAATTAGCTTTGTCTGCATATTTGTAAATATATATGTGTAGGAACTGACTATATTCTTTTAGATATAATAAACATAATAAATATATATTCTTAAATATAAACATAATGTTTCACTTAAGGGTTTTTTTTCCCTGTGCTGACTCTCTGGTTTTGGTTTAATTATTTTAAATCAAAGTTTGATTTGTATCAAACTTGGTATGAATGGCATGTCAGAAAATTTCAACTTCCGCTAGCAGTGAGCACAGCAACAAGATGCCTACAATACCCATGATGCCCTATCCAGGCATTATTACAAGGTCTAAAATTGTCACCATCTCTTGACAAGGCCTTAGATGTAAATAGCAAGATTCAGAAGTTACAGAAATCAGTAAATTCCTTATTCCTGACTCTTCCTTTTGATGCTCATGAACATCTTGACAGTTGATTTCAGTTAGAACCATTTTCCTCCTCGTTTTGAGATTCAACAGCATATTTCTGGGTCTGTGAGAGGATGGCAATTTATTTTAAGTTTCATCTGTAATATTATTTTATTTCCCCAGTGGCTATGGGATCATAGGTTCCTGATAAAGTTGATAAGGTTGAAATATGATGTGTTAAAGATATTGTTTTCTCAGATACTGGTCAAATGTCTTTGATTTTTTTGTGTTGTGGAAATCACTTGTTATTTAATGGTGAAATAATAATTTCACTAACTGTGAAGTGAAGCATAGTCTTTTCTCTATTGATGCTATTTGGGGGTATTGTATATATGTATTGTATATATGTATTTTATATATATGTATATATGTATTGTATATAGGTGAATTCTGGAAGGGGAATACCCTCTCAGAGGGGAAGCAGAAGGAGGGTGGTGTGAAGTACTCTGGGAGAGGTGAAATATTTGGGAAGTAATTAAATATAACATTTAATTATTTTAAAAAAAGAAATGTTATTAAATTAGAATCACAGAGCTAGATGCAAAATAGCTCCTCAAAAATTATAGGCCACAAAGGCATCAGAAGTCTCCAAAAAAAACCAGCATATTTTGTTACACTTGGTTTACAATTATAACTTAATTGTAAGACTGATGCTGAAGACACCACCCACTTTGCCTATAAGACAATGATAACCTGATCTCAAGAGACCAGCAAACTTTCTCCCTGATATCTAGCTTTTATGGTGCTAGAAACTGCTATGTATGTCGCAGAAGAAAGGAGCTCAATGATCTTTCATAGTGCTAGACCCCTACATGCTGTGGTACCAAACAGCTGGCAAAGTGTAACCACTAGCACCACGATGGCATGGTAGTTATTGGAGTAACTAAACACTTCCTGTAGGATTCTAATCTGACCAAAACAAAGGGGTTTCATTTATGGTACTGAAACATGGCCAAAAGTTCATTACTGAGAAGAGCATAGGCTGGACGGGAAAACTGACTGTCAGTGTTTCACCACCCCCAGTTTAAATAAAAAAAATATGTTGGAAGAAAATAAAAATAATATGCAATCATATCTATGTCCTTTGAAAGGCTCCCTATTATTTGCAGCAACGTGCATTCCTTTCAGTGATACCATGATACTGGACTTTTAAAATGTTATGTTTGTGGTCATTGACTTAATTGTCTCAAGCAAATTACCGACTCATATGGCAGAAGAAGAGATGGAAACTCAGCAAGAAAAATAGACCATGAATAATGTATTTTCATGGCAAAATTGTAATAGTTTGGTAAAACTACAATTATATCCTCAATATTGCCACCATAGGTCCAAGCTATGGTGGCTGGGGTGTTTCAGTCTGTGGGCTTTTAAGTGGCACAGAAACTTTTTTTTTTAATTTTTTATTTTCTATATTCTATGTTTACATCCCAAAGGCTTTCCCCTTTCCCAGTTCCCCCCTCCCTATGTCCCATAGTTCCTTACAGAATAATCTAAAAACAAACAAACAAACAAACAAACAGCACAGTGCAGTGTCTTTCAACTCTATATTTTAAGAAAAAAGAATAAGTAAAAATAAGGATACCCAACAAAGAGTTTAATGTTATTGAACATTTATCCAAAGGTGTGACATATTATATAAGAAACTCAGATGCAGCTGATTTCAAGGAAAGACTCCTGTTACACAGTGAACAGAGATTAGGGAAGGATGTGACAACAGTAAGATCATATGACCATGACTTTCGTCATGACAGACTATGTATCTAGTCAGGACACATGGGCAGCATTCATACAATATCTCCCAGTGTTCAGCATTTGGGTAAAGGAAGGTGTTACACTCTACACTCTCAAAGTGTGCTTCACAATATATATTTTTGGACACTTAGATATTTGAATTGTTACCCTAATAATTCCTCGATGTCTTCAACATATTTTTGACTGCATTTTTCCTCTGAATGCTAAGATTGTACTTTCTATTTTTCTTTAAAATTTGCTATTAACCTATGATTTCCTTTATATATAATGCATTGGGAAGACTAAGTATTTTTCCATGTAGAAATCAACATGTGACTAATACATTTTCATATTCTTATTTTCTCATACAACATGGAAATTATAAATTTATAAAACCCAGGCTACTCATTGACACAGAGATTAAGGAATGGATCTATACTAGTATATATGAGTATATACAGAAAACTTCCAACACACAAAAGCACATACTTATTCATATATAAACACACATGCAAAAATGCAATCTACTGATGATAACATTGACTATAGCAAAAAATGAAACACTTTAAATTGCTTTTTATCTTTAAAACTGCTAAAATACCTTTATCCTGTGAATTCCTGATATATAAACTATTGTAACTTTTTAACAAAAAATAGTTAACTAATTGGTTATAAACAATGTCATGCTTCATGAACACTTTTCTTATAATCATATTATTTTTAAGAAAATTACATTAAATAATGCCTCATTTTACAATGCAAAATATCCTATATAAATATGTCTTAGGCACATTTTAAATGTTTACATGAAATGGAAGGAGAAACTTAGCATCACACCTAGAATAACCCATACTGACTCATTTTCTATAACAGAAAAAAAATATTAACTTCATTCAATGCAGCCTGCTTTTATTTGGAGATAAGGGTTTGCTGAAATTACTTTTTATATTATGAGTGATATCATACAAAAAGAAAATCAAAGTCAAAAGTCAATAATCTCTTATCCTCAAATCTCTCCCACTTTCTCTATATTAGTCTCTTCATAAGTAGACTTGACTGCACATGTACACACAGACAGGGTATGTGGTTTTATGTGGATCATGGCAACTATATAAATTGTTTTAAAAAACAGTCATAAAGATGAGGTTGACTGGCATCTTGCTCCTTATTTATTTCTGTTGTACGTGTTAGTGTCTGTAACTGACAGGAAAATAAAAAGGATAGTGAGGAGACAAAGAAAAGGGAGAGGTGCTGGAAGGCCCTCAAAAAAATTAGATTGAGTTTCAATAAAGCAGATTCAGTTCAGGCAGAGAGGGAAGGCTGGAAATGCCTGCTCGCCTGACTTCGTTAGGCACACAGACAGATTTTTCCCAGGACATCTTACTACTTTCTTCAAGGTTATTCAGCAGTACTTGGATGCAAATTATTCAGCCCCTTTACTGACATTGAACTCTCTGAACGGCTATTTCTGGGAGCCTGTAAATTGGGTTTTATGAATAACTTAATCATTTTAGATTCTGTCACATTAGCATGAGTTTTGAATGAAGAGATATTATTTCAGAAAGGCCCCTCTATCAATTTTACCCATGTATCAGTTCAAGTACTAAATCCGAAAGGGACAGACTATATACTGACTAAACACTGAGGAGACTGTACTAGTTCAGGACCCTTTGAGTCCTTTTGATTTTCATCATTTTAATGAACAAATAAACATATTAGCATCCTTGGCTTCTGGCTACAATGAATTATCATAATGAAGTGAAGAGATAAACTGTAATACAAGTATATACACTTGTATCATTGTTTATGCAAGTGTCACATTAAATACCATAATGATTTAAAGAAAGACCTAGGTGGCAGAGCAGAGGGGGAGGGAAATAGCTCTGAGGATTAGGTATGGAGACAGATAGCAGAGGGCCAGGAGAATGAATAGGGATGTACAGCTGCTGCGGGTAGAAGTTTGGAGATGACCTCTTTTTCAGAGACCCGGCATGAGAGAGATTCTTGGGAGTCAATGTGGGTGACCTTAGTGAAAAAGAACAACACTGGGGATGTGGAAACTAAAGAGACCACCTCCAGTAGCCAGACAGGATCCCCAGTGGAAAGATGGAGACGCCAACCCACCTATAAAACTTTTGGCCCACCATTAGTCCTGTCTAAAAGAAATGCAGGGACAAAGGTGGAGCAGAGACTGAAGGAGTTACTGGCCCATTTAGACCCATCCCATGGATAGGCACCAATGCTTCACACAATTAATAATGTTATGTTATACATTTAGACAGGAGCCTAGCATAGCCTCCCTCTAAGAGTTTCTACCTAGCAGCTCTCTGAGACAGATGCAGACACCCATAGATAAACATTGGACAGAATTCTATCTTCATATCTTGGTCAAGTTCTTATTTCATTTAGATAGTTGATTTTGTTCTCATTCTGTATATTTATATCCTTGCTGCATTGTTTGGACAAAGTAACTTTAGTTATTTTAAATGATTTCTTCATCAGGTGTTCAAGTGATTTTCTTGAGGCTGTTAATAGAGTATTAGTCACTTTATAGGAGACATGTTACCACAGTTTCTCACGTACCTTTTGTTTTTGCTATTTGACTTGGATGTCTGGAGCCTCTTCTTGGATTTATTTGTTTTCTCCTTTTTGTCAAAGAATCTTTCCTTTTTCAATGAAGAATACAAATATATATGTATCATATATTATACATATGTATTATATATATACCTATATATAAATATTATATATAATATAATAATATATTATTCAGGATAGTACTAGCATGTTTGATAGCTATTTTCTTTTGTTTTTGTTTTGTTTAAGATTGTCTCATTCTGTTGATATATGTCCTTTGTATTACTAGATTCTCTGAGACTTTTATCACAAATAAATGTTGAATTTTGTCAAAGGCTATTTCTACACCCAATGAGATGCATATTTTGTTGATCCATTAAAGTATAAGTTACTATACTGAGTTGTATATGTGCCAAGAGAAATCAGAATTACTCTTATTTTTGCTATTCGTTTTATCAACAGACAACTCAACTCTGAATCATCCATCTCAAATCTTATTTTTCTATATAAATATCTAAAATAATATAAATTACATAATACAAATCATATAATATAAAGCATGAAACAATGAATAAACACACACTCAAGCATGTGTGTACACATACATACACACACAAAAAAAACCATACAAATTCCCTATTACCATAGAAACTAATGAGAGTTACTGTCTATAGAATCAGAATATAGAAACAGGCATAATAAAAATTAATAACCACTAGTACTCTTAGAAATTTGAGCTCCAAGTACAGGTTAAATAGGGCTAGCTTGTGAATTGGAGAGGTAGCTGTTAAAAAAGAGATGGTATAAATGAAGTTTGTTTACTTTTTAAAAATAGTGGAGAAAAACTAGATAGATTTCACTCAATTGCTTTGTCTGAAGAAAATGTCAGGGAAATACTTAAGCTCAGATCTCTCCTTGAAATGGACAATTAGCAATATCAAGCTGGCTAGAGACATGCTTTAATCAGTGATTTAGACATTAGCAGGGATTAAACATTTATAACAAAAACGTCTAATAGGATGTTATTACACTATCAATCTAGTTTTGAATTGTATAATTTGTATTATCTGCTACTTCCTGTGAGATTTTACAAGTAGAAGAAATCCATTCATTTTTGCATTCATCTCTATCTAAGAGGTGAAATGTCAGATGATGAATTTTTTTATGAAGATGAAAAGGTAGAGAGAAACCATGAAAGCCATTTTATTTGGAAATTATAGATAAATGTCATCCCTTGTGGTAAATCATGTAATTATTTCCTCATGCTGAAAACATTTGCTTCACAGGAAGGATTATCATACTTTTGGAAAGGCATATATCAAAATCTAAGTATTGTTTCCAAAATATTTATTATCCAATCCATACCACATTTGTGTGTTTTACAGAAAATGAACATGTTAAATGTTGAATAAATTATTTTTGATTTCTCTTTTTTTATTAGATATTTTCTTTATTTACATTTCAAATGTTATCCCTGTTCCTGGTTTCTCCTCCAAAAACACCCTATCCCATTGTGGTGGATGCTAACAAGTGCTTGCTGACAGGAGCCTGATATAGCTGTCTCCTGAGAGGCTCTGTCAGTACCCTACAAATACAGAGGCAGGTACTCTCAGCTAACCATTGGACTGAGCACAAGGTCTCCAATGGAGGAACTAGAGAAAGGACCCAAGGAGCTGAAGGAGCTTGCAGTTCCATAAGAGGAACAACAATAAAATAATTTTTATAGATGGAGATATCTATTCAGTTCTGCCATTGGGAGAAATTAAGGTGAGCTTCTCCCATGAGGAAACATGAGAAGACTCCATTCCAAGCATCCAGTGAGTTTCTGAAAAAAATCAGAATTGAGCATAGATCTGTCCTCCTTTAAAGTACAGATACTTTCAACCCTGATCAGGTTACTAAGCACAAAGCTACCTTTCATCCAAGTGATTAATTGGGAGATTTGTCACAGCCTCATAAACAGTGTATTTTTACAATTTGGCATCCAGCATCTGAGTCAACTGACTACTCCCAAGAATATTGTCTAATATGGCCTGCAATTGACTGTCTTTTGAATATCTAAATGTTTACTACGGAAAAATTTACATTTATTTATTAGCATCAAAGTTTATCAGAAATAGCTTTCTGTGAATATGAAGGACTTAAGGAATTATTAGACATTAAAGCAGATTACAGTAAATAAAAATCTATTTAATACATTATCACTAAAAGCAAGGGAAGTAGTCTATATTATTTCCACAGGTTTCATAGGTTCTTTTAACAAAGACCTTAGAGAGAAGTGTCCCATGCCTGGCACTGGGCTTTTGTTAGTTAATCTATAGTATTTGTCAGAATACTGTTACCACAAATACCGTAAGTAGTTAAACATATATACGCATTTATATTATATATCTATTTTAAGTAAACATAAAATAATGTGCTTCTCTGTGAATCACACCGGAACACCTGTTTCAAGAGTCTTTTAGATATTACAGAGAGTTACACCAACCATAAAGCTATTGTATTGCCTAAATAACATTCCCACAATGACAACTCCAGTTTATATAAAGGCTTTTGTGGATGTTGTTGTTGTTGTTGTTACTAGTACCATGACCAATAGCAATGTGGGCATAAAAGATTTATGCCATGTTACAACTCTTAAGTTAAACAGCGTCAATAAGGGTTTTTGAAAGGTTGACAAAAAAAGTAAGACATATGCCAGCATTGTTGGGTGAAATCTCGCTAGGTCACAGTGTTAAATAAAGAGATATGGGAAAGTAATGCTGCTACCAGAGAATGAGTCATTTTTCCCCCAGGTATGAACCCTCTGGTATGTTATCTTTTCTAACCAGTCAGCTGTAAACACACATACAAACAGCACTAAGTGAATCAGTAAATTACATACATGAACACATAGATAATTTTATGTATTTATGTGTGTCTAGCAATGACCATTAATCAAGCGTAAGTCTTGAATTTGAGATGAAGCAGGGAAAACATGGAAAGAGTTGGAGGGGGAAGAGATTATGCAAAACAGGGCTCATGTATGGAACTCCTCAAAAGGCTTTATATATCAAACACATTTTAAACCTTTTTGTATTTTAATTTATTATTTTTTTATTTACATCCCAGACTTTGCCCCTCTCCTGGTCCTGCCTCCCAGAATTCCATATGCCATTGCCCTCCCCCTTCCTCCAAGTGGGTGCTCCCCCCACACCCTTCCCAGAGGCCTCAAATCTCTATAGGATTAGGTGCCTTCTCTCTCACTGAGGCCAGATATCCTATGGGCTTAATCCGATTATAATGATGTGAATTGAGATATTTATTATTCTGAGTTTTAGCCTTATTCTATAAGCCTAACATATGCTTTATTCTGCTTTGTTTGAATAGTCTATACTCTTGGAGACCTACTTTTGGTCATTTTAAAAACTGTTTAAGTATATAAGATTCCTTTTTTTTCTTTTTTTTTATTGTATATATTCTATATTTACAATTCATTTCCCTTTTTCTGGTTCCCCACCCCCAAAGGTCCCACATGTCCTTTTCCCTCCCCCTGCTCCCGCATCCACCCCCTCCCACTTTACTGTTCTTGTACTCTCCCACAATGATGTTTTGGTCCCTTCTAGCACCAGTGTCCACTCCTTTCTTCTTGTGAGACATCACTTGATATGTGATTTGTGTCTTTGGTGTTCCAAGCTTCTAGGCTAATATCCACTTATCAGTGACTGTATACCATGGGTATTCTTTTGAGACTGGGTCACCTCACTTAGTATGACATTCTCCAGCTCCATCCATTTCTCTAAGAATTTCATGAATTCATTGTTTCTAATGGCTGAATAGTACTCCATTGTGTATATATACCACATTTTTTGTATCCATTCCTCTGTTGAGGGACATCTGGGTTCTTTCCAGCTTCTGGCTATTATATATAAGGCTGCTATGAACATAGTGGAGCATGTATCCTTATTGCATGCTGGTGAATCTTCTGGGTATATTCCCAGGAGTGGTATGGCTGGGTCCTCCGGAAGTATCACGCCCAGCTTTCTGAGGAACCGCCATACTGATTTCCAGAGTGGTTGTACCAGCTTGCATTCCCACCAGCAGTGGAGGAGTGTTCCTCTTTCTCCACATCCTCGCCAACACCTGATGTCTTCTGAGTTTTTAATCTTAGCCATTCTGACTGGTGTGAGGTGAAATCTCAGGGTTGTTTTAATTTGCATTTCCCTAATGACTAGTGATGTTGAACATTTTTTAAGGTGTTTCTCAGCCATCCGAATTTCTTCAGGTGAAAAGTCTCTGTTTAGCTCTGTACCCATTTCTGGATAGGGTTATTTGGTTTTCTGGGGTCTAACCTCTTGAGTTCTTTGTATACATTGGAGATTAGCCCTCTGTTGGATGTGGGGTTGGTGAAGATTTTTTCCCAATTTGTTGGTTGCCGATTTATCCTTTTGACAGTGTCTTTTGCCTTACAGAAACTTTGTAGTTTTATGAGGTCCCATTTGTCTGTTCTTGTTCTTAGAGTATAAGCAATTGGTGTTCTGTTCAGGAATTTTTCCCCTGAGCCAATGTCTTCAAGGGTCTTCCCCAGTTTCTTTTCTATTAGTTTTAGTGTGTCTGGTTTTATGTGGAGATCCTTGATCCACTTGGAGTTGAGTTTAGTGCAAGGAGATAAGAGTGGATCAATTCTCATTCTTCT